>JACAXG010000001.1:18439670-19039670 GCA_018881555.1 Amblyornis subalaris | reverse complement strand
TAATTACAATAGAGATTATTGTGTGTAGAAAAATCAAAGGCTTTGCTTATACAGCATTGCATATGAACTTTTTTTGCCATTTTCCTTTGATTAGAACATTAAACTTCTTATCTTTAAAGCCTGAAGTGATCACTTTCTTTATAGAAAGTATTTAATTTTCAAATGCTTTTTGAATTTCATTCACCAATTCAGTTCCATTAAAACTTTTAGTGTATTAAATGAGGCAATGTGGAAAATATTTTTAAAAACAGGAGTATTCTGGATAAAATGCCCAATGATTATATCAGATACGGTTTCAAATATAGCTCTTGACTCACRATTTAGCCACCCACACTTCTACTGTCATTTCAATAGCTTTACCAGAATAATAGCAGGAGATTCATCTGTTACCTGAAAGAAAATCTAAGATTCCCTTAGAGCATCTTAAAATATAAAGTACCAAACTTAGCTGAGAAGAAGTAAAAGACAGATCCAAGAAATAAATTCAGATGCTCCAAGCAAAATTTGCAACCTTGCTTAAAACACTGTGCTCAGCTACTGCCTGCRCTAGAGACACTTACACCTGATAAATACTTACCATTAAAAGTTATCAGGCTACCTAGGGCTACCTAGAGTTGTGCCCAGGAGTGTTTCGAGTCACTGAGGCCATAAATCACAGGCTCCCAGTCCAAGAGGGGGCTGGCAGCCAGGATGCAGTAGGTCTCTGCTAGCCACGTCAGAGCTACTGCAAATGCAGCACTCAGGAGCTCCAAAGAGCCAGACTTGTTAAACATATGCAGAGCAGATCAGGATGAACCTGGGATCACGACCAAGACCTAACTCTACATCAGGGTCACAGTYGGAGCAGACTCGTTGCAGCAATGACATCAAGCTTCATGCAGAGAGCTCAGGCGCCTCCGACACCCCTTTGACTCTGCCACGCTTCAGCAGTAGCTGTGCTGGGGAACTCGGAGCAAGTCTCACACTCCATATTTCAGGATTCACAGATGAAGTAGCAATGAACTCCTCTTCTGCTCAGGAATCTGCTTGACGTGATGAGCCTGCTCTGAAAATATTTACCACAGTTTATCAGAGTGAGCATCATATACAACACAGAAAACACGCACAGGTGGCACTTCAGCTCTTCACCATAAGCTAGTGTTTTGTGCCATAGTGCGGAATGGGTTGGTAAAGTTCTCTTTTTTTTCCRAACCAGCTGTCTTCCCTCCCTGGTGAATTCCCAAAAGATAGTTCTATAGGTATATTGCTATACTTACCTCAATTTCTCCCCTTTCTCTTCCAGAGGACTCTGAATTGTTAGTGTGCCAAAGCATAACTCCAGCAAGAGAAGCTGGTCTTATCCACATGCTAAACAGCTACCAGAACGGAAGCTGTACCCTTCCCAAGGACTTCTGGGTTTGACTGTCATTAGGTGGAGAGGGTAATGAGTCTCAATTTTCCACATTCTATTTGAATAATGTAAATACTTGATATGCCAGCCAATAAATGAGCCTTCATTGCTATAATTACCTCTTAAAAGAAAACTTGGGCACCTATGCCATCCAATTAAAAAAAAATTTATAAAGATGAAAAGCAAGTTGCAGACTAGATCCGAAGAGCTCTAACTCAGAAGATCCCTGCTGGCCTGCCAATAGTTTTAGCTTATATTCTGAAAGCCCCTGTTTCTCAGAAGACATGGATTAACAGGCAAAGCTGCAGCATCCAAGGGCACTGAAAACACCAGGTTTCTCTGTTGGTGTCCTGCAACAAACAGAGATAAATTCAGATGCTCATGCACTTATCTCTGTTCAAAAGCAGACATATGTCCTGTCTCTAGTCTTCAATCCCGATCTGTATTTATATCAGGYGCTAGTTTGGGCAAGTTGTAAAAGGTCTTTAGCCAATTAGCTCTTTTTTTATGTACTTAATCTTTGAAAAAATTAACTGGAGTCAGAATTGTCAGTGCTCTCCAGAAAATTCTCAATATTATTCCACTGGTAATATGATAATATGAATAAAATAATCACCATGTTTACACTTTCAACAAAGCACCATACAAGAGTCAACTAATTATTGTTAATTAAAAAATTATCTTCAAGATGCCTCTCTTCTAGATGTTTGAGAGTCAGTCAGTCTGATTTTATAATGAYGAAATTATAAAAATGTTTTCAAAGAATAAATGAAGTAACAGGGCATAAAATACCGAAAGAGGTGTAAGAGCAGTTAATTATGTTGTACAATATATTATATGGTCGTAAAGCAGTGAGGACCAAGGGATAACATGAATGGAGATTCAGTATTTTATTACCTTCAAAACCTTTCTGCTTACACTGTCAGCACAGCACCCTGAAAAGATTCAGTTTGTAGAGAGCCAATTTTATGTCATGATAACCATGGATTGTGGAAACACCTCTGTCCACAGCACAAGATGGGGATGCAGAACAATGCTGTTTGGGCAGCATAGGCTCTAAAATATCATGCTTTTAGTTCTGAAGAAGTAACTGAGTAATCACCACTTCACAATTTTCTGGGCAGTCTAGGAAATTAGGATATCTGACATACAGCTCGTATGTGACATGCACTGTCACAAGTCATTATGAGATGAATAATAGATTTTGTGTATTTGAGATTAGATATGTGGCAAGTGTGGAAATGTTATTTTTCTGAGATGTCTCTCTAGAATTAAACTAGTTGTCAGTCAAGTCCCAAACATCTTTTCTACTGAAACCAAAATAAAAAAATTTGGATAAATATAAATATTGAAGCGAAAACAACAACAAAAAAGGGGAGGTTTTGTTTGCTTCATCTATTCTAAAATGCATTCTGGGTGTTTTCAAAAATTACTATTTTGGAAAAAATAAATAACCATGCAAGATACATAAACGAATATGGTGTTATCTTTGAGCAGTCAGTCCATCAGCTGTAGATACTTTGAAGGTATTAAATTTTGGAGGGGGACTGGAGCTCTCTTATCCTCTGAACTATTCAAATACCTGTGAAATGTTCTCATTCAAACTGAGAGTGGTCTGTGAGCACTCATTTGTCCTGTAAGAAGCATTTAAAGGAAGAGGTTAAAGGATGGGAAAGATCTAGATATATCTAGAGGGCCACAGATTTCTCCCCGATTGACTGCTTAGAAACAAAGCCTATAGCAAGAGGAGAATGAGGAGCACAAAAGGAAATGCCAGTACATGTTTGTTTACTGCCAACATGACATATGCTCTTTGTGATTTGTATTTATTTCTTCCTTAAAAGTGAAGGCAGCCTCCTCAGATTCAAAATTACCAGGTTTCACTGAAAATTACTGTTGCAATCTCCTTTTCCACTGTGTTGCTGGTCAGTACCAAATGAGGTTTTACTTTATTTAAAAATGTTGAAATATATTTATAATGTGTTGATGCTAGAGTAGTGTAACAACACGATGTTGTTGCTGTAAACCTCATCCTCCCCTTCCAAGTTGTTTCTAAAATTAGTTTATGCAGTCTCTAAAACAGCATGAGTCTTCTTCTTGCTCTGCTACAGTTTGTAGGATAGCTAAAAACAGCACAGCAGGATGCTGCAGCCTCTGTGGAGTCATCACGCCAAGCTTCAGGCGCCAAGAAAAAGATGATACAGCACCAGAGATTTACGCTACATGAACACGCATAATCCTGTGCATTTGTCACCCCACCCCCCACCCCATTCCTTTCTCCTTAGCATCCTGGACTGGGCTGGGTTTTATTCGGGAAGTCCATCTAGCTTGCAGTTGGGTTTGGATCTTGTTTTTGGAAATGCATACACTGGAAATGTACAAGGGGAGATAGGGTCTTCTGCTCTTTCTCTCTCAGTTTCTTACACAGACATCATCTGCCACTTGGCTAATGTAAATAGATGTGACTGTGAGTAGGAAGGCAAATAGTTCTAGTTTCATTGGTCTTAATTCACCTGTTTCTGTCTGATTTAATCAAACACCTTTAGCCTTATCATGCCTTTGGTCAAAGGGTAAGTACAAAATCACGAATAGTCAAAAGAGGAACATGACGGAAAAATATCGACCATTTTACAGGTCTTCAGCTGAGCAGGGGAGCAGTATTCACATGGGAATTCCCTTCCCCAGAACGGTACCTAAGGCACAGTAAATTGCTCACTGACACCTGCTTTCTCAGAGGAGGTCGGTTTAATGACAGCTCTATATGGCCATTACCATATTCCCTCTGGTTGTTGTGAGGGCTTCCAAAGCACTACTTCCACAAGTCATTACTTCTTGTATTTTCTCTGCTAATAGTCTTGGCAAGTTAGGTGAAATTAAACCACACTTACAGCATAAAAATGGCAGAAAATGAATTGCTAAATTCACCTAAGAACAATATCAGGTTTTAACTAAACCTGGAGTATTCTTGTGTCAAAAAAAAAAAAAAAAGCCTGTCTCTTTTGTTTCTGCTGGAATTGTCTTTGCTGTGCCGTTGATAGACACCCTGGTAATGTACGTTTTCCTCAGCTGAGACAAAGGAATGCCACGTGCTAAAACAGCAATTTGCCATGCACTGATATTTGCCAACATTTTGACATCACTTCAGCTGTTATTTGGAGATGGCTTCTGCCAAATAACATGTATGAGACCCACATGTCAGACACAGTAAACCTTCTCTCTCTGGTTTGTGTCCTTAAAGATTTTGATCATCTGCTGGATGTTAACATCTGTTGAATTCAGTTGTTACCTTTTTCTCTCTAGAAGTTAATGAACTTTGTTTCTTAAGCCATACTTCAATTTTCTGTGTGTGACACAGCAGTTTGGTATCATAAAAAGTGGCTGTCTCTCTGGAACCCCGTGGCAGAGTTGGATTTTAACGCTCTGCAACCATGGTTACACTCCCTGTGCTTTCCTGAATTTCACATGATTGAGAGACTGGCTTAATGCTGTTGCAGCCAGAAAGGCTATTCACTCACTTGATCCTTCCATGTGGTAGTCCTGTCTTTTAGCTGTTTTGTTCAAAACAGTGCAAAGCATGAAACAGATACAGAACATTTCTGTGATTATTGAAGATATATTTTCTTTAATTAGTATTARAGGGAAACAAAAGTTCATTCCTAAGTGTGCATCTGTGTTTGGGGCTAATTTAAGTTTAGTTTCTGAGATATTTTTGCATTATATTTGTAATATAAACACAATTTCTTTTTCTGTATTCRCTGGTTCATATAACACAAGAATTTACATTTTGAATAGGAAATATCATAATAATTCAGCAAGGAAAGTATAAAGAGAAACCAAGGGAACCACTTAACCCCCAGTCAGGAATAATGGTTGCAAACCTTCCATTTGCTTTTAAGGTTCGTAAAGCAGCCACAGGCCAGAGGGAGAAATGGAAAATTATAGGCACAGATGGTCTGAGGCTGACAGAGGTAAAGGTAACTGAGGAAACTCTCTTCAGAAACTGAAACAATTCCATTTATGTTCTGGCTTTGCTTGGCTCTGGGCAGTTGAAAACAGCTGACTCTGAAAACTATGGCTTGTTTTGGAATTGTGTGCATTGAGAGGAGATTTACCTTTACAGTATTTTATCCTTGCAATTTTTAATTGCAACTCATTATTGTCAACTGTGTTATCACAACTGAATTTTGAGCTTGAAGTGCTGAAATTCTCTTTCAGGCATTTTTACTTTTTATTAACAAAGGATAATTGTACWCTGTCATATTAATTCCTGAACAATGTACAGAGAGGTTTCAGAAGTGGTGATATTTTGCCAAGTAAAATAGAGAATACTAAACACATAAGCCAATACATAGTATGCTTAAGAGCTGAAGAAGATACAATTGTTGCTAAATGATTGCAGCACATTCTAATAAGAAAATTAAGGGTTTAGGGGGAAAAAATGCCTGGGATAGTTATCTTAACAGGAAATTTCCCATGACAAAAATCTTTGCATCTGTATCAAAGCCCCCAACTGGCTTCAGTAAGGATTTATTGGAATGTGGAGGGTTCTCCTGCCTGCATAAGCAAGTAGATCTCTTAAGTTTCTGTAGTTATGACATGCAAGACCCAAAAATCAGTCCCCACTGTTGGAAAAAACAGATGTGCATCAGTCTGTATGGTCATGACATGAACACTCATGTGTCCACACCTCTTAGACAAGGTAAGGATTTTGGATAAAAAGAGTATCCTTGAGCACTTGCATATCCAAAATCTTGTTATGGGTAAATAGCAACAAATCCTACTGCATGAAGGCAAGCATTTATTATTGCCCTGACTCAAATATGAACAACCTAATCAAGAGGTTATAAACAATTATTAGTTCAGTTACAATGTCAATACAGCCATAGTYCAAATTAACAAAAAAACCCTCATTAGTAGTAGTTAAAATGGTTATTAAAAAAAAATTCACCAGTCCCTCTTCCTTTTCTGAGCTGTGATGCTCACCCTTCCCAGGCTCATTTGGGTCACAAGGCTGATGGTTTCAGTCTTTCCCAAAAAGACTAGAAATAGGGATTTGCTGCAAGTTGTCAGTATCCTAGGACTTCTGCTGAAGGTGTACAATGTCTGTGATATGGTTTTCTTCCTTCYCAGTCTTGGAATCTCCTTGGGTTTATTCTCAAGAGTTTTTTTTACTCATAGACCTAGCTTCCCTCTTATGGGGTCCCAGCTGAGGCCAGAGAGGGGCACAGTTGCCTCCCCCAKCCCTAGGTGCCTTCAGAGGCTGCTGTTTGACATCCTCTGATTCCCTGTCTTTGTCAGAGTGGTGCCACATCAGGGATCACAGCGTGRAGCTAAAACAGAAGAGCCTGCAGCCACTTTCCCTTTTGGCAACTGCCAAACTAGGCTGAACATAGCTTTGGACATGGCAAGCCTGGATAAGCCTGGAGACCCTGCACTGGGGGAGCAGTACAGAATCCGTGACCAGTTACAACTCATGGCAAAATTGTATTTCCTGGGATAAAGTGACAGGAGTGGTGCGATTGGAGGCAACTGCCGGAGAATATGCCATTAGATACCACCACTTCTCCAAGGTGCTCAACCAGATATAAATGCTCTGCCCAGTACTGGTTCCGCAGCAGCAGGGGCTGAGCCAAGCTGCTTTCTAGGAAATCAACTGGCCACCAGCTGCAGGAGCTGGCCTCCTGGCAAGGACCAGGCAAAGGGAACCAAGCAGGACATTGCTGGTATTTAGTGGGGAGAAAGGCTACAATAAAAGCAATCTTAATTGAAAGGTGTAGGTTTATATTTGGGGAGATGGTGACGAGGCATTAATAAGGCCATAGAGCCTTCATTAAATTCTTTTAAGAGACTCACAGAATCACAGAATATGCCAAGTTGGGAGGGACCCACAAGGATCATCGAGTTCAGCTCCTGGCCCTGCACAGGACACCCCAAGAATCACACCATGTGCCTGAGAGCGTTGTCCAAATGCTTCTTGAACTCTGTCAGGCTTGGTGCTGCTCCCTRGGGAGCCTGTTCCAGTGCTCAACCACCCTCTGGGTGAAGAACCTTTTCCTAATATCCAACCTAAGCCTTCCCTGACACAACTTTARGCCATTCACTCTGGTCCTGTCACTGGTCACCACAGAGGAGAGATCAGTACCTGCCCTCCTTTTCCCCTCATGAGGAAGTTGTAACTGCAGTGAGGTCTCCCCTCCGTCTCCTCTTCTCCAGGCCTCACAGATCAAGTGACCTCAGCCACTCCTCATATGGCTTCCCCCCCAGAACCTTCACCATCTTTGTGGCCCTGCTTTGGATACTTCCCAACAGCTTAATATCTTCTTTATATTGTGGTGCCCAAAACAGCAGAGAGTGCAGTTTTGTTCATCACCAGGTAATATCAAATAGTTGTTCTGAGTATTGACCATTGAATTCTTCACAGCCCTAGTGAGTGTCTGATTTGTACTGTAATTCACATAATAAATTATCACCACAATTGTGACATCAGAATGTCTCTATGACCTTGAAAAAAAGGAAAATCTGAAGAAAAAACTGTTTGGTGTTTATTGGAGTGTAACACATAAAATGATATGAGGAAACTTTGGTCTTGGAATGTTACATTTAAGTGAAAGCAYGTACTACTACCATTTATTGATATGCCTTTTTTTAAAAAAAGGCAAGTGATGTGCCCATTTACCCTATCAAAATATTGTAAAGCCGTTTCTGCTAATGAGATTTTGAGTGTTGATGCTTTCAGATACTTCATCTGTCACAGAAAGAGTGATGCAACACTTAGCCACGTAAAACAACTAGGGAACTAACCAGAAATCAAGTCACTAAAATAATGAGAACATCTGTTCAACATCTGCTGTTTAACTTAATTTACTAGACCTGTGTACAGGAAAAAACAGTGTTCTCATTACTGGTCCATTGACAAATGAAGTAATGGGAAATTGGTTGTAATTATTAACGGCTCCATTTCAGCCTAGTGTGCATGAGTTTATAATTTAAGTSTGGAAGGAATTATTTTTAGTTCAGAATTTGATCATAAAAATTGTTACTTTTCAGCTACTTCTGCTAGCACCTCTTTGTATACTAGAAGCAAGTAAGAAAATGTTAAACATGTTTGAAGTGAACAATAGATAACAAAACTCCTGTTTAACTTTCTTGCCACTGTAACTATTTGAGTTCAGGATGAAATATATTCTTTTTTCTTCTCTATATGATTCTGTGGAAATGAATGTAACATCACAGAACCCAGACCTCTGCTAAAGTTGCCATTTCATCTAACTTACAGTTCTAAGGACATTTCTAAAAATCTGAAGTTGTTTGTTGGGTTTTTTTAATCCATTCTATCCGCCGTAATTTAATCTTTTTGAAGCATGCAAGCATCATATTATTTCCCTTAACATATTAAAAGTAGACCATATAGAATATGAGATTAAATTATACCTCTGCTTCAGCTGTGTAAATATTTATAAGCTTTACATGAAACATAGCATTCATTGCTAATGTAGTTATTGATTAGTAAATCTCTAATGAAAAAGGTTTCATTAGTATTGCATTAAAGCACTCTGAAATGGACCTTGTATCACATTTTATCACCTTTTTTTTTCTCTAATGGGAGTGTTTTGCAAAACATTTAAATTCATAAATTATCCCTTGAAGTTTTTTATTACTTACTTTTCTGTTGTGGAAATAATTCATAACTGAATCATATTTACTGGGATAGAATCTACTCCTCCTACTAGAAAAGCACAGTTTTAACACGAGCCCTTCACAAGGGCCCACATCCAAAGGAAACCTCTCGTTCTGCTGAGATTTTTGCTCACTTGAGTAGAAGCATCATTTACTTGGCAGGAGGAAGAGGCRGATTAGATATCAGAAATGCACGCAGTGAATAATCCTGCAAGTGCCTAGTTTTCCCTAACAAGARTTCCCACAGACTTACTTGAGAAATAGTGCAAGCATCTGAGGGCAAATTAGACCTCACATAAATGGTGGAAGCAACTGATTTCATTTAAGCATGTGATTTAAGGARCCTGATGAAAAGTGTAGGAAATCCAACAGATTCCAGCTCAAGAACATGTGGGAAGAGCTTTCTACCATGTCTCATTCATCTAACGGGAAAAATTCACTGGGTTTTACCAAGTCCAAGTTCAGCTTATRAGAGAATACAAACTCAGTACAAAAGAGAGCTTAGCATTGCATTTTATTGTAAAGATGAGCCCAGATACACAGTCATCATATGTCAGCAGATTTCCAGCTATTTTTTATGTGCACGGTTTTTTTCCTATTTCACTCAAAACTGATCTGAGTCAAATTGCCCAGAATGGACACGGGTTGAGCACATTCAAAGAAGGGCTGTAGCTCACKTGATAAACTTGCAATGCTGTGGTAATTTGGTTCTGCATTTCCGGTTGCTTCACAGTGTTCTTGAAATACAGTTGCTTCACTGCTTCAGAGTGTTCTTGACATACCAGCACACAAGATAAGCCAGATCAGTTTAGATGGATATTTTGCAGGGAAGCAAAGCATTAGCTCCCATCTGTTTCCCTTTCTYGGTGTTACTCCTCTCTGGCACTCTGACCCAGCATGCCAGGGGCAGAGGAGCAGCAGGAACTGCTGTGCCACACTAGGCACGTGAACGGTGTTGGCTCTGGGACATCAAGGAAAGGAGGTGTAGCCCCAGGCTTTCTTCCTGGCTTGTGCCTGGACTAAGGAGGCACCGTATGACTTGTGAAGGGGCACACACAACCCTGCCATATGGCCTGGCACAGGACGTAGAGAGACATCAGGGCTTCTGTTCATCCAGGACTGCACCTAGCTCTGGATTTCCTCTGCAACTCTGAATTAATTTTGAATGGAGAAAAAAAGAGAGGAAATGGGTCTTCCAGTTCTGGAAGCTGTGATGAAAGTGTTCACTGACTTGTGTGTAATTAAGGTTCCATCTAATCACAGAAACAAGTCTGTGCAGTACCTGCTGCATGTTATGCCCAGCTCCAGGTTCATGCTATAACTCACACACTTCACCAAAAACTTGTAAATTGTAAGAGACAAAGTTTCCTCTTATACAAGAGAGAGGAAATTTTTCAAACCATCATCTACAAAAAAGCTTGCTCTGCTTTTACAAAAACAGCAAGACTTTATTCCTTCAACTTCTTGTAACACCAATTCTTGACATGACCACGGTGAATTTCTACATTTCAGATTATTTTTGGTTTATCTGAGGCAGATGGAGTTTGCCTTTCACATGATGTCCTGGGGGTGAAGGTTCAGTAAGGATGAACTATGCAATCTGCTTCACTATAACACATGACATACTGTTGATCAAAGAAGAACGTGTTAGGGACCAGATGTTTCAAGTAGTAATAACATGTCCCAAGCCTTGCTTTCACCTAATTCATGGCATGGTGGAGCTAAAAGTACTTGTAAGATGTGATCAATAGGGAAAACATAAGTGAATACCACAGAAGAAATATCTCAGTTAATTTTTTTTCTCATTATTAATTCTGCCCTTCTCCATTTTAACATTCTGCTGTAATTTCCCTCTTGTGTTTAATTTTCTTCATCATATTTTTACCCCATTGGGACATTTAACTTAAAATTGGATTGATAACTGTCTTTAATTTATTCTTTTCATTTAAAATGCATGGGTCCACTTTTTCCCCAAAGAATACATCACTGCTGAGGATTATTTCAAATCCTAAGGGAATGAAGAATGTTCCAATTAGTCAAACTCCCTCCCTTTGTCTCAGTATGCTTGTTTAATTCTATTTATTCTGTAGACTTTTAATGTAGAACTGCTACTATGTTTTGAATCTGTTGAGGGACTCAAGGGTGTAAAAGATGGAACAAGAAAACTGAGAATTGTTTCATTTGCATATTTGACATGGGTTTCTTATGTGATGTGGTATCATTTCATCTTTGTGTCACATTTTTCCATCTACCAAATGAATTAGTATAGAAGATGAGCAGAATATGATTCAACGTCAAGCTTTTTTTAAAAAAAACTACTTTCTGTTCATGCTAGAAGGACATTTGGTTTGCAAGTTTTCTAAGATAAGCCTCTGACTTCTCTTTAGCTTGTGCCTTCAGTTGAGAAACAGTCCACAGGATTAGAATAATCTAAAAAAAAAAACAAAAAACAAAAATAAAAACACAATCTATGAGGAAAGCTACTAGGACTGTTTAGACTAAAGAAAAAAAAGGCTAATGGGAGAGTATGTTGAGAGGAGGGTGCATTAATCTTTTCTTCATGTCACTACTGGACAGAATAAGAGGCAATGGATTTATATTTCAGCAAGAAAGATGGGGGTTAGTCATTAGAAAAAAGCCTCTGATAAAAAGGACAGTGAATTCTGGATTATCGTGGAGCCTTTGAGTTCAATTATAGACAAATATCTGTCACAGATATTAACACTTTGGGGGACAGGTTTATCTCCAAGCCGATCTCTTGAGTTCTCTGTTCGTCAGACACATTTCCCAAAACTTCTTTCTTTTCCTGAATCTTTTGCTGTCTTGTCTTATCTGTAAGAGGCAAAAGTGACCATTTTTGAGGAAGCATTGTGCCAGTCAGAACAGCACAGGTGGGACCAGGTATCACTGTGTATGTCACTAAAATGCAACTAATTTATGCATTACATCCTTTTATAGGTAGTTTACTGCCAATTCCTACCTAACACTTGCTAACATTGAAGAAATATATTAAAAAAGACCATGTCTTAACAACTCTCTTCATCAAATCTTTGCATTTGTCTGGAATATAATATGGACATTCTGTATTTTTTTTTCAAACAATATAAAAAAAAGATGTCATCTCATATTTTATGGTCACAATCTGTCAACACAGACTTCTATCTCATTAGGGACTCAGTATGATTAAGAGTTTTTTTCATTCTTTCTGTGACATTTTTTCTGTAAAATAGAAGAGCACCCTGGCCTTTAAGACGGAGTCCTGTTTGACTTTCTTGTTTTTGCATATTCTGTTTGCAAACTTCACTTGCAACTGAAACAGTACCTACAGTCTGCCCCTTCAGCACCAGACCACAGCTATTTTCATGCCTACTGTCCTCCCTGACATCTGGGCTGCAGGACACACTTGTCACTAGGCTGTACATGTTATGCTTGCAAATTATTTGAGTTTTTAAAAGGAAAGTTTAAAGTGTTGTAGCAAGAAACATTTCCACTTATTCACTGAGAAATTTTAAGGGCATGTGCAGATTCAGAGGTGAAGCCAGATCCTCTGCTGCTTGCTTGCAAGCATCCTGGAAATGGGAATAGAGTAAAAACCCTAACAGCTAACTATTATGCTGTGCACAGCAGTTGAAATGCATCCTTTGCTTGGTCAGTGGCACTGGGAAGAGAGGAATTAGTGCAGCAACATCTTTTGCCAGTGTAGCTATGGCTTTTCAAAGTTGAGTCGTTCATTATATAGCGTTCGCTGAGCTCGTTCTCAGTAGGGGTTGCTGTTTGCAAACTGCTTTGGAGAATCTAAGTAAATCAGAATACATGTTAATGAGTGTGGTATAAATAGATAAATAGATTTGGCGGCTGAACATCTTTGTAATTTGTGAAAAGCAATGGTGTTCTGAAGCATTTGAGGTTAATGAAAATAAATAGTGTGTTCTTAACATATCATTAAAGAAGGTAGTTCATATTAGTATCAACTCATATTTTAAAACATATTTGTCCAGGAAAAATATGAGAAATGCACCATTTGGACATTTCTGAACTCAGTGGAGAAAAGCATTTGTAGGTTTTAACCCTTTTGTCTTGGTATATTCGTATAAAGCTAAAATGAGCTTCCCAATACAACCTTGATAAAAGTGGAATATTTGTACCTCAGAGAAATAATACTGTAATCCATCATCTACTTTCCTTCCTCTTAATTCAAGAATGTAGTTGTTTCTTTTTTAGTTTAGTGACACAGTTAAAGGGTATCTGTTATTCTGGCTTTACTGGTCTGAGTAACAGCATTTAGTATTTGATTTTATTTTCTGTTCCAATGCCTCTGCTGTGGTCTGTAATAAGGAGGAATTTATCCTTTGCCTCTGCACAACTGATTCACCTCAGTTTGGACATCTCATACACAGTCCTAAAAAGAATTCTGCTTCATCTGTGAGTTACAGTCATAGTTCACTCTTTTAAAAAGTTTAATAACATCAATTCACCTGCTTAAACCATAACAGTCATTATGACCCACATTGCATAAAAAACAAGACAGAAACAGTAGGATGGTAACTTGCTCAGTAACATTAGCACAAATCAATCTTGTTTACCTGTTTAGACCTCAGTAGTTCATTGTCCCTCTGTTCCTTAGCCAGCTATTATGAATACACAGAACAAAGTGCATAACTTCCACCATCTATGCCATTTCAGTACCTCATTCCACTTGGAGCCAGAAAGTTTTCATTATTCTCAACATGAAACTTTCCCTTAGCAAGTTAAGCTTCTTACTCTCTAACCTATTCATTAGGTTCTCTTCCAGCTCAGCATCACAGCTAGCTAGAAAATTTCTGTTAAAACCCAATTTTGCCCACAAGATTAGAAAATTGATCATCAACATTTTTCAAATAAATTTTAGCTATCAACTTGCTCTAAGACCATTTTCAGAAGCGTGTGAAAATGTTTAATGACTAACTGACATTAAACAATATGCAAAAATATCTTCATAATCTAGCATTGCATTTAATTGAATATTTTAATAAAAACTTAATTAAGGTTCCCACATTTGTACTTGGGGGCTATCCTGAATTCAATACCATTCAAATCCCATTAGTGCTAATGGCTTAATGCCATATGTGGAGAATATAAAACACATAAAATTTACTTTTAATAAGTCATTCATCCTACATTAAATATAAAACTATTATTAAAACCACATTAAAGAGGATTAACCATCGTTATTACAAAGAATGTTTTTAATAACCAGTTGATATTTATTTAGTTTATAGTACTGTCTAATCATTATACAATTATGGTTTTGTAATTCCCCTCTAAATCTTAATCAAATGAAACGTCTATCTGGAAACATTAATTTTAAAAGTTACCGAAATGCATGTTTTAACGTCATTGGCTCCATTTTTTAATTTTCTTGTATTTTTTCTTTTTTTTTTTTTTTTTGTTAATGAAGGGAGAGGTAAAAGTTTTATTGTGATAACATTTAAGCAAAGAAACTCTAATTTAGAGAAACAAGACAGCAGATGCTCAGAAGAACATTGCATTTCAAAGCAGGTCAATTTTTTAATGCAAAAAAAAAAAATTAATGCAAACATCCCCCATATTTAAATGAAAAGAGTCTGTCTTCTTAACATGAGCTTTTAACAAAGAGGAATTAATTAACAGATAGTTATCAGACCAAGGGGAAAGGGGATGGTAAATCGGGCAGAATGCAGGCGGGGAACATGTCAGATAGCTGAGTTTTGTACAAGGAAAACTTTACAAGTCCTCAAAAATAAAACTGAATTCTTGAATTTGGAATGTTTTTATCTGTTTAAGGTCTTTGAAAGGATGGAGGACAAACAGAAAAAGAAGAGTGTTATTGGAGAAGAGGGACTTACAATGGACCAACTGCAGACCATTTCTTCTCTGTTTGTCACACTTCTGTTCTAAAACCCTTTTTAGGGTGTCTTATAATCACCTCTTTAATTTCTTCCTACTGTCTCACACAAATCCATGTATTGCCACATCATTCCCTTTGACAGACACAAATGAACTGACTTCTTAGGAATTAAAACAGCTTCTCTGGTGAAGACCAAATGAACAATGAGCAGTGACTGCTAAAAGGTCAAATGAAAAATGAACAACCATTGCTTCCTGAAGGAAAACATTTTTTAAAGTGCCATAAACCACTGTCCCCATATCTTTTCCCGAACAACGTTTTGCTGAGTGGTACATGAGATGATAGACACGGGGAACCTGTAGTCGATACCCAAACTGAATGTAGAAGGCTACACTCCACCATGTAATATTCAAGGGCACACAGGACTAGCCAGAGCTAATGGAAATGCCTATATATTGCTTTATAATTATCCTTGCAAATCCACACCCACTAAGTGACAAGAAAGCTCTGAGAATAGCCTGGAGATATGTCTTCAAACAGTTTATATGGTATACAGACTCTGACCTTAAGTCTACTGAAGCCAATGCTCATCTCTTCATTGACATGAGAAGGCTATGAGTCACAAATAATGCCATATGCCTGGAGTGTATTAATCACTTTAATGAGCTAAGGTTGTACTTAAAAGAAGAAAGAAAAAAATTAAAGATGAAAGAGAGGGTTATCTTTGACTTTGAAATCCTTTGATTTCACTAGTTTCTGTCCTAATATTAAAGTTATTTAAACATGTTTTAATTGCTTGCATTGCAAACATGTAAGGCCTTGAAATACAGAATATTAATGAGATTTTTTACTATTTGGCCACAGCATTTTAGGAAATCTATCTGATTTAGCTGCATTTGGTGAGAAATAATCTCTACAGTTTCAAGATAATTCAAAGCTGCTCCTTGTATTTGTTTTATTTATGTGAAATTCCAGACATCTCCACAAAAAGGTAAAAAGACTCATTTTCAATCCAGGGATTATAATCGAATCTCAAATCATCGAAAAATACCTCAATTTCACTTTGAAATGTGGATATTACTTCAACCATATAGTATTGTTTTTAAATAACAAATACTTAGAGATTGTTGTGTTCTTTTCTTAGAGAATTCATATCATTCATCTCAGTAATGTTGACTTTTGCTTTCATGGTACCATCTGCCTCTTTGTGGTGGTCAGACCCTCAAGGAGCTCTTCATACAATTAACTATTAAAAAGACATTTTGCATCAAAATTTGACTTGATTTCGGATTGTTGTTCTGCCAAAGTATCCAACATAGATGAGTGCTAAATCAGTTCATAGAAGGCTTTATGTATACTAAGAGTTAAGTATGATGTTTTATGTGTGAATCAGCAAATCCTGAACAATTCAAAAAGAATTTGAAAATAAAAACTAGACGTTTGTATCTCTTGTGTACAAGTAGTAGACACAGGAAAGGGAAGGAGGAACAATGCCAGGGAAGGCAAGAAAAGTCATTATCTACATCCTTTTATGCAGCAGCAATTCAGATGCATCCCCTCATTCAGTAATTCCTAGTCATGAGATCCTCTATTTGGTTTGAAGAGTCTTTTGTCTCTTTTCTCTCTGAATGGTGTTGATCCACCATGACTCAGAAGAGATGAAAATCCTTTGACAGATGAAACAAGGATCAGACAGAAGGCAAAATGTTTAATGCCTTCTAGTGGTAGTCTTTGTTAAAAATTTTGACTTGAACATAGTTAACTACCAGTAAAGGATAAAACTATAATAAAAAAAAAAAAAGGAAAGTGTTGGGGTATACTAAGTTAAATGTTTTCCAATCAACTGTGTCTGATAAAACTTACTCCTAGATACTTTAAAAAATGTGCCTGAGGCAGTCTCAAAACCATTACCACAGTCTTTAAAACTAGCACAGGGAAGCTGAGAGCTGTCAAATAAATGCCAATCTTTAAAGAGGGAAAAAGAGGACATCACACCCAGGACTGTGAGTGCCAGTGGCTCTGTGGGGCCAGGGTCCACGGGGACTACTCGTGCGTCCATCAAGGCAGGGCCCATCCCACCTTCCCAGGTAGGAGCAGGGAAGACAGGGGGCACAGGGGCAGCCCCAGTCCTGGGCTCCCAGCACCTCCCTGGGGACAGCAAGATGCCTAAGCTGGGCAGGGACTTGGGACCGGAGGCTGGCCTAAACCGGCAGAGCCCATGGCCAGGCAGGGCAGGGCTGTGGGACCTGGAGATGCGCCATCCTGTGGTGCCACTGGGTCAGGGGCTGGTGTCCATGAGGGGCTGAGATGGGGCCTGGGTCCTGGGCAAGGTGAGGGAGTTTCAGGGCTGGGCAGGCCCAGGCAGAGCTGGAGAAGCCTCAAGGACACAACACATTAAATAGCCTCTTCAAGGAGACCACAGATACCATTTTGCAAACCACTGTCTTAAGAAAGCCAGGCAAAAACAGCCAAGCCGGAACTATTGGAGCATGTGTGCCAAAACAGGTGGATAAAAATATTAAGGCCAAAATTATCACTCGCTCAAGAGCTGTTTCATGAGGATAAGTTGAATGTTTTCATAACACAAGCAATTGTAAAATAGCAAATACACTGATCAAACATGGAGAAGAGAGAGAGTCCTAGTAGGATGGAGGAATGTATTCAAATGTAACAGAATTGATCTTCAGAAACAGTAGAAACAGTCTGAAAAATACAGGTCATATTGAAAAAGAACATGTTCCGTGTACGGCACTGAAACAACAATGTTCTTGCTGTTGCAAAACATAGATAAACATCACTCTAGGCTTTATAAAAAAGATTTTAGTCCATGAGACACCCAAAATTATTACTCATGTTGCATTCAGAATTCATACTATGTCCACTGGACTTATATATTTAGTTTAGGTAGAGTCTTCAGGACCAACCAAAGAAACTCCAGAGTAAAACAACTTTCTGATCTTAGGGGGCCTTGATTTGCTAAAGAAGCCCTAATTTTTACCCCAGGTAGCAAGTTTGCATTCTGATCATTTGCTGTCCTGTTGTAGATACACAGGCTCCGCTGGCAGGCATGAGTTTTGTAGGAGCATTTGCGTAGCTGTTGGTAGAAATCTGGAAATATGCCATTAACACTGGGCATGAGGGAGAGGATGAAGGGCAAAATTAAGCATGGTAAAGAAAGTGTATGTCAGTCCAATATTGTAAACCCACCAAGTTATGAGAAAAGGCAAATAAAAGCAGTTTTCTTCATGGATAAAAAGTGGCACAATTTATCTCCCAAAGACTGACAGTCTGACAGTCCAGTCATGAAACCTTACATACACATGTGGAAACCTTATGTACATTTATGTACTCTGATCCATGAAGAACTGGACTGAAGATGAGCTATTGCAATTCTAGAAGAGATACAGTAATGTAATAAAAGAGGGAGAATATGATAAAAATAAGATTATGAGTTCAGTTTTTGCATACATAATATCATTTCACTATATTATTTTGTTTTCTTTCTTGTAAGATCTGACATGTTCCCTCTGCTTAGGGAGTTGCATTCTTCCATTGACGCAGTTGGATTTTTGTGGGAGAAAGGGTGAGAAAAAAATATGAAAATTGGAAGATAAAAGATAGTAAACATTCGTTATTTGCTTGTGGTAGACACACAAGGAGGATGTTAAAAAGGATGGCTTGTGAATACAAGTATTTTGTTGGGTTTTGGCACAAGTGTTTTGGCTGCTGACTGTTGGAAGATGCTATTCTGCTGCCACTCAGATGGGTCTGCCAATACTAAGGGTCTTGCTGATGAGCTGGAACAAGGCTATAGTGGTTTGTCTGCCACATGCTGGCTTCTCCTCCTCATGACTTTTAAATTCTCTCTTATTTGGCCCTGACATTGTATGTAAGACTAATGAACTTCCATCCAGATCTCTACAGAATGAGAGCAGGTCTGACAGCTTTATACTGCTTTTGTGGATAAAAAAGTACTAAACATGAAGACAAATTGAAATATTATGAGCATAAACACAGAGTTTGCCAGCTGCCAACTAGAAGAACTAGTCATGGTTGAGAATTATAATTTAAAACCAGGCAAAGGAAACAAAAGACTTTTGGAGAAAAGTGTGCAGAAAAATCCTGTATAAAATTAAGGAACTTTTACCTTTAAACATGTGAAGAAACAAATTAAAATAGAAATTGCTGGCCAACAGTTGGATCACTCTCAAAAGAAAATTAATATGGGAAAATAAGATTACTGTTGAATACTGTACATCAGAGGCCAATACCTGTGTTGAATATTGGTTCTAACAAAAGATGGATTGATTTTTCATTCCATAACTCTGTTAATATTGTTTAATAAAACTCCTGTATAGAATTAGATTAAGTTAAACTAGTTGAATTTTATAAAAAAATAAATTCTATGGCATTTCATTATGTTTTTAATGAATTGATAAGCAAATATGAATTGGCATCTATAGACAGATAAAAGATGTAATTGTTTAGAATTTCTTTGTAATTTTTGTAGTGCACTCCATATTCTAGTAGGAAAAAGCAGAATTCTTCTGAGTTGTTCAGAAAAAGAAAAGTATAGTCGTATGAATAAGTATCTTCTGTGTAATGTTCACTCATGAATTCTAACTTTGTAGTGGAAATGTTCCAGGCTGCATTGGCAATGACCAGATTTGACAAGAATCTTCTCTTGAATCAAAGGACTTTTGAGATTCCTTGTGTTTTCTTAACATCTCCATTTATCTGCTCCTTCAAAAGGAGAAGTAAGAAAGTGTCGTGAAAAAGGCTGTGCCCAAAAGCTTTCCGTTTCTAGGCCCAAGAACGAGTGAGTAAAAACTGACCTTTCTTACTACCTGGAACTAACAGAATTTCCATGTCTTGTTTTGCTAAAGATTTTGGCCATGTTCCCTTTCAATAAAGCAGCTTTCATTTGAGTGAAATTTCATCATCTCACACTGTATCTCCCACATGAATTATTTCGGGTTTCCGACATTCCATAACAGCAGTGATGGGAGAGGCTGACTCTCAAGCCTCTGGGTAAAGGTACACTGCTGAGATGTGAAATATATATTTCAAACTCCTGCTCTGCATTCTCTCAGACAGGAGCTAGACCCACTGTTTCCCACATCTCACAGAAATATCTTACCCACCAGGCTTTCAGCTATGCTGGATATATATGCTTTGATCTGAAAATATCATTAGATGAGTGTTTTAATGATACACTCTTTTTCTAGTGAAAAACAATTATTACAGAGATATTTTATAAAAAGAACTTTGTGTAAAGAAGACTTCTAGCCCTTCACTCTGCTGTTGTCTTGCTGATAGCATCAACACTATGCTTCTGCTGGATGGAAGATAGATTATTCTGTTCACCTGTCAGAAAATATAAACCATCCTCCTGCTTTCTTTAGCGCCAGTTATGGGGGGCAGGGACAGGCAGGACTTGGTCACTTTAAACTGCAAATACACAAACTGCATGAGAGCCAGACCTTTGTTCATCATTCATCTCCCCACCCCACCCTTCTCCCCCTTGCTGTTGAACACCTGGCTATCCCAGTTTGCAGTGCAGTAGTGCTGGGTCGCAGCAGTAGCCTCCATGCAGCCCTTCAAAGTGCTGTGCAGAGACAAATATCTGCCAGCACTGCTGTCCACTTGTTGGTTCTTCGTGTTGGCTGCCAGAGAGTTTAAAAAGTGAGCTTCCTTCCTTGCCATCTGATTCCATGGCAACCACTCCTCTGCTTTCTACCACTAAGCATCTGTTAGTGTTTTCATTGTAAACCTATGTTTTCAAGAGTTTAAGGATTGGCATAAATTGTTGTTTCTCTTTCAATTTCTTGCACTAGATTGTATCAGAAAAATAAAAGATCTGTATCTTTCTCTTTTCAGCTGCCTAAAAAAAAATAGCCAAGTCCTCCAACATTCAATGCAAAACAAAGCAAAAACAATTAAAATTATTAGATGTTGCCATGGAAGTCTGGATGGCACTTCAGCTCCAGTTCCTACCCTTCTGCTATCTCAAGAAGGGAAAATTAAGTACACAGGTGATTTAGTGACAGGATACAGCTGCTGACCTCATTCCTGCTTTTATCTGATGCCGGGGCAGCAGATAAAGGTTGCACTTCTACAATGTGGAAAGCTGTGCACACTAGCGAATGAGAGAGGTAATCAAAGTAACAGGTGATGGACTAAGAGGGAAGTGGGAAATGAATGAAGGAGCACAAGGTATCACATGTTAGGTGTAAAGGTAGCAAGGCAGAGAGCTGAACCAGAGGGAAGAGAATATAGATGAGAATGGTTACCAGGAAGAAGGAAGAAGGGATTTTGTCATCAACGGCAGATAATGGTGTTAAAAGAGGATCACGGAAAATGTTAGAAGAATTTCATTTTTGACCACAACAGTCTGACGTTTTCCTTAGGAACACAAGCTAGAGGCAAGGAACAACATTTTGAATTCAATGAAAGGAAGTCAGGATTAGGAAAGCAGCTTTTACCATCACTGAAATGAGGCTATTCTTATTCTTGTCTTCACATTTCAATCCCAGAAAAAAAAGGTGAGTTTGAGGATAAGAAATTTTAGAAAGGACATCATGAAGGCCATACTATCTTACTAGGCAAATCAAGGAGATTTTCACTGTTGACTTGAACAGAACAGGGAGTACTAGGTAAACAATAAACACATTTGAAAATCAGGTTAGTCTAATAAACTGAAGGATTTTATGTCTGAGATTATGTGGAATGGCTTCTCCATTCGTTTCTAGACATCAATACCTCTCCTCATTTCTATCACATGGAATAAACAGTCTCCAACCTTATTTATTTGCCTGTGAATAACTCTTTGGTTCAGAAAATGCAGGATGCCCAGCCAAATCGAGGCACACTATCTCTCTCTTTATTCTGCTTTTAGGACTTGGGCCAGAGTTGGCACTTTGTCAAGATCAATGTCTCACATCTTCCAGGGATATCTGACCTCTTTAGTCACATATTAACTCAGTTCCATCGCTGTCAATCAGGAGTCTTCAATTGCAGCATAGCAAGTATCAAGAGAACTGTTTATATTCATGATAAAACAGCTTTGTGGTGAAAAGAACAAGGCTGCTCACATCATGCCCTAGGGGCACACCAAAACCAGAACAGCAGAGATGGTCACAGGGTTCAGCTTTAACTATGCTGAAAAAGATGATTCAACAAGAAAAATACCTGACAAGATTGTTCAGCAAGACAAATAAAAATGTGTAAATACCCTAAGGGAAACACAAAGAACATGGAGACAGGCTCTTTAGCATGGTGTCCGGTGACAGGAGAGATGTAATGGGCACAACCTGAAAGATAAGAGGCTCCCTCTGAACATGAGAAAGCACTTTTTTACTGTGAGGGTGACAAAGCAGTGGCAGGTTGCCTGGGGATGTTGTAGACTCCCCCAAGCTGAAGATATTCAAAAGCTATCTGAACATGGTGCTGGTCAGCCTGTTCTGAGTGCTTCAGCTTGAGCAGGATTTGAACAAGATGACCTCCAGAAGTCCCTTTCAACTTCAACTGTTCTGTGATTCTGCGGCAAAATAATGACTTATTTTGGTTTAGCTTTGAAAAGTAGCCTAAAATTCTTATGACAAGGTGTTTGGTAGTCTTAAATGGAGAGCAACTGGCAAAATCCCTAACATCCCTTAAACATTCTCTAGTTTCACAATAACTCTAAAGATACCAGAAGCCAGTCTAAACCACGAACAAAAGAAGCATGTCCATTTTTAGGCATTTGTTCCTGTCTTTGCACCTTCTCTCCCTTGGGTCACCACAAAGCATTCACGCAGCTCTGCAGTCAGGAATGGCTTGGAAATACTTTTAGAAAAATGATTCTTTTGGCAGCAGCAGTTTCCAACACAAAATAGAGTTCTGAGAAAGTTTAGGACGGGATTAAGGGTTGAAAAAAAATCTTTCTACTTTGAGGGTGAAGTCATTTCTAAGTCATTCCTCAATTACCTTCAAGAGTTCAGATCAGCTTACAAATCAGTACCTGCCGGCAGCGCTCCATTGTAGCTGTTAATTCATGCTTTCGCATCTGTTACATTAGCATGCCAAAAGAACTTACAACCTCCTTGAAATTTCCTTCAGCATAGTTCGAGCATAATTGAATATTAAGAGATCAAAATTTAATTTTTGTATTTTCTTAACCAAATCTATTCAAATATGCCCTATGCAATAGCCCCCTTGGAGTATTAGGTGTAGAACAAGGTCAGAACTTTTATAACCAAACATTTCTGAGTGACATATAAACAAAGAAAGGTTGGAACCTTTCCTTTCTTTTAAAACATGAAAAGCCCAAATGTTTCTAAGCAATTTAACATCCACTGGGCCATGCTGCCACCTGTCAGTCTGGTAACCCCTTCTTAGATTTATAAGGACACCTAAAGAATAGTTGAGTTGAAAATATCCTTCATCTAACTATTTTTCATTCTAATTAAAAACATGTAGCCTAAACTTTGTCAAAGAGGGGAAAAAAACCCCTTAGAATAAGGGCCTGAATAGACAGTAAGGCTGCCTGCACAGTCTAGGTGCACATTTATAAGAGCTTTCATTATGTGGGGTTCAAATCCTTTCGTTAAATATTCTCATTTAAAACCAATTTGCATAAATAAGGGCTCATTTCTCAAAGAGCGCACTCATTCAAAGAAAATTAGATTTCACTTGGAAACACACACAACTCCAAATTTCTCATCAGGTTCTCAGGCTGCACAAAACAGAATAATTTCCAAATGTGTCCTGTAGCAGTTCTCAACCATGTTTTTTCCATTCTCAGTCCATCCAACAAAGTTGTTATACACCAGAGCCTCCCCGAGCATGCCAGTAGGTACTTCCACTTCCGGTGTCAAAGCAATACCTTGTCAGGCACCTACTCTTGCCCTGCTTTGGTTTCCAAGGGAAGGATGCATGTGTGCTGTCCAGAGGGAAACTGCGAAATGCTCCAGTCAGGTCCCTCACGATACAGCAATCTGGATTTCCAGTTGTTCTGAAACATGTGCTCCATATCAGTGTGTACACAGGCAGTGTCAAGGAAAACCTACATCTCCACCCGGTTTGAAATAGTCATTTTGGAGACGGATGGACTGAGTCCCTCTGTTTCCTTTCTCACCTTCTAACATCAGCTTCTGCCCAAACTTCCCAAACTGTGTGTTGGAAAGCTGTTCTGTTCATCTTCTTAAGCTTTCCTGTTTGCTCTCCCAGCTGCTTAAGCATGCCCAGGGCCATCAATGAGGTCTTTACCTGGTGTTTTTGGCATCAGGGGAAAGTAATAAGCAAATGGTTTGCAAGAATTTATTGTTTACTCATACTTGTTCCATTCAGACTGTTCTAAAGCTTACCTACCTCTCCTCAGCAAGAGGCTGGTTCTGTCACTGACTCTCCAAAACAGTCTTCTCCAGGCTTAGTAATGGCCATTACAGTCAGCGTAATTCTGAGGCACTCCTCCCTGAATGTGACAAGGGGCTGAACSGGCATTTTTGCCCCTGACCACAACATTAATGGGGATTACAACACCATGAAAGAGGCCTGGAGAAGTCACAGATTGCCCAGCTGCAACTGCTGCTGTGTTCAGCAAGGAGCCCCATAACCAAATCAGTTTTATGGGCACCATTTAGAGCACCACTTAAAGATATAACTGTCTGACACTCCTGAATGGCTTTAGTTGCATTGCATGAATTTTTCAGGAGTAGGCATCAGCTTCAGACTGATTTCTGGTTGGTTTTATTGTTTGTTTTGCTTTTGAGCTGAAACAGTTCAGCTACTGCTGCAAATATACAAATGAAACATCACATTTTGATCAATTTTTAAAATGAGTGGTTGTAACTATTTATTTTGAAGAACTCCAGGACTTCTGTGATTCAAAAGGCTTCATGTTTGGCAAGGAATTCATGGCAGAAAAATTGGCCCAGATTTGGAATTCGACCAGTTTACAAGCCTGCAGATTAATATTTGTTTAAGTACAGTACAAAATGACCAAGTTTTGCCAGCTGAATACTGTGAAGGTTTCACTTTCACGACACATCCTCTGTCCTTTCCTTCCTCCCACATGCCACCTTTATAATGGCTAAACTATCTGTGTAAAGACTACACCATCTCTGTAATGGCCATAAATGTGTATTGGTGGTATTTGTGCTAAGATTTTTTCTTAAACCGCTTTCTAGTTTTGAAAACTAAGTGTTTTCACAAACTCTGAAACCATGAATAGATAAACTTTTTCTCCTGTTGGCATAACTCCTCCCTGCTAGCATATCTAGTTTTTTCAACACGTTGGGAAAGTTCCAACAAAATTATCTTCTAATGTTGATTTCCATTTTATGTTTTGACATAGCTTAAAATGCACAATATGTAACATAGCAAATGGGTTGAATAGCTGATTGATTGGGTGATGGGATTTGTTTGTTTGTTTAAATTTAAATATACAACATGGCCCAGGCTTGTGAAATTAGGTGACAAAAGTTCATAGGTTCAGTTATGTTTCTCATAGAGCATGAAATTCATATTAGTAGAAATATGGGAACTCTACCATGATTTACTTTTTATCCTATGATTAAAGTATATTCATAAGAAATGAAGAAATAAAAACAATATGATGATTTATATCAGCTATGTGATCGACTAGTTACAATCCTCTTAAGCAATTTCTTTTCGACTTCATGAGATGTTTGATATAATCTAAGTATCCAATTATGACATTAAAATTACTTTCTTATCTATCTCACATGACATGTTTGCAATACATGTTATAAACCTACATCTGATTTCAAAGATTTTATTTGCAGAGACTTTCACTGAATGCAATTCTTGCCATGCTTTTCGTTAGCTAATTTGCTTGCTTCTGTTTACTAACTGAATAATTGTCAGAATATAATTAACACAGATGTCGCATGAGCCTAGTTTTCAGGTTCAGGTTAAATTTATAATACTGCATATGGAAGTGTCTAATTAGATTGCCATCTGAAATGGTGAAGGAGTTACTATATTTTGAGTAAAACCTTTTTCACAGACTTCTATCTTATTCAGCGGTACTATAATATTTTCATTAGTTGGCAGTTTCTAAAATAAGCCTTTCTTGAGCACATCAGTTTATGGACATCAGTGTTGACTGAGGTAGAAATATTTGTCAATTTAACACTAATGCCTCCAGTTATTTCAAGACATTCTGAATTCTGCAAGCTAAATTTTTATACTGGGCCAATAATTACCAAGATCCTAAATATTCCAACTCTCTGAGGTTCTGAAATCCAAAATTATTTCTTATTCCAGTTACTTAATTTCCAGTGTTTTACTTTCCAGTTGCTTCTTTTTTGGTGATACTTGCAGACCTGGAAGTACTGAAACCTATGATTCAAAAGATTTGGCAACAAAATGGAGTTGTTTGTTAGCAATAATCTCTGAAAGCTTTATGCGGCTGTGTTCTACTGTCAAAAACAAGACGTGTACCAAGTGTGACTTTGATCCTTCATTGCAAACCAGTTATGAAGAATTAGGTATGGTTCTAGTGATAACATTCACTTTATTGTGACATTTTACATTGATGCCAACAAAATGGATCATGTGGAATAGGGAATATAAAATGGTGGCAAAGTCAGTTAGATAGCTCACTGCTATATGAAAAATGTCATTGTGCACATCTTTCACAAGAAATGACTTCAAACAGTGAGAATGAAAGTCACACTGATAAGTTTTGGCACAGAATATTAATGAAAGAAAATGCATTTATCCTAGTAGAAAATAAAAAGTTGGTGGATCAGGACAATTACTAATGCTTTTGCTTAATGTAGGTTGATAACACACCCCTTCCCTCTTCATGCCTTTTTCATTATTGAGTAATTCCAATAAATTATTAAAGTGCTGATTGTGTTCTGTAGTCCAAATTACTGAATGTGAGCTAAAGAGGCATTCACAGACTTAGCCTACCAAGCAATGTTTTAATTCTAAATTGCCACTTCAAATTTATAAGAGAGATATTAAGTATGTTGTTCACATTAATTCTGATTTATAATCTGATATAATAACTAAATCACAGAAATTGATTGTTTCATATGCTTTCTTATCGAAGGAAAACTCCACCATATGTCGTTGACAACAACTGGCATTGCAATTACACCAATGTTGCAATTGAGTCTTCAAGCTCTGTTGTCTTTCCTTGCCAACATTTCCCTGCAGAATAGCAAATATCAGGTACTTTTACGCAAATGCACACTGAAATAATAGCATTTTTTTAATCGAGATTCTAAACCAAATAATCTGTCTCTCTGTTACAGTTCTTCAGTAAGTGAATAGCTGGTCTCACACATCTAAGAAGAGGAGATTGTTTGTACATGACTAGGGAATTAGTGGAGCAGCTAATTACTTATACTCAAACAAATGTGTGACAAGACAGAACTCCTCAACACTGTCTCAGTACTCAAAACCATCCTTTTAAAGCCCACATTAACTTTATTACACAGTGAATTCTAGGTATGGAAATCCACCATTACTCTAAAACCATGCAAATGGAATATTTCCTTTATTATTTCTGGTGAGTGGCTTTCAAATGCAAATATATGTCAGAAATTTAGATCCTCTTTTAAAATAAACATACAAACCAAGACAATTTATTGAACAAGCAGGCATGTGTTCTGCTAAAACATCCTCTCCCAATATGTTTGGTTTTCCCCTTTTAGTATGTTTCACAGTAGTTCTGGATGCTTCTTTTGCAATGCTTTCATTCCTGTCACTTACTGATGTAGTAATGTTTCTTTACTTACTGAGAATGAGCCTCGTAAAAGAAGAACTAATGGAGAGTTTGTTTGTTTTCTTTACTTAAAGGACAAAATGCTGCAAAAAAAGCTTTATGGCCCGTTAGATCAGGTGCACCATCTGGATTTTTCTTTTGAAATTTTCTGTCCAGAAAATACACTGTCAGTGTATCTCAGGACACCATAGTCATGTAAGTAATTGTTATTTAAAGCATTGTACCAGTAATCTTTGTGTATATGGTGTTGATTCAAAGAAGTTGGGTACTTTTGTCCCAACTTTCTTTTGCTAAATTTTTTAACTTCTAGGAAGMAAACCCGAAAAAGCAGTTGTAATTTAACTGGTTTTCTGAGCAGGGCTTGTTTGGAGACAAAACTTTCCCTTTTTAGTAGCTCAAGGTACCTATCACACTATCCTATTATTCTGTGGTCAGGTACTTTTCTTCAAAAGAAGAAATGAAACATGGAAAAGAGGTAGGAATATTTATCATACCTAAATTTGCACAGCACCATTGCTGCCTGTAAAAATCACCAATGTAGAACTGATTTGTGCTCTCACTGACTTCAAAAGAATATCTATAACAGGTAATGTACAACTGTTAAACTTTTCCCAAAGAAATCCAAGACTTCTCTTGAGATTCTTCAAAACAAAAGCACTCAAAATTTCAAATTTTTTTTATTTCTGGAAATGTTGCCTGGCACCCTCTCTGTGTGCTAAGAACCTACATTTCTGCCTCCACGTCGCTCGTTCTGTCCAGTTTTATTGACTTCTTCCCATTTGGAAGACTCTGAACACCGAGGTGTTACCATTCCCCCATTTTGTAAAGAACTGTTATATTGCAGCAGTAGAAATGGGAAAGAAGCATCTATCACGCCTGTGATTTTGTTTTTCCTTGATACCAATTAATTAGACAGAACTGTAGAGTGCAGAAGAAATGTTTAGAACTGAAGATATCAAAATGATCTCATCAGTGGAAAGTTGGATCCTTTGGTTAGTGGTTTCTAATTTACAGTGCAGCAGATGGATGGTGTTGAAGGTCACAATTACTGTATAAGGCCAACTTGTCTGTGGAGTTTGAATTCCATGCAGATAAACTGTCTCTTGATAGAGAATGCTTGTAGTGAAAACCTTTTGTTCTTCTTTTAAATCTCTGTTTCATGTTGGTAAATTGCATCTCTGTGATGAAACAAAATCAGATTTCAGGCTATCCTCCATTTCATTCTTCATATTGATTCTGGAGCTATCTAATTAGACTGAAGAATTTTGTAGACATCAAAGAAGCAAAAGGGTTTTGTTACTTGCTGAATTGTGAAAGATCTGAAATGAGAAATTTTTAGACATCCAGCCTAATAAAAATAAAAACTTCATATTTAACTAATACATGCGAAACATCTTCTTTTAAGTCAAGAAAAAATCAGGTCAATTAACTTTTAAAATAGAACAAGCTAAAATGTTCAGAAATGTACAACTCACTAATGTGACAAGAGGAAAATTTGTTAAAAATCAGTGAAATCAGTGCCTGCTGCAGAGTGGCCCTTTAGCACAAATTGTGGGTGTATGTTTTCATAGAACCATCAACTGAAAACGACTGCTGTTTCATGATCTTTCTGAAAACTAAATTGCAAGGTAGAATCTCCACATTCAGCAATAGATAAACTGTTTTGTGTACTGTGGGATAAAAACATGCAGATGTATATATATCACATAGCACTTAACAAAGAAATACACAGATAATCTTTCCTTGTGCTGATTTGTTAGTGTAGCTATATCCCATTGTTCACAAGACAGGCTCCTGAATCAAAACACTTAAAAAATCAAAATCAAAACCAAAACCAAACAAAAACAAACAAACAAACAATAACCCCCTCAAAACCCTTTAATTTGAAAATTCAGGACCGAATTACATGGGTAATGTTTTGTACAGTTAGTGACTGGAAAGTGCCATTAAGGTGGTGCTGGAAGCATCAAACAAATGAGCTACAGAATTTTCTGCTGTGGTCTTTCCAGTCTAACTTGGACTATGAAGGTGACTGAAAATATTTCTATCTGATGGATACTCCCTGATTTATTTATTTTTTTTAATCAACTAGGTTCATTTTCTAGCAAATATCTATGTATATAATGGTCCATATCCCATTGCAGAGCTGGAAATTAAATTGTTTTCAATGTTCATGTCCTTTATTACCACCTCTGTAGGCCTGGCTATCTCTTTTAGGCTAACTACTCTCTTGAAGTCTAGAAAACTCTAGAGCTATGCTGCTGAGAGAGACAAAATAATTAATTCTGGGGGCCTTTCAACAAGGCAAGTGCAATCAGCTGAAAAGTACACTTTGGGAGCAAGTGCAAATACAGAGAGTGCTGCAGCTGAACCCTCACCAACAAATATTCGTAAACAAAAAAATAACTGCAAAGACTGCTGCGTGCTTTTTTGATTGAACACAGGCACTTAAAAAGGCTGAGGCTTGATTCTTTGAAAAATCTTTTTGTTTCCTCGGCATTGACATTGAGCAAGTCGGTATTAAACAAGCTCATTTTCTTCAACAGTCTGGTTTTTTTTGTAGTGCTTTGTTAAATTTTTTCTGTTAGTGTCGTAGATTTGCAGATGTCACCAAGCTGCAGTGAATCAGTGAATGTGGCACATCGAGGAATGATTCTCAGCCACTTCTCTCACATCTTGAAAGTATGGAAGAGAGAGATGAACACATAGGTTTAAGAAGCAGGAAGTGCCCGTTTAAACACGCGCACATTATTAAGAGATTGAGGGTAAAGACAGAAACACGTGCTCCCTTCCTAGTGACTGTTAAGTACGATACATTTGATATGTCACCATCAGGTTCAATCTGACCTGTGTTAGCGCGTAGCACCCAATCACCTGAGAGATGTTGTTATGCCTTATCTGTTCAGAACTACCTGTGAATGATACTTTCCTCCTTTTCCTCTCTATGTCCTCTGCAAGTCTTCTTTGAGCAGCCTGCACTTTTCTTCTTGGCTTCCTCCCACATCTCACAGCACTGCAGGAAAGGCCTCCCTGCTTCTTCTCTGCTTTAGCCCTGCACACCAGCTCAGGATACTTAAAGATTTAACCCTGAGTGGGCCACCATGGCTCATCCAGGCTCCTGCTTAGACTAACAATGTGTCTGCATCAGAGATTCCTTTTTTACAACATATTTTTGTGCTGTTATATCATCATTAGCAGCATCAACCGTGTTCTGCTAAAAACTGTTTCCATTTTTCTTCATGTGATTAAATGAAGTAACTAATAATGGTATGGTAAAAATAAAAAAAGCTCAATTTTTCATTTATGGGACTACCAGTTTAACTTTTAATTTTTATTTTTGCAAATTAGTGAGTTTTTTCACTTCTGTATGATTAGCTGATGCATGGGATATTTTAAGTACAACTTGTCCCAAAGTTAGAATTTATCATCTGTTTTAGGGCACACGTGGACATTTGAGGAAAAGAAGCATAACTCATCTGTGCAATTTGTGTAACTGCATGTGTATGAGTTTTTTAAAGATTAGTGCAAATTACCAGTGATGTGTAATCATTTAAGGAGCAAATATTAGGAGCAAATACTGGATTTATGTTTGTAACTGTGATAGTGGCATAGACAGCTTGCAAATCTGATCAGAAAAAAAAATGTAGACATAAGTCGACATCTGCTCTTGAACTATGAGAACTTTATTCAGATACGTTGCTCAAAAAACACAAAAAAATAATTTGCTGCAACAGAACCCAGACTGGAACACTGGGGGTGGCAAAACTTTTATACATATCTATGCTAATTAAATATGTCGCATATTTGTGGTGAATGTGAAATCACAAATAAGTTTTTGAAAACTGAACTTTCTCTTTGTGAATACTGGATGTAATTATTAGATTTCTGTAGGGGATCTGGGAGATAAATTCCCTGACTGTGTGAGACCACAGTACGCTCTACATTTTCATCCGAAGATTTGTGTGGATTTACAGGTCTGTCGGTCAGAGGATAACTGAGGCAGGTCACCTCCTCCAGGCAATCAGGGAGTGACAGGGACCACAACCCATACTGTAAAGTACTTCTGTCCAACTGTGTACAGAGAAGCATGTGAGGTACCTTTCTGTTTCATGGCATCCCACATCTATTTGTTGTGGAAGTAGTAAAATCTTATGTATTCTGTGCCATATACAGTTTTGCAAACTGTTTCTAAGCCTATCCTCATGGGAAATTCTAGGGCGGCTGATACTTATGGCCCTTGGGCAGTAAATTTCACAGTTACCTACATAATTATATGAACACACTTTGTCAGGTGCTTTTGATAAAATGAGCTATAAAACGAGCCACATAATCAATGCATAGATCTAACACATTCCAAAATGGGCTTTGCAAGACAAAAAAAAAAGCCACCACCAAGCTATCATATCTTATATTTGTTGCAGAGAGGTTTCCGTGTAATCAAAATCCTAACGCAGGAACAGAACTCTACCAGAATGCTCTCTGCATTGCTTCAGTGCTACTGGGAGTGCAAGGGACAACGTATTCAGGAGCTTTGGTTCTCTGTCATGCAGGTCGGGTTCCAGAATCCTGCATCCTTGCAAGGAAAAGCAGACAAGGCATGTAAATGTCGGGTAGCTGCTCAGAAACCTGCTGCTCCAAGAATTGATCTGGGGTGAGCAAGAACTGTGTGCTACCAAAAATTACACAAACCAAGTAGAAGAGAGAGTGGGTTGGATTTAACACAACATAGCCATTTGGAAATGTTGGAGTGAGTTCTCTACTTCCAGCTTACTATCATGAGCTGCCCCTCAAATAAGAGAAATCCCTTTAAAATGAATACTACTGGAGTCATGGAATTTTTTTAGTTGTTTTTCTGTTTACAGTTTAACCTCTCTTTATTTCCTTTCTTTTTTCTCCCTCATCCCCCCCTTCCCTGAGCAAGTATCACACATTATTGAATAAACTGTTTCCTATTTTAGCATATTTTATGCAAGCTGGAGCCCAAGGGGCAGTACAGAGTTAAAAAGCAAGTAAGAGCAGTGGGAAAGAGAAAAATTATGTAGTAATAGATGAGGAAGAAAGGATAGAGATTTGAACAGAGACTGAGGGGCAATGAAGCAGTGAGACATAAGAAGGCCGTTCCAGATGGCAGAAGCAGCAGTTGGGAAGGCTCTGGCACCAACAGTGGCAAGATTGCGGGCAGGGACAGTGAAGAACCAGGCGCTCTGCAGAGAGAGAAGGGAGAGAGAAATACAAGGTCAGGGAAGCAGTCTGGCTCAACTGCATGGAAAGTTATAAAACCCAGGCTGATGATACTCTGTCACCGAACCTTGTGCAGCTGATATATGCCTCTGCAGAGCTGTATGAAATGGTGACTGAAAGGTAGCAATCATTCCCCACTATGGCAGGCAGCCTGCACTGGTCAGTAGATGATGAGCAGGGCAGCGGTCATTCAAACCCGAGGGATGCAAGTTAGAGAAGGTCCTTGAGGAGGGATCTGCTCCTTACATTTTGAGTGGAATGGAACGAAATACCTAGATTTAAGAAAAGAGGTTTACTAAGATTTTTTGAAGATAGTAATTGCCTTTTCAAGGAATCAGCTTTGAAATTTGGTCTCATATAAACCGCTTCCACAAAAACACCATTGTGTTACACAGGTGATGGAACCATACCCCTCTGGTAAGGTCATTTCCTCTTGGATGCTGTAAAAATACCATGCCTTGACTTTGAAACACAGCCTTTTTTTGTTGTTTTTCTATAGCTCAGGCAAGTGTAAAAGGCTTTTCAAATGTGCATGCAAGTTCCCTTATGTGAATTAAACAAGTGGTGTATTGTGCACAAACTATGGAAAAAATCTCTTTGAAATGTCTGTGGAGGATTTTATGACGATAGTTCATTGTCTATAGCACAATTTAGCATAGATTAATCTGCACACTCTGACTGCTTCACTCATGTCTCTTACCAGAATAGCACCAGAGACCTTTGAATGGAATCTGGGGTCAAGCTCTGCTGGGATCTTCATTCCACCACCGCTGACTTGAGCAGCACCGACTCTGGATCTGGGTGCCCAGCACATACAAACAGCACCATTATGAGCTATCGCCTCCTAGCTGGAACAAAGAAGCACTGAGTGTGATGTTCACATGCCAAGACCACAAATGTGGTGAGGTTCTGTCCTGTGCCGTAAGCCCTGTGAGCCAGATGTAAGGTAGGGATGTGTGCTGAGCAGATGGATCCTTCCTCCCCTGGCAAGACAGACTCGGGACTGAGAGTTAGCCTCAAGTGCTAGGGCTTCAAAGTGTTTAAAATTAACATCAGAATATAGTCAGTGCCACACTAGTTGGACCAATAAGCTAATAAATTGTAGTGTCCTCTTTATCTGACAGTGCCTAATAAAAGACAGCTCTGAAAATGCATTTTGCAGTAAGCATCTGGGAAATAAGTCATCAAGAGGAAAAATTTCTTCCTAAGTTCCTTTTCATTTGGGGTAATTTTTTATGTATCCGAAACTCCTGATTATTTGCAGGAACTGGATCCTACAACACTCCAGATGCCGCAAGCTTTCCCCTTGATTTAAACAAGAGTTGGAGCAAGTGATTAATCTTTTTTGTCACATTTTGAGATACTCTTGTTTGCACATCTGTCTAATCATATTGCATAAGATGCTTAAGAACACAGAAAACAGAGGGAAGGAAAGGTTGGATATGTTGATTGTGTACTTAATTACATTTAACTATTGAGAAACTATTTCTCATCAGGTAGGTTTCTGCATGTGGCATTTTCAGTCTACCCAGACTCTGGAGAGTGGTTATCACTTATTCAAACACCAATTTTACTTAGTATTATTCTGGTAGTTCACTGACAACAGTAAGAAGAGGCATCCAAAACTTTTAGTCTGATTTGTGACATCAGTTCTTGTTTTTACGATAAAAAACTAATTTAATAGGGAGAACACTGTCCTGTGCCTACATATCCAGTACAAATACACAAACATGTTGTTCGTTATATACTAGGAAGAGGCAAAACTGTTATCTGGTGCCTTGCAGTTTTCTTTTGGTTTAAACTATGGCTTAGTAGTTAAGTTTGAGATGCATTTACACTTAAATGTGTATATAATAGGAAAAGTTTATAGAATATGAAGACCAAATTGTTGCTTGAATGTGACTGGATGTAGTTCAATTGCCAGATCCTGGTGATGGGTTTGGTTATTCATGTCCGTAAGAATTGGCTTTGCTCATTGACTTCACTAGTCCAAATAGTCTTACCATTCTTCATATGAAAACTGTAGGACAAATGGTGTCAGATTTTCCCTCATCTCCCAGAGAATCAATTATGCAGCATGGAACACCATCCAGCACGAGATATGTCCAGTAATGACTACTGTGCACCATGCATTTCTCACTTTCCTTTAATTCCCTTTGCCACTGTAATTTAATTAATTTCACACGGTCTCACTAATCTTCAGATAACGTCTTGATATGGACAAGAGTACAGCTTCATCATGTTTATCAGATTTGTTCTAAGTGCCTCTTTGTGAGCAGTTTTTGTCTCTTCCCTCCCTGGAAGTATATGCAAACAGAAGATGTTTAGTTGCCTGAGTTCACAATCACTAATGTTACATCTATAACATTAAATTGTGAAAAAATGCATTCATACTTCTTTAAAATATGATGCTAAATCTAATCTTACTTTTTTCTCTCATTTTGAAGTTGACTTTGTTGTTACCCAGGGTGCTGCACCACTGGCTGCAGACAGTGATTCAGTGCCTGCTTGGCTTGAGAGGGTTTGGAGAGCTGTTGCTGTCTAACAGTGCTCTCTACTGTTGAAGAGTAGAAAAAAACATTTCATTTTTGTGCTTTTCTATGTGCTTTTAATTTCTTTCAGAAACTGTGAAATTTAACTAAAAGTATTTTAAATATTCTGACAAAATAACAATTTCAAGCTGATCCATATAACTTTTTTATTTGCTTTCATTTAATTATATATGCTTGCTTTTTCTGTATCTTGTGCAATAGTCACAGTAATGTATTAAAACATTTAGACATTTCCAAGCAGAACCTCAGTATTTGGGAAGAACAGAATTCCCACAGGCTCTTTTTCCTAAATCCTTGTGGTTTTTTAGGCAGTATTTTCCCATCATTTAAAAATTTACAGCAGAGATAAATCAAATATTAGACAGCATTCTCACTTCGCAGAGATATGTACCACAGCATACACAAAAAATTACATCTGCTGTAAGCTGTGAAAGTGACCGCCTTAATTTTCCAAGTCCTTAGTGTATTTCAATTACGTGAAGTCTTCAAGATTAGGCACATTATTTGGCTTTAAGTAATCTCATGAATCTAATATGAAGTCAAACTGGAAGAACTGTTGCCATAAAATATTGGTTTGGTCTTCCTTTACATAAAAAGAGCTTTAAGAAAGTTGGAGAAAGACCTCACCAAGGCCTGTAGCGACATGAAAAGGGACAATGATCCTAAACTGAAAGATATCAGATTTAGACCGGACATAAGGAAGACCTTTTTTTATGGTGAAGGTGGTGAGAAAGTGGAATCAGATACCACATGGAAGTTATGGATGTCCCATCAGCGGAAGTGTTCAAGGTCAGGTTGGATGGGCCTTTGAGCAACGTGGCCTGGTGAAAAACCACTAGATCCAGAGAAAGAGGGGCTAGATGATCTTTAGAGGTCCCTTTCAATCCAAACTTTTCTGATTCTATGAAAAGGAAGAAAGAGACAGAGCCAAAGAGTGGGATATTCAATATAAATACATGAAATTACTGTCTTTGGGTCTATTCATAAAGGAGACACGAGAGACTCCAGGTCACAGAGGCTCAGATGCCTTGCACTCAGAGACTTACTGAAACATCAAACCCTAACTAGTAATTCTTACAGGGAGGGAGAGAGGTGCAACTGCCTGTTCAATGCTTCACAGAGCGCTGGAGGTCCCTTTGAGTTAGTCTGCATTCTCCCTGTTGGATTAATAGCCTCTTTCCTGGGGATGTTATTGTTACTGTTTTCTGTTGCTTTTATTTCAGACATATATTGTGTGCTTGTCCATTGCATACTAAACTCACTCAGTCATCTTCTGAGAGCCATCTTCTGTGAGGTTGTATGTAAATCAACTGGCAACATGAGGCCACAGTAGTAACAACAATAATATTCAATCATATTTCTCCAGTTCCTGGACCTTTTAATATCTGATTATGAAAAAAGACAATAGTAATTTCATAGTCTTCCTCTAACCAGACTGAAACTGAGTGTGGGGGTAAAAAAAATCACAGCACAAACCCTGCCTTATTTGCAGAATAGATGCTGTCTGAATGTGTTTTATAAGTATTCCTTTGCATTGATTTTTGTAGTTTTAATTTATTTCTCTATTTAAGTCAATATAGAAAAAAGAATAGCTGGATCATAACCTCTTTCCCTGACTAAACTACAATCACAACAATGCAGGGACTTCTCCTCCTTCCTCTTTTCATTTCTGCCAATGAATTTAGTCTCAAGCGCACAAATTCCTTGGTCCATTTGGAATTCATGTGACATTTTGCATGAAAAACAGTGTGAAATGCTGTTTTCTCTGCTCCTGTGCTATAAATTATTCATCTTTTTGATGTATCAGACAGCTTTTTCTTGTAGATAAGAAGTCACCTCTCATTTGCTCCACAGATCACATAGCCTAAACAATAGAAAATGGCTTGAATCCAGCAGAAAAAAAAAGGAGACCTGAGTATATATAGTTTGTCTTAGGATTATTAAAAGAAAATGCTACAGCTTCAAACCTGCTTACCTTTGAATGAAGTCGTTTATGCATGAACTAGGTTATCCAGTTTGCAATAAAAATGCAGGTAGTACAAAAGTAGATGTCCAGTTTTGAAGGGTAGCAAAGGGAGTTATAGAAATTACTGGGGGAATACCTATGGTCTGAGCCTTACAAAGGGATCTAGGAGAAAGTATATTAAGACACATTAATGACAGGAGAGCATTATTAGTTCTTGGCAGGTTTTCTCTTGGAAGATGTTTTAGAAGAATTTTTTGTTGTTGTATTTTTATCTTTGTAGAACCTTTTGTTTAACATCAAGTGGTGACCTTGCTAAGAGAATCACACAAGTGACTGAGGATCCGTGCTGGAAGGATTGTCATGGTTGAACACTCCGTTCTGCCTCAGACAGTCCCTCAGTCACGCACTGCTTTGCCTGTTCCTCCACTCTTTCCCACATTTCCACTGTCAGTTGCTGTCTGAGGCATGGCAGGGGGCCAGCTGCACCGTTAGCCTAAAGCAATACCGTCATGTTTCAGTTTTTGCATTTCTTGAGATTTGAAACAAACACTATATCATTACATGCGTGGAGAATTCTTGCTTCTGAATTTGGCAGCTTCTGACAGATGTTTTGGTGTTTCTCTTCCTAATCAAGTTGGAGCAATATTTCCTTCTGGCCCTCAGTTGCTGTCCCAGCAGTGTCTATGACAGCAATCTGAAGTGGTCCCTTTTCCCTGGTCTTGATGGCAAATAGTACTTCTCCGGGCAGCTAAACTCTCTTGCCCCTCTCAAAATAGTTTGACCTTATTCATACTATTGTGAATGATCTCTGGTCTCGGCTATCCCCAGACTAAATTTTGCATTGCCAGGGAAGGTGCTAAGTAGCATAAGTCAAAACTGGACAGATTGTTGTACAACCTATATTCAAGCTGTGCTTTGATGATTTTTAGCTTACTGACACAGATGTACACCAGCGACTCCAGCAAACAGAAAATTAAAGGTTTTATCTTCTGGAGAAATATATTTTGTACGCAGTGAAGCTGAAGCTGGTTTGTTAGGGAAATACATGGAAATAACATCACATGTACAAAATCATAGAGGGTGTGTACTTTCTCCACAGCTTTCACCAAACGGCATGATAAATTATGTAGATAATATGAAGACAGTAATATATGCTCTTGAATGGCTCCGTTTTTTCTCTCAACTCRAAAGCTGCTGCAGCAGCAGTTGCAGTTTATAGTAGTATCACAGAATCATAGAATCATAGAATGGTTTGGGTTCTTACAAGGGGCCTTAAAGTTCGTCTAGTTCCAACCCTCCTGCACTGGGCAGAGACACCTTTCACTAGACCAGGTTACTCAAAGCTCCATCCAGCCTGGCCTTGAACACTCCCGGGGACGGGGCATGCACAGCTTCTCTGGGCAACCTGTTCCAGTGTCTCACCACCCTCACAGTAAAGAATTTTTCCTTCTGTCTAATCTAGATTTACAAATTAAAGCTATTTCCTCTTGTTCTATCACCACAAGCCCTTGTTAAAAGTCCCTCTGCAGCTGTCTCATAGACCCTCTTCAGGTACTGGAAGGCTGCGATAAGCTCACCCTAGATCTTTCTCTTCTCCACATTGAACAATCCCAATCCACATTCTCTCAGCCCTTCCTCACATGAGAGGTGCTCCAGCCCCCTAATCATCTTCATGGCCCTCCTTCAGACCCGCTCCAACAAGTCTATGTCCTAGGAGCTTTTGCTGTCTTTGGTTTGATGAGAGGCTGTAGTTTCTGTCACTGGAAATGGCAAAGACCCCTCAAGCTTCTGTCAATTTCCATAAAAATTTCTTTTGGAGTACTGAAAAGACTAAACCTCATAGGAGCCTCCTGAGACCACTCATAAGTGAAAAACTACGTAGTTCGAGGTGCTGGAGGCAGCAGCTAAGCAAAATATATTTCGTCTGAAAAAGTATACAGATTTTTATTCCTTTTCAGCAGTTCCTTTCTTCACATCTGACTTATTGAGGCATTTAAACCTTGCTTCAGATTTTAAAAACAATAAACTCTGTTTGTTGTGTCAGTCAGTAGAGGAGGGATATGTCATCATGTATGCATCACATGGACAGGTTGGCGACCTCCAAGAAAAATCACAGGCAAAAACCCGGAGACAATATACTTTGATCAGCGACAATGAGTGGCTATCAAACATTAGCATGTGAAGAATTGAATTTTGGCCAAGAATTTTCTGTATTTTTCTTAATTTTTACACATGAACAGGGTGAAATCAAGCCTTGACATTTAAAATTCTTACTGCACTTTTTTTTCCGTGGGCATTACACGGGGCTTGCACAGGCAAACTTCACAGTGGGCAGTGGGTTTAGTGTGAGTTCCCAGATCTAACTGAACTTGCAAAATGCATACACAGGAGGGAGACATGAACTCAGTACAGGCAACAGTGCAATCAGGTCTTTTGTATCAATACTAACTTTTTCTCACTGAAAGAATTCTGTAACACCATAGGTAGAAATATTCATGCAGCTGCCTTCAGATGCACCATTTTTTAATCCTTTCCCATTACTTATAACTGCTAAATTTTAATTCCTCAAGGCAGACGTTTTCCATGCCATGTGTTTGCCTGAGGACACATTTTTAATTGATCTTGAAAGTAGATTAAAGCAGGTTTTTGGCTTAAACAACTTGGCTATTTCTCAGAACGAATCACAAGCAAAATATGTTTTGCTCACATTAAAATGCCTGAAGTGCCAGCACCTCTGCATTTGAGCTGCTGACTCAGACAGCCTTATGAAGGAATCCACTCAGAGATGCATTTCGTGCTGCAAGATGTTATTTGCAAACTGACCACAAAATCAGCAGCTCACGAGTTACGTTGTTTACCGCAAATAAGTTACATGGTATGTCTCTGAGAGGTTAACATGACTAATAATTCCTTTCTTTAGAGTTTCCTGTCTGAAGACAAGGAGAGCTGATCAGAGATATCCTGATCCGTAAATCTCTACAGCTTCCAGGAGCAACAAAATTCAGGAAGGGTGCTGACTCCCTTGTTCTCTAAATACCAGTCTTAGAGAAAAAACTGGAATAAGATCATGGGACTGTTATAAGGGTAATGGACAAGGAACTTTAAAAAGGCAGAAGCAAAGAAAAAAAATAGACATATAAAATTAGAAAGTGGTGGAATGACAAAAAGTAGTGATAACAGTAAGGAAGACATCAACTCCTTTGGATGTGCTGAAGAGAGTAGCCCGTGCATTGAATGTGATTAGGTAACCAGGTTGCAATTTCATCAGCTTATTACCTCCCCCGTTTATTCCCTGCTGAAATGAGGTCTTAGACAACAAGCAGTGTACAGTCCTGCAAAAATATTTCATATGTCTGTGTTAACAGGCTAAAATAAACTCGTCCATGCAGGCTTAATTCTACATTTGCCAAATGCCACACAGCTTATTCCTTAACGTGGTTTTAAATACAGAGATATTGTTTTGGGAGTTAAAGACTGACCCTTCAGACAGGAGAACTGCAAGGGTGTTAGTAGTTTATAGACAACTAGTTAGGCCTAACTGAGTTACCACTGAAATACAAGGAATGTTTGTAGAGCACACTGTGAGAGTTTATAACAGTTAGGTGGCATGGCAGTTTCAACAGAGTTCCCTGATCATACTGAGTATTTTAAACCACTGAATCCACCCCAGCTTTTAACCTTTTGAATGGCTATGGAAATAGACTGTTTAGAGACTGATGAGGGGCAGCAAAGCTTAAATGTTATAATCAGTGACTGTATCAATATGGCTGGGGTTTCACGTTCTGGGTTATATAGACCAAAAAGTTTAGAGTGACGCTTCGTTTATTTTCTTAGTGCATCATGTGTCCAAAAGCAGAGCTGCACATAGCAGTAGGCTGTGTTAGTTCCAGCTGGTGATACCATGCGCAGGAGAAGGAGAAACAAAATTGCAGCACCAAATCCACGAACAGAACTGCATGCCAGGTTGCTGAGGCAGGAATTTAAAATTGATTGCCACTGTAGTTCAGTATCTAGGCTTTTCTTCTCCACATATTCCTCCTCTGAGTGACAGGGAGAAATATTTAGTGCAGTGTTTGGTTTCTCTTGCTGAGACTGGGAGAGAGGGAGAATTTGAGAAAGTAAACAGCTGCTGGACTGATTTTTGAAAGATGTGGGTAATTGAGCAGGTTTGAGGCAATCATTAGCAATAAATGTTTTAAAAATGAAGTAGAAATTCACCTACATGAAAGATTTTAGTGCAACATAAAAGAAGAATGTTTGTTGATTACCTTTTCTTACCTATCCAGCTTTCAACATCTTGACATTATTATTTAAGCAGAACAAAGAAATTACTCCCTTGGATTTCTGAGGCATTCATATTTCTCTTATTAGTGAAATGCATGTGGAATGAGTCACAATGGCCCAGTTCATCAAGCTTTTTGAAAGAGAAAAAGATTGGCATCTTTACTTACTCAGAAAACACTACATTTAGAATTAAAATATATGGTTTCATTTAAAATACATGGATATTTTATTTTTGTATCATAAGAACTATGTTGAGAAATCTTAAAAAGTACTCACATATATTATCAGGATTTCAGCAGGAGTCACTATGGTGCCTAAGATAAAAACATAAAAATAAACCTTCCACGTGTATCTGAACCTCACAGCTAAGGCTTTTAAATTACAACCAAAGCTATTAAATCCAACGATTCAAAAGATGTGTCCTGAAATCTCTCTGATCTTTTTTCAACATGACCTATTATTTGTATCACCTAATCCCACATTAATATTTTAATACACTTTGTATGTTAGTGTAAAGTCAGCATATGTTAGTGCAAAGTCAGCAGCAGGGTCCAATCCAGGGCTTTATGGGATTTTTTTTTTCCTCTTTATTGCTGTGCTTTTATTTCCTCTTTGAAAAATAATCTCTATTTTGAAAATGCTAGACACATTCTTTCATATTACCTTACTTCAGAATTACCTAGTGCTACTGACATTATTGATCAGGGACCCTTACCTGTTATTCTGAGGTGACTGCTGGAGAAGATTTCCCCGCGGTTGAGGTCTATAGAGGTACGTAGATTAGAACAGATGTTGCAAGGTGCAGAATGCATTAAATGGGTGACTCTCTGTTTCCCAAGCCCATCAGGGAGACCATGAGACCAAAACATAAAGCAGGATGGCACTAGAGCGGCATAATATACACCAGGAGTCAACACAGGTCAGTGGACAACACACAGCGCAAAGAGCACAACTGTGCTTTTAAGCCTTTGTTCCCCTTCTTTATGTCCACTCTAACTATAAAAACAGCAGTTGAGCAAAGACTTGATTTTATGCAGCCATATAACAGCCAGAAGAATAAATGCCCTTGTTGTGCCCTTCTAACACCCATGAAGAATTCATTTCGTTAAGTCTACCAGACATTATTTGGTGTAAAATGAAAGACTTGTTTAGGACTGATCAGAAAATTGTTCTTACATATTTTTGGCAGAAAAAGGTTGTTATTGTTGTACCATGATTATGCATCATTTGTAAGTAAAATTTCCATCTTACAAAATTAAGTATATATGAAATGGATTACTTATTATTTAAAAAATCATAAGAGAAATAATATTTTATTGTATACTTTTTTCTTTATTTTGTTTATTCTCGAATAGTCATGCTTTTCAGTGCAAGAGAAAAATGTTGCTCTTTGACATTAAAAAGGAGAGTGAATATTTTTGTTACTCAGCATGACACTCTTCACAAGATAAGGTGGATATTCTAAGAGCAGATATTCAATATTTCAGAAAATCAATCCTTTTAAGACATTAAGCAGCATCTCACAACTCTGATCTCTCCGCAAAACATCCGAAGACGAATGAGTGTCTGCAGAAAGATAAATGAGGCTGTAAATGGTTTCAGAGATTTTTGTAAATCTGAATTATATTTATTAATGCTTGAAGAAAGAGATCCATATGCAGTGAATTCTTGATTTCCTGGTAAATTAGAATCATAAAACCAGGATATCCCAAGCTGGAAGGGGCCCACAAGGATCACCAAGTTCAACTGCTGACTCCACACAGGGCAACCTAGAAATTGAACCATTTGCCTAAGAGCATTGTCTAAATACTTATTGAAAACCAACAAGCTTGGGGCTTATGACCATTTGTTCCAGTGCTTAACCACCATCTCATTGAAGAACTTTTTCCTAATATCCAATCTGAACTGCCTCTGACATAACTCTAATCAATTCCCTCAGATCAGCAGACAATAGAAAGATCATAGAATCATAGAATCATGCAATGGTTTGGGTTGGAAAGGACTTTTAAAACTTGTCTTGTCCAGCCCTTCAGCAATGAGCAGGGACATTTTCAATCAGATCAGTTTTTTCAGAGCCCTCTCCAACCCAATCTTGAATATTTCCTGGGATGGGGTATCTGCCACCTCTCTGGGCAATCTGTTTCGGAGTTTCAACACCCTCAGCATAAAAATGTCCTTCCTTATATCTAGTGTAAATCTACTCCTTTCAGTCTGAAACTATTACCCCTTGGACTATCGCAACAGGCCGTGCTAAAAAGTCTGACCCCATCTTTCACCTAAGCACCTTTTAAGTATTGAAAGGCCACAATAAGGTCACCCTGGAGCCTTTTCTTCTCTAGCCTGAACAACTCCAGCTGTCTCAGTTGCAGGAGAGGTGCTCCAGCCCTCTGATGATCTTTTGTGGCCTTCCTCTGGACTTGCCACTCACTCCACATCCTTCTTATGTTGAGGCCCCCAGAGCTGGATGCAGCACTCCAGATGGGGTCTCACGAGAGCGGAATAGAGGTGCAGAATCACCTCCCTGATCTGCTGGCCATGCTTTTTCCAATACAGCCAAGGATGCTGCTGGCTTTCCTGGCTGCGAGCTCACATTGACAGCTCATGTCCCATCTTTCGTCCACCAGTACCCCCAGCATCTCCCTCTGTACTCCCTCTCATGCAGTCTCTACCTCTCCACCTCCACTCCCACCTCTCAGTCTCCCCTTTCCTAAGCTGAACAAACCAAGTATCCTCAGCCGCTCCTAATAAGTCCTGTCCTCTAGTTCTTTCAATATTTTTTGTGCTTTCTTTTGCACATATTCTAATTTTTCTGTATCTTTCATATATTGTGGAAGCCTAAATAGCGCACAGGTGAGGCTACACCAACACTGAGCATAGTGGGCCAATAACTTCTTTTGATCTGTTAGCAATACAGTTCTTGGAGCACCCTACAAAAGGGTTGTCACTTTTGGCTGCCAGGTCAAATTACTGACATGTATTGGATTTACCATCAACCAAAACCCCCAGATCCCTTTCCACCGGGCTGCATTCCACCCTCATGTCCCCTCCGTTTACACATACATCTACCAGATTACACTGTTTCAGGTACAGAATCTGGCATTTGTCTTTGTTAAATTTCACACGTTGGTGATTGCCCAGTGCTCTAATCTATCAAGATCTAACTTTGAAGCCTCTCTAATCTATCAAGATCTATCTGTAAAGCCTCTCTACCCTCTAGGGAATAAACAGGTCCTCCTAATTTAGTATCATCAGAATATTTCCTTAGTGTACACTCAACTCCTCTGTCCAGGTCACTGATTAAAACATTGAAGAGAACCAACCCTCAAATTGAGCCCTGGGGAATGAGCACCACTAATGACTGGACTTCACCAGACTACAACTCTGGGAATTGAACCACCAGTTGTCTACTCACCACCACAGTGTGTACTTGTCTAGCTGGACATTTTGTTCAGAAGGATACTGGGAGAGAGGATATCTTTGCTAAAATGTGCTGCTCTTAATATGAGAATGTGAACAGTGCCTTGAGTGAAAAAATACTGTATATAATATGATTTACTACCTCATGAGAAACTCCAATGGCTAAATAAAGTTTTAAATATAAAATAGTAGTACATCTTTTTCAGTGGGGGGGTAGGGGGGAAAAGGAAGCTTTTCTTTACAATACTGTGTGGTATTGGGCTGTTTATGCCCTTTTCACCTGAATGCTACAGAGACTAGCTGTCTACCGCAGTTTACCCAAGCAATTGTTCTTTCAGATTAATTTCTAGAATTTGAAACGCTGTCTAGGGGATTGTGGGAGTGCTCTTTTAGGGAGTGCAATTGTAATCCAGGCTATTTTTTTCTTAGGCAAATATATGTCATTCAGTCAGTGGATAAGAGAGACTTTAAATGGATTCAGTCTTCCTATTACTGCAGCAGTGAAATGTAAATATCAGGAGAAATTTATGTGGAAACATGATTTAATTCATTCTCTATTTAAGACATCCAGGCATGAAATGTGTAAGAGTGCTTTATGGTTAATGATGTCACTGCAGTATAGGAATCCCCTCAGCACGAAAAAGGTTATTCTGTTTTATTTCTTCAGATAAAAGCTTCCCAAAGACTCCAGACAAGGAAAAGTTTAAATGTGGCCAGGGAGAAATGTAAGTAGAGTACTTTACAATAAATAGAAAGAACCTGTAGTTGTTCAATAAGGAAATAAAATCTCTCTTCACTGCAGCTCTGCACTAAACAGAAGGGCATTTGTTTTTATTTTTAAGGGCTTCTAAGCATTATTATAATTATCATCATCATTATAATTATTATCAATATTATCATTATTCTTTTCTATCATGCTTTTTTATCTCAGTATCTGTCATTAAAATGAAAAACTCTTTTCTGGCTCAAAGTCATTTTTACCCACACATCACTGACTGTGTTTCACAATGTGGCTCTTGCTTAATTTTTCTTGCAGTGCCCTGCAATCAGACTTCATATTTCTCCGAGGCAAAAGACACCTAATGTCCCTGTGAAGTTTCAGTTTGTTTTTCAATTCTATGATATGGGGTTCTTCACCTAGAAGTTGTCCCTGTGGGGAATATTTTAACAATTAGTAATAAACCTTTTTTTACATCTGTGTGCTCTTATTTTACTTTAACAAGAATTAGCAAGCACCAGTCTTGTTCTGTAAGTTCCTGCTGCAGTGTCTGTATGTACAGCCAGCCACAGCCATACGAAAGCTTCACACGTAGGGGGAGCAAGAGAGGGGCAAACGTGTTGTACAGTTGGTCCGCTGCCAAGATATTATGCCACAAGGGGAAAGCCTCTTCTTCAGCTGGTGATGTGGTTGGTCCTGGACCATGGGGAGGGGCGACCTTCCTCTTTATAGCCTTGCATAACTACTAAAAAGGAAATTTGTCTTTGTAGTTGCTCTATTGATAACTGTGGTTTGAGTCATCCAATGCAACTGCCTTCAGCATGCCTCAGTGCACAGAATTTGACAAGATGAACTGTGATTCATTAACTATATTTTCCAGAATGAGCTTCGGAAAAAAAACATGTTTTCCCCTGATTTGGTTGAGCATATTTATATGTCCTGGCTTAAAAAATTGTACATCCCACAGAGATGCCCGCTGTTTAGATCTGGGTTTTTGACTTGTAGGAGAATGCACAACTAATTAAAAATTGTCAAAGTAGTTTGTGTTTAGAAACAATTGTAGGTTTGAATGAACTTGATATATTAAGTAGTTCCTATGCTTCCACTTGTCCAGAAACTGTCTACTTGCAGAAGGACTTTCATAAAATAACTTGAAAGATGTATCATTTTGGTTGCTAAATTTTGTTCTCTATTTTCAGACAGTTCTTCAAAGTTGTATGTTCTTCAGATTCTACCAAAGCTATAACTTTCTAAAAAGCTATGAACTTTCAAAGTAAACAAGGTATGAACAGGGTCTCTAAAGCACACAGCCTTAAATTTTAAGTGAACAAAATTGAATTTGATTACAACTTGCTTTATTCTGGAAGCCACTACTTCCAGCAATTTTAGACCACTGTTTTACAGTTGCTAATAAGTTTGCATCAAGAAAAATAGAGGCAGAGTGAAAAATGTCTAAGGATATTTAGTTCTTAGGAAAATAGCAAAGTCCTGCTCTAAGGGTATTCTCATTCAAAGTAGAATTATAAATACACATGAAAGCAATAACCTGCAACACAGTTGTAAATGGAAAGCTTCTGTAAGTCAGAGATTTAGCAAATCTAATGACCTAGGAAATTTTCATTCTGGGTTAATCAGCAAGGTGGACTGACTATTGTTTTAAGAAATATTTGGGAATCTAGGAAAAGTAGCTTCTATGGGGAAAATATCTTGGCTGCATTTCTGTACCTTAGTCCTTTAATTCCAGCTCAGCTCACCAGTCTGTAAAGCACTGGAGTGTCGTCTATTATCTGTTGGGAAAAACTCCAGGGTCTGGTGAAAGCTTTAACTTTCTTAAGCAAAGAGAGAGAGATGCCTTGCTATTAAGCCAAAATGAAGCCTGTTGTTCAACCATGAGTTTTTAGATTATAAGAGATTACATAAAAAAAACAATATCTTAACAAATATAATAAATACATTTTATCAATAGATAATCAGGAGAAGACTGGAGCAGAGGTTTGTGCAGGTCAACACTGACAGTAGTTAAGCTGCTGTGAAACTTGCAGTGTGAACTTCTCACCACTGGGATGGTTCCTGCATAGCTGATGGCACAGGAAGCAGCAGGTCCAGTGACTGTCAAAAACCGAGCTTGAAATTGCACCCTTCAGCACTGCTCTTTCCAGGCACTGCTTGTAATAATGTTCATATTGACTCAATTTAATCAATTCAGTTTGTCTTCATGGATCCTATGTGATGCAATACATGGGAAATCTCTTCTGGCATCCATCTCTATATATAGTTTTTTCTTCTCACAAGTTATATATTGCATTTCCAAGTCACCAAAAGCTTTGTACTAAACCAGCATCCTGGGAATTAAGAGAAGTAACTATTGACTCATTCTTTTGAGAAGGCTGGCAAAACCCCTCTTTCTTACAGAGTGCGATGCTGACCCTTGACATCAGAGCAACACATAAAAGTGCTGATAAACTGAATTGATTCATGAAACAATCAGTCCCATCCTCTTGATGCAGCAGATTTGAACTGGACAAAAACTATTATCTTTCGGATAGGCAATCAGAACACTTTTAGCGCCGCATGAGGTCTTATTTTTCTGGATCCACCAAGAGAGATGGAAAGACATACCTAAAATCTAAATGTTTACAGTAGTATTACAGCATTATGAAACAGTGTGAGAGAAAGCATTTGAAAACAGAACACATTTGGAAAATTAAGAGGTAAATTACCCCCTTTTCAAAATGCATAAGACTAGGTTTACATAAGAAAAAAATGAAAGACAATTTGCTATGATACTAGACAAACCTATGGTGCCAAAGCATTTCGAGTTCTTATCCTCACATCACTAAAAATGATCTAGCAGAACTAAAAAAAAGCAGGGGAACAAGTAAAACCAGAGCTATGAAACAACTTTCATACAAGGAACGGCTTAATAAAATAGGTCACTTCTTATTAGAAACAGGACAGGTAAAGCCGTACGTGGCAGTGATCTGCAAAACTGTGAGTTACAGGGAAAAAAAGGTAATGATTAATTATGTCTTCCAGATCGGGACATAACTAGTGGAGAATGTCCTTGCTCATGGCAGAGAGATTGAATTAGGTGATCTTTAAGGTTCTTTCCAACAGAAACCATTCTATGATTCTATGATTCAAGCAACAAGTGAAAGCAACCAGCTGCAAGTTCAAACCAACATCCAAAAAGAAGAAACTTCTGTGTGTGAGGGAGGGAGATCAGCTGTGGACCTCCTTGCCACGGATGCTGTGAATGCAGTTTTTGCAGCAGAAGTTGTACAGTTATGAGGAAAACACACCAAAAAAAAAAACCTTTAAAAAAAAAAAGAACATGGTCATCCTCTCAGGAAATCTGTTATGTATGATCTATTGGGGGTTCATCTTCTAGCAGTGTCCAGGCATTTGTCACATTTGGAATGGTAGGAGATGGGACTAAAGCGAGATAGACTAGTTCTTCAGCCCAGTATGGTCATTCCAACTTTGTTCTGTCAAATTACAGGAGATAATTTAAGTAGCTGAAACTTTATTCGTACTATTTACTTAAACACTTTTTGCATGTAAATCCTACATGAGTGTAGGGAAAGGATAATGCTCCAAAGTTGGACAGCAATCTCCTCCATGTAGCGAGGATTGTTCAGTTATATTCATGCAGGCTTCACTAAGTGAGTGGGACCACTCCTGTATAAAAGTAAAATGTAAAGTTACTTAAAAATATCGAAAATTCAAAACCTTCTCAGAAAGAAAAAAAACGGTGTCACAGCAACCAAATATGTTGTCCCTAATTTAGTAGACTGGCAATAGGAGAGCTTCATGATATATATAAATGTCATTGTCATTGAATTTCTGGCACTGCTGAAAAGTCAAAAAGAATCTTTTGTCAATAAAGCAGGAAAATGTCAAACTTGCTTTAAAGCAAACTGGTCAAAAACTGGTTACAGGAAAACAAATTACTACTAAACAGGTTAAAAAATCTTACAGCCCACATCCACACCTGATTAGAAAACTATTCATCAGAATTAAGGATGTCATGCTTTTTCTGCATCAATATTTATGCCTGTGCTGAGCAACAGATGCAAATGAAATGGAAATTTAAAAATCTAATTTATTTAGCATGTCTACATCTTCAGATGTTACAGAATAGACTTTGTTTACAATTACCTTTACAATTACTTATATGTACTTCTCTACCAACTGTTTAAAAAACCCTAAGGCTGCCCAAAACCAGAGTAGAATGTTCTTCACTTCAGTCAATGAGCTTTAACAGAAACCAATGCATTTTAACTGAATTTTTGTTTATCTCAAGCTGCACATTTTAATGAAATCAATACATTCTTGCTGAAAGCCTCATGAATCTATTGGAAAGAATACATTTTTTACTGAAACCAATATACAGTCTTATAATGTCTGTATGTTTTAGTGAAAGCATTGCAATACATTTTAGCTGAAACCAATACATTTCTCCAGGGCTGATACCAAAGAAACCTTATTTTACAGTGAAACCAATGCATTCATACTGAAACTAATATTCCATATTCCTGAGCCAACATTGTCAGGCTAAATGAAAGCTATGTTTTATTTTACTGAAGAAATTACACTTTCAATAGTATCTTAACACAAGGAGTTTTGCAAAGCTTATATTTTAATACATGCATAAAATAAGAAGCAGATCATAGGAAGTCATTCCAAGATAGATCTATCTTCTTGGGGTTTTTTTTATGTAGTCTTGCAACATATATGCTTTCTATCAAATGAGTAATGATATAGATAGGAGTTTATTTTCATTCTCATTAGACCTTCACTAAATCTTTTTTTCCACTTTATATGCAAACTGACTTAAAATAAGTCAACATTATGGGTGATTTACACTTCAGAGCAGAGGAACAGAGCAGTGGTTAATGATTTTATTGTAGACTAGATGTGATTTATTATGCCAGAATTTTTTGTAAGAATTGTTTTCAGTACATCAGCTTTGGTATTTTTCTCGACATTATGACTAAAGATGTGCTGATCTACATTACTTAGAAATATTTTGAGTAGTCTGGTACATGTAGCTAATGATTTGTTATCCTTCTAAGTGTTTTAATCGATGCAATTAATGTGAATTAGAAGGCTCCATCTGAATTTCAACAGATCTGAAGAAATGCATAATCTGCTTAAAATTTAGATACATTTTTCTTTCTTTATCTTTTCAGGATAAAGATATAAAGTAGACAGAGCAAGAAAACCAGCAATACAGTGACTTCCAATAAAGGTGTTTTAGCATAACGTGATACGGCAAAGAACCACAGGACCATTAAACAAAAAGGTCTAATTTTATAAAATTACTGTTTTCACTGCAAGCACATCAAAATGTTAACAGAAGTTAAGCCAAATACACCATTATTCCCTAATGAAAACCCAAGTGCAAATGAAAGAATAAAGGAATTTGCCCTAACTTATTAAACTAAAAAATTAGTTGTGTGACTGCAACATGTTATGAACTAGAAGACCAGATGCTAAATCTGATCATTTGCAAACTGAAGAGCACAAAGAGTTTCCCCAACTCCCACAGAAAATGTGTAGAAATTCTTCAGTCTTTATTAGCTAAGAGCTGTAATTGATTGCCTTAAGATGACCTTGACTGAGTAAATATTAGGGCTTTGTGCGTTACAGTATTCACTTCTGACCCCACCGTTCGTGGGTTCCTTGCTGAAACACCAAAGATGCTAGCAAGCAACTGGAGCACTCCCAATTCATCAGCTCCAGTTCTGCATTCCTATCCATGCAGATGGAATCCTGATATTTCAGCAACTAATGAAGACACAGCCTTGCCATAGCAAAGTTTGCTTTGCCAAGCTTGCTGGTTTGCAGAGCTGACCTACTTACAAACCTTATGAAAACAAAATGGTCATTTTATCTCTGAAGTTATGCCTAATCACATCTTCAAAAAATTTCTTTCCCTACTAATGATGCTTGAGAAATAATGAATTAAATGCAAATGCAGTGGAAAGTCAGAGGAAAAATGCAATATTGAGGAAAATATATAGTCCAATTAAAATTATTAGCATAGAAAAGGGTAGTCTATATTCCTGCTGCAGCTGCTTGCTCACTGAATGGTTTTCTTCATGTACAATGGGTTGCCTTGGGGGTGATTGATCCGTTTCCAGAAAGATAATCATTGCTTTCCGAAGAATCTAAAAGACAAAGTGTAACAAGACCATCCACTCTACTAGTATTGGATTTTACTTCTCCTCATTATTTAGGCCCCTCCAGCCATTTTCCCTTAATAAGTTCCTATAGTGCTTTGCCAGATTCCTTTTTACTATAACATATTTTATTCTTCCAAATTTATATGGTCCACTCATCTTGATATGACTTCTACTCCACCTCACTCTAATTACTGTTCTTGCCTCCATACCTTTTCTTGAAAGCATTTTAGAATAAGTGCCATTATTATAATTATTTCAGAATCCCACACAATGAGGAAGGATAGTGTTAGTTGCTCAATTTCATCCTTTTCAACGTTGTTATTAGAGCATACTTGACTTTAAAAAGGAGTTAAAGTTTTGGAACTTCTAACAGAAATAACCATACACCAGATACTTTGATGTAACTGGACTAAAACCAAGACAGAAAAGAATTCAAGTTCTTCATTGGAAACTCAGGTACCAAATGCAATTTTTCATGATTACAGGCACAAACAAGATTTAAATTCAGGGTTAGTTTTAAAGGCATTTAATAGCAACCACTGGAAATAGGGAGTCTGGTTTTCATAATTACATGAAGTGCATGTTTAGCACAAATGTTTTATAGTGCTGACATTCAAACAAGGCTCAAAGTCTTGTCCACACAGGATGTACAGACACTTCATGTCACAGCCTTCTGTTCTCATTTTAACAATCTCAACAAAACAAAAAAGTTATAGAAATAAGTTGCAAGATTCATGTAGATCTTTGGGAACTTGCCTTTGCATAATCATACGTCAAGTATACTATATGAAAGAGCAGGAGCATTACAGGGGACTTGACCATGGTCCTCAAAAGTCAAGTCAGAGAATGGGTTTATGATAGGAAGAACCTTGCAAACCAAGAAGTAAGGAGAGTCAAATGCGTGAAAATAACATTAAGCATGAAATGAGGCCCGGGAGGAATATTCCAGTGAAATGTAATTAATGACTGAAACAGTTAATATAGGAATCCAATTCTGTGTGTTTTGAAGTCTTTCATCCTGCACCAAAGATAGTACCCTAGCTTCACAGGGAGAATGGAAGTGACAGAAATATTTCTGTTTTCAGATCTCAGGCTATTTTACACAGAAATTCAGTTTAACAGACACACTGGTTTCTCTTGTTGCTCATAAAAATCAACATAATCAACACTATTCCATAAAATATATTTGCTGAGATTTATAATCAAACACTATTAAGATTCAGAGGAGAAAACACTATAGAAAAATCTTTAAGATGTGGCTGGATGTAATAAAGCAAGAGGGAAATCCAGTATCCAGATTGTCTGTTTCATGTTGCATTAAAATTAACATTTTGGTTTGAAAAGGTTTTTCTGAATTTACTTATAGGACAGTAATTAAATTTTATTTTCAAGTATGGCTGTCATTTGGGATTGTGGTTATGAAGACAATAAAAGGAAAAACAGATGTAAAAGATGCAGGAAACCTTCCCTTACATTTTTACACGTAGGGTTAGACTGACCTTGTTCATCAGCATCTTATTACAGTTAAAACCTCAGCCCCTTAAGCATAAGTGTTTTTCCAGACTCTGCTCCTATTCACAATACTATTTACTTTCCTGTCATTAGTTACAACATCTTCACCATTTGTTGCCCACAAAGATTCTTCTTCTGAAGACCAATTATTTTTGAGACGGAAATTTCACCTATCCCCTCTCTTTTGCATTGGCTTTCCACTAATTGTCATAGCATTCTGATCCAAAGGAAAATACACTTTATTCCTACATAGTTCATGCCTAGTTCAAAGCTAAAGGAAAGACCTCCTGGGAAAAACTAGAGACCAATAAGAGTGAAAATAGCATCAACAACCTTCACCATCTTCTTAAAGGAGAGAACTCTTCACATTGTCCTCTTCTATGTCAGCCAATATCACACCCCTTTCTTTCATCAGTTGTCATATTTATGCCACAGGTAGCCCCCAAAACACTATCCACTTTTGTTTCTGCCCTCAAAAAGTCCTTCCTAGCTCCCAAAATCTTCATTAAGTAATTACTCCATCACTAACTATTAACCCTGCCGCTAGGTTGCTTTGCAGAGATTAGATTCAAGGCAGATTATGTGATGCAAAATGTGTGGATAACTGAAGCAAAGGAAATAGTGATATCTCAGGTGCACTTGCAAAAGCTTTCTGCAAATACAGGTTATTGGCCTGGGCTTGAAAGAATAACCACATTGCATGGCTATGACTGACCCAAGTCCTATAAAGAAATCTAATGCCACATGCTGGAAACCCTGTTTTCAGATTATCAGACACAAAAGAACTACTTGTCAGAGGCTGCTCCTTTATGCAGCATGTAGATTTGACAGTTATCTGGCAGAGAAAAAAAGAAAACAGCACAAGTAAATATAAAACTACCTAAAGCACTGCAAACAGTGTTTGAGATCTAAATGAACTTCCTCCTCTAATAATGATGCACTGGGCTTTATTAAAAATGCTGAGTATTTCGTATCCCACAGAGTCCTTTCTCTTGAAGCACTAGCACTGTAAGAGCTCTCTCCTCCTGACAGAAAAATTGCTTCAAATACTCAGCATGTTCACTTGGGATGCTCGTGTAAAGGTACATCTTTAGTTGTTCTGATAAGACAGAACAGTCTTTGTGAGTAATTAAAATCTCTGTTAAAGGTGAATGTAACTCTTCCTAAAATCAGTGAAAATTTTTGCCTTACTTCATAAAGTCCCATATCCAGCCACAAGTCAGTTACAGTATCCTCTTCCTCTTAATTTCTGAAGGATGTTTCACAGGGTGAAAAACAAAAAAAGGCACATAGCATCATGTCCCATGTGGTACACAGAGAATTCTCTGACATTTCGTGTTCACAGAAATTGTCTCCAGTTGAAATTCACTTTTCAGTTATTTGGTCCCTGTATAATGTCATCTGTGCACATCTAAGGCTCAGAAAAATTTGCTACCTTGGGAAGCTTGGTGACAAACAAATCAATGGTTTCCATTTTGCTCTTGGCATACCTGACAGGGTACGTGACTATTGGATGTCAGATTCTTTTTAGACTGGATTTATTGATCAAGTCTATCCAGAACATTTAAAGCCTTCCCTTGTGTTTTGAAGTATACAGGAAACGCCTTGCTGCTCAAGGTTCCATGAAAGCTGAGTTATCCATTTTCACTTATCACTAGTGTACTAACTGGCAGCCTGTGTGGTAATCACGTGTCTTTTCTTCCCTTCAGCCAACTTTTTCAAATATCCTTTCTCATACCTATGCACATGAAGTATTCAGACATAGGGTTGGCAAAATATTCTGAACAAGGTAATTGTGGTTGCTGTTAATAATCATCTTCCTAATATGTCCTGAAGAACTAAGAATATTTGTTCTGAGAACAAAGGAATGGACTGCAAATCCTTGATTTGCTCCTTTGTATGTTCATTCACAGGTTTTGTTCAGGATAAAATTTTAGCTTTTTCTCACTAGAAAGTAGAATCTGGAATGCTTTTGACATCCCAGCCCTCGGGTGTTTCCTTTTGATGTCAGATGTGTTGCCTACCCAACTCTGTTATTCTTTAAACTCATGGTAAGCTGCGGTGTGTCAGTCAGTCCTGCATCCAACACACCACTTGTCATGGGATTCCATGGAGGCCTCTGAGCCTATAGCAAACATCTGTATCTTTTTTGCTTTGCCTGCTTCACTTGGTATTTCACAAAATGATCTAAATTTCCAGTAACTGGCTCTATTCCCACAACATGCACTTAATCAATAGGACCCTGAAGAACAACATGTATTGTTTAACACAGTCGATCCACTCATGTTGGTGTCTGGCCTCAGATTTTCTGGGTCAGCGCAATGCCTTCTCTGCAAGAGTGAGGGATGGCATTTAGGCACTTGGATTCTCTGTTTTTAGCATACCATGTGCATGTCCTTATTGTTCGGTAGCTTGTCACTGTCTTGGCAGCCTCTGACGAAGGCAATTCAAACGGTTCTGTGGCATGATTTATTTCCAGGAGCACACACAGGTCTGCTGCGAGTTGAAGGCTGATACAGACTGTCTGTGAATCAGAAGAGCTGGGTCATTCCTTGTTCTCATCCAGAATGAAACCAAATTCCATTGCAACAAGATACTGAAAGACATGAATCATCTCACCACTTCCTCTTCTGTCAATCCATTAACTCACCTGTGAGAGGAAGGACATATTAGGTGGACTAACATTTGTGTGGCCTTGTTGCCACCAGAAAGAGAATAAGTAGATTTCACGCAACTCAGAGTTAAAAGAAAGCAATATTGCATTCACCTTGTGTATGTTATTTATTTTTACGGTGCGAATGGAGATGCTGAGGTTTTCTGTGTGACAGTTTTAAAGCTAGATAGACCCTATGCTTGGGACACGAGTCCTTTGGAAGCTGCCCTGATGCCCAGAATTCATCCCTGAGGAAAAGGACCCATCCTGAAGATGCTCATCCCTGTCAATATCTCTCCAGTTCACAATGACACATTTTCCGAAGCAGATGAAAATGGGTAATCCTAAGTCAAATTTCATGTTGTTCTTCATGTTTTCTATTCACAGCTGAAGAATTATTTTCCTTAAGAGTCATAGATGATCAGATTACCCACACAGCAGTTTTGTTACACAGACAAAGAGTCATGAATACTTCTCTGTCTGACCCTACTAAAAGAATAATGAGTAAATGAAAAATCTGTTAAAAAAATAAAAACCAAGAATTACACTTTGCCCCAGTGACTACCCAAGCACTTCCTATGCAGATGGATATTTGTGTATAACACACAAACACACATACTTATGTCCATATATGTGTACATGTAGCTACATATATAGACTTACACTGAAGGCAAGGGTCTAAGAATCAGATATTTTTGTTAACATTTTGAGGGCGCAATGTAAAGAAAAAAGTGAATATATAACACTTCTGTGATACTCCCTCCCAACTCTGGATTTATTTATCTGAATTCCTGGGACTGTTTTGCTGTGCTATGACATGATACAAGAAAAGATAATATGTAAAGGTATGGAGTCTGATGTTCTTTGAATGTTTAATTTTCCTAAGCTTAGCAAGCTATTTAGAATACAGTAATGTTATTAACTTTACGTATAAATTATATTGGGTTATATACTAAAAATAGTAATTTTTTATTTTTGAAAGTATCATTTATTTCTTTTATCAAGTACAAACCAATATATTGACATACATTTTTTATTTATGACTATTTACCCACTTAACTTTTTTACCAAAGGAATAGTTTAGGTGTCCTATGTGTATGTATTATACAGTACCTTTATTCCATTTTTCTGTCAGCTCTACTTCAAGCTGTCTCTCAATTTGCTTTTTACCCTCTACTTCATTTTTCTATTTTTGCTTGCTAACTAAATTTATTCCTACTGCCCCTTGTCCATTTTGATTTTTTACCCTCTCTTTATTGAAATGAGAGTCAAGCAATAAACTCTGAGCTGCAATTTTGAAACTATTATGCTGAAAGGAGCTTGAAATTGGATAGAATTAGCTTATTCGTTCAGCATCACGAAAGGAAAAATACTAGTAATTCCTGAGCACTTCCAATTTCCATTTACTTCAGAGCAAATTTCACATATTCAGCATGTACCCGGTGCTAGAGTTACTTGGGAGCTTCCCTGGAAAACACTTTCCTGGTTTGTCAGCAAAGTCATTGCTATCCAGACTTGAGAAAGAATTACTCCAGTGATTGCAACTACACAAATGAAGAAAAGGGCAGCATTAGCCTATGAATGATGAGCAGATACAAAATGGACGGAAGCCTAGAATTACTATTTTTCTTGTATATTCTACAATAATGTGTGCATTAAAATGATATTTGTATAGAACTCTTGGCGTACGGGTCTATACTAGCCATATGCAGTGTTGTATAGAGGAGAATGTGCAGCGTGTTGAGTATCCTAATAGAGCCAACAGAGGGTATCATATTAACTGAACACTTGGTTCATCTAGTACTTGGTGTCTCAGAGGTGTCTAGCTAACAGGTAAACTAACTAAGCAGTTTAAAAGTTCAGGTAAAATATCAGTAAGAGGATTCATGTTATATATGTAAATAACTGATAAAGCTCATGCCAAGGGAGAGGTGTAGCATGCATTCTGGTGTTTCAAGCCACTGGGAAATTCAACATGCTGTGCTACTTGGTGTCCTGTACACAATGCTGTCGTTACCTATGGTATTGACCAGATCAAAGAATTCACAGTTCATATGTTCACAGAATATGCTGAGTTGGAAGGGACCCACAGGGATCATTGAGTCCAACTCATAGCCCTGCACAGGATGGCCTCAAAAATCACACCATGTGGCTGAGAGCATTCTCCAAACACTTCTTGAACTCTGTCAGGCTTGGTGCTGTGACCACTTCCCCTCAGTTTAGACACAATTCTAGTTTTAAAGTGTGACAACTACTGGGAAAAGCCAACTTTTTAACAGCAAGCATTATTTTATACGTAATGATGTTCCTTTAAAATTGCACCTCAATCTGAGCTGCTAAATTCTTGTTCAGACCCCTTAATAAATGAGCAGATGTTCAGAACTAACACATTGCAGGTCAATCTCATCTCATCATGCTTGTCAGAAGCAAAGGAAATCTGAACACAGAATATTTTTCTTTATGCCTGAATTGGGAAAGAGGATCCAGAATTTTTCAAGAGAGATTTCAAATATCTTTCTTGTGCCTTCATTAACCCTTATAGTTCTTAATTTCATGCTTCCAGATATACTATCTCTTCTGTTCATATACTCTTTCCCTTTATTATTCATTCTGTAATGTTTATATGTTTATATGACATACTGCAATGATCAGACTTACTCTGCTGGCTATTGCAAATTTCCTTATTAAAATAGACAGATCTAAATCATAAACAGAACCCTTTCAAATGACTATTCATGGCAACTTTATGATGCTCCAAGTCCAGTGCACCTGTTCTTCCAATATTTTGAATAGGACCAACAAATGGATGACGATTACTTAATTTCATAATAGGTCTCTAAATATTTTAACTGAGTTTATAATTTCATTGTAATGTTCAGAAAGATTTCTTGAAGAGCTGCACAGCACAGGTACAGACCAATGGTGACATCAAGTGGTGATTTAGATTTTGACTGCATTTGAGAATAATCACAGATTCAATGTCAAAAGCTGGCAGAGGGGCATTCTTAACCTTTTTTTTTTTTTTTACTTTCTCCATTATCTGCAGTGTTTTTTATTTTCAGTTCTGCATCACCCTGTGGAAAATGCTAAATACCATCCAGCCTGAAGGATGATTGCGTATGTCTCCAAAGAACACGTTAGGGTTTGCTGAGGTCATCAATGCTGTGTCAAATACCATCACCAGAGACTATCATGGATAAACTAAAATCTGATAATGAGCCAGGTATTTCACTTCTGATATGTCAAAGTTTCTCCTTCATTCAGGATCCGAATTAAATGTGAGTTCTGAAGGATATATGGTCTTTTATTTTCTGCAGACTCCAGCAGTACACTACTCCTCAGTAAGCACTAAGGACAACATATTTCTTTCTAATTCAATCCAACATCAAATACTTGTCTTGAGTCCTTCCATTTTAGGGACTACATCAAGGGCTATTTTCACTGGTCTTGCTGGTTTTTATCAGCAAGTGATAATTTTGTTACCACAAAGTCTCCACATTTAAACAAGTAAAATATTTTTCAGATATTTCAGTGTTGTAAGTAGCAAATTGGATGCTGTCAGTGCAATAGGGCACAGAAATAAATAGCAGCCAGAGCCTGCAAACACAGGAGTATAGTGATTGCATAGCTTAGGCTTCAGGAGTCAGATGATCTGTGCATGCTTTTGCTTACAGAGCAGATGTGATTCTGTGCCCCTCTGCATCCTCTCAATAGCTCCTTCCCATGGGCCTTACCCTTACGGTGACATGGCATATCTGGCTTTTTTCCCTATAAAATGTCAAAGAGAATCACAACCTTCCCTATCTAATCCTTGGGAATTCACTTTGCACTGCATAATTAGGCTTGAAATCAGCTACAGTGCTAGGCATCTCCATCTGTAATCATATTTTGAAAAAGAACACACCACAATTAGTTGCAGTGAAGGGCAAATATTAGAAACAAATGTCACAGGTTTTGTTTTGGGGTTTTTGTTTTTTGGTTTTTAACTAAGACCAGACTTTTAGGAAGCTTTCACTGCTAGGATGTCAGAATGATTGTGAAAGTGTTATAGAAAGCAAAAGGACAGTTTCTTTTCCTTTAAAATGGTGGAATATCTGACCAGTATCAGTGCATGGCTAGTCTAGGACTAGTGTCTAAAAGAGTGGTGTGGAGTTACACATGAGGTTCTTCTCCAGGTTGAATTATTATAATGTGCAGGTCTGACTGTTGGAGCATTAGATCTCTGGAGCTGGCAGAACATAAAGGGAGGGTGTTTCTAGCAAGGTTAAATCAGGCGGTTAAAAGGGATCTGGCAAAATCTTCAAAATCCTGTTTACGGCATTACATCCAGGGAAGATTCCTTTGTAAGCTAGAGAAGATGCCTGACATCACAGTGCCAGACTTCTGGCCCTTCATTACTTCTTCTTTTGGTATCAGAAAATGGAAATGAAGTGATAGAATAAATTTATCTCATGCAAAAGTAAAACCAAAAGTTTGCACACCATTCAAGGCCTGTCTGCAAGGTCGAAGACGGGAGTTAAGTAGCACACAAACCCTGCTTTGCACTGTTTCTTTGGCCACTGTGAATAATTCACCAGAGTATATGAAGCCCTAGAGAAGACTGGTATACAAAATAGCCCTCCCACTACAAATCTTGGCTTTGTGAAGAAATGCTCTTTTCTCAGAGCAGTGGTTCCAGATATTGTAAAACCACTCTTTAAAATAAGGGAACAAAAGAAAACTTGGGTATATTTTGACATCTTAATGTGTAATGGCCAAACTTAGACAGACAAAGAAGAGCGTAGGAGACATTCAGCAAAGCACATCATCTTTCTTTAGCCATCAAAAGAGGCTTTCTAAGGCATTCAATGTGATGAAAAAAGGCACCACAGCAAACTGAGTACTAGAGATACAGCCCTCTTTGTCTTAATTAGAAAGACCTTGACACATCACCAGGAGGGGTATGAGCAAGAAAGCAGGAGCAAGCAGGAGTAAGATCAGCACTTTCATAATTACATTTTAAATATTCCTGCAAAATCTTAAAAAGCGGTGTAGTAAAGCAAGTCTGGACAATTTTGTGACATTTCCAAAGTACGACTTTTCACATATATTCAATTCACAGGTGATGTTTTTATATATTTCTATGTTTCATTCTATGGTCAGTCAACACTTATTTTTTCCACTTGGTTTTTCTAATAACCTTGCCTCTCATTTTCTTGACATCAGCTGTAGATTCTTGTTAGACCTGCTGAACATGTCAGAGCAGCAGCAGAAATTACTTTTCAAAGATCTGCTTGTGGTGGTATGTCATCCTTATTAGAAAAGACTCCCTGATACGGAGTTGAAGTCGTCCTTGATCCTCTGGAGTGTTAAATGTTGCTGGGGCCAATACAACAGCAGATTTAAAGACGGTAACAGTTAATAATGCACCAAGAGCAAAACTGTTGATATAGGACCAAATGGTAATCCAAACTAAGGCGCAAGATGAACGAAGCTTTCTGAACTGGAATCTAAGTAATCAGTTCTTGGTTTGGATTTTATGTTTACGATGCACACCTTTAATTTTCATTTCTTTCCACAAGAGGGCAATACTGAACTACAAATATAATTTTTCCTTCATTCAAGAGTGTTGACAAGATAGTAAAATTATTTTTCTTTAGAAAAAATCAGATATCTCACTACTATAATTCAAAACCACTTTCTGAAATTAAAAAAAAAAAAAATGTCTGTAATAAAATCTTCCACACAGAAAGGAGCAATACATAAAAAGTAAAAGTTTTCAGCATGTTTCAGCCTGAGATACTGGGAATTAGAATTACATCAATTACTAAGGAGCTTTACTCATATTTCTATCATCTGAGGACTTCTGTCATAATTTTTCCCGTACTAGGTATTAAGTTTCTGTTGTTTTATGTTCACTATTACTTAAATCTCATGTTTAGATTTTTCTTTATCCTAAGCAAGATTTTCATTTATTCCATCCATGCATTTTCCATACGTATTTCAATAGCCTTCTTCTAATTCTTTTTTTCTCATCTCAGTGTATTTGCTATATTTTTTCATGGTTCTGTCTCAAACAACTGACTTGAGAGGAAATATTTGTGTATTTCTTTCCAAGAAAAGGAATAAGAAGATTTTGTGAAATATGAAATGGTAATGTTCTCTTTCCTTATTTTTCACTTTTTTTTTTTTTTAATATTAGCAGCCAGGATACCTATTTCCCACTTAGGTCTGTTGCAATGTGTTTAACAATTGTGGTGAGTTGACCCTGTCTGGACACCAGGTGCCCACCAAAGCTCCTCTATCACTCCCCTCTTCAGTTGGACAGGTGAGAGAAAATATAAGGAAAGGCTCGTGGGTCAAGATAAGAGCAGGGAGAGAACACTCAGCAATTACCCTCATGGGCAAAACAGACCTGACTGGGGGAAAAGTCATTCCATAGAATCATAGATCGGTTTGGGCTGGAAGGGACAATAAAGGTCACCCGGTCCCAACCCCTCTGTGTTGGGCAGGGACACCTTTCATTAGACCAGGTTGCTCAAAGCCCCATCCAACCCGGCCTTGAGCAATTCCAGGTATGGCGCATCCAGAACTTCTCTGGGAAACCTGTTCCTGTGTCTCACCACCATCACAATAAAGAATTTCTTCCTAATATCTGATCTAGACCTCCCCTCTTTCAGTTTAAAGCCATTTCCCCTTGTCCTATCACTGCATACCTTTGTCAAATGTTCCTCCCCATCTTTCTTGCAGGCCCCCCGTCGGGTACTGAAAAGCTGCTGGAAGCTCTTACCAGAGCCCTCTCTTCTGCAGGCTGAACAACCCCACGTGTGAGTCAACACAGGAAAGCAGCTGGGACAACCACAAACCCATGGCCAAAATGCAGAGAGTAAATTTATTTCTGTTGCCTCTCTAACTTGGGAACCCCTGAAGGAACACTCAGGCAGAGTTACACAAGCAGAGATGCAGGCACCGTTAAACATGGTCCCTGGTAGAGGATCACTGGCCTGCTGTTCGCACTGGTTTATCAAGGGTTATTTCCAACTGCAATGTCACTTCACCTTTTCTTAATTTACGGTGCTCCTCCAAGGTCTTCTGCTTTTAACCCATTCCTTCCAACATCCCAACTCTCTCAGCCTGTCTTCAGAGGAGAGGTGCTCCAGCCCTCAGATCATCTTCATGGCCGTCTGGATTCATTTGAAAAGGTCCATGTTCTTCTTATGCTGGGGATCCCAGAGCTGGATGCAGCACTCCAGGTGGGGTCTCACGAGAGCAGAGCAGAGGGGTAGAATCCCCTCCCTTGCCCTGCTGGCCACACGGCTTTTGCTGCAGCCCAGGATGTGTTTGGCTTTGATCTATATTCTCTGAAAATAAATCGGTCCAGGAACCTGAAATTAAAATGATAACAACTTGCAAATAGCCAAATACATTCAAACTCTTTGAGAATTCTATACCTTGAAAAAAACTTGTTAGAGAAGCTAACTCTGTGGATATCAGTAAGTTTATGAGAAATTACATGGGGGAAAAAAAAGAACAAAAAGGGAAAAAATTAATGTACTGCTCTATAAACTAAAGATAGTTTAAGGATTATGAAAAGGTAGTTCTTGAGTAATTAATTTGATATGTTGGTTTTGCTTCATATTTCAACTACTTTAAACAAAAAGTCTTATACTGTAGATTACAAAGAAATTCCTGAATATTCATCTCCCTTCCATGGTTCATCAGAATAGAGGTTAATTTATAAAGTAGATCAGAAGCACCTATTCAAAGCTGGTGCATTTTTTCTCCTTTTTTTCCCCCTCGTGTATCCCATGAAGCACTTTATTTCTGTGCATTAGAAACCTGGAGTTTTCAGTGTTTTCTTTCATTTTTATCATAAAAAGAGAAATTTTCAGTTCAAGAAAAGATAGAAACTTTGGCCACTTGCACCAATATCTCTGTGTTTGCCACTGACTTAGGATGATTTTTTGCTTGTGACTAATAGCAATAAAAGAAAAAACACAGCTGTAGTTTTGGGTTCTTTTTCACACAAGATGAGTAATATTATTCCCTGGAGTAAGAACATCGCTTTTGTGCACATCAATCCAGAAATATTGTAATATTTGAATATTTGAAATGAGTTTCTGCAATAGATCTGCAACCAAGTGTAGTGTCTTATCCCAGTGGAATTTGCCTGAGTAACATCTGAAGATGATATACACTGAACCATAACAAAAACCTTTGTTTCTATTGAAACGTTTGATATGAAAAACACCCAGCTATGAAGGGGGGCACGATTTGTTCACCTGACAAACGATCAACAGACCACTTCTGAATTTTTGTAGTTAACAAAACAAGTTAATTTTCTGAGTGGATTATGATGTCAGTCTTGAAGACAGAAAATTTCCCTGCTGTGTTCTTTAAAGCTGGCTTGCATGTAAAATCTTACATTTGTTTTGCTGAAATTAGTTGTACATGGAAACACCTGAATTAACAGGAGTGGTTTACGCCTAAAAATACATGTACAGGACTTGTTTCAATATCTGCAGTATACCTCAGTTCTCCTTTCTCCCAACACAGCTTAGTTCTGCATTGCATGGGAGAGCAGGGAACAAACTCTAGACCAAAAACATAAAATATGAAATCAGTCACTGGAGTCTAAGCTGAAACATCGGAATGTATTTTCTTACTACATCCGAAGCTGCATGTGAACAGCCATTAAACATAGGACAACATTTATAAGCAAGAAAGTCAAGTGTCTTGCCCAAGATGGTTTCTCTGAGATTACAGGGCTTTCCAGGCCTGGAATGTCTAACTCTTCTTTCAAGCACTCATCGGAAGAAAAAGCAATCACATTCTAGCTGGTAGGCTAAAGTCACGTAACAAGGTTTGCAAATTTTAGGGATGGGGGAGACATGAGAAGAAAAAGGGAAGTCTCTTAGAAGTATGAAGGGACTTTTTCAATAGAGGAATCCTTAGGACAAGAAGCCTGAGGAGATGGAGCTCACTGATGGGAGGTCTTGATGACCGCTGAAAGATCTAAAGCCTTTGAACAGCTCAGCAGGAGAAGTGAGCAGCTCTGGGCCTGATGCAGAGGAAAGGGGGCAAGACATTGAAGTGTGGAGTCACAGGAAGAGAGATTCTGACATGAGCCTCTTATAGGTCCTTCAGCTCCCCTTCAGAGGTCTTGCTAGCACGACAGGCTGTCATGAGAATATACCTGTGAGTCATTCACTTCAGAGCTTGTGAGAAAGGAGAGAGATGAGCCAAGGTGACTGACGTTTGACATTAGAGGACAGAAACTTTTAGATTACTTATGAATGGACAGAGGGTAGAAAATCAATAGAACCAAGAGAGGCAGGTTGCAAAGATGAAACATTTCAATTTCGCCATGGAGAGAAGATATTTGAAGTAGCAAGCCAGCCTCAGAGCAGGGTAGCTCTTACTTCATTTTAGGCAGCTGCTTCCATGACATGAAGGAAACAAGGACATGACTGTGGCACTCAGAATAAATGGTCAGGCAGGTTGGATTTATTTGGACATTTTCAGCATTGACCGCTGGGTGTATAGGAGCCAGCTGGACTCTTTGGTGATACCCTATATGAAAATCAGAGATGAAGATGTTATATCTGATGAGAAATATAAATGCAGCCCAAGAATAACTGATAAGGGAAGGACCAACAATTTCGGCACATAGGTACAGATGACTAAAATAGGTAAAGAAGAGATCAATGGAAACTTGATTGAAAGCATCTATGTAAATCATTACATAAACCAACAAAGTAATGTGGGAGTTTATAAATGTCTCAGAATAAGTAAAAAGTAAAAATCAAGAGAAGGCCGTACACATATTGGGTAATGACAGGAATTCTGACTTAAATTTAAAAAAGAAAGCACATGAAGGTCCTTTGTTTTTAACCAAAATTGACCTTGTTTGTTGGTGCAGAAAATTAGCAGCAAGAGTTGTCTGGACAGTAGGTGCTCCATCCAAGAAAATATGAAGTTTTTCTATGGAAAATTACCCAGAAGTCAAATCAGGAAAGATCACTGCATTTATCCAAAAGTATAGTTCGGGTACTTTATACTCCATTTCTCTTTTGCTCAATTCTACCTGTCAAAATATACTCCCAAGGAGATCATAGTCTTCTCCACTGATTAAGAAAAGCAAAATATTGCACAATTTCCCGGCCAAAATACTTCACATTGGAATATAACCTAGTCAAAATACCTGTGCTAGAAAGAATTGGGAACAAGCTAACTTAAATACAGTTTCTACAGCTCACTACAGCAACATCCTGAATCAATGCATTTCAATTTTCATTAAAAAATATTCAGTTTAAAGCCTTTCAGAGACAAAAAAATCACAGAAGCAAAAGATGTGTTCCACAAGAGAAAATTAACTGATAAAAGTATATATTCAAGCAGTACCAAAGAGGGAAAAAAGCCTTTAAAGTTTCTTAACTGTAACCGTTGTATGAAAAGTTCTATTCACATTTTCAAGATTAAAGTAACAAACTTTGTGTTGAAGGTAAGGTCCAAACAGCTGTAAAACAGAGAACAAAGCATACATTCACAAGAAACACAGATTGTAATCTCTTCAGGGGACAGAATGAATATAATGGGAATTTAAAATTAAATAAGTAGCATGACTTAGATTGAAAGTGTATTAAAATAAATTCAATCTGTTACGTGATGTGCTGTGTCATGACATCATTCAGATCCAGCAGACTTCTCATATACAATATACTACTGTAGTGTATATTCAGATGGTATATTTCTTTGTCTTTTTCTTAGACTCCACTATAACATTTGCTGTTGTTTTATCTTGATCTTGCTGTTGTTTTGGGGTTTGGTTTTTTGGGTTGTTGTTTTTTAGATTGATGAGTGATACATTAAAGCAAGCAAAAGTAATCCTTTTTTACATTCTTTTCCCAAAACAACTACTGTTTCCTATTAGAAAACTTGAACTAAATACTCACATTTGAAATAGCTCTTGGGTGCATACACTTGAAATTATGCAGCCTCCGTTTGATCCTAGTGACATTGAACCTGGCTTAGTTTCGTGGAAACCAATTATTTTCTATGTTGTCTGTATCTCTGCGCTTCCCTTAATTTACTCCTCATCTGTGTGTGAAATCAAATTTAGAAGAGAAATGTCACCTGAACCAGAAAAGGGCTGATCTCGGATTTTGGCACGGGCTAAGTATTTTAGTGAAAAATAGCAACAAAAAATGACTACTAAAATTTACAAAAATAATAGAGAGCAGCTACAGGGTCGTATGTGTTACCTGCAGTTTCTGGCAGTTGAAAATTTTGATAACAGATATTTGTGAAATATGTCAGAATGGACTTTTTTTTTTTTTGTGCGCTGTGACACTTGTGCATAATTTCTACAGGATGAGTAATTAATGCTGTTACAAAACTGGAGAAACAGTTTGTCTCTCGGAGGACTTCACAAGATGGAATTAACCATTTTAGGTGGAAGAAAGGCCCCTACAGTAGAAGCAGCCATTGGGTTACAAGGAAATGAATATACTATCTGTTAAACTGCATCTGCAATATTATCCTAAAGCATCTTAATAAAATGAGTATAAACTGTTTCGTTGAAACCGAAAAGAATTGCATATTTTCTTATTTAAGGAGCAGACATCAGTCATCAGATAAGCACTATTAAGTGGAAATCTAAATGTTCAAAGATTAGAAGAGGCTTCTTCCACCCAGCAAAAAAAAAACCCTGCAAGAAAATGTCACTCTTTGCAAATACAGACTGTTTGTCTGTGCTGAAGAGAATGCTATTACAGGAGCAAGGTGGCATAGGGTGGTCATTGTACACTTTTATTTGTATTGGTCTTCCACTTTTGAGCTGAGAAAGGCTCAGGAACTGAAGGCACAATGAGGATGAAAACACCCGACCAGTTTCAAAACAGTGCTGCAGAGATCACCAAGAAAACCCAAGGTTGCCTTTAATAGCAAAGAAATAGATCCACATATCCCAGGTGACAGACATCAGCCTGACATCCTCTTGTCTTACATTCTGTAGCTGTCAGCTGTCAAATGTCCTTGGAAATCCTATCTTTTACTGTCAAGTGAAATCCTAAACTGATGGATAAAAAGACTGATCTAGAGATAGTGGTAATTATAATGCTAACTAGAAGTGAAAGGAATTATGAAACTAGTTAGATAAACACTATGTTGTGAGTGGATCATTTACCAATATAACATCTCGTTTAAATTACCTGTTATTTTCCATATAAGTTCATAGAATATTATGTGTTCTACATTCTCCATCTAACAAAGTTTTTTTCCACTTCCTCTGGCTATGCATGGTACATATGCCTCTAAATTAGCCAATGAAGATTTAAAATATATAAATATCAGAAAAAAATGGACTTTCAATATTATTCACATTAGTTGTGTTTTAAACTAATGAAAAAACATGGTCACTGGAAAAAAATATTATAATACTTAAAATGTAATCAGGTAGTTATAATCCCACTTTTTGAAAAGTAAAGATTTTGTCTATTATTGCTGGATGGGCCTGAATACAAATGAACAGTCTGTAAGTATTAAGAGCAACAGAGAAGATGTCCTCATCCACTCCAGTTACCCACCAGGAAAAGGATCCAGCCATAAACGAAATACGGTCAACATCACTCCTAGACACTGAAGCCAGCTGGCACAGATCGGGAGAAAAATAGGATTTTTATCTTAACTATGCCTGGGATTTATTGGCATGCAAAAATAGTTGGCACAGGCCATGGGAGCAGCATAGAAAATTGTCACCACTCTACAGTGTGTATGACCACATAGGAGCACTCAGAAAGGTTTCTGGGCGTTTTAATTCACCGGTATAAATGCAGCTGTGGGAGGCCAAAGCATGTTCAACACAGTGTTTCAGAAAGATAATTTGGGCAAAGGCAAGTGGACTGTCATGGGAGAAGAAAAAGTCTACCCCTTCCCAATTTCAAGCTCTAAAGCATGTACATAATGACCACCAAAGCAAAAGGGCTTTTTTTAATGTATTTTCCTCATTGTAACCTAGAACATTAAAAAAATCCTAAACAGCTAAAAGTAGGGATTTGGAAGAATATGAGTCATGCTACAAGTTCTATCAAGAAAATGTCTCGTTATATGTTAGTTTGGAGGCATATATTAGTTTCATGGATAGAAAATACATGAGTCAAATGATGGAAACCAATTATTTTAAACGGAGTTTTAATTTTTTTAGTGTGGAGACCAAATTGAATTTTAAAATCTCCTCAAAAATACCAAATTATCTGAATACCAATCCAGGAAATGAGCATGGGCTAGACACTCACCTGCAGTAAATCTATGCGATTCCCTTGACTTCAGAGACTAGACTCATGGAACCAAACTTGTCTTTTCTCTTTTAATAACTGCAATCATCTCAAAGAAAACAGAATACAAACCAGAAGGGACAACACTAATGCTGACAAAAGTAAGGAATGATAAAACTTGGTATCTTTGAGACCCTCGTGGAGCAAGTTTTTGTTTTTATTTCTGTATCTGCTATTCAAAGCGGAGAAGGATATTTTCAGACCCTTTTTAGTTACATGCATTACTGTCTTTATTCTTGGTCTGCACATCTTTAAATTGTCTCCTTCCACCACAGCAATATAAATCAAGAGCAAATCCATTGAATTCAGAATTTCCACTGAAGTCAGGAAACAAAGAGGAGGTATAGGCAGAGTCAGTTCGCTGGATGAAAGTCTTTCATTATGTTATGCCTATTTCTTGTCTCAGTTTGATAGGAAACAAAATTTGAATTCAGATTATAAATTTATTTAGAAATATTTTTTAAATGGTTAATATTTAAAGAATGTAAATAGATATACTAGCTAAAAGAAACAAGTGGCAATGAGTCTAAATAAATATGCTAATCCTAATTAAATTGTCTTAAGAYAAAGTTCTCTAGATCAGTGCTTTAAGGGAGTTAGTCTTGCTGATGATAGATTGCATCTTCAATGAGTAGCCTTGAAAGAAAATCTGATTTTTTTGTGAAGGTCTTTTTAAAAAGCTATACAACAAACTTCACATCACCATTTGGGAAATAAAAAAAAAGACCTAAGCTTCAGAGTCTTAGGTCTCTATAAAAACTTGCTCAAACTTCAAATGACCTTATCCAATAGTTCCCATTTTCTCTGCTTGTTCAGAAACTGGTTGGTAGCTCATGTCCTATACAGAAGAAAGGTCAGTAAGGTATGACAATCACAGCATATCAATAAGCACACCAATTTCATCTAGTTGGTACCATTCTCAAAGACAGCTTCCAATTAAAAGACAATAAAAGAAATAAAAAAAACCCAGAATAATGATGAAACATGCTGAAAACAGTATGCGAGAGAGCGGAATAATACTGGAATAATTTATTAGCCATTTAATATATATGGGAGTCGGATCAACTTCCTTTAAACTTTTTTTTCTTTTTGCTACATTTTCATATAAATAAAAAAACAAGATCTCAACTTCTTTATAAATCCTAGAAGAGCAGCGTGGTACATTTAAATCTGAGGAAAATATTCACCTTTTATAAACAACTTTTCCCCTGTTCATATTTATGCCAATTATGTGAAATTCTAGCAGATGCATCTAAGTAAATCTTGATTGGCATGTTTATAGTGAAAATGCTGCAACTGTGCTCGTATTCTACTATCAGTTAGTTTTGTTGATTGTCAGTGCATCGGCAATTATACCTCCATCAACCAGCTCCTAAAAGGAGAGGGAATCATCTTGCCTTTCTTAGTAAGTCTGAATAAAAGAAGAATTAGTGCCTGGTGTCAGACACAATTACTCACATCCACAGCTTTTACAGTATGAATCATTCTGTTGAAGACACTTTATCCCATTAATTAGAGGTTTTCATGGCTATGTTTTGAACAGTAAACACTGTTTGACCATAGTGTGTTTGTACCAGGATAAATTGCAGAATCCAGGAAAGTCCAATTGACACAGGTGCTTTGTACCTGTTACCATAATCAGAAGAGTGAAAGAAAGCAAGCGAGCTACCCAAAAAAGAAAAATTAGTTAACTTTCCATTTTACAGCACCAGTCACTGCATTTCCTTCAACCAAGAAATGCCATCTTTGTGCAACTCAGCAAAAGTCAGCTTACGCAGTACTGTGACTATTCAAGCACCTGTCCCTGAAAGGCAGACACACACCATCTATACCACAAGGGATTCCCAGAAAATGTGCAAGCCAGCATTCTGAAACTCATTAAAGGAAAGCAATTAGAGCCCAAGGGTCAGAAAAGTAATTATTTTCTGTCTGATTCAATACCCTAGAGGCTGGACACAAGAGCCTTCCAAAGCACAAGCATAGGGGTGTAATTCAGAGACAGCACACTTGCCTATGTCTTAAAAAATATAAATACATATATATATATTTCAGTGTTTTGAAAGATTGAGCTGTCTTCCCAATAAATAAAATTAATTCTTTTCTGTAGCTTGCTACTTAGAGGTCTTATTTCATTGCCATTCTTTGCAGTACATGACAAAAGCAACCATTACAAGAAAGGAATTGGAAACAAAAATATCAAAATCTTGTGAAATAACCTTTTTGCAGCAGTAACTAGTACTGCAACTAGTTTGCTACTAGTAAGGGAAATTATCCGTGGTGAGTTAAATTCTGTTACTTTATAGCCTTCCCCCAGGAGTGCTCATTCAAGTTATAGACACCAGAATCAGTGAGACTCATTCGATGGCAAGATAAGCTCAGGTGACCTGAACAGTGACATCACATTAAAAGCTTTATCCATCCAGTTCTATAAATAGCTTCTTAAGGTCACATAATTATTGCTATTTCCCCTCTTTCTGTAACAAGCATCCAATATAGGGGGTAGGAAAACTGGCACTCAAATTTTAAGACACCAATCTTCACTATGGAACTTATTCGTTGCTGAGGAAAGACACATTTGCCAGAAGAAAAAAGCCAGATTGTATTATTTATTACCTGCCATTAAACAGCATATCCAATAAAGGACTCAGGAATTTAGAAGTAAGCAGAATTGACTCCCACCGAAGAAAGCAGAGGCCTGTATGAGGATGATGAATACGGTGAGCTCCCTGTGAAAGCGCTAGAACTCAAGTGCTTCAGCAGGAGACAGGGACACACTGGCATGTGGCACCTGGATCGGTGTTCACAACACAGGAAGAACACAACAGTGTCTGTGGGAATTGATGTTGAGCAGTCAACTTCTCCATAAGCACCTGGGTGGTTAAAATCAGATTATTTTAATCTATTTAATACCTGTGGAGCAATACTTTGATCACTAGTTTGTAAATTGTGTCTTTACTACTGATGAGTGTGTTCTGTGTCCTTCCCACAGTGACTGCATGCCGCTGGAACCTTCTGAGTCAGAACTGGCCACTAATTTTCAGAAGCAGAAGAAAGAAAAACATAAAGAGGTGAGAGCAATTCCTTTGCAAGCAAGTTTTTGAGCACTTTGCATCACCCAGAACACCAAAAAAGCCCCCAGCACTATACTGTGATCGGGTGAAAGAGAAAGGAATGCACTGGGGACATAGGAACAGACTGTATCCCAGAAAAAGCGTGAACAAGAATATATGCAGTAGGAGAGGAAAGTGCTATTTAATGTTTGCTTGCCAAGAAAAACATAAATGCTGTTATCTGGAAAGCTTTCATCAATAAGTATAGGGATTACAAAATCCTTGAAAGACCCAGAAGAACTCTTGATAAATAAAATCGGATAATCTCAGCTCCACAAAGAACCAGAAAAGAGGTAGGTGGTGAATAAGTCAGAAAAGGTCCTGAGTTGCAGAAAGCTCCCGGGATATGGACTTTCTGCTTCAGGACACTCTCAGGATGCAGTGGGTGTGGGTTTCTCCTGTTGAGTTATGTAGTGTAAGTCACATGGGAAAGGGCAAGGGTTTTACTTAAAAATACTGAAGATAAGATGAGGTAAAGCACAGTCTTTTGGGTAAAAGTGTTTACTCTGTGGAGGAATCCAACCTAGAAGAGTTGGATTTTGGCTGCACATTGGATGCAAACTATAGCTTGGAAGACTTGGACTTCTAGACATCACAGGAGGCCTCACCTCTGCATAATATAAATTGACTGATTGAAGGTAAATTATTGACATCTCACAGATAATAAAATAGAATCTGAGATGTGGAGACATTGTGCCACTAGTAAATCTGCTTTAAAAAGCATCAAGACTGCTGACAAGGGTGCTTCTGGTGCCATAGATCTGTTCAATCCAATAAAAATACAGTAATCTGTGTTGGCTGTGTGTCTGACAGCTGTTCTTGAGCAAAGAAACCTGAGTAGGTTTATGAACCTCTGCCTGAAAGACTGTGAAAGATAAAAGAAAATTTGGCTCACTGACAGGAGACAAATGACAGTGGGTCACAATCTTGAAAAGTATCCAGGAGGTCAAGCTCAGTAAAAAGGAAAATTGTGCTTCATTTTCTAAGACGCAGTCACCCCTACCTCTTTGTGGCAGGGTACCTTCTGTATGCAAGGTATTTTCTTTAAGAATGAGAATAGACTTTGACACACTTACTAAGGGACCTGAACTAGTAAAAAGGCAGATTTTGATGAGTTATTTTCATGAAACTTTGTTGACTCATTCCCACGAGACCCTTGAGGTACTTGAGAAGGCACCTCTTAAGGGCTCAGGTAATCYATCCTCTTCTATTAAGGATCGCAGATAGACTGTGAGGGTCTTCTTTTACGCGAACATTGCCTCAAGTCAGGAAGTCTTCCACTTGTCTTGTTATCAGCTTACCATTTGTCTTCCTCCTGCCACAGAGTCAGGTATGACTCAAAGGATATTTTTAGTTAAATGGCCAGGCAAGTGTCCTATGATACCGCGGGAAAGACCCAGTGCTGACACATCAGTACCTGGCATCATTTGAGATAATTTCTTGTGTTCAAGACATCCACTTGGGTGTACACCACAGCCCTGCAGGAGACCACAGCACTCCCTGACTAGAAGCTGGTAGCCAAGTGGCATCACAAATGGCACCAGATTCACTCTGAATCCCAACCACTGTGTCTTACCTATGACTCAAGGCATAGGACTGAAATTTTGATGTTCAAATCAAGGCACTGATGAAGAGGACATGCTTTCCTATTGAAAGCAGATAAGGAACAAGCCACCAGTGACTTCAGTAGGGTGAATCCTCTTGATGTGTCACTCTCACAGGCAAAACAGGAAGCGGAATTTTATCATTAGTGAGGGGGAAGATGCTGCTTCAATTTAGTCACTTTGGTGCTGTCCAAACATTGGCTGTGAAACTGGAGACAAGGAGTCAGTGTGTGGACAAGAGCAAGAAATAAAACTTTGACATCAAGAAGATGTTGAAGTGATGAGGAAAATCTTGAGGAATTTTTAATACATTTACAGTGAGAAAAGAAAGATTTTTCCAGCAGGGTGCAGCTTTTGCTCACCTTGCACTGGGGAAAAAAAAAATTGAAGGTATGGAGCTGGCTGAATGTAGTATCTGCTTCTCCCCAGAGGAGACTAAAGCTCTGTGAGCTCAGGTGTCTGAGAGAATGATGAGCTCCAAATTCATGGCATTTCAGCAACATAAAAAGCTTACTTTCCTCAGAGCTCTTGTGAACTCCGACTTCCAACTACACTGGTTGAGACACAAACAGTGCACATTAACATATGGAAATGACTGTGCTACATCTGACTCGTGTGCATACTCTGGTGCTGGACAGCACTTTCAGAAAAAAGAGCCTGTTACAGAGAACTTTGAAATAACCTTCCTGTATGTGGAAGCTGGTTTTTTTCTTAGTATCTATAGAAAATTTCTGCTTTCCACAGAAAATCCTGATATATGGTGCTGTTTAGTGTAAACTAGAGTTGTGCAAATATTAGGATGAAAACTGAAATATATTAATCAGAAAATATTTTGCCATGACTGACAGAACTGCATTTCCTCACGCACCCTACCTCTGGGGACTAGATTGACTCTTACCAGCTGCAAAATACACCGCATTAAGTTTTGTTTAGGGAGGAGCCTGAGAAAGGTGAGAGGATCTGCATGTGCCTTTCTTTGCTCTGAAATTCTGTAGTACTTTGATTTTTGTCCAATATGGGATATAAGACTTCTTTTTTTCCTACCCTCTCATCTTCGTCTGTATCTTATCATAAGATAAATTTTCTTCAATCACACTAACCTCTTCACATCACCTGTTTGTGAGTAAAGGAAGGACAAGGAATTTGATAAGCTTGTTTAGGGTCCTTATTTTCAGAAAAATCCCGTTAGATGTCTTTTTTATAAGAAAATAGACAATTTTCCTTTGTTTTACCCATACCACAGACTTTAAATAAGCCCAGCACAATTTCTCATCTCTAGACTAGCTGGCCCCAACCTATTCAATATCTCGCAGGGAAGTATTATCAGAGCTCAAATAATTTAGATTTTAATCCATTTTATTTTAGCTATACCTTCTTTTTCCTTTTCCTATAAGACAGTGATGTTTACTGAGCATAAAATCTGTGATGTAGCCAGTAAAAGGCCATGGCTTTCTACTGACCTGACAGAGCAGGATCTCAAGGCATGTCTTGGCCTGACCTGATTTAATATTTGTGTACTAGTGAGGTGATTGTTGCCCCACTGCTTTAGTGTAAGCCCTGTGAATGCCACGTAGGTAAAAAAGCCAACTGAGGCAAGGAGTCGACAGGTGACAAACAGCAGGCCCTCAAGAGGGGCTGGGGCTGCTAGAAAATATATATAAACCACTACAAGTCTAATGATAGTATTTCAGCTTCTTCTAGTCCCGTTTGAAGTTCTTCTTAGCATATATGCGTAAGGAGTTAAAGAGCACGGCTGCCTGTCTCTAACACTATCGAGGCCACAGAAGGAACCTGCCTTTCTGGGTGCCCAGAAGGCCTGGAAATCACTGAATCACTGTCCAAAGTGTGGAAGAAGGTTGTTCCTTGAGTGAGTGGTCAGCCTCAAAAAATTGTAGAGCAGCCTATCCAGCTTTATCTGGGACCAGGGATATAGTTATGTGGTGACTGAAAAATCGGAGTGACTTTAAGTCATTTTATATTTTCAGTCTATAGCAGGGATTTGGATATGGATAAAAACAGATGAAAGACTTACTTAGGAGAACTCTTGCCATCTAACTCATGGCCCTTAGGAATTCCTGACAGTCTGCCTGGTGCTTTCCAGTGCTTTCCAGTGAAGCAAAGAAGGCCCTGCTAAATGCGTTTATGTCCCTTCTGTATTTCAAATATGTTTTGTACAGTGAACCCCAGTGAGTTCTACCCTAACCATATGAACATCATCCATGTAAAAGATGGAGAAAAGGAACATCACAGTGCTTTTGAAATTCTGCTGCAGCTTAGGAAAATGGGGGGAGTACCAGAAAGAAATTAACCGAATTCATGTTGTGAAAAGTATTCTCATTTCCAGATTTTTTTTCTTGAGGTTTTTAGTTGGTATAATTCTTTTTTAAATATTTTTCCTTCTGTTTTCTTCTACCTAAGCCTGAAATTTCTGAGGTTCTTGTGTTCACCTGAAATGCTATCAATCCCTTCTGCAGGGAACTTTGAATTATTTTAACCATCTCTAGATCAGTGGGAGGCAGTCACTACAATACACACCTCGCTTACTTTTCTTCCTTCACAGAAACAGCTCACAGAAGATGTCATAATTACTGTTGCACACTACAGGAGGACAATATTCTTTCCACAACCAAATCTCTTTTTTAAAGTTGGAAACTGGTTTATTTCCAAAGCAGAGAGACTAGTGGTGAATGCCAAGAGCAGAACAAGTACCTGTGTGTGTGTCTGTGTGTGAGTGTTTTCTGGTGCATGAACAGCAATCTAAAGAAACAGATCCTCTCCAGGGGACCAAACAATGCATTGTGATGAGATGCACGAGAAACTATAAGATTTGAGAGATGTTGACTTTTTCAGCCACAGTATATGAGAAAGCAGGAAAATAAAGTAAGTTGTTTTTCCCTGACATAAAGAGAAGCTCTCAGAAGAATTCATTAAAACAGTATAAAACTCACTTGCTCATTAACGTACCCTCTCATTTGCCAATTTCTGAGAACATAAGAATGTCTTTGGAGTTCTGAGAACACGAATTTGCTAATTTAATGTTATAAAGGAAAATTCAGCTCTTGGTTGGAGCCCCAGTCTTGAAGCTGCCTACTATCTGTCCCCTAAGTTTTTGTTAGTCATCATGCTTAACTGTAATACGTACAGCTAAGCACTTAAATAGCATCTAAAGACAGGATGGGAACCTGCATTACATGAAAGGTTTCTTCTTGAAAATAACAAAAATTACACACATTAGTTCAGGAGTTCTTTGCAAGAAAAAGAATTATATTCATATCATTATATATTATTATATTTTCATTATACTTATATAGAGAAATCATATGTAATTTATGAACTTCATTATAATTTATGAAGAAACCGCTATCTTCACATCTCCTGTTTACCTGTTCTGAATTATGATAATTGGGCAGATACTTTTTTAACATGTATCCCAGCACATATTTTTGCCATAATCAGTAACACAGACCTTGTACCACCCCAGCAGTAGAGTTCATCCTGGCTCACAGTGGCCTCAGCCTGGTTCGCCAGTTGTCAAGAGGAGAGGTGCCTGTGGCCTCTCCTGTTTTAGCTTTATCCTGTGACCCCCAACGAGGCAGTGGCCACACTGACCAGCTGGGGAGTCAGCAGGTGACAAACAGCAGCCCTTGAGGCCAGCTGAGGCTGGGAGGAGCAACTGTGCCACTCTGTGGTTTCAGCTGGGAGCCCCTGGGAGGGAAAAAGAGGCTGTAGGGATTAAAAAAAAAAACAAAAAAGTAAAAGAAAAAAACAACAAAGCCACACAAAAATGTCCCCAGGCAGACACAAGACTGGGGAAGAACAAGAACATTTGTTGTAACCCTCCCCATTTCCTCTTGAAGTGGCTGAAACTGTCATTCTCCCATCCTAGTGGCACACAGGAAGGGTGAACATCACACCAAGGTAAGGGGGGAGATAGCAGTAAGCTTTCCAGCACAACAGTTCTGAAGGTTTTATTAATTAGGATATTTTTGTATCTCCTCATATTGTAATAGGATTAATATTTACTGATAACAGCAATTTGCTGTCCTTTGATTAGATTACTAGTATTTCAAATAAGTTAAAAATAAAATCTTAGATACACATATGTATGTTGCGTTTTACTCTTAAAAATATTTTGAATGTAACRTTATTGTTTCACTCTTTATTGTGTTTTCATATTTTTTCATAGGTCTTTTTTAAACTGAAGTTTTTTACTAGTAATTAGTTAATTCAATTACTTTTTACAAGAAATCACACACAGCAAGTTCAGGACGTGAGATGTTATAAAATCTTATCCATCAGTTTATAGTATCTGGTTTTATTACAGAGCTCTGAGGCATACTGTAAGTTGCATTATCTATAAAACATAGGAGATGATAGTAAGTTCTTTGAAGCAGTAATCATCACTTAAAATGTATTTTGTAAAACATACATCCCAAGGGGGCGCCTGGCTGTGTTCAGGCCTCTAATGCTGCCGCAGCACAATGATGCAAAACAGCTCAGGCAAAAATCAAGTACTGCATATGCAAATGCTTATACTGTGCAAGCACTGCACTTATCAAATGCTGAACTATACTAGTAAGCACTAAACTGTATTTTGTATCTGTTGTCAAGAAATAGAGAGAAGATAAAGGGAATCAGCAATAAGAAATAGAATTTGGTCAAAAGTGAAGCCAACAGAATTCACTTATAAAGCAAACATAGTGAAACATTCCTCACCTCTCTGATGGACAGCAGCTTCAAAACAGAACTTTTGAGGTATAATGGAAAGAATTTCCAGTCTTCATATACATTCTGCTCAAATTCATCTAGCTGACACTTTATGTTCATTTCCTCCTCCTTGGTTATAAATGGTACTCACACCAATTAAAACTGCACCAGATTATATTAAATCAAGTACCTCAATGAATAGAAATGACATTTTCAAAACAACAACTAAAACAAAATGATGAACGAGCTAGCAATTGGCTGATTGGCAAGGAAACTAGCAATTTTTTAAAAACTATTGAAATGTGAGTTGTGGCATACATCACATTGACCAGTTATGACTGCAGGGGAAAATCGATTGTAATTAGAAGTGATGGCAGTTTAGATACTGCGGAGATTTACTTTTATTTTACTTCATAATCTTGTGTGTGTTCTAAGACCAAAATGAACCATCTTATGAATGACAATCAAGCTTGGACCCAAAGGTTTTAATTAATTGCTACTGCCTCCTGCATGTCTCTGTTAATTATTTGCATAAGAAAATAACAGTCATAAAATTGATCTTTTTAACTAAATCTGAAAAAATTCATAGATTACTTTTTTTGCTTTTTTTCTCTTTTTACTTGAAAAGCACTAACTTCATCCTCTGTTTCCAAGTTAGGAAGTCATTTCCACACTGTTTCTTTTCTTTTGGTGTTGCCAACTAAATATCCCAACTCTGGTCTCAAACTGAGCTTCGCAGAGAGACAATTTAGATCCCTATTGAAACTGAGTGTGTAGCAAATGTGTTTCTCTTTGTCTACGGAAATAGCTCCAGAATGTTTATACCCCACTGAATTTGTGTTTTCACATGGTCTGTTGTACATGCAAGCYGTTATGATTATATCTCCACAAATGAAAGCAGATATCTGTTGATAAATCACGGCACAGCAGGCAGGCACAGCAGCGTGGGCAAACAGATGCACAGAAGGGGACTGGACAYGGATGAGGGCAGCGAGGGTCCACTGCCATGGAGCTGGTGCCCCACAGGGCACAGTGTCCACCACCCGCAGGACCAGCTCCCCCACCACAGTGGAGGATTCGGCCCAGAGCAAGATCGGAGGGAGGATGCAGATCTGCAGGTCAGCACCTCCTCAGGCAGCCTCAGGGAGGTCACTTTTACAGCCATGGCATCCTCTCMGAAGATGACAGACTGCTAGAAACAGATGGGATCCACCCGAAAAAGTGGAGCAAGGACACCTTTGCCAACAGGCTGGACAATCTGGTAAGGAGACATTTGCACCAGGAATGATGGGAGAGAGAGGTTGCAGACCACAATTAAAGAGAAAAGAGTAAACAGGGGTGGAAAACACAGAATGAATGACAATGGGAACAAGAGAGAGCTCAGGAGTGGTCAAAGCGGATGAAGGAACACCAGCCTCTAATGCATGTACAGAAATGCAGGAGCTGCAGCTGCACGTGCCATCACAGAAATGTGCAGCAAAGGACAAACATAATCTCTTCAGGGAAGACAAACAGGGAAAGGGCACAAGGGAGGATGTTGACCTCTAGGAGTATGAGGCGCTTGGATGTATGGGGCTGTTGTACATGATGGAGAAAAGTCTGGGTGAGAGCTTGCAGGTCAGGGTCAGCAGAGACACCAGTAAAGGTGTCTCTAAGGGTGTCAGTTTTTTACAAACCATCCAATCTGGAAGACAAAGTTGGATGTCTTTGTCCATCTTTGAAGATCTTCAAACAGCTCATKAAAGTCTCTGCACCACAGACCCTGGTCCTTGCTGGGGTCTGTCACATCCTGAAAGGGCAACATAAGGGGACACAAGCCATCATGGTTTCTGGCGGGTGTTGGGGATAACTTATTGATGCAGGATTTTCACACAATTTATGGAGTGAATCCCCCAACAGTACATTTCTGTGCATGGGGAGAAGAAGGTGACTGGGAATAGTCAGCATGTGGTTGCTGAAAAGCTGTCGCCAGAGAGRTTTTCTAACTTTCCCAGCATTTTTGTGAGACTTCTCTCTGTCTCTCTTTTCCCAAGCAATACTACTATAAACAATCCTAGGAGCTTTTGTAAATTAACTAAGTTTTGACTAAGTTTTGTGCAGCTGCGCTTTGTTATCATTCTTACTTAGATAAATGTTTTGGAATAGGTGTTGTTAGAATTAACCAATGAACTTGGTGGGTGGCTCACCAAGGGTCCAATAGACTCTTGACACTTCTGTAAACTTCAAGCAAGCTAAGGGATATAAGCCTCTGTATAATTATAATTAATTAATTAAAGGCTGGCATCGCTTCATTCTCTCCGGACTTTATGTCGTATTCCTTCGGACTATAGCGACATCAGCAGAGATTGGCAAGGGTAAATCATACCACGGGTCATTCACTTGAGAGTTGGACTAGGTGATCCCACTGGGTCCCTTCCAGCTCAGAATATTCTGTGATTCTGTGATACCTGACCAAGTGGAGAAGAGCAGTGGATGGCATTTACTTTGCAATTAGCATGGATTTTAATGATGTCTCCCATAACTATCTTGTATACRTGTTGGGAATTTATGATCTGGATGCAGGGACAAGCAGATTGGTAAAAAACTGTCTAGATAATCTATTTGAGAGTAGAGATCTGTCGCTTGTGCTCAGTAACTTATGAGTACAACACAGGTCTTCAATGGGACCTTTCTTGTATAACATATTTATTAATGATCTGAAAAGGCAATAGAGCACACCATCCTTGGCACTGCAGAGGGCACAAAACTGCAGTGGGGCAGGGGAAGCAGTCAATATATTCAGGGGAAGAGCTGCCATTCAGAGACACAAGCAGGCTGGAGGGAAGGGACAGCAGGAACCATGTGGAACCGAACAAGGGCATGTGACAAGTCCACTAAGGATGGAGGAGTTGCTGAAATTACACAGTCTGGAGATGGATGGACTGGGGAAGGACAGATCTGCAGGAGGCAATTGATAGTGCCAGGCCCCTCATGGTAGTGTTTGGTAGGAGGGTGGGAGCCAACAGACATAATTTGAAAGAAGTGAGGTTCAGATTGGACACAAGGGAAACTTTTTTCTCTGAGGACAGACAGGCATTGGCTCATGTTTTCTGGGAAAACTACAGTCAGCCTGGGGATGTCTTCAGAACCTAAATAAACAAAGCCTTGTGCTTTGGACTGGAGACCCCCAGAGGGCCCTTCCAACCTGAATTTTCCTATGATTTTATTATCCTCTGAAGAAAGTGTCCTACTTTGATGCAAATACTTTGCAGATACCTCCTTCAAGTTGCTACATTCTAGATGAAATTTGGTGTGGTCTCTGCTGTTTTCAGATCTTTCGATGGATGGTTAAGGGTTTTRGGTGTTCTTTCCAATGGCGTAAGAGCCCTGTGCTGTGTTACAGAGTTCTCAAATAAAGTAGAGAGAGACAATAGCAACTACTCCACTGCACCTTCTGTCCAGGATGGCCTGCCCRCCTGTATACCATAACTCATCACAATCAGTTCCACCCACTCCACTGATTTCTTTAGCCCTGTYCTCCCACCATTCTAGCATGTACCACCCAGTAATGAACGGGCTTTTTCCTTCATCTTTGGACAGTAGCCCTGAGGAGGAGGCATCAGGGTTTCTACYGTTCTTTTTAAGGAATTTTTTGTTTAGTATTTTTTAACAAGCATCATAGTTATGTACCTGCTCACTAGGAAGCCCTTCTGGMTTGATGTATTCTCTTTGAAGAGGTTTTTGGCCTCAGTGACTCATCCTTCATCTGTCATGTCAGGGTAGCAGAAAAAAACATAACATCCAGTTACTCTTTTCTCCTAAGACTTTGCAGCCTCGAAATGTTTGATTAGAAGGAATTCTAGACAGAAATTAGAGCTTTTGGAAATATTAATAAGCCATGGAATATTTCCCAAGAGAAAACAGCAATAAAAAATGGCGAGAAATTCAGCAAGCCCTCAGTATGATTTTTTCACAGAAAACTTCTTGGGAGAAAAAGTTTATCTCTTATCAAATAAACACTCAAATACAGCTACTTTCTGTAATAGTAATTGTTTGTTTTAATTTGCTGGTTATCTGCACATGCCAGCTATGCCTTCAAGATGTATCAATAACAATAAGAAAGTATTAATCCAGCTGGAACCAGGGACAGGAGAACATAAAGACAGTCAATATTTGGTGGCTRAGTTCAGCTCTCAAAGCACGTTGCTGCAGTGAGGTAGCTGCCAGTGCAAGAGTTCTACAGAATTACTTCCAAAATTTTTCACAGAAAATAAATATTTTAACACAGGATGTCAGCAACAATAACTTCAAAGTGTTTTAGGGGTGGGAGGAGGCACCAGAGGAGCACAGCAGGATGTCACTCAGCTGCCTCGCTGCTGCAGGCTCCCCTGCAAAGCACATGTGAAGGTGTATGGAGGAAGCCTGCTAGGCCAGGCTTCGAGCTTATTTTATAAGGGGATGTAAAACTCTCCTTCAGTTATCAAACAGTAGGAAGGAGAGGAGACCTAGCAATTTTTAAAGCATCCTCCGATTAACCTGGGGAAAGAATTATATGTCATGTTGTCTAAGAAAGAGGGATCAGTGGTGCTTGTTTCTGTTGTTCCCTTAGAGCACGTATTATGTTCCTTCGCCTAGCATCAGTGATTTTTTCACAGAAATAACATTTGTTTTATAAAATGAACAGCTGGATTAAGCTCATTTGTGACAAGAATTTGTGGATAAAAGGCTGAGTGGACAGCTACTATTGATTTTGGCTCCCTTGGCAATGCTGCAGTACAAAACCAAGATTTTTACAAATGTTTTTCCTTCATTTTCCTTTTTTTCCCCTCCTTTTCAAAGTCTTCAAACATTGATACCAACCTGCAGGATTTCCTGTAGGCTCAGCAAGTGTGCAGCATACAATTTCAAAGCCACACAATATGGCTTTCAGTAAGCACCACATGGGTATACACTGACACGTGTGCAAAGTATCTCTTAATCTTGGCACAAATGCAGGCATCTGTAGAATCACAGTCTTATAATCCCATTTTTCAATACATGGCTTGGACAGCGACATTCAGCTCTCTATGGACCAGAAGCATATGTAAGAAATCAAGTACAAAATCATTACAATGTGATGCTGATTTTTTTTTTTTTTTAATCCTTGCAATTTTTTTCTGGTGGTGTTCATAGTTTGGCAGATTCTCAGCTGTAGAGGAAAGACAGGCAGGTAGATAGGCACCCTGCCATAGCTGCACCACACATCTCCAGTGGGAATGTGCCTCCAATGATGGAAGGATTGGTGATAGCAGAAGGCRTCACTGTGATGTCTCTTTCTTGCCACATTCACCTGTGAAGAGCTTGACCCTACAGTTCCCTCCAAAAAGCACTGCTTAATTTCAAGGCAAAGGTGTTGCTATTCTGTCTGTTCACTTCCAGAAAAGGATTCTGCTGTTCTTCACTGACCTCTGCTTGAAACAGTGCATGAATGATACTGCYCAGTCCTGAAGGAGAAGAAAACCCACCACATAAGCCTTCTTTAAAATTGAGTCTGTTTACATGCACAGAACAGTAATGTCACTAACAGGAAAGTGTCCCAGGTCAGATCCAAAGCTCCTGTTCCATAGCAACTGCAAAACTGCTCTTGTTCCAACACAATTTGGTAGCCTCAATGTAATTTCTTTCTCCTCAGTGCTGGGATTTAACAACTTTGTCCTTAAAATAATGCAACCGTAACAAAGAAACATTGTGCTGGTTTTGGCTGGGGTAGAGTTCATTTTCTTCACAGTAGCTGGTATGGGGCCACGCTTTGGATTTGTGCTAAAAACGGTGTTGATAATTCAGGGATGTTTTGCTATTGCTGAGCAGGGCTAAAACAGAGCCAAGGCCTTTTGTGCTTTTCATACTGCCCCACCAGTGAGCAGGTTGGGGGTGCACAAGAAGTTGGGAGAGGCCACAGCCAGGACACCTGACCTCAGCTGACTGAAGGGACATTCCATACCTTAGGGCATCATGCTTAGCACATAAAGGGCGGGGGAGAAASAAGGGAGGGTGGACATCTGGAGTGATAATGTCCCAAGTCACCACTACACATGATGGAGCCCTGCTGTCCCGGGGATGGGTGAATACCTGCCTGCCGACAGGAAGTGGAGAATGAGTTCCATGTTTTGCTTTGCTTATGTGTGTGGCTTTTGCTTTACCTATTAAACTGCCTTTATCCCACAAATTTTCTCTTTCACTCTTCCAATGCTACCCCATCCTGCTGCAGGGGGAGTAAGCGAGCAGTTGCATGGGGCTTGGTTGCCGGCTGGGGTTAAACCACAYAGATACCTAATTTTTCCTTTTGCTTTGAAACAAAACAGAAAATTCCTGAAATCCTGTGTCACTTTTTCAGGCTGACCACAATGCTTGCCAAGAAGGGCAGTAAGATTGCCAATTTTCTGTCTCTCTTTGAAAGGAAAGCTGAAGGAACCTCTGTTTTTCATTCCAGTGAGTGAAAAATAAAAGTCCAGTTCAGAAGTGGACATACATGCTTGCAGAAATTTTGTCTTCTCTGATTAAACAATGTATTTTTTGAACATATTTCTCTTCTTCTCCTGAAACATTGCCTCAGATCTACTGAAAAGTTACTTTAGCCATTAACCACCTGTTGAAGGATCTGAAGAAGATGCCAGCAGAGGAGCACAGTCAGCATCCCCAGGCAGTCCTGGAAGCTCCACAGTTTAAGTAATACTCTCCGTATTTCCATACATGCACACAAAAAAGCCAAAGCTCTCACCACAAGGCATCAATAGATATGTTAAMTTGTTCATTATCCTCAACTCCTCTTCTTAAAAAAAGGTTCCTATTCTCTTAAATTGATGAATACCTTTTTCCTTTATCCTAAATATTCTTCCATTTGATACCACAATAATRGAAAAGGTTACCGCATCAATCAAAAAGTATTAGCAAATTATTCTGTATTCTTCCCAGATGTTTCAGCTGGAATATTCACAYGCAGGTACCTATTACAACTTACTGTAGAAATGCTGCCGGGTTTTTAAAATCTAACTATCCTTCTCAATAGCCCAGACAGTACAAGTTATTTCAAAATAACTCATTTATATGAAAACATACCAAGTGTCTGGAATAACAATATGATGCACAACCGATAGAATTGCTATATCTGCAAAAGTAATAGAATATCTAATGGCATGTACTTTCTACAGATTTCCTGGTAGCAAATATACTTTCTTAATTTGAAACTGTTTAGCTTTCTCATTGTTTTACCAAAGTGTTCATCTTTTTTAGTTCAAAGATTTCTTTTTTGAAAAAGAATATGGTTGCAATGCACTTCTGAGGAAGTGGAAATGCCTAAATATATAGCTGGGAAGTGAAATTCTTATTTAAAGTTTCACTATTCACCCTACTTATTATCTGAGCCTTTGATAATTCTTTCGTTTCCTAATCCAACCTCTTTAGGAGCTCAGAGACAGCAATGAATTGAATGAATGAGACTCTGTATCTAATTTGGTTTTTTCTCTTAGATACCCTACAAATTTAGAGGTTTYTGTTAGGTAGCTGCACAATTTTAATTGCTCCTTTTTTCTCCTAAACTCTTTCCCAATAAATTTTCTTTCTCTCTCTGTCTTCAAACACACACACGGCTCTGATCCATCATCTTCRATACTTCCCTGACATCCTGGTTATTATTTTGACTTTGAAATGTTATACAAGTCAACCACTCTTACTGCTGATATGCAGCATGAATGTAAAATAATTATTGTACTACTTTTGTCAGCAACACTCAAATAATTTTAACATTGACTTTGTATGTTCTTTCCTTTCCTTTTGTACCTCAGGAAAAAGACACTTCATCTTAAATATTCAAAGGCTCTTGCATCTTGGGCTCTTTCATCCTCAGTGATCCCATATTTTAAGGATCAGGTTATTCACTGACTTAYATTAAAGCTAAAAACAACGAGCGATAGTACATTACAGGGTATAAAGACATTAGCTCTCCATCAGCAAAAGGACATCATGAATGTCAAGTAGCCTTAGTTATTCTCAGTTATTCTCAAGTGCTTGGAAATACAATAAATTAAACATTCCCAAAGTTGATTTCTCAGTTTAAGATGAGAACTTATTATGCTACCATGGCATGATGGAATCACAGTGGAGCTGAGTTTTGTTAAACTCCTTCTTTGCACCATGCAGAAAGGGTTGAAGTTAGCTCCAGCTGAAGAAATCAAGCAGAGTTGCTTCAGTTCTGTCTTGACAACCAGGGATTCAGGAGCTAGACGTGGCACTTTGTACTGTGCTCTAGCTCATGAGGAGATGCTTGATTTAAGGTTGGAGTTGACAATCTCAGAGGTCTTTTCCAACCCAAATGGTTCTGTGATGATTCTGTGATTCTGTGACTATGTGAATGCCAAATTTCTTATCTACAGTAACCCCTTGCAACCTTCTAGCACAATATGAACAGCTTTGCTCCCACAGGGTTTTTAAAAGCCAAGTTATTTTCTTTTAAGGCATATTTGTGTGAGAGACTATGGGTGACCTAAAGATAGAAACATGATAATTCCTTACCTGAGATATCTTTCCCAATTAAAACCTTTCTTAAAATGAAAAACATACAGCAATGTCTAGAATGTCCGACAATAACAGACCTTGCAAAAGTATTTGGCAAAATAAAATTTAAAAATTGACAAAAGAAAAGATATTAGCATAGAGCTGAAGATTCTGCTCTACTGCCTTCTGAATGTCTCACTTCTATCTCACATACCTATGCTGGTCCCCATATAAAAGAATTTTGATGGAGTTCAATTCCACTAATCATTTACAGTCAAACCACAAATCCTTTCTCGTGAGAAATGGRAGGTTTCTTTTTGGCTGGAGGAAGGGAGAATGCAAACATATCGCACATGGAAAATTTTGTGCAAATTATTTTGTGAAGAATTTCTTCAAACCTCACCTGAAAATATAGGAAGGAACTTCAGTATAACACAGCAAGCTGTAGCTTCATGGACACATCATGTTTAAGAGGAGGATTCTAATTACTGGTGTTCATGCACTACATAAGGAAACTGTTAATGGACCTCTGTGCTTAGACTATGAAGGTGGTGCGTGCTTCAGATCTGTAGAAAATAGGAACTTTGGAAATTAGTTCACAAAGCCAAACAATCTTTCCTCTGACCATGAGAGTGCAGGTGGTTAATATTCTCTGCCTTTATCCCCTACCCAAAAGGCAAGGCTTCCAGCCTTCAGAATTGCTTTCATGGTAGTTTGGGGGTTTTGTTGGTTTTGCTATTTAATTTCAGTTTTAAATTGTTCCCTGAAGCTCTAACCTCATAAACTAACAAATATATCCCCTTGGGTAACCTTTGTTCACAATTTTTTCAAATGTGTGGGTTTTAGTTAACTCTCCTGGGCAAATATCAAAAGGTTTTGAAAGTACAAGCTACTCTTATGAATGCATTATGGTCCTAACTCAGTGCATTCTAGATCATCTTACCAGTTTGTGGAGGGTGAGGGGATAGGGGGGGTTTCAGTCTATTTTTTGGAAGATTGGGATTTGTTTTGGTTTGCTTTGTGTGAGGGTTTGTTTTGGAGGAAAGTCAAGATTGCCACATACACCGGTACTCAAGGGACTCTTGGAGATCACTGTCTACAGGAATACTAAGTATCGAGAATGGATCATCAGACTGTCTTTTCAACCRATCTTCAAAAAACAGACAAAAATCAAAACAATAAAGTGAATAAAGATCATCATGTACTTTGTTTCACACACCTTAGGATGGTAGTATGCTCAGGAGAAATTAAAACTTACCTCTTTTGGATGCTGACTTCCATGGGTTTACCAGTAGTTAGGATAAGTGACATTAAGGTTTTTGGCATTAGGTTTGGGATGAGGCAGTTTCTTGGGTTGGTTTGGGTTTTTAAAGAAGACATAATAGAAGATGTCAAAATAATAAGCCTTCACATTCGGAAGAAAGAGAAACCAGCACATGGCAGGATGCTTTTCTTTAGAAAATAGAGATAATTCTTTAAAAGACCTACAGAACTAGGAATAGTGCCCTGGAAAGAAACCTTAACAACTGTTTAACATTGAGAAGCTGTCATCAGTTGCTGGTGATGACAGATAAGTTATAGGAAGAGTTTAAACTCTATCAGCTGTTAATCCTTGACAAACCACAAAACATCTAACAGGAAAGTCAAGAGAAGGAAGAGGGCTCGGAATGACAAGCTGGAAAGTGCTACATCCACCTTGCATGCAATTCTTTGCTGCTACCCACTTATTAAGTACAGGCTTTTCAAGAACTGCAGGAAGTTAACCTTCAGAATTCTTCGTGTGTACAAAAAATTCTCAAGCAACTACAAAGAAGATAATAATATTGTTTCTTCTTAAGACAGTTTAACACAAAAATAAATTGCTTTAGAAGTCTGAAGAACACTTACAACAAATACCAAAAAAAAAGTCTTAATAACTTTTAAGATCACTGTTTGAGAGTCAGCTCTCGTTTCAACATTGAAGCACCACTTTAGGCAATACATATTACCTGAACTCTTTAAAGGTTGAGAGTGGTAAAAAATCAGCTTTTCTGCTTTGCAAAAACTCGTCACAGTTCAGTCAGCGAGTTCCCCACTCTTCAAAGCCAGGAAAATATTACAGCCTTTGGACCCACAGATTACTATTATCCCTAGCTACTCTAGTAAAAATGAAAGCTGTAGCTTGTACCCAAAGAACCATAAATACTGGAGTCAACACGAAAAATATCAGCCTCCCAAAGGTCTTGTCCTGTGCTGCAATTTCCCTCCACCTAGTCTTCGATAAGTCAGACAAAACATATAAATCTAACCTAACGCTTTGAACAGATTTTGTTCTCTCCTAAAAAGGATTCCTATAACCATGCACTATTTTTTTCTCTTGAGACAGCAATAGGAAGAAATCACACAGTTTCACAGACAACGCTACTTCCAATAGGTTGAGCTATTTAAAAAGACAACCAAACTAAAACCTGTCCTGAAATGGCTTTTCTCTGTTATTACATATATAACCATTGCCTGGAAAAGGGCTCCATTACAGATGTTTAAATATCTCATTAATATACTTAGATATTTTGATATTATTGAGCTGTTATAGTCTCTAATCTCTGCCCTGGCAGCTTTACCACTCACTGACTATGAAGAAAAATAAACTCAGATATACTGGGAAGCCAGTTTTCATTTCATTTTGATGGTGCTTTTTTTCGTCTCTTTTTAATGTTTATCTTCTTGCTTTGCATGAAGAATGGTTGAAACTTTAAGAGGATCTGCAATGCCTGGGAGTGCATTCCACCTAAATATTCATAGCAAAGTCGTGTAGGATTTTGCTAGTAAGTATTTCGACACTGTACTAACAGTGTTATATTCAGAACACGGTGGTGGGGGAGGGAGCTATCCATCAGTCCATTCTAAACTGGATAAGCATGGGCTGAGGGTGGTATCTGAGAACATTGAAATTAAGTTGGTGGTATCTGAGAACATTGCATTTAGGTGGCACTTCCAAAAATACTGAGAGAAGGGTGAGATGAAGACTGTATTTCTATGTCAGTACAATATATTTGTCAAGTGTCCCTCCACTGTTAAATTTGTTCATACCAATGGGAAAAACATCCCAGAGAACCCTAGCATCCCAATGCAAGTACCAGAACACCCAGCAGCTCCTGGCTTGAGAATACACATCCAGCCATGTACAGAACCTTCTCTACCACAGTATTGTCCCTTCTCTCCTTATTCTCCAAAATGTACTCTATCCATGGAAGAATACAAACTTTTCATGAGTGAGTACCTTAGAGAGGGAAATTACTAACAGTAAAGCAGACAGTGACAATAACAAAAATGATACATCAGAACAAGGGAGACAGAGGTGACTAGACCTACAGCAAATGAAGGAGTCACAGGAGAAGGAGGGATCTTGGAGGAAGGAAATGAAATTTTGATAAAATTTGAGATTTTTGTATGCTCCAGATGACTCAGATGCCTTGCAAACACAAAACCCTTTCAGGGCTGTACTGCTAGATCACTCCACATCCAGAGTGCTAAGGAGATTATTACTGCTTCTGAACACATATACAATTATATAGAGAAGTAGACCATTTCTGAGCCACTGGCTGAATAAAGATTTTATATTTGAAAATTAATGCATATAAATTAATATACTATAATAATCTAAAACTAAATAGACCAGTAATTCATTTACTTTTTGTAAAATCATACATCAATAATAAGTAACTATTACTTACTCCTATGTTCCTCTGTATTTCTTATTCTAGAAGTTAAAATGCTGAAGCTGCTGAATCTGCTTTTTTTGCAACTGGAGAACTATTTACCTCAAGGTAGATAAAACTAGCTGTGAATTCAAACAAAATTTTGGCAAGAATTGGCAAAACATCTGACACAAAGTGGATTTGGATCACCAAAAAATATGTATTTATATATGTTTTTATGAATGCATGAATGGGTGATGTAGCAGTTTGAAACCTATGGGAAGGTAAGCTCATTTTAAAGGAAGAAATTATCAGAAGGTAGAAGTGGAATTGTTTGAAGTAAACCTTATAATCCAGAACTTAGCGTATTCATGTGGAAAGGTAGAAAATCACATTTATTATATTAATCAAGTTAATAATGGAGGGAAAATGTTGAGATATTCCTTCTTCTGGACAAGTCCCATGATCACTCAGGATTTGTAGCAGTATAACTGCTTCTCATCCTTTTTTCAACCATCATCTCAGTGAATCTCCCCCTAAGATTCCAGCGCTTCATATTTTAAATAGTTTTGCTTTTACTTTTAAAGTGAGTTTTAGTAAGCTTTGCTTTGAGCCAATTAAGTGACAAAAACGTTTCATTCCCACGAGTCTAAGGTGCATCCACACAAACTTGTTGACTGCAAAGTGTGTTAACACATCTCAGAACTGTATGCAAACACCCCCACTGCCAACTAAGATCTGTCCCATCCCTGAGAACTTGCACTCTGGGGAATTCAGGACAAGATACACGGAGACTATATGCACATCCAAATGGGATATCCAGTACGGGAGGTAGTGAGCATTAAGACTGCAGCAAGAGCCAGGTAGACAGCCCAAAACAGCAGAAACAGCAAAAGCCCTACTGAAGTCATTGCAGGGTTGTGAGGAGTGCTGTTTTAAAGCATTTGCTCTCCATGTCCAGAAATGGTTGCGCCTGTGTCTGGAAGGGGAAAAGAGAACTGAGGGTCCATCAGTTATATCCACCTTCTTGGGTGTAGAATCGTGTCACCAGCATTGTGGTTTTTAGGTGCTCAGAACTGCAGGATGATATTCTTGTACATTTTATCTGTAGTGATTTAAAGGACTATCAGGAAATCTTAACACCTAGTGATTTGTCAATCTGACAGCAATTACCTCTGGATGAGCATAAGCCACATGCAGCGAGTTGTAAGAATGAGATGTGATTCTTTCTGTGCTTGGTTCCATATCCAAGCAAAATGTGAAACAGTTCAGTGAAAAGACTTTTTATTCCCAATAAAGCAAAGGTGTTCACATGCAAATATTCTAAAGTTTACTAGTTTCTGCCACCCAGGAAAAAGATAGTGAAGCCCAGATTCAGTTAGCACAGTAAAAGTTTTTGTCTTGTCTTTTCTTTCAGGACAGCTGTTCTTGCAGCCTCCCTCTCAAGAGGGAAAAGTAAGGCATTATTTCAGAAAAATATATTTCCATATACTATGCTTCAAATGCAAGCTGGTGCTTTTGAAGAAGAGTTCCCATCTCTATAATTTTTTCTACTAAGAGACAGTGAGAAGCACTGCACTTTCTTTTCCAGCATTTTGAATATAGGTGTCTCTCCTGAGATTTTAACAGCAAAAGGATATACTTGACTTTACATGTTTCTAACTTTCATTCAAACATATGTTGAAATACAAGTTTTCAATTTCGCTACTCTCTGATCTTTCTCAAACTTAATTTTGGAGATTTGAGTAACTTAGGAAACAGCATTCATGTCTAGGTTTGAATAATAATGACTGAAACTCCCTAAAATAAAGCAGTTGTTCAGTGAGCTGTGTGAAACACAGATTGATGGTGTCAAAGCAGCTTCCTCACAGAGAAGCCGTTGTCAGTAATGTCACTGATTGGCAGCCTTACTGTCATTCACAGCAGAAATCAAGGACTGAGTAGACAGAGATGTGCTATTTTTGGACAGTTTACCTACAAAACTATATGTCCAGTGGCAGCAGAACAACACCAGTTGTAAAGAACATTTCTTCTATTTCTATTTGCTTTTAATAAGGTGTGCGTGCTGGGTTCAGGTGGGATAGAGTTAATTTCTTCTCAGTAGCTGTTACAGAGCTATGTTTTGGATTGGGAATGAGAATGGTGCTAATACCACGCCGATATTTTGGGGTTTGCTGTGCTGGGTTTTTCCTAAGTCAAGGACTTCTTTGTGCGTGTGTGTCTCGTGCTCTGCCTGTGAGGAGATACACAAAAGAAACAGAGGGAACACAGCCAGGACGGGTGACCCAAACTGACCACAGGGATATTCCACACCGAACTTCGTGCCTGGTGTATAAACTGTGGGAGTTACCCAGAAATGGGGGCCGATACAGGTTTGGGGGCAAGGCCTGGCATCCGTCAGCAGATGGTGAGCAATTGTATAGTATATCACTTGTTTGGGTCTTGTGGGGGTTTTTTCTTTCTCTTTCTATTATTATTATTATTATTATTATTATTATTATTATTATTATTATTATTACTATTACTATTATTACTATTATTACTATTATTATTATTATATCTCATTTTGTTTTCAATTATTAAACTGCTTTTATCTCAACCTTGACTTTTGATTCTCTTCCCCATTCCTCTGGGGTGGGGGAGAGAGAGGGAGGTTGAGTGAGCAGCTGCACGGTACTTAGTTGCCAGCTCATCTTAAACTGCAATAACGTGTTAGGTTAATGGGTGGAATCAATGATCTTAGAAGTCTTTTCCAACCTTAATGATCCTATGATTCTATTACTAGAGTTGAAATTACTTGTGGTAGCCTCTTTAAAAAACATGACTGTGTAGCCAGTTTGGGTTTTTAAAAACATTGTGGCTATAGTGGGCTGAGTTTGGAGCTGAGTACAGTACTCTGTTGTACAGAGAGATGCAGACACCGCAAAAGGGAGGGGGGGAAAAAATTATTGGGAAAAATCACTGATCCCCTATTCTAGGTAATACAAGCATTCATTTCTTCACCATGTATTTTAAGAATTTCACATCAAATGCTTTATAATTAACTGAAGAATTGTATGTTGTAAGTACACTTCAGCAGATTTCTTTCTATATTTTTCTGTCCTACTTCAAGGAAACAGAAGAATGGAGTTGAGTTAAATATAAGACATACACAGCAATAGTTCAAATGTAGAATTTGTGCAGAGTGAATAGGACCTGAGTGTGACTTCCAGATATTCTGGTAGCTCATTCTACCTGTGAGCTACCTACTTCTATAGCTTGAGAAAGGGTAAGGCAATAAATGGGCCCAAAAGGAGAAAATAAAACCTTAAAACATGTGGCTGCACAGACGCAATATCCAGAAGAAAGCTGGATAAAGCTTCAGGCAAATTCCGGTATTTCACCCTACAGAAAATCTGTGTTATTTAATATATTTTCCTTTAGCTTACTAAAAGCAAACAAATCGATGCCTTCCAAGGTAGGCTAGAAGAAAACACTGGTATTGGATTGAGGAAGATTACTAAAAACGTGAATCCTTAGGGTAGCTGTCCTTACACAATCTTCTCCACTCTCCTCTGACACAGGTTTCTGGTCAGTGGAAGGATAAACATAATCCCTCACCATCAAAGTCTTTTTCCAGTCTTCATCTTCTAATTAAGCTATATACTGCTGGCGTGTTGCATGGTGATTTGTATCTACCAAACAAAAATTTCATTTAGTTATCAAAGACAAATACGTATATTCTTAAAAGTACCTCTTTTATGTCTTTTGAATGAGCTCAGCTTTTTCATGCTTAGAAAAAGAAGTTTAAAAGAACATGAAAACAGGAAATAACTGTGCTTGTAATTTTAAGTTTCATTCTTTCCCCTCACTCTCCTTTAAACTTTTGAAAAGATTGTACTGTACCTTCTTTGAATGCTGGGAATGAGACCTTCAGCTTTGAAAATAGCTAACATAAGGTTGAAACAAAACCTAACTAGAAAGCTTCAATAGTAATAATTTAATACAAAACAGGCAGAACTAAAATAATTGGATATAAATGTAAAATTAATTATAATGATTGACTGGAGCAAGAGGATGCTCAAAGAAGGCTGTGACCACATGGGAAGCCCGTGCTGGAGCAGGCTCCTGGCAGGACCTGTGGTCCTGTGGGAGCCCACACTAGATCAATCTGTTCCTGAAGGGCTGCACCCAGTGGGAGGGTTCATGAAGAACTGTGTCTCATGGGAAGAACTCACACAGGACGAAGTTGGTGGAGGACTGTTTCCTGTGGGAGGGACCCACAGTGGAGCAGGAGAAGAGTGTCAGGAGTTCTCTCCCTGAGAAGGAAGGAGTGGAAGAGACAACGTGTGATGAACTGATGGCAGACCCCCTTCCCTGTACTCCTGTGCCAAAAAGGAGGGGCAAGCTGGTTGAGAAATGGACCGGACTGTGCTCCATGGGTTCAGTGCCTGACTCTCAGTCACACAATGCTAGGATTTCAAAGCAGACCTCTGTCCTGGGTTAACCATAAAAGGATGTATTCTATCACCACCCACATGTTTCCTTGATAAGCTGGATTGCTCACAGCTACACACCTGGTCCCTGAGGCTATGCTTATGTGAGGTAGGGTGGTACTCCTTATCTCAACTGAGATAACCACTCCTGCGGACAGCAAGAGCCACCTATCCTGAGTAGATCATCTCAGCTAATGGCCCATTGCACCACCCGTCCTGAGGAGATTGTCTTGATTAATGGCCCATTACTGGACTTGATAAGCATGGACCAATAGAACTTCAGAACCACCATGAGTGAATTATCTTGGTTAATAGCCCATTACCTAACCAGATAAAACACCAACCAATAGAATGCCAGAAACAGTTTGACTCGGCTCATGTGACCAGCCAATAGAACATCGGGAAGATCCCTTTCCACTGTGGAAGTCCCCGCCCCTGGGGGAGGTACCAGCCAAGAAACACGACATAAAAGCAGGCTTTGAGATGGGAGAAATCACTCCGCTCCACTCCGCTGGACTGGACTCAACTGGTATACTGGACTGGACTACCAGACGACTGGAAACCCAGAGGGCTCTGGACCACCATCACTGGATACTCAGCGGACCAGGCCTTTCTACAGGACCAGTGCCTAACTGGACTACACGGCTACCACCCTGGTCAACAGGGTGCCAGGTTGTACCGTGACTCTGTCTGTTTAGGCTGGTGTTTCTGTATTCCTGCATTTATTTTTACCTTTTTACTAAAATTGTAATTTTGACCTAAAATCTCTTGAGGTATTTTATGTGGGGTTAATTTCCCCTGCTGGTTCAYATTGAAACCAGTACWACCTCCCAGGTCACAGGCACATGCTACAGGTACTACACTGTCAGTTCTTTCCAGCGTTTCTTCAAATTGGATAAGAAATAAAAAGCAAGGGTAGACTTCTCAAAAAGCTGATCTGACTAGTTTTCTCTCACTCCAAAGGCCCTTCCCTGCCTTTAACTCAGATTAGGTGTTTTCCTAAATGACTGATTTTAAAACCCCGCTCACAGTAGAGACCCTCAGGCATCATCTTTCTTCACTCAGAAAAAAGGTTTTTTATTTCTCCGTGCAGCTTTACAGGTGGCCCACAGAGTGACAGTCCTGCACACTGGGAACTCAGCACCCATCGTGGTGAAATTCCCTCTGGGTACACATACTCCTTGTGATGCTCCAGATACCGCCTACAGTGTGCATGCCCACCAAGACCACCCCGAACACCGATGGTAAATCAGGACTGAGATGTGGGTGTACTGTGGCCCTGGACATGCTGCCAAGGAAGGAGTACTGTGTGGGAACTCGCACTTAGTAACACTGAGCAAATTTCAAATTACAGATGTGTTTTGAAATGTGTTTCTGTACCTGTTTTTATTTTGTTTTACTGGAAAAGTCTTCTGCAGGAGACTTGTGTGGAAATGACTCACTCGGAAGTACCTATCATGAAGAAAATTACAAGGAAATCACAACAAATATAGTTTCTGTCATCTTTTGTGTGAAAGACAGCAGGAGAAATAAAATGGTTTTTAGGACCAGGTTTAGTTTGCTGTTAAAAATCATAGAACAAGACTATGAGAAGGCACAGGATAACTTGCAGGAATGTCTTGAGATAAGAGATTTCCTTACTAAAGAATTAAAACATCTCCTGCACTAACCAAAGGATCAAAGCTGGAAGCTTTTCTGTAATATAAATGTCTGAGCAACTACACTAGAGCATTTTTGGTGAGGTTGTGTCTGCCTTTCTAAGACAGACGGTGCAATGGAAGGTGGAAGTATCAAAACATTTTATTTTCTGTTTTCTTGGGAAAAGACCAAAATATGTCAACACTTGCCTGGGAAAGACCAAAGTATGTCAGTGCTATACTAAAATTGCAAGTGAAACCCATTACAGTCTCACATTTAGCCCCATCCATTACACTGGCAAAGATTGCATCGCCAAATAGGTGACCCTGGTCTGCAGGCAGATATGAAGAGTAAAACAAAGCCCATGTGTTCACGTTAGCAAGGTGGACAGGGTGGAGATTTCTTGCATGCTCCATTGCTTTAGCATCTTAGCTTTCAAATAAGTAAAAATTCATGTTAATTGGCATTTAGGACCTCTCAGTGAAACACCTCCCACCTTTATCAGGTAGATCATTCAACAATTTAAAGAGGAGCAAGAAGCAATCTGAATAAGGACTTTGGCCTTGCTCTTAAACATGTTATTTAATACTGATGGGTTTGGACTCTGTTGCAGTAAACAATTGCATATCAATGGAAATTACCACCTAAGATTACAGCAGGTTCTGGGTCAGTGTCTTTGCTTTTAAATTTAATCTATTAATCATTGCCATGGGTTTGCCTGGTGATATTCCAGACAACCATGAGAAATTGTTCTTAAAAGGATCAGCCTTTATTTTCATAAAGAGAAATATGGATATGTGAGGAGAACAGAAGGACTAATGGCAAAAACCGGCTCCAAAGCTTAAAATAGTAAAATAGATTTCATTACTAATAAAACCAAGAGTAATAATAATAATAATAATAATAATAATAATAATAATAATAATAAAGATATTAAGGCAAGACATACAGATACTTTTCCCTTCTCCTAAAAAACGCCATCCAACCTTTTTACCGAACGCGCAAAGAGAAAACAAAAACATGGGATTTTTAAGAGTCCTTTTTGATACACAGAAACGAATTTTTCTTCTGTTGTAACTTCCATCACAAAACAGCAACTCCCGCCTGAAAAGCTACAGTGAAAAAACGAATCCTCTCCCACAACAACCCGCAGTCTTTTCCAATACACTGCCAGCATGGGTCAGAACAGTTCATGGAGTTTTGTCTTTTAAGGATGAGATGAGTTATCCCAGCCTGGAAGTAAAAGTTCTTTTCTTCAGTCTCCAAAAAGCCTCAGCAATCTACGTACTCCTAGCGTCGGCAACTTTTCTCAGGCTATGAAAAATCTCTACATCCCCCCAAATACACTTCGTGACTTATAGAGGAATAGTTTTGTTACATTTAAAGCTCACCAAGGCTCGCAGAAGAAAAATCTCAGCTGTATATCTGATAAATCATTCTCTTCCTCTGACTCCAGCGCTGCCATGGTAGGTCAGGCCATGCGGCTGCCGCCATCTTGTCTTTTCTCTGCGCGACCAGGCCTTCTCTGTCTCTCTAGCTTGGAAGAAAGGCTAGCATCCGAAGTTATACCTGGAGGATTTGGTCTTAAGAAGTCCTCRCCATATCTCTCACAGCATGCAGTCTTGGATGCGGTGCTTGCCGCGGCGTGGTGGGTTCTTTGCCAGTTCAAAGTGAACCCACGCTGAGTCGGGGCATAGCCGCCATGATAATTTGCATAAGCGGCTGCGGCGGTTCCACCACAGTCCTGCAGCTGTTGGCGCGGCGCGGCTGCCTCCCAGTGAATGTGGCTGCCCATGCCGTTCACCAGAGAAGCGGCAGGGGCCGGGCAGCCCAGCCACAGGGGCCGGAGCACCCTGGGAGCTGCAACCTCTCCACTCGAGAACGGAGCGGTGACTAAGATGGTCGACTTCCGCCATCTCTTCCGCAAAAATATGCTAATTTCGCTGAGGTGAAAACAACCGTCTATTGGTCTAAACGACCTATCCATCAATCCTAAACTTTCATCCAATCAGAGCCCGCTAAAACCATAACAGTCATCATAACAAAAGGCATGAAAGGGGAGTATGCAGTAGAGAAATGTACTCTCCAAGGAGAGGAAAATAAGAAAACAGCATGTAGGTGGGTCAAATAAGATACCTTGCATAAGACAGATTGCCCAGAGACACCCTGTACTCAGAACCAATTCAAAATAAATCAGAATGCTTGCAAAAATATAGAAGTATTCATRAACATCATATAGTCATTTAAATGTTGGGGGAGGGGAGGTTTCTCCCTGAAGTGAAAGAGAGAATTAAAGTTGCAATTTCCCCAGGTAGAGAAAACCTGATTTTTACTTTGTTTTGCCACTGTTTGTCACTGTTAAGTGGAATCGACGAAAGAGACTCCACCTGAAGGAAAAAAGACTGCTCTTAACTTGTAGCAAATGCAAGGCCATTTTGTAAAAGGACATCCATTCTCTTTTACAGCTGACTTGTTAAGAAAAAAGCCTTGAATCTAGCAGTTATTGACAAATAGCTTTCTCAGACCTCTGGAGGTTTTTAATAAGATGTCTGCTTTTGTGAAAGGTGATGAGATTTCTCAAGGACAGCTTTGGAAAAGTCTCCTGATTTTGGTAACTAACGAATTTTCAGTAACCCGAGAAGAAATCAGTTACTTCCCTCAACCTCCTGAGTACATTTCTGGTAATACATCCCAGGATGCAAGTGGCATTTTTTTGGTGCAAAGGCACACTGCTTACTCATGTTCAACTTGCCTGGCAGGTCATCCAGATCCTTTTCTGCAAAGACCTTAGATGTCTGAGGGCAGATCAGATCAGAAAAAAACTGAGGCAAAAAAAACACTGAGTAACCCAGTCTTCTCTATGACTTATGTCCTTGGGCCCTCTATCCCACTGAGCAATACTCTCACTTTTCTTTGGTCTTCCCTTTGCTGCCAGTGCACTTGCAGAAACATTTATTTGCTGTCCTTTGCATCCCTACTATCTTCAATTCCAGATGCACTTTGGCTTTCCTAACTCCATCCCTGTGCATTCAAGCACTGTCACTAAATTCCTCCCTACTTCCACCTTCTGTACACTTCATTTTCCATCTGAGCTCTGAAGTAGTTCCCATTTTATCCGTGCTGGCTTCTGCTGTACTTACCTGACTCTGAAGATCAATCAACTCTCTTAGGCTCTTTTGTCCTTCATGCACCAGAGTGCAATGTAGAAGTTTCTGTTCGACTTTAAACACAATAAAAAGAGAGTTGAAGATTTTCCTTTTCATTATAATTGTAGCAATAAAATTACACGTGTACAGAGTTTTCTGTGTTGCTACTTGTCAGTGCCTCCTGACATTGATAGGGATTGCAAGAATTCTTGGTTTTATTAGTAGTGCCATATTCAAAAATATTGGTCCCAAGTTAGATTAAGGTGACCTTGTCCAACTCACAAGTCAGAGACAGTCCTTCCTGTGATTCCAGAAGCTCTTGATCAATGATCCTTGGGCAAAGGTTAATGAGTGGGGGTTTTGCAGTTTAAAGTTTAGAAATTTAGGGTTTGAGGATGAGGTGGGGTTTGCTCCATGTTTTGAAGGAAACAAAGACCTTCGGATTATTCTGGTAAAATACAGGGGTTTTTAATGCATATCATGCTTGGGAACTGCCCATCCATGAAGCCCACGCAAGGAGGATTTTCTTTTCAGTAATGAAGTTCTCAAGGCTGAGTTTCCATTTGAAATTCCATCCCAGTCACAGTCTTTTGATTAAAAGGGGTGGAGACAGAAAACCTCTGTCCTGTTCTTTGCTGTCTTGTTCAATGTCCTAAGGTGCTGTCAGTGTAGTTCTTGGAGAAGAAGTAGGAAAGGAGGAAGACTACAGAATTCACAAGTAAGGTTGCACCATCCACTGTGGAGGATATATACATGTAAAAACATTACTCATGTCTGATTTTGTTTCATGAGTTTTCATCCACAACTCTAAAACATTCCAGTCATATTTGTACTTTGATGTACTCATAAATGAAGAGTAAAATTTTCATAAGCTTGGACTTCTTATCAACAGGACACTTGGGTGTATATGCACATACCTCCATAATAACATCTGACCCTTGTGACTCATATTTGAACACGGTTAAATAAATACAATGTCGCTTTTGGAGCTATTAGATTAATATATTCATAGCCGACTTCAAGTCTTTTTAGGGGGGCAACAGTGGTGCAGAGAGGTTGCAGAGGATAAAATAAACATAAGAGAAAAGCACTACTGATGAGATAGGTCATAAAAGCATAAAACAGCAAGATTAGCACTGTGATCTCCAAGCATAAAAGATACATTTTTCAGTGCTAAAAAAGAAAAAAGAACAGAGAGAAACATTGTACTTGAAGGGGAAAAAAATCTTTAGAACTAAGAGGGAAGCTTAAAAAACTGACTTCACATAAATATTTTCCTTAAATGTCTCTTCGAAATCATCTCTGTGAAACACGAGACTGTGGAGAGAGAGAAGAAATTTTGGAAAAACCTCCTGAGGGAGGAAGCAGAAAGCACGATTTCACCATAAGAGAGATTGAGATTAGAGGACATGATTGCTTTTTGTCTTGTATCAGAAAAGTCAAGTAATGCCTAAGATATTTTGTTCAGGTCCTTAGGACAGCGGGAATTAGGCTGCAACAAAGTTCATTTAAAGTCCTTTATTTAAGAGGAGAAAAAGACACTTAATTTGGTCTATCTAAAGTGAAACAGAAGAGCCGATGAAGAAGCCACAGAAAGAAAAGGCTTAAGAGTATCTTACATTTAGACTCAGAGGATATGACAAGTCTTGTGTCTGCTGCTTTTGAGATCCTGCTGCAAACAAACAGCTACGTTGGCAAACATTTGCCAATGAATGCATTGCATGGTGACCAGGACAGACTTTGTTGGGATTTTCACAGAAGATCTTCACAACATGACAGTCCTTGCGGAGAGATTAAACTAAATTCACCCTGTCGGTGTAAGTCACCGGTTTCAATAGAACTGCTTGCCTGATATTCAGAATGAAAATAAGCATAGGCAGCAGATCTTCATGATTTGGTCCTAAGAATTTTAGCCATACTTTTTGGGCAGCCATTATCAGGTCTGGATAGATGACTGAAAGAAGAGTTGCATTACTGAAGTAGTATTTTCTAGGCTTTGACAGCTTTAATTAAAGTAGACTATATCTGTGGACCAAATCTCTACCACCATCTATTCTACAGACTCACTTGTACATTTTCATAATTACAAACGTATATATTTATTGAATGTATATCATTATTTTATCACTCATATTTGGGGTTTTTTATTTTTTAAATTAAGGCATCCATATAAGCATTAAAATTAGATGGGGTTTCTTTCCATCCCAATTCAGTGAATTTAATGTACAACACACCATGCAAGCAGATGTGGGTGGAAGTCTCAGAAATCATCTTGCTGGCAAAAGATGAGTTCTTGAATGAAGAAGATACACTCTCATTTCTTCTGTTCCTCAGAACTTCCCTCTTCTGTGCTCTAAATGGCAGGATTTGTGGTAGTAAAAGGGATTCCTCTGCAGCCCCAAGATGATTTCTTTCATTAGTAGACAGACCCAACAAAAGCTTCACAAGCTGGAATGGGAGACAGTTCTGTGTATTTTCACTCTTGTCTTATAATGAATCTATATAACATAAATTAGGATTTTTGCAGTATTAACTCTGAATATTAAATACAAAACCACCCTGATGTGTTTGCTATTGAGAACATAATCGCCTAATGGTTGCTTCCACTTCCTTTCGTCTTTCAGGTATAACAGAGCACATTTATATTTATGGAAAAAGACAAACGAAAGAGGAATATTTATCTGCCTGAAAAGTTGTAGCACAGGTACATTATAGTACCTTTGTGTAACTATTCCAAGTGAAAACCAGCATAAAGAGAAAGGAGATATGGATGTCCTAAAAAGGACTGAAGAAAATAAAAGCCATAGGCTTTTTTCACCTTTAAAACTCACCCTTAGCACAAATTGAATGTCTAGATATATCCTAAACACATAATCGATTCTCTGTACAACACTTTTTTAATATTTTAACTTACGTGAAGGTATTTCACACAATAAATTTTCAATGACTCTAAAAATTTTCATACTTTTATTATGCAAGTCACCCCACTAAAACCTGTGGATGTTAAATATTCATCAAAGTGTCTACAGGGATAAGAATTTAAATCTCACCTGGGAGCAAGAGCAACCTCATCAGAAAATAGCATTAGTTTCAAAGCAAAAATTGTAAAGGATGCTCAGCACCATGGCATTTGAATACCATACAGAAAGCTCCTTTTTAATCAGGAACAGCTATTACCTTGAGGATAGTGCTGTCCATCTGCACCAGAATTTCATAACCCTTGGTAAAATCTTTCTGATCCTTGTCTTCCTCTTGGACTAAATGCAGGAAATGCATATGCTAGCATTAAGGCCAGCACCACAATGTATCAGTAAATACACACCAGAAAAGGCAGATTATGTGCCCGTGCATAGTCCTGAGTAGTGATTCCCTTATCTCTAAGTCACAGAGCCAGGCATGTGGCAGCCTGAGCTGAGCGTGAAAAGAAACGCATAGGACAGAGTTAGAGTCTCAACGGCACAGCACTCCTGAGAGTTCATTTGTAAGGTGAGCAAGGAGAATTTGAGAAAAGACTGTGTCCATTGGCCTCTGCGTTTGGGATGAAGTTCAGCACTTCTGTGTGCAAAACCAAGTCCAGTAATTGTGTTGCAGAGCTCTCCTGCATCTGTGTTTCTGGAAAGTAGCTTTCTGGGGGACTTTACTGGCTACCCCTATGGCCATGTGAAAGGAGTGTCTGGGAGAAAACATGTAGTCTTTCTTAAAATTATGTCAATTTTATTTTTTCCATACATAAATGGCTGCAGTGCCACAATTCCAAAACCAAGGGAAAAAATGCCAAAAAATACAATGCTGAACTGYGAACGGGGTACCCATGTGGGCTGTAGATTCGTTTAAGCCATGTGGGATTGTATTTGTCTCTGTGAAATTATATTGTTTTCTCCAAGAATCTGTGCTATTTGCTGCTGCCCAATACTATGGAAAGGCAAAGCATGATATACTTTTGAAAAACATACTTTTGACATGCCAGTTCCCCCTACATTTCTTGGGCTCAGTGTTCTCCAGCCATCCTACCAATGCCACAGTTTATCTAAGGTACACTATCAAACCCAATTTCTCCTCCCACAGAAGCCATTGTCAGCATTACAACCCTCATCATGTAGGCATGAAAGGTGTTACAATTTGTGAAGCAGAGGATTGCCAGGAAAATTAAATTCTAGTGAAAGGGGGCTGCTATCTTGTCATCAAAGCTGACATTTTTATAACACATTATGAACATGATAACACCCAGCTATCGTGAATAGAGCAATTACAGATAAGTAGAAAGAGAGTTTGCTCACCCCACAAAGCCTATAAGGATTTCTAAAAAATTTCTGTTTCCTATCAGCACTTTGACCTTAGGAAAGCTGTGTAGGAAAGACAAGCTAGCCTGGCAAAACCTGGAAAGAGATCTTCTCTCACCTAAATAACAAATTCCAAATGGCTTTTGCGGTCATGCTTGGTCATCATGCAGGACCTTTTCCATTTTGCATGAATGTGGATTAATATGAGAAGGGTTGAAGCAACGACCAATATTCACCCCTGCAAAAGGCTGAATGAACTCTCCAGCCACCAGGAAATTATCTAATCTTTTAGATCTATAAATAGTTGCCGAACAGAATTCAAATGAAGAAAATGCTTACTGAAAAAGTCTCTAAATTATTACTTTAATCATGGAAACTCTTAAGAAATTTTATTCTCTCCTGAAGGGAGTTTGGAGAGAAAGGGTACATTTTTGTAAGTACACTCTATTTCTCTTGCTTTATGTTTCAGTGACTGTGAAGATGAGGCAGTCTCCAAACTGTCTTCATCCCTGACAACATGTACAGAAACACTGTACCCCATGTTTGGACTGTTGATGGAGACTGGTAGGTTTTCTGTAACTAGGGACTTAGACATCCACAATTTATGTGCAAAACTGGGAAATCGAAGTAGCACCAGCTGGGTTAGCCAGGAATTCATCTCAGATAGCTTGGAAAGACAATGTGACCAAGATAAACACTGAGTCACTAGAAGAGAAATAAGGACCCCGCAAGCCAACTACCAGTATCATCTGGTAGTTTCTGTGTGTAGATATTTCAGCTGATACGCACCAAGACCTTTGATCATACAAATGTAAGAGAGATTACTACAGCTATCAAAAACATGAACTAAATGCATTGGCAGGTGTGCAAAAATCATTAAACCCATAGGAATTACAAATTGACAACTCTTTCAGTTGGTGAGGAATGTTATGATATATTTATTAAGAAGATAAATATGAAATTACCTTTTTTTCCCACTAGTTAAATCAAAACAAAAACCTGTAATGTGCCATACATTTCCTTTTTTTTTAAGAAGTAGCTGTTTATTTCTATAAACAACAATTTAATTAGAGGCAGAAAAAATGCAGAATAAGGGGTAAACATACTTGAATTGATATTACTGCAACTAATTTCTGGGGAACAGACTATTTTCTAAATAACTACTCTGCTACGCTAATATTTTTTTCCTTTTATCATCTGTAAATCTGCCTGAAAACAGAAATGTGAAATGATTCTCCATTACTGACAGATTTTCCTTCCGCAATTTGTGCCATGTTTGTGTAATGCAGGAAAACTTCCTTTCCCTCCAGTTTTGACTGAAAGCAGATCAAAAATAATAATTTGGAATTTTTTTCTTTTTGTCAGCACGGCTAATATTGTTCAGGAAACTGACTCCTTTTTTTTTTCACTTGATGGACTCAACATGAAAAAAATCTTTATTTTCAAAATGTCAGCCCATGATGTTTCCACTTGAGACTTTTCCATCTTTGGAAACTGACACCCTCTTTGTTCTCTATTTACAACTTCAGATTTTCKGTTAAAGCTTGTGAATTCTTCCCTCTTGCATTTGGAGTAAACAAGGTGGTGACTTTTTTTTCAAGGTTTACCTGCAAAAATAAAAGAAATCAAACATTTTATTTAATTTAGATATATTCCACGGAAATAATTCATATTCTTTCAGGAAACAGTCTTCATCAAAACAAAACAAAAAAAAAAAAAATAAAAGGGATATGGTGGAAACGTCTTTTATCCGTTTTTATAACATGAATTATGATGAAGGCTGTCATAGAAGTGTTATCATTCTTCAGTGGACAATATAACAGAACTCTTCATTTCTAATCTTGTCAATCTCACTTGGTTTTGCTATTCCCTGTGGTACTATTCCCTGACAGAGAAACTTCTTTGGAAACCTGCATACATTGACATCAGCATAGAAAAATGGGAAAGAAAGTAGTCTTTTCAGGTCCCAATTTTTTTTTTTTTTATTTTGAAGACACAGTATGCCTGCAGAAATGTGCATCTCTAGAGCTAGAGCAGCTTTGAGGCTGGACTCAGTCATACATTGCTCTTGAGGTCGTTGACATAATGAGGATAAGGCTGAGGCATGCAAGGAGCTCAGTATGTTTAATTCTGTTCTGTCAGCTGCAGACCTCCTGCTAAAGTGGATCCAACACTAACAAGACTGTGTCCTCACTAACTCCTGCTGAAGCAACTTAGTTATGATAGTTATGATCACTATCAATAATCTGTGTCTCAAAGCCACCCAAATTCTGTTGCATTGATTTTTCTACATCTCCATACGCTTTATGGAACAAGCTTAATGACATTGAGAAACCAGTGGAAAAAACTTTTACCATATTACAGAAACATTTTCCTAGCACTATTATGTGACATAAAGCACTAGTATCTGCAATCATTTTTGTCAACGTAGAAAAATGGGGTTTTCTGAGGAAGTAATAACAATGTTTACTTTTATAAAGATGAAAAAAGCAATTCAAGTCCTCAAAGAAAACTTTTATTGAGTTTTGTTGAGCTCATAACAGTATCATTCAGTAATATCTAAGTCTCAATTTTCCTCCTTCCCTCCAAATAGACACAAACATTTCCTTCCTTTTCTGCTAGCCTTCACCTGATGAAGATAAAAGTTTTGAGCAAAATCAAGTTTTGGACCTGTTCCTGAGGGGTTGTCTGAAGTACATCTTGTTTTAGGGGCAGCAGTCTCAAAATAATGCTGCTACCAATCCTTTGGGATCAGTTTTCAGCATACCATCCAGCTGATCTTTGTTTCTAATAATTTCCTCTGGCAGGACTGGTATTTTCCATAGTTCAGGGGACTGCAGCTGTGCTGAAGACTGACGACTGGTGAGGGCAAGGTGGTTCACCTTGGGGGAAGGCACTACAAGATGTTTTTAAGACAGAGATGGGCTTACCGTGTACAGAGACTTAAATTCTTTAGTATTGGGGATGATGTATGTCAGACTCCTGAATCAGACATGAGGGGAGTATACTAAAAATGGATGAAAAAGTTTATTTTGAGCAACACACTTTGTTCCTAAAGGCTGCCTCAGAAAAGCTCTGACTTTTCTAGCCATGAACTAGACTTTGTAACTCAATTGCCCCTCAAATTTCTTTCAATTAGACAAGAAAGCAAGCAGCAAAACAGTTTTAGACTAGGCTTGAAGGAAGAGGTCGTTATTTTTGTTGCTTTCTCAACAGCAGAGTGACCCATCATCCTCCTCCTCTGGCACCAGGCTCCCGAAGAGTTGACAGATTTCCTGCTGGTTGTCATGTGTAATTGTTATGCTCAATTAGGCCCAGAGCTACCAAGGGAGAGGTCATAGTCAGGCTCTTAGAGCAAGAAAAAATACACTATTTTATTCTTATGTAAGGTACAATATTTGGCAGAGAAAAATGGAAACTCTTTTGTGCAGCTAAAAATTACCGCTATTTTAAGTACCGTAATTATCACTGTTTTAACACCTGCAAAGTCCTAATTTTTTTTCTCTGTGGCCTGTTTTTATTCATGTTCTCATTATCCAAAAGAATAAAGTCCAGTTACAGCAATACTTACCACCTTCCTGAAAGCTACAGCAGGAGGGGGGAGGGAGAGGCACATATTTTTGTCTGACTGACTACTAAACTGCACATTTTGGCAGTTGTCAGCTGCTTAAATGATATTTCCCTTAGATGCTCTAAAGGCACAAAATCATATTTTATAATGTTCCCATCCATCAGACAATAAGTGTTTTTAAAAAGTGCCAGTGAAATCCTTCCTACCTCCCATCCTTAATAGTACAGCTTGCATGCTGATGTCACATACAGCTTTCATGAATTAGTGATAAATGACAAAAATGGTCAAAGTTGACTCAAATCTCAGGAGTGCTCATTTGTAGAGATTCCCTATCATAGCACACTAGGAAGTAGAACACACTGTGTTCTACCCACGATTGCACGATGTTTCCAGTTGAAAAAAATATATTCACTGAAATATAATCCTTTTGCAAATTTAGAAACAATTAATGAATTGTAATTGTTCATCTCCTTTCAATTGAATTATTTTTACTTACCATTGAGCCTTTGCACTCAGGTTCGTAATATTATTAGCAATGAAACTGTCACTCTTACAAGGTTTATTCAAAGCAATATTATCAGAGATACTATACTCGAACCTGATAGGAAACACTAGACAAGAAGAACTTTTCAGATCTAAAGTAGGAACATTTCTACAATGCATCATTTTGTAGTTAAATTTGAGTTTACAATTCCAATGAATCGCATGATATTCCCAGAAATATTCCTGCCTCCATTAAGGGACCAGGTGATATGAATAAGAATTAGAATTGAACAATTTTCAGTGCTTCTGTGAGTGAAAGGAATTCTCGCTCATTGTCAGCACAATTATTGGAAACTTTTGGAAATACCTGTAGGCCATATCATAAAAATGTTAGTTACTGAGCAAGGTTCTAGTAAAAGTTCCTAAAGACAGCAGGATTTAACTCATAATAAAATGACCTTTAAATTGATGCACTTGAGTGCACTTGCAACTGCATTGCAGTTCATTATGCCCAAACTCCTTTATAAATATTAATTAAAGCTAAAATTCTGCTGATAATGAAGCATAACCTGAGCTCTGGAGAGCTGCCATTGTGCCAAACTCTTATAATTTTAATGCAATTTTAGCATAGCCTAAATTAACTTATATAAATAATATACAATAATGTGAATTGATTCATAGAGTGCACGTCTCTATTAAAAAATGAGATAAAATGTAAAGTATATAACATGATATAAATTCAGTTCAATTTGCCTTTTTTCTCAGCCTCTTAGCAACTCACCCAGTGGAAAAACAGACAGTGCATCGGCTTGGTTCGGGCAGAAATGTGAGTCCCAGTAGTGCCAACTGAGGAAGAGGAAGGCTGCAAGCTCATCTTGCTGGGCCAGCTTGCAGCTAGGCTGGCTCCGTGCCTCAGCAAGCCACCGCTTCAGGTGGGAGCAACAGACCCTACTCTGGAAGTTCATTCACAACTGCAATCATATTGTAATAGTGTGAAATAAACAACTCATATTCATAACCATAATAATTGCGTGGGTGTAGTTATGGAATTAAATATAATTTTATGATGAAAGCTATCATACAAACTGTCAGGATCTTTAATTTCCATCATCTTGTTACAATAATGGTTTTTTGCCCTACGAAGTGTTTTCACTTCTGGAGTTATATATCAAAACAAATGACAAACTTGCAAAGAAGATTGTTAGAATTGAACTTTYTTATTTTTATCCCTATGATTATATCACTGTTACCACCGATATTAATAAGATTCATTACCAAAAGTGTATATTACATCTGTTTCCGATATTTCAGAGGACACAGAAAAAGTCTCACTGTTCTTCTATCATTCTTTGTCACAGTCACACTAAGTTCCTAAAAGAGTTATATTTTGCAGATTCCACGTTTCGTATTTTCAGTGACCAAAGAGTTACATTTGACTTGGAACTGTAGCCATGCTGAGCTCTTGGTGGCTTTGTTTGTACTGCAATTAAATACTGGGGCTCTGCTAAGGCAAAGGCTGTTCATTCCCAACTTCAGCCACCACTGCCAGTGAGGGCTGTCCCTCAGCACCCAAAGCTCAAGCCAACAACCCCGACAGCACAACACTTTCTGTGCACCGGTGCTGGCTCCAGCTGGCTTGCAGCAGGTGCATTTAAACAGAACAGGTGTCTTATTTTTCAACAAAATAGTCCTGACAATGAACACTTTTAGATGAATACAGTATTTCAGAGAGCTGGGGCTAAATTAACTGTGATGTTCAGCAGCTCTTCGAAGCATGCACTGCAGCCACAGGGACCTTGAGTCTCACTGTCAGAAGCAACACCAGCAGTGCTAAGACACCTTTTTTCCCAGTGCAGACAAAGATTTTTTTGTTTCCTTCTTTTTGAGTCGGACTACCATCAGGTCTAAATTGTTCTTTATTTATTGTTGTTTACTTAATAATTTTTCCTTCCTGCCCTTCTTTTATTCCATTTGTATGCTTGTTGCATTGAAGAATATGCTCAACGTAGCCCCCAAAAAATAAAGAAATGACATAACTTTCAGTGCCTTTTCAAACTAAAATCACCATGTACTGAAATATCAGTCTGCAGAAAATAATTGCAGTGTTAGAACCTTGAGCCAAAGAGGCAATATAGTTCTCAAATGTTTACAACACAGAATGACTCAAGTTCAACTTCGTAAATACTTAGTAGAAAGCAAAATTATCTTAAATTTTACAAGGTTTCCCACCCAAGAGACAATTTGCTAAGAAAATAATGTCTTCAAAATCTATAGAAATATGAGGAGAACTTCAGGGGAAAATACTGAGCCTGTGAATTCAAAGAAAAATTGTTGACCGTTGTGATGTTTCCTCATTTTTGTCAAAAATATTAAATGATAAATACAATAAATAATCAATAATTGTCAGGAAATTTACAGTTGTATTCTTGCTCTTTGGAGATTTGAGTATTGCCGTTTGATAGAAAATTATTTAAGGCTGAGAAAATTTCTCCTTCCTTCACCCACTACTTAAACCTAAAAATAATAAATATTCCAAGGAAGAAGCATTGAGAATTAAGTTATATTCAGACAACTCCCAACTTAAAAAATTAAGAAAAAATAAGAAGGAAATGTAAACTTTCCATCTTCTGATTCAGATTGATAAATAAAGAAGTAAGAGTTGTAAGCATTTCTGGCAGTTTTCTTGTGAGAATCTTCCTCCTCACATTGTAATGATAAAAACATCAAAAGAAAGAATCCAGAGCAAGATCCTGTTATCGCAAAGCTTTTCACATATAAGTTTCACATTATAGCTCTACAAACTTGCAAAGGTGTTCTCTCTAAAAAGAGTTCATTAACATTTTAATTACCCATGATTTTAATTAAACACACAAATTAATTTAATTCCATTTTATTGATGGAGCAACTGCAGCCACAGCAATGAAAAATTGATCTCATAACTATCACACTAGTTTCCTAAGTATTTTATTTATCAAATTTTGCCTCTTTCCCTCCTTTATTCTGTAGCCAACAAGTAATAGACAGAAAAGGCCATTGGATTTTTTCCAAAAAGAAAAGGGTCTTGCAGTGATGTACCATTCAGACATACTCAGCAGGAGACTGAAGTGCCTTTAATGTTATGCGGCAGTTCAAATATATCAAAGGAGATATTGTAATTGTCAAAAATGAATTCTAGTTTTCAACAGGCAACTGCAAAATACCTCTGCTCCCCCATTGTGTGACATTTTCCACCAAGAAAATATGCAAACCCCCGCCTTGTTTCAATGTACAAAATTGCTTGGCTTGGACACAAAGATAGATAGATTCTATCGATTTTTTTATTTATTTTTATTTTATTTTTTAAACTAGCATCTTCTTTGATTTCTGCTTTATTTCTACCTTAAAAAGCAGAAATTTTCCTCCCTGACTCTGTGATCCTTCATGTCTCTTCTGCACAGGCTCATTGTCTTTCGGAGGATCTCTAAACTCTTTGATTACTTTTTCCCTGTTGCTTCAGTGTCTTAGATAAGGGGGTCATCATTTTTAATATGAGGTATTTTCTCTCTTTCTCAGTCTTGTGGCTACCCATATATTTATTTCAGACATAGATTTGACTGACATCAGCTAGTTCAGCACTGTGATGCCCAAATTTTGTTCATTAACTAGATTTACGTCAGGTTATTCTGCTGTCATATTCATTTCACTGTGCTATCTTTAAAAWAAAAAATTAATGATAACCCAGAATTATTCCTGAATACTTATCTTTTGAGTTTTTCACAGTGGTTACTAAATATTTTCTTGTTTATGAAACTCCTCCTTGAAGGCATATTTACATGCACCCTGCAGTGCTATTATGAATATAAGAGCTATCTTTAAATGTAATGGCTTAGAATTCAGAAGTAATTTTGCCACACCAGAACTGAGACCAGCATAAGTTAATTTCTAATGTCAAAATATATTATGGTGCTCCAATCCGCTCTGACAAGGTTGCTTCAGACTATAAAAGGTCCCCTTTTCCAAGTAATGCAGTTATGTGAACAAAAAAGCTGATGTGGAATCACCTTGACAAAACCTGTTAGCCCTTTGTGCTATAGTGGTGCTTAATCATAAATACTCCTGTAACCTCTTTGCATCCAAAAGAATAAAGTATGCTCATAATTGCTATACAATTATTTAATATTTTAAACCCATTGCTAATCTGCTAAGTGTTGCACTCCAAAGAACATCCACCCACATGCAAYAGTACTAATCGCACACTTGAATTAGAGGGTTTTATGTTCTTAGTGCTATACATTTATTTTCCTGTATAGCAGTGCTGGTTTCAGCTGGGGTAGAGTTAATTTTCTTCACAGTGGCTGGTATGGGGCCATGCTTTGGATTTGTGCTGAACACAGGGTTGATAATAGAGAGATGATTTGTTATCTGCTGAGCAGGGCTTACACAGAGCCAAGGTCTTTTCTGCTTTTTGTACAGCCACGCTGGCAAGGAAATTGGGTGTGCATGGGACGTTGGGAGAAGACACAGCCAGGACAGGTGACCCAAACTGACTGAAGGGATATTCCAGCCCATATAACATCATGGTCTGTATATAAAGTGAGGGGGAAGAAGAACGAAGCAGAGAGGAACATTTGGAGTGATGGAGTTTGTCTTCCTAAGTAACCATTACACAGATGGGGTTCTACTCTCCTGGAGATGGCTGTACACCTGCCTGCCCATGGGAACCAGTGAATTCATTCCGTGCTTTGCTTTCATTGCACACACGGCTTCTGCTTTCCCTATTAAACTGTCTTTATCTCAACCCAGGAGTTTTCTACCTCTCCCTGGTCCTGTTGGTGGGGGAGTGAGCAAGGGGCTGTGTGGGACTTGGTTGCTGGCTGGGATTAAACTGCAACAATACAAAAACTCTTCTGATATTTTCCCCCTGCCTACACACACACACACATTTGCAATACTACAAGTCCAAGCTATCTAGTGGAGGTTTGAAAACTGGTATGGCGTGGTCAAGAGGATTGTCTGAACTTTTCTGTTTGGAAAAAAATATTCCTTGTCTTCTTCCATGTTATTTCCTATGAGGAAGAGAGGTCGACTTCTAACTCGGTGATTAAGGCTCATTTGATCAGAGACTCATGTTACCATGACAACACAAGTGGGATCAAAGTCAGTTCTGTGAAAGACAGCTGAGCTGATGCCAGCCGCCTCCTCACAAAAATCCGGCAGAGCCTCAAGCAATTCTTCCCCATCCGAGGGACATCTGGGCTTCTCCAGCATTCCTTTACCCATTTGCATGGGCTGACAGATCAGTCCTTCCAGGCTCATGAGTCTCTGTCCAGAGCAGCACCAAAAGAAAGACATCTCTGGCAAACGAAGAGAGAGGGCTGCATGACATTTCATGCTTGGCATATCTTGAATAACTTGGTTTCCCTTTGAACACATTTTTGAGTGAGTCCATTTCAATTTGCCTTTCAAAATGGTAGTCAGTGTACCCACCAACTCCTCATGACAAATATTTTCTAAGAATGTTCTACTTTATAACTTCTTCCTGAGGTTCCTGTATCCACTTTTCAAGAATTGTGTAGGGTAAATGTGGATGCTAAAATGTAACGTGCGTAAATATATGTTTTAGCAAGAAAAATGCAACTACCATGTCATTGTCTTAAAAACAAAGATGGAAGATTACAACGGTAGCCTCCAGGTGAAAAATTATCCATTCAAATTTTAAAAGCATTTTCTTAACCCCAGCTTGGAACTGGAAAAAAGAGCAATCAGATGTGTTCCATAATGTAATAGACTGCCTGCAGCATGATACTTATTTAATTAAATAAGGAAAAATTAACAACTTAGTAATGAAATTTTTCAGAAATAAAATTCCTAGGCTCATTTGTTGAAAATAATTAATTAGTTTAAAGCATTAATAAAAAAAATTATCAGATCTCCAATGGATCCAATTTCTTTCCCTCACAAAAAAGATTTACTTTAGAGGCACCATTATAGAGATTAGATGATTTGATGTAACAATGCTTTGCTGGAGCTATGAGAGTCCAGACATGTCTAAAGATTATTTAAACTGTTTGTTGGAAGGTTTTGGTCTGGAATCCCTATGCCAGAAAAGAATCATAAATACATTCTAGTAAACTACTCTTACCTTGTTTAGGCAACATCTGAGCTGTGTCCATGTCCAATAAGCTCCCATTGGATAAGCTGGACCACTGCATTAAGATAAGTGTGATCTTACAGAAAGCTCCTTTGCAGACACAGACCAGAGAGGGCTGGGGGACAACAAGCTGACCACGAACCAGCAATGCACCTTCATGGCAATGAGGGAAAACAGCCTCCTGGACTGGAACAGGAAGGGCATTGCCAACAGGTCAAGGGAGGTGGTTTAGGAAAAAAACACACACTGCTTTCCTCCTCCTCCTCCAACTGGACGCACAAAGCACAGAGATCACAGGTTGAGATAAGAACAATTTGCTGGAAAGAGCAATGAGATAAGAAAACGAAGAGTAAGAGCAACATTAGTAATAACAAAAGGTATAAAAAATTAAATTGTTCACATGTTAAAAATGCATGTTAATAAACAATACCAGATGGCTCCCTTTACTGCATTTTCCTTCTTCCCGGAAAAGACTCCCTTTCCCTGACACCCAGCAATGATGTGAGGTGGTGTAGAATAACCTCTGTGTCCTAGCCATGCCTACTTACAACTACTGCAAAAAATTAACCCTGCCCTGGCTGGAACCAGGGCAGCTGGTCAGACACATCTGTAGTGCTGGATGTAGTTCTGGGCTCCACAGAACAGAAGAGACACGGAAAGAGTCCAGTTCACTGGAGAGAGTCCAGTGAAGGACCACAAAGGTGAGTAAGATAAGAGCTTGGAGCATCCCTCATTTGAGGAGAAGCTGAGACAGCTAGATCTGCTTAGTTTGCAGAAGAGAAGTCTCAGGGGCATCTTGTCAGTATGTATATACACGATTGGAGGTGGGGGGAAGGAGTGGTAGGGAACAAAGAAGCTAGGGAATAAGCTGTGCTTTGCTCAATGGCTGGCAGCTCTGGAACTGATAAAGCTCGTTTTATCAACACTTGCAGTTTGCAAGGCACTACGATAAGCATAATTTAACTTCAGAGATTTAGGCATCAATTACAGTGCAGGACTAAATATACCACCCTTCTGTGAAGATTCTACTATCTGATCTCAAGTAGTATGCACAGTATCTTAGAAAGTAATTTTGAAAAGCTGCTAGGGAGCCAGTTCTGACTCCTTTACAAGTAGCTGATTTCCAGCTAAGCCATCAGTATAATTTAAACTTGCTAGATTAGAATGCGGTGGAGAATGAGTCATTCCCTTATGTAAGCAAGTCTTTGTACCCAGGACAAGAATATTAAAATCAGAGCTTATCATACAGCTGTGAACACTACAGAATACTTCTGTACTGCATGTAAATGTTGAAAAGAATAAAAGTCTGTTAGTGGACCAGACAATGAGAGAACATCAAGAGAGACAAAAGGAAAGAAATTCACAAAGAAAATATGGGATGGAACAGCAGGTCAAAATATAATTAAAAAAAAAAAAAAAGAAGATGAATTAAAAAGAAAGAAAGAAAGGGGAAAAAAGACACACATGGGAGATTTAAACTATTTAGATAAGAAAAAAATTATTCTAGAAAATACCACTAGCACACCAAAGTCATGAAACAGAAGCAAAAGAAGTGATAAAACTATATCATCTAATACGAAGACCCTTACTTAGAAAGAAACTTTGAAGAAGAAATGAAAGAGGTGAGTAWGATTTCACTCCATGAAACACAGTAGACAGCAGTCTGAAATTTTCTCCATATTCACATCTGCAGCAGGGATAGTTTGCTTGGAGCCCAACTGTAGGATATAGACAATAAAGAGTACAGTGGTCCCTGGAAGGTGTTAAGGACAAAAATGCTGCATCACTAAAAATTCAGAGTATTACACATGAGTTTCCAAGTGGTTGAGAAATGGAAGCTCCCAGCAGTGACATCTGTAGGTGTTGAACCCCACTGAAACAATCGAAATCCCACTGAAAGAGGAAACCTTCATTTGAGATGCTCAGTCAGCCTCTAACACGAAGACCCCACTCTTACACACACCCTTTACCCTACTCATCCATCAAACCTCCGTTGTGCCATACCAGGTGTCGGTCTAAACCTGTAGTGAAACATCTAGATTAAAACTGATCCAGATTTTTTTGTAAGGGAAATTCTAGTGCTTCACCTGTGCCAGAAGAAGGAAAGAAGCCAGACAAGAGTGGTATAGATGACAGGCAGGTGGAACACCATCTTCTTGTAATGCTGGATTGCAACATCCCCCAAACAGTCTTAAAACTGCCTTGCTGGATGCAGCTGACGCTGCAAAAGGCACTTGGGTGCAAGGTGTAACTGCAGTGCTTCCGAAAAGGGATGAAAAGATCTTTCAGTTCACCCTTGGGCATGGGGGTGAAGGGGGCAGATCATACTCCAAAAATTCAATTTCTGTCTCAGTTTCTGCTGTCTAATCCAACCACTTTCCTTGCACCAGCTGAGCACTCACAGTTAACTAGATGCATACAAAATATTTTGAATAGTGTTTGACTCTTCCGACCCGACTGCTCAGTTCATGTGTGAGAAATCTAATGCAATAGAAGACCTAAGAGCAGGACCACCTTTTCCAGTGGCTTGTAGATGACTTAGCCATTTTCTAGGAGTTTATTCCGTCTTTGTCCCACCTTTTGGACCTTTCTTCTTGCCATCCAAACAAATAGTATTCATGCTAAATAGTTACTAAGAACACATTGCGTCCATACTTACAAAATGTAATTCCCACTGCAATCTAATACTTCTTGGCTGATGCCTCCACAGAATCCAGAAGATGTATGGAGCACCATTTTTTGAAAGAGAAAGTTAAAGGCTCTCTCAAAAAAAAAGAAAAAGATGAAAAATAGTGAGCCTGTTAACAGAAGTTAGGTTCTCTTGAAGATGATATATTCAGCGTTCAGGATCCAGAGCAACCTCATAGGAAATKATGACAATGAGCATGTTTCCAAAGGTGTCTGCTGTAATGGTGGGGAGCTGCTAGCAAGCACCTCCACTTTCTGGGGACCCATAGTCCCCAAGGCAAATGCATGCAACTCTTCAGCCTCATTTGTTCTGTTATATTATCGTTATGATGGGTAAAAAAGACAATCCAAATGTCCTAAAGTCATCTAACTCCCACGCCACAGAGTACAAATCTCCTTTCAGTCCTAGCAAAGAGTTTATTCCAAAACAACTAACCTGAAAAGTGTTCTTGTTCTGGAACGGTGTGTTTCAATTACGCTCTCTTTCGCTGAAAATCTGCTACCAAATTTTTGTGTGCTACTCTAATTGCTGCTTAAAGACTCAACCACCTGTAACGCTTTCGGCATGCCTGAAATATTTATATGAGGAATTAATTCAGCTGTTTCTCTTTCAGTGGTTCTGCAGTCCTATGTCATCTCTGAAAAACCACCGCGCAGGGTGTTCGCATGCACGGCCTCCCGGGCTTTGCAGCCCTGGTGCATCATCCAGCTCTTTTTACCTGGATTCCTTAAACTGAGGAAGAGGGCTTTTCACAGTCTTGCAAACCAAGGTGCTGGAGAAACGAACCTAAAAAAAGTTAGTCAAAATAAAATGCTGCTCCTTTTTTGGTACATGTTGTACCAAATGTTTGGTACATGCGGTGACTCGGAAAACAGGAACAGCGATGCTAAATTGCTGGTGTCAAAGCTGGTACATAACAAGCTACATAGGTCAATTTATACGACTCAAACCAGTTATTTTCAGACATCAGGCAGCACTGCCAAATGAATGGTAACATCCAGTCGCCATTAGTCCAGTTTTCAAGGTTTTCTTTACGACTGTGACAACACAATGCTTCCTCAGTCTCCTGTGGGGTTGGTTTCATTTGGTTTGGGATTTTTTTAATTTTAATTTTTTTCTTAGTAGTGGGTGACAATTAAGAGCTAGGAAAGTAGCCAGTAGGCAATACTGTATGTCTCTAGCCGAGAGGAAAAAGAGAACGGTGTTTGAAAGTAGGAATGAAGACAGGAATAAACACATCCCCAGAGATATTTCCATGAACATTGTCAAATCTTCCCCAGTGCATGCACACATGCACTAAAATCTCGTTCACCTCTGCAGAGAAGTGAGTTTTGTTTTTTATAGCCTGCCAGTGTACATAGGCTGAACAAGGTGATAGAGAGGTAGCCACTGACATGATGATTTTAATTTAAATAAAACCTTCTTGCTTTTGGAGGATTTTCCTTATTAAATTGTAGACAGCTGATAAAGTAAGACTTATTCTACTCTTAAATAACCTTTTATATCGGGGGAAGGGAGCAGATTTGGAAATGTATAGAAACTCTGGGCCCATTAGCGATAAACAGGTGGTAAAAGAATCTTTATTCAGACATGTCACTAAAGGGAATTGTACATCCAAAAGGATGAACAACTGCACCACTTCTGCAAACACCTGCATTTACAGCTGAGAAAACACTGCATTATTTAGGTCTTATTTGTCATATCACCAAATGCCTCAGGCCCTTTCCTCCACGCATCTTTCCCATTGTCATTACTAAATCAAGAAGCTTAATTGCTCCTCCTGTTAAGTCTGAAGGATCGCTTTTTGCTTCCATTCATTTTATGTGTGATTACTTCTAGCTGAAAAAAAATTCGTTAGCATCCATTAACTATTTTAGGCGTAAGTTGTTTTGTTCAATACTTTTTCCATTTTATTTTTCTCTAACAGAGTACTTGTAGAGAATTCTAATTAAAAGCACTCACATTGGGCTATTTCAAGTAAGCAATTCAGAAATTACAGCATGCAGGGAAACTCGCTGGCTGATTTCTTTATGGTAGGGGACGACACCATTCATATGGGCACAATTTGACCTTCTGACAAAACAGAAACAGGTGTTTCATAGAGGTTTCACAAAGCAAATCAAATCTTTCTGAGTATGAAAAGTCAGTGACCATTGCAAATCCCACCATCTGGCACTGCAATGTCTCAATTATTCCCTTAGCGGTTTGCTTTGAGCAAGTGTATTAAAATCTCCAAAAAAAATAAAATTATCCAAAATAGAGTTTTGCAGCCTAATTTTAACTCTTTGAAAAATTGCATAGAATTATTATATTTTTCTTTTCTTTTTAATTAAGCATTAATTCTTGAAGATGTGTGATATGTTTTCTTGTTAGTATGCCATCCTATCTAGCATTACTTTTAACACAATTTGTAGGGTATCATAAATTGACGTGGGGGAGATAGACATGATTTTTTTTCCAAAAGTGCATGAAGACACAGACTAGCAGGAAGGTAATCTAGGGATTCAACCTTAGCACCACACTTTCAGTCACTGATTAGTCATGCAGGATTTTTCTGCTGGCTGTTACTAGCTCTTGCCTTCCCCTGAAGTCTTTAGTCTTGATCCTAACTTCACTTTTTTTTTTTTTTCTGTAAAGTGCAGGCTAAACATTTAGAGAAGATATTTGTTCCACATAGACTGAAAATGTAGACCTGAGTCTGCCTAACAGAGAGCAAATCATCCCTGACCTGAACCCAGCTCCTTAAAGCAGGAGTTGTGCAGGCTTCACCAAAGATCACCATGGACCTGACTGGCTAGGACCAGACAAGAGGCACTGTACCCAAAGAATGACCATGTCAAGGCAATGCTAAGTCAAAATATCCCTTTAGAAACTTTCATTAAGGCAGCTTTTTACATTGTACTGCTATCCAATTTCAGTGTTTTTTCACTTTCACAAGAAGAAATAATACCTGTCTTCCTCTGGGGCTGAACTACATTTTAGAGTTGGAATCAAGACCTTTAGGGAGGACAATTACAAGAATCTTACTCATTCAAACATATTTAAATGAAATCCATGACTAGTTAATGATATTTAATAGCCTGTATTTAATACCCATTCTGTGTTGTTTCTGAAAAAATCTCTCTCTTGATAGATACTTATTATCTACGCAATGTTATGCCATATAATATGCTAAGTTGGTGACTGTGTACCATCATCAATTAACTTTATTTTTCATTTTGCCAAAGGACAAGAGGTTTCTGTTGGCAGCTCTTTCACTACATACTGCACATTCAAATGTAAAGAGTGGCTCTCAAAGAATACTTTTCTGTTGCTAATGTTTGTGCAGATTTTTCCAAGCAGCAAGACAGTAGGTGATTGTGACTTATCACTGTTTCAATTATATCTCAGTAGGACTTCTGAATGAGACAGACACACAGCACACTATCTTCCAACATAAATTTTTTAAAAAGCACATTTATAAAATTTGGTTTAGATCTAGCATGCGAGGCTTTCCTTGTTCCCTCCCTCACAGTGACATTTTAAATAACTCTCATACTATAAATGTGTTTACATATGGTTTTCTCATTTTGTTTTGTTTCACTATAAGCTCTCGGGGACAGGGATAATTTACATCTGTGCTCCACAGGGTCCCAAGCACACTGCTCACACATAACAAACAACATCATGCCAGCTGTTTGCCTGTCCTGTAATGGGAGGTAATTGATATGTCATGCTGCAGCGTGATTATTCTGTTCTGCAAGTTTTCATTTGCACATTTCAAGGGCGTGAACTGAAAATCCAGATCTAGGTTAGTGTATTTCTGTGAGTCCAATGTGCTTCCACACAGCTGAATCTCAAGAACAAATGTAAAAATCCTAAACATTTTTTAAATTTAATTTGTAACTGGCTATCAGAGTCAAATTTCAAAATGTTTATTGCCTAGATTTAGATTCAGCAATTCTCTGTTCCTGTCACACTGAGAGATACCCACTTTTTATAATTATTGGTAAAAGACACCTGTAGTACTGTTTGAAAACTGTCTAGCTGATCGTTCTTTCAATGACATCAGCCTATATAGCTGCAGAGAAAGAATGGCAGTAACATATAAAGGAGAGACAGCATATCTGAAAATTAAGACTTAGTCTAATGTTTACTAAAGGATGAACAATAGGGAAAGGGCACTCAAGAGAGGCTGTAGCAACAACACTACAGAGAGCAACATCTGATTGCTCCAGACTCAGATTCAGCAGTCTTGACCAAGACAGCTTGACCAAGACACCCCTTGACAAGGGGATGTAAATGCAGAATGCTTCACCTTCACATCAGTACAGCTTTTGTCAAGACATTTCCTGTAGCAATTAAATTTCTCATTTCTTAGCAAAGTAAAACACAGCCTGGCCTCTCTTTGGAAGTAAAGGCTTTTGCACACACATGTGCAGCAACCTGATGGTCCATAGCAGAAAACAGTGATTGCAGCAGACAGAATAAACACTGACAGACAAAGTAGACAAAAGGAAAAAATTTCAACAGAAAAGTCAGTCTGGTATAAAAACATGCTTCCTGCCCATGACTCAGAAAATCCTGAGAAACAGATGACTTTCACCGAGGTCTTTATACTTGAAAATGTTCAAATTGTCATTTGTCATTTTTATATTGAAGCAATGTAGGAAAGGCACGTAAAGACTGAGAACAATGAAAGAGTTCCACATTCCATTAGAAATAATTGAAAGTTTTCCTGTGTGTCCCGAACAGTTTAAATCAATGTCGATAACTCCTGACACGTCATAGCACAGTCAGTCCTCACATCCTTCTGCCAAACAGCACAGTATTGGCAGGCATTCCACACATTTCTTGGTGCAGGGATGCGCTGTTTTTTCTATACTTAAATATTTTGTTAAACTCAGCTTGAAGCTACCTTTCACATTTTTAAAGGAAGAAGGCTGCTATATTTCTTAATTTCTGAAGTGTAATTTAACTATTATACTGTCAAGGTCTAAATCATGTTCTTCTTGTTGCAATCAACAATTGAGTTCAATTCTCATTACTGCATGTGTGGAAATTCTGTTAGAAAGATCAAAACTACCAGTGATCCTTAAGTGAGCTATTGTAATGCGTTGCAAACTTCTCTTTGGAAAAGGTTCAGCACCCATAATTTTTTAGTCATTCATGGACAACAGCATTGACACTTGAGGGTTCTTCATTCTGCCTCTCTGCCTCTACTACAATTACAGAGGAGATGTGTCAGATGCTGGAGCAGTGCTGTTCTTCTGGTGCTTTCAATTCACCTCTGTGATATTCTGACCAGATTGAGACTGCAAAGTCAGGACCTTGCTGAAAATCTACAAAATGGTCAGGGCTCCTACAGGTTTTCCAATCACCTTGCTGGCTGCTAACCTGGCTGGTGCCCGGGGTATGAACATTTTGATCAGAAAGATCCAAGCTAGGCCAAAAGCTTGTCACCTGGGTTATAAGAAACTTACATCTGTTTATTAGAAACCCTTATGAAAGAGGTCTAAAGATCCTCTGAACCACCTGAGGATAAATTATGTGGTTCAGGGATGGCTGAGTGTGAAAATAAGCTCAAGACCCAGTCTAACTTCAGAGTATAGAGGTGTGCCTTTATATTTATTTCAATGCATCTTTTTTACCCTATTTCTACGTTTTTTTCTTCTCACCAAGCATGTGTACTGCTGTATTTCCAAGCAATTTACATAGTTCTTCTGTTTTGCACAAATACTTACTCATCACCGTAGGATGGCAGTCTTTTGACCTTCTAGTTTCAGCTCAAAATCTCATCTCACTAAACTGCATATATTCTTCCCACTATAAGATTTAGCAGCAAAATGCATTAGTTTCTTTCTCTTTTTCACCAACACTGTTGAGGTCAAATTTTTAGATCCTTATTTTGGCCCTTTCAGGTGAATGCTAACTGAACTCCACCAATAAAGAAGAGACCACAGGATTGCATCTGATCCTGTGTACAGTCCCCAGTTTCATCTGTGTCATCTGTAGCATTGCCAGTTTTGCTCTTCAGGCAAAGTTATTTGAGCTGATATTCTGAAAAACTTGTGCAGTTTGTGTCTTCTTACCAAAGAGCCAAGACTTTGCAGTATCCTTTCATCCTCACTTTATTCCTGAAGCTGAGTTTGGTTCTTGAGTAAATTACAGGACTAGAAAATTTCTAACATCAAGTCAAATTCCCTGGTATTATGTGTGATAACATATAAAATCTCTTTCATAAGCTGCTGCTGGAGAGAGTAACAAATGGCTGCTGTCTTTGTGTTCTTGTGATCTTAGCAACAAGGTAGAACTAATGAGTCCATAAAGAAAAGATGAATACATGGCTCTTTCTAGTGAATGCAATACCCAGAGGCAGAAAGATTATGCTTTGATCAGGAAAACATCTTTCATAATCACTGGGGGTTCTTTCAGTTTTAGTACTTGAGATACTGAGGCCAGAAATCAGACCCACAAGTGCTCGTCAAACTAAACTAAAACATGCAACAGAATAGAGATTCTGTGAAAAATGAAATTAAGACCATTTCCAGAGGAACTACAGTTACATACAAAGATTTTCCTATAAACTGCTATACAGCAGAGATCAGATTCACAGCATCCTCTACCCCTCTGCTTCTCCACATCTTCACCAAATAATGGCCTTGTGATATCTGGAGACGGTCAACATAAGCTGAGCTTGTGACATGCATAAACAAGGCAAATAGACATTCCTATGGAAAGGAATAAGGAATAACAAGCTGACAGAGATCGATACAAAGATGCACAGAGCTAATATGTTAAAGAAGAGCCAGGACCGGTGGATAATATTGATGTAAACTTGCCAATCTCCAACTTATCAAGTAACCATAACTGAATGGAACAAACTTTACCTTTTTCTCATCATGGATGAAAACACAGCTCCTGGTCTCTGAAGTGCTTGATTTATTTATATAACACATCTGAAAGGCAATTCTCCCTCTCCATTAAAAGCCGATGAATCTGAAAAATGCATTTTAGCTGCTCAAGATTTTTACTTTATACAGCAAGCATAAATACCTCTTTGGTTAAGTTCACCTTGGTTTAATTCTGTCTGCAACAAAGGCTGTTAACAAGAATTTTCTATTTAATAATGTGTTTTCCACATGATCTGTAGTTAAGACATGTACGATCTGTAATTAGAACCCATCCATATGTTTTCTCCCAGTAAGTAAACTGCAGTCTGGATCATTCCTCTTGCCACCAAGCTACATCTAACAAAGGTGCCAAAAAACAGTGTATTTTGCAAAACAACAAGCTCTGTCCATGCAGCAGCTAATTGGAATTTATGAAAATATTATCAGCTTGTGAAGATTAATTCAAAAAAAACCAACATAATGCCAAGACATTTCAAGTGAGACATGAACAGCTGGGAGAGAAAACATCCTTTGCATGTGGTAATTTCTTAGTTTTAATCTTAAATTCTTTTTGTATCTAGAGATCTATGGAATTCTACTAGATACATGGAATACATCAAATGGCAAGGGTTAAGAACCAGGTTTCAGCAGTTTTCATTGTCAGCTTCATAAAGAAAAACTACATTTGTGAACAACAGAGATTGTTTTTTTTAATTTAACTTCTACATTTACTATACTTGGGAAATATCCAAGGCCAAATTACCCAGCAACACAGATTAGCTGTTGTGGCAGAAGTAGTTTGTATCTGACTGTTTGTAGAAATTAATATATCAAATAGAATAACTATATGAGTTGCTGATGGTTGTCTCTCTTCCTCTTCAGTACCATTGACAGGGAATTTTACCGAAGACCAAAGTGTGCCTAATCTATAAACAGAACCAGAACAATATTTTTATAGCATTCTGAGACACATGCAATTCTTGAAAGCAGGTGCAAAGAAATTGCTCTGTCCCTGCTCCCTGAAATAAAGCCTAAGAAACGTTAAAAGAGATGCACAGTGAGGTGTAGGCTACTGCTCAGAAAAAGGCTTAGCTCCAGGTAATACTTCTGCAATGGGATGCTTAGGTGGGAGGGATGAACCCAAGGCCTGGGGGGCTCTTGCACTCTCTCTGACTGGGACAGTAATATTGATGCAGCACCAGTTCAGGCATTAACCTGTAAAAGCCTATTCCTGGTTGCTGAAGATATTGAGAAGGTCTTTTCTAAATAAAAAGAAGGGATTCTCTAGTCAGGCTTGACAGCTAAGAAAAGCATGTAATATAAAAGCACTGGGTCTCTTTTCCACAACTCAGGGAGCTCAGTGGGAACAGTTTTGAATACAAATGTGCAATAAACTACCAATTATGAAAAGAACCCAATTAGCTTGTTCTTGAACACTGAATATTTGCTATGCATAAATATTCTTCATTATGCACTTGAAGAATGAGGCAAATCTAATTTTGGAGATGAGAGGAGGGAGGATTTTCTTCTTACTTTCAAAAGCAAAGTCAAAAAGCTTTGGGGTAGGGTTGTCTCACTCTGACTGGAAAAATAAAAACAAACAAGAAAAACTGTGTGGTGCAGTCGACATGCTGGAGGGAAGGGATGCCATTCACAGGGACTTGGACAGGCTTAAGAGGTGGGCCCATGYAAATTTCATGAGGTTCAGCAAGTTGCAACAACTTTTGTGTAGTTCATGGAACTAAGAGAGCGAAATTAAGGACTCATAATCTGTTTGGACGCTGGGCCACCAACATTATTGTGACTGTCTACTTTAATGCTTACTTCCTAGGGGAAATAGAGACTGTTTACTTTGCTTAAAGTGCTACTGAGCCATCAGCCACTCAAAGCTCAATAATGCTTGCACAAAAAAAAGGGAGAAAATCACTTAACAACAAAAAAAAAAAAAGAAAAAGAAGTCTTTTAGCATTTGAAATCTTCAGCGAGAGAAAAGGGATGTCATGTTCATCCCAGCTTTAGATGTCCCTCTGTAATTTTTCTCTAAGTGAAGCCTCAAATATTCTGCCAGCTCTATTTTCAGGAATATTTCTGTGCTTAAACAATCTGGTTTTCAGCCTCCAGAGAGATTGGTTAAGATCGTTAAATTCTTTTAAGACTTAATTAAGTTAGCATTAGGAACAGCACAAAATAGTGTGACTACTTAATTTCTTTAAAATATTAATAAGAAAAAGCTAATACTTTTTATTTTTGTGATTTGACATTTATAAATGTAATATATGGGTCAAATAGTCAAAATTAGTTCTAAAATTAATGACAGTATATCTTAATGTCTGCCCGGGTCTGTTTTAGACAGAGTAGGAGAATTCATACAAGACAACCGAGTCGAATTCTGCTCTACACCTGTATGAATCCATTTAGCTCCAAATGGTTTGTTGTGGTGCACATTAATGCAGCTTTTGACCTATGAAGTGGAGGAGTGACAGGAAAGCATGCTCTGCTGTTAAAAGCAAGCTGTATCTGCAAGGAACTGACTTCATTTCCTCATACCTTGCCATCCCTGCATGCAGATTAGGATGGTCACTTGTAATAGTCTACCCAGCTTACAGAGCTGCAAGGCGTTTGTGATTCAAAACTGCAATGGTGTAATGTTTTGGCATGAGGCAACAGGCAACAAGATCAGAACTTGCAAACAGCAACTACACTGAATGAATTATACTTCTGAAGGATGAACTTTACTGGTGCTGCTTTTTGATGAGTGTAATAATAAATCTGCCTCACACACCTGCCAAGTAACAGGACAGGTATGCTAGAAAAAGGATCACATTAAGAACTCCATGCTACCAGCTTCTCCATATCCTGCAGCATTGTGTGAGAGAAGATCAGAATTGCAAATGGAGGCATCATTTATCTTATTCCATAGGTGAATTAATTAAGGTAGATAGATGGGCTTCCTATTAGGGGTTAAGTCAGTGGGTGTGCAAGTGGATGAACTGATAATAGCAGCCATGAAAGCAATGAGAGAGCAATATAGGAAAAGAATGGCAAAATAAAAAGAAAATATCAAAGTCAATACAAATTTTCCCTTACATTGAAACAATTCTTTTCTTGGATGAAGAATTTCTCTTTCTTCTGAAATAATATCCTCAAATTCTAATGTGCCTACATCATGCTCTCACTTAGTCAAAAGTGTTGTAACATGATAGAATAATTCGAAAAGGGTATCCAAATTAATTAATGTCTGAAATACCTTGTAGCAATTAAATACATGAGGAAGGCAATAAAAAGGACTATAGAGCAATGCAAACAGGATGAGAAGCCTCTTAAAGGAAGAGTTGTGCATTCAAATAAATATTCTCCTGAAGAGAGTAAAGAATTGTTCAAATAGCCTGACAACTGAGGCAGGAAGGGTTTCAGTAAGCAAGGAAACATACTGTCATCTCTTTATCCACTGTTCTGTGGAAGGAGAGACAGACACAGAATCAAGCTTGCAAAAGCACATAAAGCTCCTCTTTATTTTCTAGGGTTAGTTTTCATATCCTTAATGCTTTTTCGTGTTTGTGTTTTATTGGTTACAATAAACATTAGACCTAACCTCATCGGGTATAACAATATTTCACACACATCAGCAACGCCTAACTAGTAACAATACTTCATACATTTAGCTAACATTCTCTTGTTGCAGTCATCTCTTCCTGTTCTTCCCGTTCTTGATGTTCTGCTTTCTTCAATTTGTTCACATTGAAACTCCCTCGGGGGTACAGTACAATCTGGTCAAGGTCAAAGTTGTTCAGGCTCATCTCTCTCTCATCTCTCCAGGCCAGCTGTCAGCCACGACAGTGTTCTACCTATTTGATCACTCTGCTGCCTTTTTTCAGCACATTTTACCACAGTGATTCAAGTCTACAAAGGGAGACTGGTAAAGACCAGTACTCTTCTGACCTTCTGTGTTCACATCAAGGGCAGTGTTCAATGAAGGCAGCACACAGGCAGCAGCCAGGGGTGTCATGCCCAGCCACTAGGCGGGACAGATCCTGAAGCTCCCCTTGTACTGTGTGAGAGGCAGTTAGAGATTCAGGATGCCAGTGCTCTATAACAACAAGCCACACCCATAGGAAATGTCAAAAGCCAATTTCTGCTAAAGTGGCAGAGTTAGAGATTCAGGATGCCAGTGCTCTATAACAACAAGCCACACCCATAGGAAATGTCAAAAGCCAGTTTCTGCTAAAGTTTCTTGCATGGTCTGCTCACCTCATTGTTCAGGTGGGCACTTGCAGAGCTAAACCCTAAAGCCATCAGCAAGTTGAGCTGCCATATTCTGGCAGAGATAATGCATATCTTTTCCCTTGGACAATATCAGTGAGAAAGCAGAAATAATCCAGGGACTCTTTGCCCTCAGCCAAGTGACCTTACTTGTCAGGTTAGTAAAGAATCAGGCAAAGAAAGGTGCCAAACTAGTAAGTTCAGTTTGAAGAAATCCTACTCAGGAGGCTCTACAGGTTCAACAAGTTCAATAACAGAAGTCTAGTTATGCTGGAAACTCCACACAAAACTTGAGGCATTGATGACTTTGGAAGCACCAGTCGGGTATTTTCTTGCATTGTTTTTCGGAACATGTGTTCTTAAATTCCATTTCCACCAGCTAACTGATTTATTTCATGCTTTCCTTAACATAATTAAAGGATTTGGCCCACCGTGTGTCCTTGGCAACTAAGCTGTTAAAAATTTTAGCTGTAAAGGGTTTCTGTCATCTTTGGCATGTTCTTTATCAACAAGTTTCATGAGGCTAAAACAAAAAGAGTTCACTATTTTAAAATAGTTTAGGTTTCATCTGTATGAGTTTCCTATTACTGTGCTGTACACAGCTTATTTTGCTTCTCTACCCACCTCGCCGCATACCTTGATTTTTCCGTTAAAACTGTGAAATTTGGGGTTGTCTGGTACAGATTCGAGAAGTGGCACAATACATTTGTTATCTAAAAACGTGATGGTATATAATCTTGGTCTTTTTTACCTAATGGCATTTTGCAATGTCAGGACAGTGTCTGACCTTTGAAGTTATTATGAAGTATAAAGTCAGTCTTTCAAAGAGATAAATACTTCTTCTAATATTAAGCCCATTTCTAACAGAAAAATAATCTGGCAGGATTTCTGTGTTGTATAAAATAAAAAGGTTGTATTGTTTAGACTACAGAGGAGACATCAAAGGAGCAACGATAAGGTTGCACAAGATAAGCAGTAGAACCATTAAGGCAAGTCAGAGGTTCCTTCACGTAATAGAGAAATGGGAAAAAACTTAAAGTACATAGCTGCATATAATTTTCTTCCCTATGCAGTTTAGTTAAACATGAAAAAGTGAGACATGTACAGGCAAAATAAGACTGCGAAATTGAATGGAGTTTGTGGGCTTGATTCACCTTTGCACCAGAAGTGATTAAATATCTCTGAGTTTAGGAGTTACTGTTCAAGTTTTAAAATCCTGCCTTAACCTCTTCTTAATTCTTCTGTATCAGAAAGCAAGTAAACATTGCTACCTTTTCAAAGCTAGTGACAAACTGTCTTGACAGCAAGATTTCATATAACTGGACATTTGGAGAAGACTTTTGTGTCTTATGCTGACACTTCTAGCATTGGCTGCTGCCACAGACAGAACAAAACAGATTGGGCTTATTTAAAAAGAATTCAGGCATAAGCCTAAGTAGATGTCTTTTATCTACATTTTTACTTCACAACACTTCAATATAGAATATTCCACGTGGAATTTACCAAACAGTTACATCAGAATATAAAATGTTATTCACTAATGGAGACTAAGTACACAGTGCTTGTCCTTGTACTGGAGATTACAACAGGAATGACAGTGGGGTACCACTTTAAAGGCAGCCAAGAAAATACTCAGTTCCTATCGGTTTTCTAGGCATATTTTTACCATAGAGATTGATGCAATCTCTGTCTTCAAGGAGTTACAAAAACTTTAAAGCACTATGTTCCATTGAATGCAGTTGCAGAACTATTGCTATCCATGTAGCAGGGATGGATTCGGCTCTCACTGAAAGGAAACCCATGAGAGGGAAAGAAAAACAAAGACTCTTTGCTTGTAGCTAAGATGCATACTGAGTATAACTGTTATTATTAAAAAATATTTCACCTTTTTACATTTCTATTTTTTTAGGCAGAACTGAATTCCATTCCATACTGCAACTTAAATACCTCCCATATAATGAGAAATTCAATTCCTATCAGCTTTCTTTATTTGATTGCAATTAGCACAGACAAGGGACTGTCAACACAAGTGCTTTTAACAACATAAGTAGGTGTTTCCTAAGACACCGCAAATGTGAATAATGTGCAATTTATATGGAATAACTATGTGAGGTGCAAGTTTAATCCCATCAAGAAAAACCCATATGAAGTCTGTCAACTAAAATGCACCTTTCTGCTTGCTGCTACCTTGAGACTGATATTCTACATACAAAAAACCTACACTGCTGCTCAGATGACAAGACATGAAGAATCAAGAGTGCCACAGTTACAGTGCTCAAAACTGAGAGAGAGGTCATGAAACCTGACACTCAAATTTGAAAGACCTGGCAGATTTTCATGGACTCTTTACCAAAAGCAGACAAGCAAATGCACAGTAATGGAGGAAAGGGATTAAACAGGACTCTCAGTGCAGTAACTGCCTTTAAATTACTTCTATAAAACAGAAGTTATAAAATTATGAAGTATAAAATTACTTCTACATGCATAAGTAAAGGAGGGCAAGAAACCTCTTCAGATGCTACAAGAGAGACATTTCTGTCTTAATTATTTTTACAGCGTCTGATACAGTTGGGACTGCACAAATTCACACTCTCTCAAATCGTTCCCAGGCAAGGTTTGTGAGGGGTCACAAAGAACTGCCAGTCAATCATCCCAGTCTGCAGGGTTGAGAAGTTTAATTAGTAGCATTAGTAGATTGCAGGTCGTTCAGTGCCAGTAGACATTCGAACCAAGAGCAGTTGTATACCCACTTAAGAAGTTTCTGTCATTCCAGGAGATGCTACTCAGGGTAAGAGTGATTCCTTCTCACTGTCTTGTACTCAGAGTTTCCAGTGGCAGCATCAGATATGACAGGTCTCCTATACCAGCACAATGCATTCGTACTCAGTGTTTGATTTTAAAGGCTCATTTTCCTATCACTTTCTCATAGAACAGCAAATCCTTCCTGAGATATTGAATTATTATTAATAATAGCATTATTCACAGGAATCTCCTGGGCTAGTTGCCACTGTTTGAGCAAACACTGAATAAACATTAGCATGTTCTATTGTGTGTTTTCAGGCTGGACAATCAACCTGAGGAACTACAAGCTTTTCACAGAAAATGCAACGTTCTAGTCAGTCTAAAAGGCCACCTTTAATCCCTACAAAAATCTCACGGCACAATAGCATGCACTTGCAACAATCTTAATGAGATAAAGGAGGAAAACACGGTGTGTTGTTAATATTAGATGAAAAAGCAGAATGCATGTTTGCTTTAAATGCAATGAAAAAGCACTGCAGTTCAGACTTCTTTTATAAAATATTCCAAAACTGTACAGACATAAAAAGCTGAAATGAAGCCTAAGCTTTATTTTATTTTTAAAATTAAAAAAGCTGGTAGTAGAAATGAAGTTACGGAGGGGAAAAACCAGTTAATATTTGACAAATGTTTTCAGGCAAAAGTGTTTAGAATTATCTGTACATACAAATGAATACAGAATTTAAAAATACTTCGTTAAGAGGAGAAAGAAATTAGAATGATACTTCAGGGTCTTTAATTGCACTGTTTTAAATTGATGCATGAAACAGGAAAATGTGAACAAGAAAAACTGGAAAACTTCCTTTTTCTACCTGAACATCTGTTTTTAAAAAGTTATCTTAAAACAGCAGTATATAGCACATACTGATCATCAGACTTAACTCTACAACCTGTCAAATACAACTTTGCCATTTCTAATAATGGTCCGTGTGCTCTGTAATTACCTGATGCCTCAGGGTCTCAGCACTTGTTTGGGCTGGTCTTGGCCTGAGAACATTAAGTTTTTTTGGCTGCAATAGCAATTATTCTATCAGTCAAGTAACTTGCTTAAATTTGCATGGGTTTTGGTTTAATTGACAGCAATGAGAATCGGTGACTGGTCCCATGACTTCAGAACACAGCGTGCAGGGGCAGAGTGCAGACACACCTGGTGGCAGGAGGGCTCAGACAGCAAACACAAATCACAGTGGTCACACCACAGTCGCTACAGGAGGGCAGCCTTGTGAATTAGCTACAACTGGTTCCAGAGACAACAAGGAGAATGGAAGAAAGTATATTAAGTGGGAAGCAGTGAGCAAAGAGCATGTGAGGTGCCACTCTTAAGGAAAACAAAACAACAACAAAAGAAAAGCAAACAAAATCAAACAAGTAGATTAGATACTGAGTAGAAAGGCAAACAAGACGCGAACATCACACTTACCCTGTAAAGCTGCCAGTACACTGTCAGCTCTTTGCAAAGCCTCCCTCCTGGTCTTCCTAGGAAGTCAGAAATCAGACTTCATCTTTCAGGCATCATCAGAGCAACACTAGAAGGTCAATTTTGCCTTCAGCTGAAGAAAAGGTGTTCATGCTCAGAAGCTCTGGAGAAGCATTTTGCACTGTATTACTAATGAGACCTTTCTAGGTTTAATTTGGACTATCATTGCAGACGGAGTCATGACAACTCCTTGTTCTATTTTTATTAGATGTTTAAACCAGCAATAATGTCTCAATTCCATAAAGAAGGTTTGGTCTCTTTTGTCCATACCATGATTTTGAGAGCAATGGTATCAAGGTGGACTTTGATGAGCTGTATATACTATTGTTGGGTTTGGGAAAATTACAGAAGCTGTGCAATTTACGAAGAAAACTGTGGAAAATCTGCACTAAAAAGAGCTCAGAAAGAGATAGCTTAGATATGGCAAACATAACTTCCACTGTTTTTCGATGAAGTGCTAGGAGGTGTAACAGGAAAACAGGCATAAACATCAAAGTGATAACCAGATCGTGTTCATTAAAAAGAAGCAACAGAAAATCTTTAGCACTGTTGGCTAGAAACAAAGGCTGGAGGTTATACAATTGACAGGACAAGGTGTTCTCATACGAAAAAGCATAAACAGTGAAAAATTCACCAAACGCAACAGCTATGTTTTCCCCATTTTATCAGCAGTGTTACGAATGCCGACAGTATCTCAAAACCAATAAACTATGGAATACATCAACTCACTCTATCTATCTAGAAAAATTATTTTTAAATGGCGTTTCTATGAAATCTGCCAAATGGATTAAATCCCATTTTGAAACTGCAAACACATATTGATTCTTCAGTGAATCAATGAATCATTTAAATGGATAGGCCTCAGGGACTAAGAATGAACTGAGTTTTAGCTAACCAATGACCAAAAAGAGGAAAACAGTACAACAAAAAGAGGAAAACAGTCACCAGGCTGATTGTTTCACTCATCGGTTTAAATGATAATTTTAACCTGCTCTTGGCTCAACACCATTTCACACAGTTCTTCCAGCCATTTTCAATAGAAAAACAAAAAAAAAAGAGGGAAAGGATGGGGGGAAGGAAGGAAGGAATGAAGGAAGGAAGGAAGGAAGGAAGGAAGGAAGGAAGGAAAGAAGGAAGGAAGGAAGGAAGGAAGGAAGAAAGGAAGGAACTTATAATATTGAAAATGTTTTATTTTTCAAGTAAATATATGTTTCTCTGAAAGGCTATATTTCATCAGAAAGCATGCTATGAATCTCTTAATTGTGCTTCACAAGAGAAGGCAGGCAATAGTTATTCTGGTTTTTATTTCAAGCTTAAGTAATTATTATTTGCCCATAGCCATTTCTGAATTAATAGAAAAATCATTATAATGTCACTCAAGACTGTTGCTGTACACCTGGATTAAAATACTATATATGTTTGCATTTTAAGTGAATACTTTTCAGTCTTCACTCGAACATCTGCAGTATTTTAGGATATACTATAAAACACTCGACACTTATTCAAGTGCATGAACAAAAGCATTGCCCTTGTTCTACCTTTCATGATTTCTAGTTTTTCAGTAGATTTCCTTCATTTTAGGATCAGAATTCCTTTTGAGCTAACTTTGCACTGCAGTATTCCTGATAAAAAGATTGGGAAATTTTGCGATAATTTATTTTAGACAATTTTTGTAGAAAGTTTCCAACCAGCAACTTCAGAAGCGTCATTTTTGTGCCAACACTGGGAGATGCAAGAGCGGGTCCTGCTCCCAGCTTTGCCACGGATATGCTGAGAGACACTGTTCTCCTCTGCAGTGCTCTGCTTCCCATCCAGCCCATTCCAGGTGGGTGACATTCCTCATTTTGTGTTACACTGGATTGACCACAAGACAGACAACTTTCAACCCATAGGAGACCAAAAGCATAGACTTTGTTAAAGCAAACAAATTAAATTAAGTCTGGGAAAAAAATTTTGAGATTTTAAATTAATGTAAAATTTGGATGAGTATTAAAATTTAAGCTAAAAGAGTTAAAGTCTGAACGTGACCCCAGGCTGTGGCAAGTTCAGTCGAAGACACCTGGTCCCTGACATCAGTGTAGCATGCAAGGGTATTCAACAGCCACAAATATTTCTGGTTTGCCAGAGACTTATCAGTCAAGCAAACAGATAAGAAATCAACATTTTTAGAACTTTTCAGCTCCAACTGCTCAGCTGCCTTTATGAAATCTCTAACTTCAACAGTTCAGGTAATTCAAGTATATATATATGTATGTGTATATACACACACATATATGTTGTTGTTAGATAACATTTGGCATCATGACTCTTCCTTATGGATTGCTATATTCTGAATCAATGACAGCCTAGAAGAAGATGTTGAGATTTTCATTTGAAAGGAGATAGGTAAACAGGGGATCTTGGGGCTAAAATAGATGTTGGAAAAGGAGGTGTTCAGGCAGGAACAGAGTAAAGAAAGGTCTTGAATATTCACCTGTCTTTGGTTTATTGAAAGCAAATTAAACCACTGGAGGATCACAGTGACTGGCAGTGACATAAACGAGCTGGTAGAAACAATGCAAAAAAAAAAAAAAAATGTGCTTGTTGTTTGTAAAAGTTAGAGTCAGAAAGTTAATGAAAATAATAAGGTCTTGAGACCTGATAATTAAGAGGTAGAGTATATGGATGACTGCACAGAAAGTAAATTATAAAGTAATCAGGAACAGAAATTCACCTTCAGCTCAATACACGAAACAATACATATGAGAACAATCATCACCTCTTGTTCAGGTCCAGAAACAAGAACTGCACTGCTGACAATGGCAAAAAGCTAGTGAGTGAAGATCCTGGAGCATAAAAAGTATCATTTCAAACTAGAAATAAGTTAAAGAAAGATATGATCCACTCATACACTCCATACAAACAGAAGAGACAATTAATCTCATGCTACCAGGATAGAAGTTATTTTTCACAGTAGTTGTTACCTTAAACCACTTATATAATCTTGGCAAGTATTGAAAGGTGTATTTTCTAAAATTGTATTCATGTCCTCATTACTCTGTCAACTTAGGATAGAAACATTGTGTATCACTAAATTAAAAGAATCCAATTTTATATTAAACCAGACAGTAAACTGCTAACATTTCTGCTTTCATTCCCATTTTAAATTTGAACCTAACCTTAGGTATTCAATAATTTAAATTATTCAAACCCCTAACCATTAATATGTCAGTCGATTCAACTATACACCTTGTGATCACTTGGGGTAGGGGTTAAGGTAGAGGTCTAGTTCAAGCAATTAATCTAGTTCTTCTCTAAACAGGAAGAGGGCAATTTCCCCAGACAAATATTTACTCACCCTTAGATAAGTGGTTTTGAAAGAATTATATCAACATGCATGTTTTCAACCGTGCAAGTGTAATAACTAGAAGACTACTATGCCTCTTTTTAGCAACAATTGTCAGTTCCAGAGAAGTGAGGAAGATATTTAATATTCTCATTCAAAACAATCTTTATTCAAAGTCTTCTGACTAAAACACATAATCAAAAAAATCCTTCTCCTCAAAAAAATCCCTCTCGGTTACCAAAGAATATATGTTATAGAAGGTAAGCCCTGTGGAAAAGGGGAACTATGATGTTCATTCAAACACACTGATTCTTGAAGAATAAATCTCTGAAGACAGTATTTCTCATGTCACTGAAAAGCGGAATAAGCCAAGTCATTTTTTGCTCCATTTTATGGCCTGTAGTTCAAAAAGACTGTCTCATCCTGCATGAAGTAATTGCAGCTGAATCACCAGTTTGCTGATGGTTCCTTCTTGACAGTGATAGCAATAATTAACATGGAAGCTTTAAGATCAATAATTCACATCTAAACTGACTAGGCAGAATAATCAATGTCATTATAATTATAATAACAACAGCAATAACTATAGCAATAATAATAATAGGAAATCACGATAAACAAATAAAACAATGACAAGAGAATAAAGGTACTGAGAGAGGTTTCTATATTTCATACCTACAGTGAAAGCCACAGCTCTCCTAAGTTCTAAATGATGTGCTACACAACTTGTGTCACTGAAGAAAATGGGGTATTTGTGCTAGGAGACCTCTCATTCTAGGGAACCAGAGCAATTTTTGCAAAATTCTAATGTGTCTTATACGTCTTAATCTGTTTTAAGCAGAATTCGTACAATAATTGCCAGCACACAAGTGCTGTATAAAAATAAAATCTTTAACCAAGAAAGTTTGAAGAGTGTTAGAGAAGTCATTAATTTACTTTCATATGGAGTTCACCTTTACTTTGGATGGCAAAATTTCTCTTTCATCAAGGAATAAACTGCTGACTCCCTGAGATGAATTCCAAATTCTGGTCATTTCCCAAGCCATTCAGGATTAAAGGGCTATGTTTGTATGGGGCTATCAGCCTGAGTCACAGAGGAAGAATTAAACAGGCAATCATAGACATGAGTAATGGTTCCTTTATTCTTAGTGTCAGATTAAAAATATCTCACTATGCAAGGAAGACACTGCCCTTGCAGCTCAGCCCTATGAAGAAAAAGAACATCACTCAGCCCGAATGAAAAGCAATTACTGTCATCACTGCAAATAATCAAACACCCACATATGGCTGGCACACTGCTTTCCTTCTGCATCTCCCACCTACCCGGCATCAGTGTGTCACACCGGAAAAAAAAGCAAATAATCCAATCAGAGCATCTTTTTACCTGCAGTTCTGTTATATCAGGATTCTGTCTTTGCCTTTCCCCTGATACCAGATGCCGAGAAAGCGAATGAGTTTTCATTGGAGGTCGCTCTACATAATTCATGCACTGGTAGTCAGCAGCAATGTTCCCCTGCATACAGCTAAAGCATAGATCATTTCATTTCCTCCTTCAGTTTTAGTTTCCGAAGTTTCTTCTTTCGAAGCGCAAAGTCGAATATGTCATTTGTTGTTCCATAGGCACAGATGCTCACTAGTTACCTACCCGTGATCCGCACCTTTTAAAGTATTTATTTTCAAGAAGTATTGACTGGATATAAACACACCTTTTTCTTTTCTTTAATTTTATTTTTACTATTGCTATTCAACAAGTAAAACTCTACCTGTTTTAGCAGGGTTACTGGTTTGGAGCACGTATCATTGTGAGGGATGTTCGGAAAATTTCTTTGGATTTTAAGGGTATAGGCATGAACTTTTAGTGACACTACAGAAAAGGGATTTAGTAATGATATATTACTCTGGGGTGTGAGTGTGTGTTTAGATTTGGAAATTAGGGGACTCAGCTGAGCAATTCTGCATAAACGAATGGAAAAAATTGCTGTGATGATTCACAATGCACTATAAATCAGAGTGTTTTGATGGCATAATATGTTGTTCTGTCCTATTGTCCCACTCACTCATTTAGAGAGAAAGCAGTTCTACTTGTAGGGTTAAGCTTTCATGTCAGCTCATAATATCTCAGGCTTTTTTTGCAAGAAATATATTCCTTGAATTATCTCTTAAACTAGAATTTTGCAATAACGATAGAACATAACAGAAATTATTAGTTGTTCTTGTTTCTGCAGTAGCCCTAAGCCTCCTGACAGTCTTTTTACAAGCAGGGAGAAAGGTACATTCAATACATTTTCATCGTATTGAAATCTGGTTCAACAGTATCAGATTGCTCTTCAGTTTAGCACACAAGTTCCATGATGGAACACAATTTCTTAGTGAATTCAGATGCCTTGGGATGTGTCACCAAACCAGATATGCCAACTCATATCTCCAGCTCGCGGGGCTTAGATGCCAGAAAAATGCAGGAGTGGTTGATGCTGGTGCACATAGCAAGAGACAATGAGCAGAAACTGAAAGACAGGAGGTTCCTTCTGAAAATCAGGGAATGCTTTTCTACTGTGAGGTCGACCGAGCACTGGCACAGGCTGCCCAGGAAGGTTGTGGAGTCTCCATTCTTGGAGATGTTTGAAAACCCTTTTGGATGTGGCCCTGGGCCAGTAGATGTAAGTGACCCTGCTTGAACAGGGAGGTTGGAGCAGATGACATCCGGAGGTCCCTTCCAACTTTGATCACACTGATTCTGTGACTCTGTGCTTCTGTTCCACTGTCCTTCACATCTGAGGCATCATCCCATTGGCAAATAGCTGCACCTTTACCTCACATGACTGTACCAAACAAAACAGTGAAAAAATATTCATGTAAATAAAGCGCTGAAGTTCAAATCAGATTGTGGAGCCATGGATTATAACACTGAGAAAGATAATATTGACAGTTATAGCACTGAGCAGAGTAGCACAGAGTTCCACTTGGGTAGACGTAATTCTTGTATGGATAGATAGGTAAATAGACTTTGCCTTAGCTTATGCTGGCTGTTATGACAAAAGAAAAAAGGGATTCAAACTGACATGAGCAAATACTAGCTATTTGATAGCTATATTGGCTGGGATTTAGTGAGGGGTTTTTAAGAAGTGAAAGTGCTTTCATGATTAACTTTCCCCTCATGGTTGCATTACTCAGTAAGTGTACGTTTGAGCCTAGTCACAGAAATGAAGTTTTCAAAATTATACTCGCAGCTACTAGGCAGATGAAAGTGGGGTTTTCATTTTTTAATATTTGTTAAGTATCAAGCACACTGCAGAGCATAGAGATGCTAATACCTGATGGAACATAATTGAGATTTTATTTAAAACCCATCTTATCTCCCACAATATTTTCGTGTTTTCTCTTATTTGCGTTGTGGGAGTACCTAATAACCATGTTCTAAATCTGGCGCTCTATTAAACTGGGCATTGTGGACAGCTCTTTTCCCTCGGTTTGCAATTTCTAACCTAATTCATGGATTTACATTATGTGATGCATCTATCATACTTTTGCTGATAAGAAAAGGTAAAATTTCTTCATTGTAATCACAAGTGGTAGACCCTACATTTATTTTTCTGCTGTTTTGATATATCCTGAAAGGGAAATCTCATAAAGTGAAGCCTTAAACCTTTTCCATTATTTTTGCAATTACCTTGCATCCGTCCAGCTTCCAAGCAGAACCAGAATTAAGTGACTCGTAGTCATGAATAACCTATAAAAGCCCTGAGACAGAGAGAGATTTGTCTTTCTTATTTTAACTCTGAGACAGAAATCAAGAGCATGCTGTGTTTCTAGATACTGTAAGAGAAGAGCTTCTGCCTAGGGCAATTCCATGGAGCCACAGAGAAAAACACTACCAATCGTCTTCTGTCTGCTGAGGTGGGTTTTAATCCAGTTGCTCTATTAGCAGGAACTCATATAGAGTTGATAATGAAACACTTTTTAAACAATCTCTGATACCTACAGAAAACACATCACATAGCAAAGTCATAGTTATCCTAAAAACACCAGCCCCTTCATTCATACCCTTTTTACTGAAGCTTAATTTGCAGCCATGTACATAAAGTTTTACAAAGCAACACATAAATATCTTGAGGGAGAGCTTGACAGAGGTAGAAAAAACTGCATGTTAAAAGTTTGGTGCTATCAGATTGAATGCTTGAGCCCAGAAGAACAAGTCTGTATCACCTAAAAATACTAAAGATTCAAGGGAGGCAAAGTAAATGGGATTTAGTACCTCCACCAGAAGAGACCAGCCAGGCACTTTGTGTAAGGATATGCTAAGTTCTGCTCTCTCACGAACAGGAACCACAACAGTTATCTCCAGATCACCTTTCTTTTGCACGTTATTCATCCACAATTGTCCTGCACTGAGGCATTAAATCTGCCACACTGCACAGCAGAATAATCCAAAATTTCCTGGTTCTGATCTTTGTTATTTCTTTAACATTATCCTCTCATTCTCTCTCTTTGATATCTCTCTGTTTCCCCTATTTTTATATATATATATATATATATATATATATCTGTTCTAGTATATCTGTATATGGCGATGTTTAAACACAGACAACTTCTGTATTGATTCAGAGACAAACCATGCATTCACAGTAACTACTGAGCAGCCTTGTAACAAAAGAGACTTACTATAAAGTGATTTTTTTGTCATCTTCCTTGATGCTCTGTCTCCACTGAAATCAGAGCTAACACTGGGGTTTTTCTTCAGATAATATAAGGTTCTTCAGAAAACATAAGTTGAACATAAATTGCCCTACAAATTAATCTAGACAATAAAAACAATGCAGTGGTGAGATTCTCCATCTTATCTTCAGTCCTTTAATTTACAGCTCCTTCTCTGTCTTTCAGCTCAAGCAAACAAAATGCAAGAAGCAAATGGTATAATCAGAAATACTACAGAGTATTGGCTGCAGCAAAGGAGCTGAGCAGTCTTAATCTTCACGGACATCTGCAGCACTAATTATGTTCCAAGTATCACTGAGCTACTGTCATGCAAAATTTGCTTTGCTTATTTATGCACTGGGTGCAGCAAATAGGTATAAAAACTTTCACTTCTCACAAACAGAGAGGAGAAGGCATTGGCATGGGGACCCTTGAGCAAATGAAGGGCAAAAAAAATTAGGAAAATGCTTGGAGCTAAACAGAGTGCTGGAATGGTGAATTCATTGGAGGAAAGCTAAGCTTGATCATCCCAAGTAGATTCATTCAGTGTTGGTAATCAGCATCCAAAGCTCTGGGAAAGAAGTAGGCCAAGGCAATGAAAACTGAATAAACAACCAAAAAGAAACTGTATCTCTTGGATTTAGTCCTTGGCATAATAGTAAAAGTTAGTTTACTTCCCACATTTTTTCTGTTCTATGATTTAGATTTAGATTTATTGGCTACTACAATATTTCCATAGATAATATTTTTTAAAATGAAATATGATCTTCTCAGGAGCTTCAGGTTCCCTATTGCATCTATTCATGAAATCAAAATATGCATCAAGTAAAATATGGAAAATAATACAATTGGCTATGTACTTGTATGAAATGTGTCATATAATTAAAAAAGCAGTAAGTTGTTTGGAAAAGATTTCTAAAGTAAATTCCTGAGAAGAAGAAGTACTTGGCTTTGCCAGTTCTCCAAACATACTTACAATGGTTCTGAAAACAAACATAGGCATCTGAACAGTCTCATTACATGTCAAATAGATTACAAGATCTTTCTTTGAACAGATAAACTTTTAAAATTTATTCTGTAGTTAATCACAGTAAAAGTGGGAAGCATCATTTAGAATCGATGAAATAATATCATACGGAAATTATCTTTCCTGAAACAGTCCTGTGAGATTCAACCATTTTGTTTCACAGAAAAAGGTGCCTCATCACATTTCTAGGAGCTTTTGTTTGATTCTGTGAACTGCCTCCAAACCACATGTTGTGAGGTAGTAGCATAGATAATTTCAGTAGCAATTTTACATAAATTTGATTTAAATGAACTGGCAAAAATTCATCAAGGCTGAAGCCTTCAGTGCTGCCCTGTTAGGGGGATGTGTTTCAGGAAAACAAACAAACAAAAACACAAAAACAAAACCCCAAAACAGAATGTTTCCATTTAGTTTCGATGCAGGGGATTTGACTAGATCCAAGTGAAAATAGGATTTGAGACTACCTGTAGGATCACGTTTCACAGAACATGCTGGTTTCTGAAGAGTTGTTAAGCCCACACTTGCCCAGAGCAGAAGTGCCAAACACTTTCACCAGCACTCCAAGAACAAGCTGAGGATACCAGAATGGGCACCACATCACCACAGTGGTGACATCAGTTGGTCCTGCTGCGGGCACAGATACAACTTGGTCAGCCTGTAAAGTTTTGTTCTCCTATTTTCTGAAGTGTTTGTATGTTGCTATTCCACTGGATCAAACAATGGTTTCACAATTCCTTTATATTAATTAGAAGAAAATAAAATAAATTTTAAAAAAAAATCACAGCTCCTCACCCCCAAAAAAGCACCCCAGCAGATTCCTTTTCTTTTTCTTTATTGCTGTGCAACATGTTTGCACCTGTATTTTTTCAGCAACTCTTCTTTTGTTATTGGTATTGATGCTAACGCTGGACATTTGCAACACATATGAGAAGGAAAGCAGTTTCCCGGAAAATCTAAGACACCTTTGTAAACTACTGCTTCACTCTGCTTAACACTTGTTTTGCTTAAACTTGCTAGTAGAATAAAAAGCCCAGATCCATACTCTGGTTTCGTATCCCACTTGTCAAGTATTTCTAGGTATCTCTGAATAACATTCATCTAGAAGATTAACAGATTTTTCTGCTAGTCCCAGCTAAAGAGAATATACCCAAAAATGAATCCCATGGAGGATGCTGATTTATATTTCTGTCACAAGTGAAGCCCAGAATAGAATTTTCTCTCTAGGGAATTTTTTCTGTTGGGTTGAGCTTGGGGTTTTTTCATTTTCTATGTGTGAAATCAGTTCAGATGCAATTTTAGCAGAAATTGTGCAGGAAGTGTTAATGTAATGTAGATTGCTCTGTTTAAATCACAGAATCTTTGTATGAAATGGATGTGTGAACTTAGTGTTGATGAGAASAAAACAAGTGTTTGATGAACATTTGATTCAATATTAATAAGAGCAGTCTGTAACTGTGTCTCTTAAGAGAGAGAAACTGCTTTCATTGCTGTACTGTACACTGTGAAAAATTATACAACACTCCACAAGATCTCTGATTGAATAAGGCACTGTTCATTTGAATAACACCAATCAAAACTACAAAGTTTTGCTGTTAAAGCTGTGTGAATATAAATCAGTCGGTCTAGCAGGTAATTTAATTATCCTGCAGTAAGAACAGCTTTAACGGGTGCCAGCCTCTCCTTTATTAGACGTAAAATAAGTTCAGTGTAACTATAAAATCAGAGATTTTATAAAATAGGTAAGCTTTGAACTGAGTTCTTAAAAGGTAATATTTAAAATAAAAAAAACCCAGAAAACAAAGAGGAGACAGAGAGACTAACGGAAAAGTCCTACAATTTTTGTTCACATTTAAATAAACAATTAAATTACATTTTCACTTACATAGAAAAGAAAGAGATGAGTACAAAAACATTAAAAGGAAAACTGAGTTCTTACAGCCAGCAGTGAAAGCAGGAACGTATGCAAGCCTATCCAAGAGATGAGGAGCAGGCAACCCAGCCAAAGTGATTGCAACTGCCAGGGAGACACTCTGTATATACAAGCCTCGGTATAGGTGGGCTTTAGCTCAGAAAGGCAGACTTTAGCTCTAGATTCAGATATTTCAAGTTAGCCGTTTGGAAGATGGGTATCCAGGTATAGGCAGTGCGTCTGCACTTCCACTGCAGTCAGTGGCGTGTCTAGGGTATCCTAGACACTCAGCTGGCAAAAGCCGGGTATGTTTGTTGGGATGACCCAAACAGCCCATCAGATTCCATTGTGTGAACTTTAGCATCTTAGTGCATGGATCAACTGCTTAAACATGGGTGCTTGCTGTCATCTGAGACCGCAGCACCTACACACAACATCTGATGGGTGGGCTGGTGGATATAATAGATATGACACAGGACCTAGCACGACCTGCTTCCTTTTGGAGTTGCAACTGGGGACCTGAAGGGACATCTTACACAATTACCTAGAATAATGCTAGACATCTCTGTTTAGGCAACTGGTTCACCTTTTACTCTTCCCCAGCTTGAGATTGAGAAAGACTCTTGCCAGACTTGAGCTATTTATATATTAAGGGCTATTCTCAAAAGAGATGCCAGTTTATAAGTTAAAATACATGCTACTTGTTCATTTCTAAAGATTACTCTTAAGGAATCTCTTTAAAAAATTAAGGCACAACAGCCACTCTCCAACAGACATGGTTTTTACCCTCTCTTACAGCTACCTCTGCCTGGTAGGAGAATATTGAAAATTTCAGACTTGAAGCAGAGTAAGATGTCTCAAAGAAAAATTCTTCCAAGTCAATTGACAGCTTCTGACTCCTCAAGCTGGGAACAGCTGGAAAATGACAACCAGCTAGACCTTGTAATAAAAACAGTGATATTAAATCTCAGGTTTATTCCTAAGGGAAGGAAAACAGTACCTATAAACTTTGGCTAGCATATTAACCATCTTTTCATTTTTTTGCACCTGATGGGCTGAGTAGATACGACTGTGATTTGAAACAATAAGCAAAAATGTAAATTTTAAAACATATCAAAAGGTCTTGTTTAGTTTGTCATTTCTGGCCAGGCAGTTGACATCATTGCATTAATTCCCTGTAGTATGTAATCAGCAATTTGTGGAGTTAAAAATTTAGAAATTATTGTAAATCTTTCAAGGATACTACCCAATACAATTAGGGTAACACTGTGTGAAGTTCTGGGCCCCACAATTTGAGAAGGATGTTCAGGTAGTTGAATGCATCCAGAGGAAGGCAACAAAGCTAGTAAAAAGACTGGAAGGCAGGACCTGTGAGGCRTGACTAGGAACTTTAGGTTTGTCTAGTTTGGAGAAAAGGAGGCTCAGGGGAGACCTCATTGCTCTCTGCCACTTCCTGAGGAGAAGTGGAGAGAGAGGCTCTGGCATCTTCTTGGTACCCAGTGATAGGACATGTGGGAATGGTTCAAAGCTGTGCCAGAGAAGCCTTAGACTGGAGATTAGGAAGCATTTCTTTATGAGAGGATGGTCAAACACTGGAGCCTGGTCAAATAGGCTTCCTAGAGAGGTGGGTGATGCTCCAAGCCTGTCAGTGATCAGGAGGCATTTGGACAGTGCCTTTAACAACATACTTGAACTTTCGGTCAGCCCTGAAGTGATCACATGAGATGACTACTGTAGATCACTTCCAACTGAAATATTCTGTTCTGTTCTGTTCTGTTCTGTTCTATTCTACAGATTCAGCTGCCTCACCCAGCCTTCAGTGCAGTGATAACTGCTTATAGCAGGGATCTCCAGCAACCTGTGGAGCAGTTGTTAGCAGTTCAGCTGACCAGGAGCAAAGTTCAGGGATTAACTGATACAACAAAGCCGGGCATTTTTCAGGTGGGATACAGGAGACCATCTTCCACATATGAACAATGATTTGGCAACTGGTTAGACTTTTTTATGTTCTATGTCTAAGCCTCTCCTGCCAGCATCTTCRTTCCACTTTGTAGAAGTAAATCACACACATCCAGAGAAAGTTGCATAGCCAAGTGGATGACCATCCATCTGTCAGCAGGAGATATCTCAGTCCTGTTTACACACTGCTGTATTCCCCTGGCAGCTCTTCATCACTCGATGACAGTGGCTGCCATCAGATCACTTGCTGCCTCTCATGTCTCCCACTGATGAGGCAAGGTTTATGGCTTTATTACAAAACACTTAGCTTTGCAATCTGTGCTTTAATGCCTAATTTGAAACCACTTTTAGGCTGGCTGTATGATTAAAAGCAATAGAGAAGCTTGTAATATTGTTCTCTCCTCAATTTACTATTTTTTAAAATGTTAGCATTTAAATGGAATTAACTTCAAAGCTAAAAGATTACTGAGGTAAATAGAATTTCGTAATTTTTGAACTCTGCTACTGTTTCTGCTTTTTGAGAACTAGTTTTCTGCAGGATTACATATATAAAAATAATCATTTCAGTTGCTTTTCTGTGACTTTAAAAATTAATTGTAATTGGAAATCTCAGAATGTTTCATGGTAAGGATTATATCTTATGCTAAAGGAATAAGCATGTGTATGTGCCTAAAAATTCTTCTTTATCCAGTCACGATGAAGTATTAACCTAACACATGCCAGCATCTATTTGAATGGGAAAATAACGTTATGAAGGAAGTCCATGTATCTATATTCTTTACTATTATTTAGTGGTAATTAACAAAGTGGCTGGAACCAAAATCTATACAACTAGCTGTCAGGTGCCTGAACACTGGTCATTAGCATTCTGTAGTTAATTAAGTTGACACAAAAGAATTTTTTAAGATCAGAAAAGTATTTATTTAAATATTTTTGGGTGCTTCCTTTTACTTGAACCATATACTTGGTTTCAACTCAGTTCCCAGTCATAAAACTGAATAAACTCACAAAAAAAATCATCACATTACCATCAAAACACAATTATTTGCTTACCATACTGTTTTTCATCACCTCATAGACAGGATCAAAACCCCTTCTGAGACTAGTTCTCAAGACAGTCAAGCACCACCGAATCCCTTGCATGAACTTTTGCTACCACACATTATAAATACATCTAAATTGGAGCAGCCAAACACTGCTACAGGTCAACCAGAGAAGCTGTAAAGTTTCCACTCTCAGATCTATTCAAAACTCTGCTGGACACAGCCTTGAGCACCACAGGTTGCAATGTGGAACCAGGTTTACATTGACACTGCTTTGAGCAAGAGGTCACTTCAGATGACCTCCGCTGTTGTCTGCCAGGCAAAGTCATTATAGTTCTGGGAAAAAAATATAGGGTTGTTGATCTCTCTTCCACTTTTCTTTGTCCTAATCATTTTTTTCTTCCTGTTTGTATTTGTTCTTTTTTTTTTTTAATTTCTTCTCTGAACATACATTTGCTCTTTGGAACAAAGATCAGGCCTCTGTTCCTCTGCTCCAGCACACAGGTTCCTTTCCAAGGAATAGTACTGTGCCAAATCTCATAACTGATAATGATGCTCCAAGCAGTTGCTATTCTTATTATTTACGACTTTGAATTCTGAATCTGACCTAGTGATCAAGTCATAGTTGCTTTGATTTGCACAACCTGCAGGAAACAGTTCTGGAACCTCCCTGAAGATAAAAAAAAAAAGGGGGGGGAAGAACTTCAGAGAAACAGAGGCAGTAAAAATTGCCCAAATAGATCACTGCATTGTTCAGGACTTCATAAACCCTGATTCTAATGTTTAATGTAGTTTTTACCCATTGCAGTTTAACATTAAAACCTCTCTTCTTCTGCTTACTTGAGTCATAATCAGAGATAATGCATTCTGGTGTTAGTGACGAAAATTGTGGGCAAGCATCTCATCTCTATGATTATGTTGTTAGTTAGAACACCTTCTTATTTTTTAACCTTATTACATAAATTATGATTTTTCAAGTGCTTCATGGGGTTTGATGCTTTCCTATGGTCTTTGAGTCATTAATTATTTTGCCTTGAAACACAGTTTTAAAATGGATAATGGATGTTTTCTGGTGCCAGAGCCACAGAAACTTTTGTAAATAAGGAAATAATGATTTTACACTGTATAAGCAATCCAGGGGARAAAAAGGAGAAAAAAAAAAGGACAACCAAAATAAAAGTTAAGTGCGGTATGGCTCATACAAAATAGGATATAACTTATTCTGACACATTTAGTAATATATGAAGAAATATTTTGTCATCATACTGCTTAACAGGCAGGAGAAGAAACAATATTTATTTTCTCTTTACCCTTCTATAAACTTATGACAGATACAAATCCATTCACAAACTGAAATTAATAGGCTCAATTTAATCCTTTGCAATATCAGGGGACAGATAAATTATATGCCATCTGTCGCTCCTTCAAAGTTCCTTCTGAGAGTGTCATGGTTCAGGCAGCACCAATATTCTCAGAATCAGAGATCACCTATTGCTTAATCCTGGAATCTTCGGAATTCCTTCTAGGTGATTTGAGCGAYGTGAATCAACACCACTTCACAAGGGGAAAAACCTGTTTCACATTTTTCTCACTCGTCTCTCTCACAGCTGCTGCACAGCATTCTTTGCCCTTTCTTAAATATGTTTTCACAGCAATGTCAGCAGCGCTACTGATGGGCTCAGCTTTGGCCAGCCATGGACCCATTTTAGAGCCATCTGGAGTTTGCTGTGTCCAACCTGTGGACAGACAGCTCCTGATCTCTTCTGAGACCTAAACTTTGCCACTTAAACCCAATACAGCACCACATAAGAGACAACGCTAGGGTGCAACATCAGTCTCAGACCCTTGATTTGGAAATCTCAGCATGCTTATGTTGTGCTTGTTCCCTTTCTCACCCTCATGTCCCTTATGCCCAAGTCCCACATYCACACATGCTGATAATGCACAAAATCATGATGCTTCTCAACCCAGAACATAATGAGGAACAAGTACAGGTTTTCTGGCATCCCAAGGTACCACCCTACACATGAACTGAAAAATTGTCCATAGAGGGGTGATCTGGGAGACTTCACAGAGCAGAATCCTATGAACTTATAGCACTTTTCATGAAGGAATCCTGTTGTTCCTAGCCTTTCCATGAAAAGAGGCAAACCCTAGCACAGACATATATCAAGTACACCAGGTGCAGCCTTTCTTCCCTCAAGATATCTGATACACCAGCTGCATGTTTCACCTCTTCAACTCCTCTTCCAGCCGTGCCAAGCCCAGGTCATCCTTGCCGCAGTTATGTATTTACAGCTCTTCATGCATGGTGTTTCCCCCAACAGAGCATCACCAAAGAGCATCCACCAGCTCCTTGTAAGGCTTCAGGAATACTCTGTCTCCCTCTAGCTCCTTTGAAGCTTAATTCCTTTGTTTTTTCGTTCTTTGCTCCATGCCAGAATCTACTTTTTTCCCTGATTTGTTCCATAACCGTTCTGCTTCCTACTACATGGATGAAGGCCATTCTTACAAGCTCTTTTTACTTACCACATGACTCAAACATACATAGGAAAATCAAGTTAAAATCAATTTAGAATGATATACACAGACACTGAAGATGCAAAAGGGAAATGGGAGACCCTCTTGTTGAGTCATGAGGTCAGAGGCTTTCTTTTAGAAAACCCCCTGCTTTCCAAACTCCTCAGTGAGCTTACATGTGGCTAGGTCCAATCTTAGCCTTGGAGCTGGGCAGGGGTTCATAGCTAAAGGAATGATTTAAAGGAATAAAGTATTAATTTAGCATGCTCTCAGCAACTGTCTGAGGATCTGTCACAATGCATCCTTCACACCAGCTTGCCCTTAYGCACACAGATAACATCAACTGTCAGATAAGACACCCAACTTCTCCAGGTTGGATGGAGGCTGTCTGCTGGTTTGGATGGTTTGTGTTACTGATGCCAGAGAGATTTTTTTGKTTTTATGCTTTTTAGATTAGTAGTATTTTAGTTTTATACTTTTATATATCAGTACACCTATAATCCTATAACCTCTATCCTGTAACCTTGTATCCCTTTCCTATAGACAAAACAGAACCAAATTATCAGCCTTTAAGCATTCCAGAGTTAGACTCGATAAACTATTGAAGTAAGCAGAGAACCTCCAACAGAAACTTGCCASAAGGAATAGTGTGATAAAATTCTGCTTTTCATTGGAGAATATTTAAAAACTATGTTACCCCTATAATAGTWGAAGCACGAACACCTTCACAGACTTTTTTACCCTTTTTTGTACTCTTTTTACTTTTGTATAACTTACACTTGCTGGAACCCCGCYCAGCAGGATTGGGCCCAAAGCCTGCGCAGCAGGGGTCCTGGGGTTATCCCTGGGAAAGCTTTGCTTTCTCCAAATCCTTTAATAAATTTTTACTTTTTACCCTCTTATTTCGGCCTCAGCCTTTATTTTCCAAAGATAGAAGGCATCATTATCAGCCGGTTTTTGGCAGCCCTGAGCATAAACCACTTTCTGGAACCGCTGTTTTTCTGACTGTCCCTTGATCTCTCTGCTCTCTTGCACAGTAGAGTTTTCCAGTGGTCATGTTTTCAGTCGTAGCAGTCAAATCCTCTCTGTCAGAAAAATGTCAAATGTTTTGCCATCTGAGACAAAATAATTAATTGATATGTGACTTCCTGATGCATTCTTCTTCTTGATTCCCTTCTACAGGATTATGTAGTCTTTTTTCATCCTGTGTTTCTAGACTGCTTCTAATATCCCCGAATAATTAAATGAATGGGTTTGCAGAAGCAAAATGGCTAGAAACACTGTGTGGTACTCAATTAGTTACCCACAATTACAAGAATATTATATGTCAGGAGAGCCTGTCCCATACAAGAAATAGGATCAGGGAAAGCCTGACCTAAAACTCTCACAGGATGTTGTGAGTCTCTCTAAATTGAAATAATTCACATTTCATTGTTTGCCTTTACTTTCTTTTTCATTTTTCTTTTATGAAAGGGAAAACTAGGAACTTAGTATGAAAAAGTAATTGTTCTGTTAGAACAAATCTGTCAAAACACAATTTCAGTTTTCAAATCATGCTATTTCCATATCACTCTGACTTTGATTGCAACGAAGGAAATTTAATTTACATATGAGGAAACACTTAAGGAGATTGTGACATACACAGAAATAAAGGTCTTTGATAAGAGGTTAGAAAAGSAACCTGTGTAAATCAGAATAGATTTTTAGAATAAAAATCAGAATCAGAATAGTCTTTCTGTCTTGGGACTGGGGAATAGACTAGTTAGCCCTATTTTCTGAGTATTTTTTGTAATTTTACTGGAGCTAGCCCAACCAACTGCCAGTGCAACTAAGTAGTAATTATTCTATTAATACAGCAGAGTCCACAAAAKATGTCTGTGAAAGGTCTAAGGCTATAAGTGTTTAATAATACATTTATAATCTGTCATCCTCTTAGAATACAGAATTAATGCGATGTTAGAGCAAACRATTGAGGGCTTACACAAACCAAAAAGTCAGTAATTATCCAATAAAGATATTMATTTGCTAGAAGTTTGATCTTTTTCATACTTCACTATTGTGACAGTACCGCAAAGAGGATTTTGCTTCTTTTTTGGACTATTTATAGATGTTTACAATGGCACTTATGAAGTATCACACCTTGATTATCAGATCCAAGAGAAGTTAGGAAAAGGGGTGTTTTTCCATTACACTCCTTGTATATCTCAGCTACTCTGAACTGACTTGCCATAATTATAATCCTAAAAAAAAWATTTCTATATATGAATAGCCTATAATATTGATTAAAGGCAAWTCATTCACCAGAGGATAATGAGGGAATGACAAATTTCAGCAAGAATGAGRAAAACACAGAGGAAGCAACAGTTTTCTGTTTGCACATTCTACTCAGATTTTGTTTGTGCTCCACAGCCACATTCTTTGCATCCAGCAGGATCCTCCTCTGTGTATAATTGCATATATAAAAAGTATAAAACTAGAAAACAGCCAGCAATTCTCCACGACTTAGAGATTTGAGATGTGGGTGGGTTGTTGGGTTTCTCTTTATAATCAAGCTTGGGCATCCTATAAGATAGGCTTTAACCTATCGAGGAGGAAAGAATCTTGATGCAAGGATCATGGTGAATACATCTGTGCGGCCTCTTACAGACAGACACAGGCCAGTTCTGTCTGTTCTTCAATTCAATCAGCTGCAAATCAGCTCCAAACTGAAGCTATTAACTTAGATTCTGCATCCAGCTAATCTATCCCTTTTGCTTCTAATCAAGAAGTGGACATGAATGCAGAGAGAGGGTGAGCCTGTTTCTGCCTGCAATCATATCTTATGTACCAGCTACTGCCTGATACAGGAGGTCACATAATCATATTTTTGTATGCCTCTCCCTGMGACACAACGTAATCAAAGGGGTTGTATCTTAAACGAGCACATAAATCCATTTAGACACAAGGGCTTGATTAAACAAATACTGCAATTCAAAGATATAACCTAGCAGGGAAACTCTGACATCTGTAATAAAAATCTGGTTGACAAAGAAGCAAGAGTTAGTGGAATGGGAAGAAAACTGGTATTATCAGCAACCATGTAGTAATTTAGTTGTTCTCACTTACTGCAGCACAGAAAAATTCCCCAGATCTCCATATCTGCCTAAAAACTAATATATGAARTGCAATCCTCTTTTCTTGCTGAATCTTCCAGAGTTAATCTGTGCAGTTTCCCGTTAATAATACTGTGACTTTATCCCATAAAGTAATTAATAATCAATCCCAGCAAGGCTTGGAGGTAATTTWCTTGCAGTAGAAATGTTTAACTTAACTACCAGAAAGCTCAAAAAATGCCTTTCACACATCAAATGCTCTATACAGGCAYCTCAATTCACAACAGAATGAAGTCATTGAACTTCACTATCAGTTTCAACCCAACCTCATCACTGTTCACAAATGCTACCATATYGCTCAAGAGACAGTTTAGAGACCGGCCAAATCAAAATACGACATTCAGTGCAAAATTGATATACAAAAAAGTCTAAAATGGTTACATGTTTCAAATTAGTGTATTAGGGAACTGTATTTTTTGTAAAAGGAGACACTAACACAACATGGAAAAAAAACCCTCAGAAATCTACTTTTAAAGGTCTGTAAAGAACTATTCAAATTCCACTGGATTGGAAATGTCTAGAATATTTTTAAGCGACTGTTAGTATAATCTGGCAACCTYTACCTAAAGCAGAGTTTTAGAGAATAAGCAGGGAAATAATTAGTCTTAATAATTAAAGTGAAATGTGTGAAACTGAATATAGTGGTAGAAGTAGTCAACTGAAAGGTTTATTTCACATAAAGGCCTCATTGTAAACATTGTTCATGTGAACTGGCCTTTTTCCAGCACTTGAGGAGACAGAAAAACAAAACTACTTAGAATTGCTGTACAAATAAACATCCCCTGAGAAAAGCCAAAATATTTATCCCAGCATGTGGTCATGGTGAATTGGACATGTGAAGCATCTGGTTTGCCATATATATTAAAGCGTTGCCAGATAATTTGGAAGACATGTTCCTGAAGTACTGTGAGACGGTAAGTGGCTCCGAGTCATTACCACTGCAGAGCAAGACCTTGCTGGCACTCCATGTCGCATAAGGATTTGCTGCTGGAGAAACGCYCGTTACAAAATGCTCGGAGAGCACTCTGACAACGGACTTCGTGTCGAGTGGGATGCACTTAGGCTCTCAATTCCATTAAAATCAGTGGCTAAATACCTCTRAGAATATGATGTTTACGGTTAATATCACCAGTTGGAACAATAACTAGTAATTAAGCTATGTTGCAAGGGCCATGCATTCTGATACCCTGCACAAGACTGGCCATAGATTTAAATTATCACTACTTTACCCTTCACACATTGTCCCTCTTGTTGACTATAAGAAACAAAATGAGAATCTGAATACCTTCATCTTCCACTTTGRGTCTTTGTACTTTGGTCAGGTGTTTAAAAACCTTTACTTTGAAGCTGCTACTTGTGTTTCTGTAAGACGTATTCGGATCACCCCGAACTCTCTCTCTTGTAGCCTGGATAAATGAGCTAGAATCTGGTGTTGCATTGTGCTGTTTGCTCAACTCTTTTTAAGCAGTCTAAAGTTAAAGAATATATTGTATATGTATCTCTAGAAATTGCATGTTTTGGCAAATACTTGACCTGTAGGGCAGTTTGGAAAGTGATGCCACTTTGTAGCACTGTGTGCCAAATTGTCAAACAGTTATATTTGAAAACTATGGGCTTCTAGACTTCTTGAGCAATCCTTGTACCACTGCTGGTGTTCTGAACATGCTTTTATGCGAGAACCTACTGGTTCCTAGTGGATAGTCTGCGTTTATGACAATACTCATCTCCCCATTTCTCAGTTCAGCAGCAGGGATGCCTTGGAGTTTACATGCAACAGCTTTTGTTACGAAATCCATAAAGCACAGACAGCTTATGAGAACTTTTGCATTTATTCAATATTTTGCATGCACAATCATGYCCTTTGCAATGCTGCTTTTACAAAGTGGATAGGTTTACAAATAGAAAAGGAAATGGGCATAATCTACAGGAATCTTTTTTTAATACACTCTTCRTTTTCTAAGCATAATAACCACCTATTTCACCACTTTTTTCAAGCTCTTTCTTGCTGAACATCCTGTATTTCCTCATCTGGTGCAGACTCCTGCTAGTGGAAAAATAAAATAGCTCCTTCAACTCCAGTTGTTAGCAAGACTCCAGTACCAAAATGACACTCAGGTGTATTTATAGCTTTGCATAAGCATTTGCAGGAACATGAATCTCTCACAGACGGCAAAATGCACTCAGTCTCCCTTTTGCCATATCCTTATCCTAAAAGATGACAATTAAAATTATTTCAAAGTTCAGGTTTAGATAACATTTTGATTAATTATGCACTGTTCCTTATTGCCATATTTTGACATTTCTCTCATTAGTCTTGTATTCCATAAGCAAATTAGTAWGGCAGAATTTTCATTAATAACTCTAAATGGGAATAACTTTCATAATCAGTACACTGGATGTGTCAAACTGTATAAATTTTTGTTGTCAGTGCTCATTATTTCAATTTCTGAACTGTTCCATTGTTCAGGCTAAGCATAATTATGAACCTTCTTTCTGAATAAAGAACAAGCTATCTTAAGCTCTGCTGAGAGCCAATATATCTCTTTAGCAACCCTGAACTATAATGGGAGAAGATGAAATGTTAAAGCKCACATAGTTTGCTGGAAAAAAGCATTTTCTGAATGAAATTATGAAGGAGATAGCCTTCTTTATTACAAAACATCAAAGATCAAACATGAGTGTCAAAGTGGAGGAATTCTGTGTTAATTCAATGTGATTGTTAAGATGTTTTCCCTCTTCTGCTTCTTGAATTTGTTCAGAACTGTTTCAATTTTAGCTATTTCACATAAAAAGCCTGATGGGAAAAAATCTTGTTTCAACCGAATTTTTTTTAAAAGTGTTCRATTCAACAACTTTAAGATCACAGTTGACCTGTGCCAATACTTCACTGGCTATGGCTGACCCATTTCACAAACACGTTCTGTGTTCACATTGCATTACAAATTGTATCACAATGAATGAACTGTGGAGAAAATCCCAACCGCTGGTGTTCTTTTGGGGTGATTCAATTGCACTGCCTATTGGTGGAAAACAGAGAGAGATGCTGAGAACAGCCTGACSTCTCCTCTAGCCCATTTACTCAAATTGGTGGCTAGAAACACAGAAAGAAACTTYATCTCCTCTTCTTCTATTACATATCAGTGGTAAGCCCATCATAATGCAGCATAAATCAAAAAGTCAGACTCTTAAAAAGTCAAACTCTCTATGATCAGGAACTGTCCATCTGTGGGTGCAAGAAGTCTTTAGGTCTTGTCTCTTGGAGAATGGATAGGAGAGATTATTCTGTGGAGCAAGGTGTCTTCAGAACTTGGCTTCCTGATTCATGGAAAGTTCAGGAAAATTGAGGGGGAGAAGAAAGAAATTTCAACTGGAGAGTCATCATTTCTGGAAACACTGTGAGCACATTTCAGGCCAGGTCTGTGAGTAAAGTTTTCCTTTCTGGCTCTACTTGAAGGCTGCCTTGGACCCCAATGGGCAACTTAGCAGAAACTGAGCAGGCTGCTGTGGCTTTGTTCAGAAAGCATTCCTCGAGACCTTCTCACCAATTGTGATCTTTCCTGTTACAGGATCTTCACTTTACTGTACTTTATAACTAGTTAAACACATGTAATGATCCAGGAAATTTTTCCATTTGCCACCTATAAGTTGCTTAGTATTGAAAACTCATTCCATGTAACAGCCAGATTAAAAGTCAAGAATCCCCACATTTCTAATATTTGTTTTCTTTGTGTTTTTTTCAATTACGTTTAGAATGCAGTTCCAAGGGCTGACRAGAGACCATAAAGAACAATATTCATTCAACCGTGACAATCTTGCATTTAAATGGAAGCAAGCCCATGGGCAACAAAATACATCACCACCACCAAATCACATCAGAGAAAAGTGCCTGCTGCTTATGGGACTACAAGATGGAAGGGTGGATCGCTTGACAAAACATATAAGATTTTAAAAATGGAGGGGGGGAAGACAGAGCCTCTCACTTTTTCTTCCTTTTTCCTTTTTTTTCTACTGAGCCTAAATGCCACTTGTGAAGATTAGTACAAGAACAAAAAATTCAATTTACCGATGCAAACAGGTTCAATTTTTTGCTCCGAGTCTCAGTACCCATGCATGGCTGAGAATGACAAATGAACAATGTAAGAGGCTTTTCAATTATACATAACAGATACCCAAACATTGTTTAGGGGAAACGTGTTTAGTGGGAATAAGAGGCAGGTAGATACAAACTAGATTGAGAACAAAATCCGAGCCTTTGTTGATTTTCTGTCACACTAAACAAATGAAGCATTCAATAAAAGCATGCTATAGACTAATTAATAGTCAGAGGAAAAAAACTACACATGCCTGAAGAAATGGGGGTTTTTCTTCAATTTCTACCAAAAACCTAAAACAAAAGGTGAATATCAATGTCTTAAAAGAGCAAAAGCAATAGACAAAGCTGTTGTATTGATTATCTCTGTTCTTTGCATGCCAAAAACTGTAAGTACATTATTTCAGGCAGTAATCACTTCACACTAAACAGAATATGAAAGTTCACAAACAACCTTTTAAAAAATTACATGATTCGTACAGTTAGAAATGAAGTGTAAGAAAAATAAGATGTCAAAAAAAAAAACCTAAAGAAGAGCYCCAACAGTTGCCAATGCATTTAGAGACTACCAAGATAAACGGTTCTTAAAAATCCATTTGGACAATGTTTTTGTTTTTATCAAGTAGTGATACATAATGGTCATCAAGAAAGTAAATGAACACATTTCAGCACTTATAGGACTTTCACCTGTCTGCTGTTTGGGGTTTAAGTGATATAAAAATTGTGTGAGCTGTCTTTGATGCTCCAGTGAACCCTCCTCCACCTACCCAGTCACTACACTAGGAGGTCMCATTTTAAATTGCACTATTCCATTCTCCAAAGTTTCTCCTCCCATTCATCTTAACTCCACTATCAAAGCTTCAAGCATAAAGATAAATCAGAATTTTATAGGAATAGTGCAGGTGGTTAGGTTAACTGCAGCTACAAACCTAGGCTTGTAGGGATGCTGTCTCAGCCTGACATGAAGCCCTCTGCTCAAACGGAAACAAAGAAAATAAAAGGAGTTCTTCAACCTGCTTTATCAAAGGATTGCGCTTTTCCACCCTCCTGCTCAGAACCAACAACAGACAAACTGCTGCTCTTGCCCTCTGGTCCCACTGAGGGCCCCGGGGCTCAAGATTTTCTGAGAGCAAGGTAAGAAAGAAAAGCTAAAAACAGCCTAAGTCATTCCTCAATCTCTTAATCATCAGCTAGAGATTTCAATCAATGGACAAATTATTTTACTGTCCTGAAAGTGTAGAGTTTTTAGTAATACTTATCCCTGTCATTACACTTACTCCTTTCCATAATTTTTTTGTTAACAATAATTAGTGTAAAATGCATTAATGTCTCTTCTCCTACCTAGAGAGAAAGAAAAAATACATGACAATTTATTTAGAAATTCAGATTTCTTCAGAGATTTTTTTTTWAATGATAAACAAAAAGTCAAATTTAATATTAAATTTCAAATCAAGAAACTTCTCATGTTACATTTTATTTCACTATGCAAACTATTTTGAAGTTTATGAGCTCTTTAAGAAATAAACTAACTAAACATGAAATTTCTGCTTGTTAATAGCTAGCTAGAAATCCCAGTCAACAGATTATCACTTTACATGAAACTTCTTTTTGCTGCCCTTAATGTGATGCATGTTTTGCAATTAGGCAATAAAACAAATCTTCCCCAGCAGACAGTGAATGGTAAGAGAAGCAAGCCATCCCAAGGAATCTAAATTTCAGATCCAAAGTTACCTGACATGTGCCACAGTCTGCCATTGGCAATGCTCATCATAAACCGGGCTAGAAAAAGAGGGAAGTTCTCCTGCCTTGTAGGAGATTCTGGAAGAGGAGAATGCCAAGTCCTACATACTTCCCTTCTAAGGTATTGGGTCCTCCTGAACTTTGAAAGGCTAGACCCACAAAGAAAAATTGTGTTTATCTTGAAGGCTGCATTGGTTTTAAGTTCATATAATAATGAATCTCTCAGGTTTTTACCATATTTACAGATATTTGTAGATTACTAGATCCCAATCTACACGAAAATGTTGTCATTTATCTAAGTTTAATGAAAAATTAAGGATATGTTTATTTTTTAAAGGCAATTGTATTAATTAAAACAGCTTTCAGTGAAAACTGCATCAAGAGAAATTATTTTGTTGGTAGTGCTGCAAAAACAAAATTAGTGAGCAAAAGCAAAAAAAGTTTTAGGAGTTCAAATAAAGGGAGATAATCATGGAAATAAAGTTCTTCAGAGAAATAAATTTATAAATTGAGAAGCATCACATTATTTGCTTTTTGAAAGTGAAAATAATTAAATACTAATTTTGATAATGGATAATCAAATTAACAAATGTGCCCTCTAGGTTTTCTTTGGTTAGAACGTCCTCCAAAAATTCCATAAAGAGGAAACACAGGGAAAACAAACAGTAATTAGGACACAAAAAAAAGGAGAAAGCCGATCACTCTTAAAAAAACATATGTYCTTTCAGTTGTTCTCATTTGCACTTTTGAAGAAATTAATGTAGTTTTTATATAAGATGACTAAATTCTCCTGACATACTATTGAATGTAGTGAACATCCATGGAAAATATTTTGGTCACATCGAATACCAGTATTTGAGCAGTACCTGATCTGACTATGTGCATGAAAATCATCTCTCAGGGCAAAAACAATGCCAGCTTTTCCTTTTAAAACTTTTCCAATCTTTCATGTTGAATAGCAACATTATTACCTAAAACACTTGCAACAGCACAATACAAAAATACGAAATCCAAGTATTTAAAAATAAGTAAATGTTAGCATTTAAGTAGATCCCACAACTGCAGTTAACCCTCACATGTACTGAGCCTAACACGCTTCTCGATTATGTTGTAGGCTTTCACAAAATTTCAGAGACAATTCCTTTCAGAAAAATTTAAATTATTTTAAAAAGCCCAGATTCATCAAAAAAAAAATCTCTACTGGTATTCTAATATGATCTTTTATATTTGCTATATTTCAGGATGCACAATAAAACATGCTAACATCTCAAAAAGTTGGCTGAATCTTTTCTTGTTGGAGCTTTGTTTGACCATATGGCACCGCCTCAGGGATGAAATCATTACCAGAAATTCTCTAAAACTTAATTTTCTTTCATACTCCCAGTCACTGATAAAATAATGAGTAGCATCTTTGTGCAAATACTGCATTATTAGTAATAAAACTGCAAATATTTACATATTTTAGATTTCCCAGACAACCACAATTAGGCTGTCTTCTGCTTAAGAAAAACCTCTTTCTSCTGCTAATGTTTTCTCTAGCCATCTGTCCCCAAAAGATTATTGTTTGCTTTCTGATGATAGAGTAGCCTAATAGTCCCCTTTTCTGCAAAGCTCTAAGTTTGCAGAGCATTTTGAAAATGGCATGGAATAAAAATCTGACTTAACAGATCTACTGTTAAGCAAGAAACAAATGGCAGGCTAAATCCATGCTTACTTGTTTTGCTAAAGGTCATGGCTACAGAAACTGAGACTTTGCAAAGTATTTAATATAGCTAATAAACTAGGGTTGATATATTCCCTGTCTACTAGATGGAAAAAAATTGTATCCCGTGGAAATAGTATTTGTGCTTTTCTTGACCCATCTGAGGTCACAGTTTTCACTCACTCCTCTTCTAGTCAACATTGCTGATCATTTCTCCTCTTTGAAAGCCTGGACTATTTATAGAGCTCTTTACTGCTACAATTTCTAGATCTCTTACTCTCTTCACATGTTGTGAAAATATTGCTTATTTCCTGTTGCGCTCCTTGGAATTGAAGCATAGTGGGATGAAAACACATGCAATGTGAGTGTTGAATTGGCTATAATTTTCTAAGCACAGAACTGGTAAAATCTTTGTAAGTTTTTCAGGTGGTAAGGTCATTCTTTAATTACTTTGCATTTTTCAACCTTCAAACTCAAATAATCTACTGATTTAATGGCTCAATAAATACAAATAATAAATTTTATGCAGTGTGATAACAGGGATTCATTTTTTATTTATGACATGCAATTCTAGCTGCTTTTTCATTGTAATTCATCATAGTACATCTGTTTTGAATATCACATAGTAATATTAAAAAAAAATTGAATAATTTTGGCCTCTCTCTGACATATCCTTTCCTATTTACATACCTTCCCTTCACAAAACAAAACAGAAAATTCAAGAATTAACATTAGAAAAACTGATCTGCCTAGAATTGTAGTGATTTATGCCTAGGCAGGTGTCAAGGCGCATTTTAATTTATTTCTTACCTCTGATCCCTTTTCTAAATGCTCACAGTCTCTTTCAGAATAAAACTAACCTTCCTATTTCTTATGATTGTGCTTCCTCAAACATTCACTGGGCATTTACCTGTAGCATCAGACACCTCTGCTGAGCAGCAGAAAGCCTCTACAACCAGGTCAAAAGTACAGCAAACACATCTGGAGCTCTCTTACTGCTTCATCTTTGCACGTACTGTGATCCCGGAGGCCGAGTTCTGCGAGCTGCAGTTAGAACAGGCACAACGTCGTCCCTCACACACCTACAGTCCTCCCAGCTTGGTTGGGCTGGTTGGAGTAATATTCCTACAACATCTGAACAAAGATGTTTGAAATTCTAGTAGGGACATACTAGAGTGTTAGGCTGATGCTTTTATTTTACATAGAATCATAGAATGGTTTGGGTTGGAAAGGACCTTAAAGGTCATCTAGTCCTGACCCCGTTGCCATGGACAGGGACACCTCCCACTAGACCAGGTTGCTCAGAGCTTCATCCAGCCTGGCCTCGAACACTTCAAATGAAAGGACATCCAAAACTTCTCTGACTAAATATTGTTATTGTCAGTTCTGACTCTTTAYTTCTTTCTCAATTCAGACTTGATCCAAACTTACTTGTTGCCTAAGGCTGAGTGAAGATCTCTCTGTGCCTTCAGTGTGTTTATTTTCTCGGTAACCAAAATAAAATGCAAGCACAAATCTACAGACTTTTCCATATTAACTATTTATTGCAGCTTATGGTACAGAATTTTTTGTGCATGCAATATATGGATAGGCTGGTATTGCACTCTCAGTGCAGAACAGAAATTCACAGCACAAGGAGTGAAGGCCTTCCAAAATTAACTTTTGAGGCACGCAATGAGAGTCTTCACGTGCCAAGTGGTGCAAAGAACCTGAATTCATAAGGAGATGAGTTCCACCTGAAACCATACAGTTGTTCCAGCTGAAACCAAACCTGAAGCTCGCTCGTGCAAGGACCATAACCAGGTATATTTGAAGGAGGTTATTCAAATGTTGCACAACGCAGGTAAATAGTAAAGAAATGTTCTACACTCCTGTGATACCAGTTGTCTTGACTTTACCCTATTTCATTATCTCTGTGTATCATAATGGCACTCAGCAGGTTCAACTGGTCCAAAGAAAAGGAAGTTAAAAGCAAACCTGTGTACAACTGAGGATGAAGAGTGAGATTTTTTTCCTCCTTAAATGTCTGAAGGACACTCAAAGATGATGAGTATACCTTCTACTTTATGAAGGTTTTTTTCTTTTTTCAGGTCCCCTCCCTTTGAATGTGTTGCTAGGCTTTTTCTTCTCCAATCTTTATGTTCCAGGGATCCAAATGACTCTCACTGAAGCTGTCAAACTGCTAATTGCAGAGGGTTTATGTTTTTACCAGTCCAGCTGCACGTAGATGAATTAGATCCTCAGTTCCAGAGCCTAAATTCATCCTTTCTGAAGTAGACTTAAGCTTTTCTTCTGTAGCCTGGAAGCAAACAAATTTTCTCAGTTTATACTGTTAAGACTATAATTCTGCTTTTGGGCATTGCAATTTAATTGCTATTTAATAGATCCAAATGTGAAATCTTTCCCTAAGGTAACTCACTTATGCTATTCCTTACCGTTTGTTTCATTAATAGGGCCTACCACGTCTTCCTGGAATATTGTTAAAGCTCAGTACATTTTTTTACCTTCATGACCTGACTTACAGCACTCCATAATGATCACTTAAACTTATTCAGACTAGTACAGTTGGAGTTTGGTGCTGCCGAGTTCTCTCTACCTTTTTAACTTTTCAGTTCAGCCACCAGTTCTGTCTTTAGTAGAGGTGTTAGATTRAAAAACAAACACAGTGACAATCGTGTCGATGGGCAGTAAACATCCTATGACATCTCAACCATCTACGTGAGTGTTTAAACACTATTTCTAATATGGCCACAGTATTAGTCTTGTGAATAGACTCCTTGATTTACACACTCCTCCTGCCAAATATTAGGAGGGGAGGTTATAAAGAGGACTTATAAAAAAACAATCCATCTGAAACAGAATATTCGCCCTTTGACTGGGCATCTTTTTTTTTTTCTTATAAATGTTTCAAGAGGCAGTGCATGATTTATTTTAAAGACACTCTAATTCAAGGTTACGCCAATGAAACAACTGTTGTTCTCTTTGATTTAGATGTTCCAGACTTTCCCTTACGCAAAGGCTATGTTGGCTTCATTTCCTTTATAAATAATCTTGCTTCCAGAGCTGCCAGCAAACTGACTCACAAGTGGTTTCACTAGCAGGTAAGTGGAAGTTTACTAAATATATCTAATGTCAGAAAGCCTCCTTGGAGAAATTAGTGAAATATGCAATGTTATTGTGGAATGAAGTGCCATATTTCTAATGTTCCCTAAAATCTTTCATCTTACAATAGCTCTTCTTTAAAGCAAAATTTTATGCCTCTTGTATGAAGATTGAATAAGATTTTCCTCTTTACCAACTGAAGAAGTTTAATAGTAGGAAAACTTCTACTGAAATGTTTCTTATCTTTTGTATACTGCTTTTCCTACTTCATCTATTTTTTTCACTGCATCAGCCAGAGGCCACACATCCCTCAGAGACTTTCTAGCTGGTCATCAATGAGTCTTCTTTTGGGTCTGGACTGGGAATTATCTAAGGAGGGCTACTCCTGCCAGGTACAGTTTTTAGTATTCACTCTGCTCAGGGAGACCAAATTCTGTTCTCACTTGCTCAAGTGTAAATATTGAATAATTCCATTAATCTACCTGACAGTTACAGATTTCTCAGACGACTGTGTGGTTTGGTGCACTCTAATTGCCAATACTTTTAGCTAGTTAATCCTGTGTCAGTCGGCAGCACACAGCACAGGAAGGCAGAGGACAGCAGCAGTCTCTGCCTTAAGCAGATAACCACAGACTGGGGCAGAGTAAATGCCTCTGTTTAAAACATGTTGTTGTAGATACCTGAACTGATGTTTATCCTTCAACTTTACCTTTTAATTATTTCCAACCAGAAGCAGAAGCCAAATTTCACCACACGCACACACACCCCCTGCTATATATACATGTAATTCTGTGATACCTGTGCAGAAGTGGAAATACCTGTTCTGCCACAGTGTCATTGCCACSGGGGCTCCACATGCTAATGTATGGAAAAGACAAGCTAGAACGACCTGATTTGGGGTATCTTCATAAAGCTCCCACGCCCGTCCAGAGGTGGCTTTGGGTGASAGCACACCTTTTGCAGCAAGGCTGTGTCTGCTTTTACCTATAGCAAAAGCCGTGGTACCACTGAATGCGAACATGTAACCAGACTAAAGCTTTATGTGGCCACTTCTCCAAATGCAAGCAGATTTTTATGGACTTGCAGAATTTAGATTTGAGTCTTTCCAAATATGTTTCCCTATTCATTCTCCTCCCCCCCTCCCCAGACATATGGAATGAAGATGGCTCTGAAAAGACAAATCTAAAAGAGGTATTTTCTTCACCCTGCCCCCATTCTACAGGTTTTCCAGAGAAAACAATCATCTATTGAATTAATTTTTTAATTATTGTCTTTCCATTACTTTTACTTTTTAGCATAAAGAGACGTAAATATATTTGTTCAGTGGCAAGATAAAAAGCACAATGGCACTTTTAAGCAGCTCTCAGGAAAGAAGGTGCTATATCTTTGATGCATATTTTTTCAATAAGACATACCTAATGCATACTATAAGAGAATGCACTTAAACAGGCTACTTGCTATAAATCCACACTCTTGTTTTCTGTCATTTAAAAATATTAAATATTATTCTAATAGTACCATCTACCTTGACTATTATTTTGTTTGCAACTTCTGGAGCAAACACAGCCAGAGAACAAGATGGATGGCTTCCAAAAGAACACCTAGGAGTGCTTCTTTCTTTAGAGCAGAAACACAAGACCTCTTTTTCCAGAAATGGTTAATGCTTTTCTGTCCAGGAGATTTCCTTGATGCTTGTTGATAATATCTCTGAGATGGCATTATTACTGGCAAACAATGATTTACTGGAAAGTGTAAGAACAGAGCAGTGGCCTCCAGAAATGCCACTTGAAGGCCTCTTGATTGATTTTACAATGATCCCAAAGAACTATTTGTCCTGTGTTCAATATAATTTTTCATTCCTTGTAGAAAGTTACAGCTATATATGGTTTAAAATTAATTTATTCTGGAAACAAATAAGGAAGAATAGTGTAATAAAAGCAGACTACAAAGTCTGGGGCACAATAACTAGTGTTTCAAAAGAACATGAATCACTCCACTACAGTCTTAATAAAGAAACATATATTTAGTAGGCATTGATCACTGTATCTCGTCACCAAGTCACTCCAGTGGCTTGAGACTGATCTGAAGGTGAATGATGTGACCAAAGGGTATAAGTACATCACTTTCAAAGCAATTACCTGCATCAGGCACAGCAACCTTGGTTTGTTTTTTTTGCCCTTAGGTAGATTATGTAGTTAAAAATTGCAATAAACTAATAATTATATTTCTTAGGGTATCACAATAACTATATTTTTTAATGTAGCACAACATTACAAAGAGACAGAAGCTTTGTGGAGAGTAAGGCTCCACACGTTTCAGAAAAAAAAAAAAACCTCTCACAATCACATATGCTGCCCAGCAGCAAAGACGGGGGAAACCTTCCCAAATTTCATTCCCTTCCCTGATAGCTGTGCATTAAATGACTTGCAGAAGTTCCCCCTCCCCAGGGCACAGGGTGCTGTCGGCGCTGGTGGGAAACCTCCTCCAAAGTGCAAATACTGGATAAGGAAGGGGAACACCAATCAGTAGTGCATTAATGCATTTACAGACCTCAATTTTTGCAGGTCCTAGTTTTAACCTCTATAGATTGTTCACTTTCAATAAATTGTCCACACACTTGATATGAAGAGGATTATTTCACTAAAGACTTCGTGGGCATGCTGTGTTTATGCCTTGTGACAAAACAAGTGTCTTTGTATAACCTCCAACACTTATTGCAGCTTTTTTTAGTTCCAGGTACTTCAGATAGTGTCACAGCTTACATTCTCAGAACCTGAATGTTAAAAGTTATACTGCTGCAAGGAGTTAATAAATTAGAACATGCTTCCTGACTTTTTAGCCCTAATTTCTTTTTCTTTCTGCCATTTTAATGTGGTGCTTGCCATTTCATTCATAAACATCATGAATAATTCCTTTTCCTTTCTGCTACTGCAAAGATTAATTTTGTTAAGGATAGTGAGAACTCAGTCCATCTTTCTTTAATCCTTTCGACTTTTCTCACTTCCAGTATCTTTGCTTAAATACCCAGGGTTATGCATGTTTTGAATAAAGCTCCACTCACATCATGTAGACAGAAGCAGTCCTGGCCAATTAGTTTCTGCATAGCTTAGATGCTTTATTGCATTTTTTTTTTTTTTGACAACAAAATCATGGCATGTTGAATATACCTAACCTTAAATATAAATAAGAAAATTTTCCTCATTTTTCCTTATTCATAAAACAAACACATAATTGTGTTACTTTGGTGCTGATCTTGAGGGGAAAAAAAAAGAATTATCTGTAAGAAATAAACCAACCTTTCAAATTTTCTTCAACTGTAATCTTTGCAAGACTTCCAGTCTGTTCAGGTAATGATTCGGTCAGAAAATTCTTTTTACGCAGCTTTCAAAGTCAGGAAAAAAGAATTCTCTTCAACATACACACACACATCTCACATTTAAAATTTCAGCAACTATGATTTGCATCTTAATTTCACTCTAGAAATGCAGTTTATAAGGAAGCCACGGTTGTAATCATGTGAGTAATATTTTGCTAGTAATTAGCCCAATTGGTATATGTACAGCTTTACATACAACAATATTCTTTTKCTGTATTTACTTGTATACATATACATTTCACTTTTTTGTTTCCTTGGTCTTCAAAAAGTGCCATCTCTATCAGTGTAAAGTTATTTCTGAGAAAGTAGCAGACATTGAAATCATATGGGACAGATATTCACTATTCCGGTGCAGTAAATCTCCAAGATCCATGGCAATGAACACCCTTACACAACAAACATTTATCTAGGCCTGACGGCAGCTCATGAACTTGAGATTAGGAAACACTGTGTTATATAATGTCCACACACGTGAGGAATCAGAATAGCTGCAATCAGTCATTAACACCTGACTAACACTATTTTCTTGAACGCTAGAGGGAGATCAAAGCAAAAGAATAAATTATCTAGTACATCATGGATACTAATTGCAGTTGTTAATAAAATTTCAAAAGACGATGTAATGAAGCACCAGGTAACATAGCATCTTAATTTTTCCTCACAGTTCTCACATGTCCTTATTTGATACTGTTTTGACTAGACTGTAATTTAAAAAGAAAGATAAAAATTCTTCAAAGGAAAAGGATTATATCAAAGTCACAATTACTGCACTCTGTATTAAATTAGTTTTTCATATGAAATGCGTTTACTTTGATGAGAAGATACAGGTTCTAGCAACTGAACAATCAAACCACGTGGTACTTTTTTCTAGCATGTACCTACAGCAGTAAGCAGGAGAAACTCATGTTTCTGAAAGACCTTTCCTGGAAAGAGATCTTTCTGTTCTGTCTAAATGCCAGCAACTGAGACCGTCCACATCCAAAAGAGGATGGAAATTAATGCTGTTACTCTTTTGCTATCACAGCCACTGTTGTGTGCAGTGTCTGCTGAACAGAGTTTTTAACACAAAATGCCTATTTGAAAATATAGGCTTTTTTAGTTTTGCTTGAAAGAAAGTTCAAATGTGCACTTTTTTGCCATCTCAGTTACTGACGCGAAATAGCAATGCTTTCAGAAAGATTTCCAAATGAAGGAACAACACTTATACATTACCGAAGAACTGTGCTGCCRCTAAATTTTAGCAACTTTCTTGGATGCTTCCTGCACCATTTGGGCATGTTTAATAAACTGTGAGGAAATTAAAATCAAGGTCATCTGAGGAAGCTATTTCCTTCAAGACTTTAACAACTGCAGCTGAGGATGTTTCACTTATGATCTGCTACTGTTCCTCAGGCAGACAGATTTCTGTTCGGGTTTTTTTATACAGGCCACGTCGAGGTGCCTTAAGCATGGTCAACCTAGAATTCAGTGAGATATTTGAAGTACTCAGCCAGTGATCTTCACTTCATTATAGTTTAACTATGGCTAGAAAAGCTAACGGAGGTAGAGAAGCTGACAGAGCCCTTGGCAGACTATTGCAGAGTAATTCCTCTGGCACAGTTACTTTTAACAACTGTAAAGAACCGTACAACGTGCAGGGCAAGACAGAATCGGGCTCAGTGTGTTTTTTCACTTGCTTGTTCAGGGTTAAGCCAAGCTGTTAGACAAAAAGAAATGCCCGTTAGAAAGTGTAGGGATCACTCTGTTCTCAAAGCTCACCTGCGTTATAACAGGTCCAGTCCCCTTTGCCCCCATGAAAGCCATTGCATACCTACTGAAGGCAGGGGAGGGGGGAAAAAAGAGGTTGTCATTTTGCTTTTTTTACAGCTTTAAAAACTAAGCCTCTGCATCCATGTTTTTGAGTACCTGTTTCCTTCTCCAATGCCTAGTACACCTGGAAAAGCTAGAAACAAGACACAAGCTAATTGTCCATAGTTTTTTTTGTCAAATGTATCTTGATAAAAAATTGTTAACAGCTTGAAGTGACTAAAAAAATGCATCACTCCTATCCACGGGACTTTGGCTGGCATTTTCAGACAGAGAAGGTCATCCTAGGCAGCACCAGGCAGCATAACCAGTCACATACAGCTTGTCCAACCACCTCAGCAAGGCATTCTTGTTCCACTAGGACAAAGTTTTAGAAGGGGAACCAAACTGAACAGATTATCAGGTGTCCCAATGATAGAGGTACTTTTATTTAAACCAATGTGAGCTTATACACTGGATAGCTTTGGAGATAGCTAGAGATAATGACATCAGAACCAAGTGCTACTACATTGGAGACTTTTGGGGATTGAGAAAAGGATTGAGAAATGCCATGGCATTTCAAATGACAAATAAGCACCTCTGTATATACCTCTGTATATACTGAATRGATTGTGAAATATGCGGTATATGCTGTGTCTGATATACAAACCACTTATTCTGTTCCATTCCTAATAAATTACTTTTTTTTTTTAAATTAAATACATAAAACAGGGAATTAATACATTTCATTATGCTGGAAAGAAATCATTGCATCTACATAACCAGCTAGTTATCACAGCTGTTTTGTGCATTCCAAAAGCTGAAGAGACTACTCAGTACCTTTCCAGGTTTTGTTTACTGCCAGCTGTTTGGAGAGTAGATATATCTTGGGGTGTCTCCAATAAAGGGAGGTATGGTTTGCTATTAAAGCAATACTAGATGCAAAAAAACCCTASGAAATTAGGATATTATACAGTATTTAAGGTATATCATTTCTTTACCATATCTTATCATTATAGTTCACAGCTGAAATTACTTTTACTGCTATTGCAGATGACCAGGTCAGTTTATTTAACATTTTGGGATTGAGGGAAATGTGTTGTTTATTTATTTATTTAATGAATAAGTTTTCATCCAATAAAAAAAATAAATTAAGTACAGACCTATTATTCCCAGACCTTTCAGCTGCTAAGTCATTGCATTTCTACTGTAGAGAAAGTTGTRTTTTAGTTATCAGTAGGCACAGGGCACACAGGAGAGAGTTATGCTTTGTGCCCATGGCTAATCCTCTGGAGTACTAGGATTTCCCAGCATCCACAGGGACATTCTCAGCCTTGCCACAAGCTGAAGTATTGGGGCTGGCTGTGTAATGTAAACCACTGTAGACATGTTTTCCAAATGACAAGAATGTTGTAAGGAGCCACACCACAATCATGGTGACTACAGTTGTCAGGTAATCTGATTTTGATTTGTTTCCTAAGTTTGTACAATACTGTCAGTATAGTTTCTGGTCCTGGCTTCCATTCTCCCAGTTTGCTGCTTTGTCTTCCATTAGATAACTACCAATAGAATAGAAATTGATGATAGTATTGCAAATATATGCACTTTTAGTAACTTCACTATTGTCATCAGCTTGTTGCCCTTTACACAAGCTCAGGAGACTGCCTCTTGCWAGGTAAATGTCTCTGAATATCCAGTATTACGGAGCTGTTGATTTCTCCTTCCAGCACCTAATACAAACACGAAAAAGTATTATTTGAATTCTTTGCAGTTTTTGTTATACATCCACCTTTGCAAATGGGTTTCAGACTTAAAGGAGTCTTTCATTGAAATKTATTGCTTTTTGACTGTTTTACATTTCTTGCTACAGTCAGGCAAACTTAGACCGTGAATGACTTTGAGAAAGGTGAAATCCAAATAATTCAGCTATTTCCAGAAAAGCCAGTATAGTCCTAGATGGCATTTTTTAAATTCTTGTTGTGTTCTATTTTTAACGTTTCTGACACATAAACGCTAGCTGGCAAAGGATGACTTTGCAGATACCTGCAAAAGATAAATCTGAGGTATTTCAGAGGGTGAGTGGTATGGACCCTTTATCTGGACAGTACAATGATGAAGCAAACCGGCAAGGTATTGACAGTGGAGAGGAAATCTGTTGCATCCAAACTGTCTTTGGCAGTACAAACACAGGAGAGTAAACTTTTTTTCACCTCTTATATTTGTCTGAAATGACCTTGGCTCTAACTTCCGTAAACAGTAGAAATATGCATCCAAGCTCCAAGGTGTCTTCTTTTTTCATTAGCTCTTAGGACACTGTTAAGATCTGATTATTGAAAGATACCTGTGCCCAAGTGAAGGTGAAAACCAGACCATATGCCGAAGTTCATAGTACAGATTTTATTTAAGAGTATATCTGAGGTAGAGAGATAGAAAGAAATAGAAGAGGGGAGGGAGGGAAGAGAGAGAGAGATGAAGCGGAAGACAGTCACCACACGTGGATCCAGTGGCATCCTGCTGGTCCTTCTTCACCTTGGACTTCTCATTGCAGGGGGTCCTGGAATCGTTCTTGTGGAAGTGAYTCTTTATACAGCCCAAGTCCCAGGTATCCACAGGGTGGTCCCAGATGCTGTTCCCATAATTTGGTGTGATATGTGTATACATGCAGTTGTTTCCTTTCCAACAGTTTGCCACAGTGGGAATTTTTGCCCAGATTCATTAACCAGGATGTTTCAGTTTAAAGGAAAAGGAAGCCTCTCACTAGTATCTAACGTGCCCCTAAAAACATCAATATTTACAAATGTTCACATATAAATTGAGGGCATTTCATTACACCATCAACAGTGTGGTGGTAAATATGGTACTGTTCTGGACAAGAGTTTATCTTGGCATTAGCCTTATTTGTGTCTAATAATACTGAAAATCTTGTGAGAAATGCCAGGCTTTCTCAAAGCAAACAGCTGGGCCAGTAAAGATTGCCAAACTCTTGAAGTCTGTCAGACCAGTTTCAGTAAATGTGGGATGCCCATTGGTAAAGAAAATTACATATATTKTTTAAAATTACTTTGAAGGTAAAGGAGAATTTAGACTTTGATTTTCCCTAAGGCTCAGTGAAGCCTTGAACAGCTCTTATTTCATCCAATCCAATTGTGCCTCTCTCTGGTGATGATACATGTGTTTTCCATTGCAATAGGTGATATTTCAAATGTCTATCTTTGTCTTATCTGTTGTGGTGAATTTCTTCTTGATATTTATGTTTCTACATGTTTTATTGTAGGAGAAGTTCCAAACATTTCAGTTAAGTCTTAAAATTGCTCCAGATGAAGGAGAAAGCCKTGATCAAAATGGTCTGATTGACAGGTCAGCTTCAGAATAAAGCCAAACCTGAAAAAGAAGCAACCCAGAATCTTTCCACCACCAGAAGAATGAGCACTGAGAGACCTTCCAACTTAACCAAGCACCCAGGGCAGACAAGCATTCCTTCTCTCGAAAACATAAGTGATTTTTCATTAAATACCACTGACTGCACCCAGGTTGTGGTGCCAGAGGAAGTTTTTTTCACTGTTGCTGCTGCTGGGATACTGGAAAATCTGCTTATCCTTATTGCTATTGTTAGAAATAAGAATTTGCACTTGCCCATGTACTTCTTCATTTGCAGCTTAGCCATTTCAGACATGTTAGGCAGCTTGTACAAAACTCTGGAGAACATCTTTATCATCTTGTGCAAAATGGGATACCTGACACGTCACGGAGACTTYGAGAAAAAACTGGATGATGCCATGGATTCCATGTTCATTCTGTCTTTGCTGGGGTCTATTTTCAGCTTGTTAGCTATTGCAGCAGACAGATACATCACCATCTTCTATGCCCTGCGGTACCATAACATCATGACACTGAGAAGGGCCTTGGTTATCTTGGCAGTCATTTGGACATTCTGTGCTGGCAGTAGCATTGCCATTGCCCTCTTCTCCTATGAAGCAGCAACAGTCATTCCCTTCACTATCCTGTTCCCCTTAATGATGTTTTTTATCYTATGCCTCTACGTCCACATGTTCCTTCTGGCTCGATCTCATGCTAAAAAGATCGCCTCACTRCCCACCAGCACAGTCCAGCACAGAACTAACATGAAAGGAGCAATTACGCTGACTATTTTTCTTGGAGTTTTCCTTTGCTGTTGGGCCCCCTTTGTCCTTCACATTCTCTTAGCAAGGTTTTGCCCACATAACCCTTACTGTGCCTGCTACATGTCCATTTTCCACGTGAATGGAACGCTCATAATGTGCAACGCGATCATCGACCCCATGATCTTTGCATTCCGAAGCCCAGAACTGCGGAGTACATTTAAGAAGATGTTCTGCTGTTCCAGGTCAAACTGGAACTGGTAAACACTTCATGAAAGAAGCACCTATGGGGTGCTGTGCAACATCGGTTTGCAGAGCTAAAAATAGTGACAATTATGCCCAAGTAATACTGTGCTTGTAATATACTGCCAGTGATTTTTCAGACAGCTACCAAAGAATGAATAAAAACTAGGTGAGCACACAAATATTTGTCAACCAGACCTCCAGAGATACAACTAAGCTAATTCTGCCGATAATTTTCGTGCAAGTAAAAAAAATACACCTCTCTTAACCATCTCTTGTCATTTCAGAAAAATTCAAACTAAATCTGCATCGTGTTGCAATACCCCAGTGATGAGCCAACTCATTTTGTATCAGTAATTTCAAGGTGTATACAGCTTTAAAATTCTGTTGTTTAAATTGCAATGAAGTGAACATTTGTTTCTAAATGTGCATTTGTATAAAAGTCTATGATTAAGTAAAAAATATGGATATATAGTTTTGCTGAAAAAGTGAATTCAAGACTCTTCTTTAACATCTGGTCTCCTTAAAGTCATACAATTAGTGACCTCTAAATTTAAAAAAAGAATTTTTGGAGTGCAAGTCCAAAAGAAGAGGATATTTTGGTTAAAAAGCTATTTTTAGTCACTGAAGAATTATTTCCAATATAAAATTGTTGTGGCAGCAAGGACAGATTTTGAATTTTAAAGCCCATAAGCCAGGTCTGGACTAGCAAAGGGAATTGCTGAGCTTGTCAGTGCCAGTTCTCTTTAATAAGATAATAAGCTCCACAGATAGTAAAAGCACTTTGATTCAGCCATGACATGCTACAACAAAGAATTCAAAAAACATAATACCAGAGAAAAAATCCAAACACCTCCAAGGAAGTCAGTCACCTAGGTAAGGAAGCAGCTAGCCAGTCTGGAAGGATGCTACAAAGAAGGTCATAATTTACAAATCCTTGCGAGAAACTTTTGAATTGCTCCTGCCAAAATATTACAGAACTCACAAAACTTTAAGGCAGAATAGTTTTCAGCAGCAAAACATCCTGAAGCAGTCCAGAGCGTATGGTGAGGAATTAACCTCACAGTAATTCAGGGAAAACATTCAGCTGTGCCAGAGAGAAGTAGTAAGAGAATTTCAGGATTATGGAACATGGACGAACCATACGCATTCAGGTCGACTTGAGCTTACAGATAAAGTTATAATGGACAATAAACCTGAAAGCCTCTACGGAACTAAGAAAAGAAAATATCTTAAATTAGAAAAGAGATACTAAAATGAAAATTTTTCAACCCTATGCATTTATTACAAAAAACAGGTTCATCTATATCATGCAAGTTCAGAAGGGAGTTCACATATTTTATTTTAATAAGATTTTTTTCCTTTTCATCAAAAGCAGAATAAATGTAAAGCTGCACAGCAAGAAATGAGAGCTAGACTTGGGGAAAAAAAGAAAAAAAAATACAATATTAAAGAAAAGGCAAAACAAAACATCTACAGTACTGTAATGCCCAAATGATGAACTTCAAAATGATAAAAAATATTGGGCAGAAAATTGTGATTTAGGCAGCCCTTATATTAACTCTGCAATACATGAATTATCAAGAAAATGGAACTCTCCTCAAAACTTTATTTTCCATCCAACTCCCTAAAACAGACATAGTTAAGAGAGATAAGTAGCCTCCACCRTGTTAGAAGTCACTGCATCTTGTAAGGAAGTGTACTCTAACTCTACACACGCAAAGTCTCCATGTTCAGACCGAGCTTTCCAAATGTAATTGATCATGCAATTCGTATCATAAAATATTAACCTCATAACATCTAAGCATGGAGAAATAATCATTAAAGAAAACACTACATTTAGCCCCACAGTGATGAACATTCGAGGGAGGCTTGTGTCAAAATCAAAATCCAGCAGTAAAATATATCATTGAAATTCTGTATAAAGRTGTTTGATAAGGACTCCTTTCTTGCAGACGCTGGCATTTAGGGCTTGGAAAGGCACCCTGTGAAAGCTGGGGGGGACAAGGTCATGGTTACAGCAGACACCAGGTGGTGCCACCAGCTACCACTTTCTTCTACCACACCAGCATGTGGCAGCTCAGGGTAGTCCTGAGACAAGTGTAGCTGGGCCTGGCTGCCTTCAGCCCTCATCGGACTGCCCTCACCTACACAAAAGTCTCAGGAAGAGGCTGGCACCAACTCCCTTTGCAGCACCCCCAGGTGCAGGGGAAAGGGGCAGTGGTCGCTCACAGACCCCAGGAGACAGAAGCCAGCTCCCTGCCCTGCACTGCCAGCACCTCACTTTGCAACAAGGACCTGGGGTTCTACAAACAAAATCCATCCTACAGTCACACCTTAGATCACACCCCTCTAGGCCTTCCTTCAAGGGCAGAGCAAACTGTCCTACAATCACCCAACATCTGTCCACTCCTTCCCAGACTGTCCCACTGCCTTTCCCAGCACCATCCCCAAGCCTCCAGCCACCATTTATCTGCAAAACACAGAGCAGCTCTGGTTACGCGGATTATGGACCAGTGAGACTTTTTTTCCCATCTAGCTTGTTAAAACAAGGACTGAACCCTTTGGCAACAAGATTTTGGCAGGTTTTATCCTGCGTTGCTTTTTTTGACTTTAAAGTATTTCTGCAGTTACTGATGTTGAATCTCAGATTGCCATGAGATCCAAGCACTGTCCAGAACAGGTTCCCACCTGATCTTACCAGAAATGAACTGCTTGTTCTTTGCAGCCTGCCTAGGCTCCTCTGTGGATACACTCAGACCAACATCCCAAGGCATTTGCTCCTGTCATGATGCATGAGCAACACCCCAACTTATGTCTTTAAATTTGATGGCTGTCACTGTTACACTCTGAGTCTAATACACAGACAACCAGCAAGGCTGGGGAAAAGCTGCAAGGTAGAAAGATTGAAAATCATGAGAACTGCGTATTTTTCTCCATTTTTGTGTTAGAGATGACAGAATTTGCCATGTTCAATGTGTAAATTTGTAAGAAATGCAGATCCTGCACATTTACAATACAGCTGAATTCTTGTGTCTACAATATTAGATCTCAAGCTGAGCCTAGGGGTTATGTAAAGAGTCAATATAAAATTCAAAAGACACATATAAACCTTTTTTTTCACTTTGCACTAGTTATGATTAAATGGAGCATTCTTTTAAAAATATTTCCTTTCTGGGGAGAGTCAGGAAGAACACAAAATATATTAGAATTTTAAAAATTATAGAAACATTTTAATTTTTAAGTCTGCCTGCATTTTTTGCATGCCAGCAGATGGATAAATCTCCATACATTATCTCCTAACTGGTTGTAAATTTGACTAGCATTTTATTTGTTGTGCAGTGTCCAAGCAAGTTTCTCTGCCTCACATACTAATGTCTCCATATATTTACCTCTGCTGCTCTTTGAACAAATTCTTTAAGCCGTGATTTGTGAAGCTTTCATTGTATTGTGCTGAAGTTACTATTGAAATTCTCCTCTGATATATTAATGTGTAAGAGTGAACACTTTTCTCAGGTTTTGGTACTTCCCTTCATTTGGCCAGCTTTAAATTGCAAATGTTTGGGAGGCAGAATTGTACCTTAGCTTTGGGAGGAAAAAAGTTCATTTTGGATCCTAGCAGAAGCTAACAAGCCTGAAAGGAACATCTAGTTCCTTGAAAATCACAGGCAAAGCTACAATCTATATTTCATTTGGAAGTGTCCACAGAATTTYACATGCCTGTGGCAGCAAAACATTTCCCCGTCACTTACTGCAAAACCAAAGAAGAAAAGCTCCTTCTCTCTTTTTGTTGTTTTGAACTGAACTTCATGTTGAGGAATAAAGAGAACAAATCTGATAAAGGCTCCCAGGGGAATTAATTCCACTGAAGGAGTCAGTATGTCTGTTAGAGACAAGCTTGCAGTTTGATTTTATTCACAAATTAGCAAGACAAATACAGTTTATTTGTGAGAAAATATGGTTTAGAGTTTATTTATGTGAGAAAAATCTTGTTTCAATGAATTACGGTTCTGGACAAAACTTCCAGAAAAATAGGTGCCTTGGACTCCTATTAGCTGAAAAAAATTTCAGCTTTTTAAACAAAACTAAACTCTCCAAATGACACATTTATTCAAACAGAATTATACCCATGTAGGGTCTGGTTGTTAAATCTCTCAAGGCAATTTCAGCAGTTGGCCACCCATTGGCCATCTTTATCATTCAACAGCACTTTAATATGGCTTCGTTTGAACTGTCGTTTTTCAGAAGACACAATGCTGTTGTAAGCTACTGATTCAAAGAGGATGACTTGAAGTACAATTCTGGAGAACTGAGTGTGACCACTTAAGAAAAATTCTTTATGTCTACTTGAAAGCAGTTTTCTTATGTCCTCAAATCCCCTCGCCTCTGTAAGACAAAGATCAGATTATGAGCTGTCACACATAGTCAGTCTAATGAGCGACCATTAAATATCAAGTAATTCCGGATAACCCATCTGGAGTACAAATGCCTAATGAGCAACTAAAATAATTTATTGCTTTCCATAATGTATTTTTTTTTACATTGAGACTATGAGGTGGGTTTGTTACTCCACATTCCATTGCTTCATCAGCACCCTTACGCTACCAGTTATCGCAACTTCAGTCCCCGGACAGTTACACCTGAACCGTGTATGAACTATCTGGATAAAGGTAGAGTTAGTCAAAAAACATTTGTGAATGAGAGGAACTACTCCATCGGCAGCTTCACACCCTCTGACAACCTGTCCAAGGATGGAGGAGACGGAGCACAGGGCCTGGGTGGATACTTGTATTGACATTTCAGCTGTAGTAAGATGTACAGAAGGGTTTCCAGGACAAAAAGATGTTACCCTCCCTGATGGATGCCAGAGGAGCTCCGTGGCCACCGGCCCCTGCAGTGCCCTGACTCTGACCTGGTGTTTACAAGGTCAGGCAGTTAAGAGCCACTTTCTGTGTCATCATGGCATGAGAGCATTCAGCTCTGCAGGGAATCTTGGCGTCAGCATAACACCACGAGGTTTAATACAGCCTCTAAAGCCAGCAAGAAATGTCTTCAGCCCTTTTTGAATCCTATCATGTAGGTTTTTCTGGCTAATTGCCCCTGACAATTTAAATCTGATCTCAGGGTTTGGTGGCATTGAAAGTCTAGGATAGATATCTTCCAATTCAGAACTAGCTTCCCGGTCCAGGGACTCCTGCAGCTACTCACTTTCAAAATTAATTAATATTATCCATCATTCTAAATATGCACTTGAGCTTTTGCTCGAATTTGAAAGAGTGATCTACAGAGTTGCTTCACTGATTCACCATTGCAGTCTTACAGTCCACAGTCTTACATTTTCATTTACTTGAGAAGTGAAACCACTGCCAAGCAATCCGGGTAATCATATCATCTGGTGTGACAGCTAAACCTGTCTTAACCACCAGTCTGTGCAATGAGGAAAAAAGGAAGAGGGAAAAAAGTGCTTCAGCCCAGCAAGAGCAGCCCACGTCAGACGGCAAGCCAAGAGGAACTGATGGAGGTCTCGGGGCCCTCATCTGCACTTAGCTTCCTCTCAGATCACAGCAGAGCCTTTGAAAGAGGGGAGATTTGGATAAAAGGCACCTGCTCACTCCTGGATGAGCAGGCAGCAGAAAGAAGCACAGCCTTGCAAGTAAAAGCTGGCTGGTTAATAAGGGCTGAGGCTGGTAGATTTGCCATTAGAGGAGCTGGCACTACAGGCACTTGGAAACCCGAGAACAGGCCCAGGGAAAAGGGTCAATGAAGACTAATAATTTTTTAAAATAATGGTGTCAAATGAACCAAATCAATTTTTCAGCCTTTTTCTATACTTAGGAGTCTTTACTGACGGTTTTGTCTGGGTGGCTCAGGAGTATCGGGGCACAAGAAAGCTCATTGCACAGAGACGTGTCTGTGTCCCTAAGTGGGAGACTTTCCCAGCAAAGCCAGGGTCAGGTTGGGAGAGACAAGGAGCAGGAAGAAAAAAAGTAATTTCTAAGATTGGGTAGGACAGCATGGAAGTAAGCAGAACAGAGAAACAGGTAGAGAGAGCATATTCATCTTGCATTGCTGGAAAGAAGTGTGTAGAGCTGAGAGAGAGGCAGAAATGAAGAAAGTAATATTCAGGGTCAGACAAACAACAGAAATGTTGAGAGATAAGTGAAAGGAGCAGAAATGTCCAGAACACAGCTTTTGCTCCTGATTTGCAATAACAGCCAACAACCGGTGGATTTCTTCAACTGCTTTTTCCATTCTATATTGACGTGTTGGGCGGAAGTGTCCAGGCACTGGCAGCAGGGGCTGCAGGGTGCCCTCTGTGAGAAGAAGCCAGGACTCRCTCATGATGGACAGAGCTGGTTCCACCAGCTTCCAGAGACTCACCGCAGGGCACGGCTGAGTCCTGCAGCCAGGATGGTGGCACCTCTGTGCTTACGAAAGAGTAAAGAAGGTGCAGGCATGAGACGGGAGTGCGGAAAAAATGCAAGAGAAACATCCCTACAGACACCAAGGTGAGAGACAAAGGAGAGTGAGAAGGTGCTGCAGGCGCTGGAGCAGCCCTCCCCTGCAGCCTGTGGAGATGACCACAGTCAAGCAGCTATTTCTCTGCAGCCCCTGGGGATGACCATGCCACAGCAGCTATTCACACTAGAGTCCATGGAAGACCCCACGCTGTTGCAGGTGGATATTTCCTGAAGGAACCACAACCTAMGGAAAGCCCGTGCTGAATAGGTTTAACCCAAAGAGCTGCAGCCCATGGAAAGGACCCATGCTGGAGCAGAAAAWAAAAGGATGAAGTGCAAGGCGCAGCAGAGAGGAAGTGCTATGGACTGAGAACAGCTCCCATTCTTCATCCTCCTGGGGAAGAGGAGGACACAGAGGACTCAGAAATTAAGCAACAAAGTTGGGTCTGGGAAGAAGGGGAGGATGGGGGGAAGGTCTTCTGGGTTTTGTCTTTTTTTCTCAGCATCCTACTCTGTTTTAATTGGCAATAAATTAATTTCCCCCCAAGGCTGAGCCTGTTTTGTTTATGACAGTAACTGGTGAGCAATCTTCCTGCCTGTATCTTGACCCATAAGCTTTTTTTCATCTTATTTTATCCTCTTGTCCCTTTGAGGAGGGGAAGTGAGAGCAGCTGGGAGGGCACCTGGCAGCCAGCCACAGTCAACCCACTACAATCAATTAATYCTACTAATAAGAATTAATTTCTAGTCTAGAGATCAGATGCAGAAGAATTGTAGTGATGAGCAAACCACAGGTGAAGGAAATGGCTTGCAGTAGACTGGTTTAGTGAACTTGCGCCAGCTTTCTTAGAGATCCCAAACTGAAGCAACTCCTAGTGCTCTTACGCCGACAGGAGAATGCTGACTTCAAACAACCAACAAATAAACCACAGGTAATAATGATAAACTGTGTTCTACACRTAAGCCTAGCTCAAAACACTGGGGATACACTAAAAAAATCTCCTCTCATTCCAGTTGATGAGAGTAAACTTTTCAGGTATACATGGCTTTGTGTGCTGAGTACAATCTGCCAGCTTTCCACCGTCAGATGGTGGTTGGATGAAAACTTTGACTCTGAGAAGGCAAACTGAATTAAACAGAGAGGTAATAATACGATGGTCCAGARCTTAGCACTATTGCCTTGATAGTGCCAAAAAACCTCTAGAATAATATTGAAAATTCAGAGCAGTAGCTTTCTAAACAGCATATTTCGTGACAGCTACTCAGGAGTGTTTGCAAAATGGTCCAGACATTTCCTGTTTATTTAATTGTTGTTCAAGCTCAAACCCTATAATCCTTTTTGCAACCAGTGCCAGTCTCAGCACRTCAAAGGCAAGATTTTCTGATGATACTCAAGCAAGATATAGAAAGGAGGCACAATGACATAGCTTGTGAACTAGTTGTTTCTGTTTGACRTATTAGTGCCAGAGCTACAGTATTACATGACAAAAAGAGCACTTGCCTCAAAAATTCCAGTGAAGAGGTGACTAATAGAAAAAAATTATCTTGAGCACCATCAGCCATTACTGCTGCCAAGGAGGAAGGACATCAGTGGTGGCAGCAGTTGGAAGGAGTGTCTSGTGCCTGGAAGGAACAGCAAAGCTGTAGCTATCTCATTCAATACCATACACAAAGGAACATATGTATATTCACAGACACAAATTCTTTCATCTCAGCCATACAGGCTTTCCATCTCAGTCCTGCATCCATTTGATTTAGAGACCAAAGAAGCCTTGAAGTCTTATTTCTTTGGATATGTGTAAATAAAGTGATACCAAAACCCATGGAAGGAATTTGAAACAGGTCCTGAAGCATCTATAATGTAAACAGGGGTGATGTTTGTGCTTTATGGCTTAATTATTCATTTCTTTTCCATTTCCTTTCAAATTTGTTCAGTTTCTTCCTTGAATCATCATCATCATAAAATTGTCTGTCATGATCCTGGTCCCTGTTAATGTATCATGTCTGGAGGTCACTCATAATAAAGTCAGATTAAGCGTGGCGCTTCTGGTATTTCAAAAATAACTTGGTCATTTAAAATTTAAAATATTTTGCACAGTCATTTGAATTTCAGATGCTGAGGTTTCGAAAATATCTCGTGCATTATATGCTTTACATCCACTCTACAACTAAGCATCATACAGTACATTTTCCTCAGCTTGTTGTCCTCCCAGCAACTGAGGCATGATCACAAAATTTTGTTTACATGGCTGAAGTTACCTAATGTAATATCTGTACTAACATTCAGTAGTCTATTCAAATGTTTGTCTTCTTATATTTGAACCATAAAATGTGAATAAAAGGCAGTACTGTGAAAAAGGAGGGCCGAATAAACTAAGGGACTTTGATGGGATTTGGCGCCTAAAACGGGAACACCTACAGCTGCTTCGGTTTTGTTTGCAAGTGAATGCACACAAGCTCACATGACCCTCTGTAATTCACTAAGCCTGTAACAGAGGATTTCTCCCCTAAAGAAGGAAGATAAGTTTATTAAATCATCTCATATTCCCTGCAGTTATCTTTGTAGAAGCCCAAGCTTTCAGCTTAAGAGTTTGGAAAATRTTCTCCTGAGAGAACATGATAGGAAATGAGGGGGAAGCAAAAGGTCTTCCGAATCAAGTAAGTCTGCTTTCCCAGCCCTTCTGGCTATATTAATGAGAAAGCCTTCCCTCTAAGGAATATGCCGTACCAACTGGCAATGTTTTGAAACAAATACCTAAGATAAGAGTCAGAAATAGCATTTGGCAGCTCAAAAATGCATCTGTTCTGTTAATGATACTTTCATATGAGTATTTTTGGGTCACAGATGAAGCAATATGAAAATGAAAGTGATTTTACATCAGACTAGTTCTGCTCGCACTAATTTCAAGCTGAGGCACGCTTTTTGTCCATTGGCGAATCTCTCTCAACAAATACATTTGCTCAGGTCTGCTAAATAAGCCCTGGAAAGGCATACTTGGACCAGTTTGTGCACTTGGCCCGTTACCAACTTCTSCACAACAGACTGCAATGCAGATTGCCTTGTCCATGAGTTTATGCACCCAGGACTCAGCTTCATTAATTTAGACAGCAGTGGGGAGAAGAAATGTTTTCCATAAAAGAGAAATCTGATGCACCTGCAGCATACTGGGTGACAGTCCCTCCAGGTTCTGAGAGTGGATATGGGTAGGAGAAACCACAGCCAAAGTGCACAGGCCTCTGCAGCAAAGCCTGGTAGCCAGAGTTACAAGACAGGTGATGCAGAGCAAAAGGGTTGCCAGCAAATGTAACCTGAAGAGAAAGAAAAGGCAAGAAAACTAACTGCTTCATTTTAGTACTGCTTTCTAACAACAGTAGAAATAGTGTCATAGTTATCAAGAGAAAAATGTCAGCCACCACTGCACCCAAGGTACTGTGGGTTGCAAGAAGTTGGCACAATAGTCAAGAAATAAGAAATGAGAAAGGGCTAAAGACAGAATATTACAACTAAATTTAAAACAGTATATAATTAGTAAAAATGGAATTTAATTCTAACATACCTGCTTCAAGCCTAGCAATCCATAAATAACCTGAAGTACACTTTGATTTTGAAATGTTTGGCTTTTGAAGGATATTCTATCTGTTGTTGCCTGTATTTACTAGAATCCCTTTTATCCACCAACAGTAGAGACATTTTGCTGTATTTCAAAAACCACTTTTTCAAAAATCATAGTATGCACTTTCAAGACATTATTTGCTGCTACATCTTCTACACTTTCTGTCATGACCCACTCACCGCTTTTTTCAAACAGTTGCAAGAGGAAATTTTAATGTTGCTCTCCTAGGCTAGTTATCTCRGGGTATTTCCTTGAATGACAATACTCATTAAGATAATATTTATTACAATAATATTAGCTGGAGGGAAGGTCGTCTGATTAAGAAATAAACATGTTGAAAAGTCAGGAGGGCATATTGCGACCACGTAGAGGAAACATTCTTATTGCAGGGGTAGGACCTCCCTCTTGTTTCCCTCCCCAAGAGCCAAGGTGGGCCAGGCTAACAGCTGAGCTGCATTCCAGGAAAAGCTGCAAAACATTTCATCCCACCCTCACCACTGCAGCTGAGGGATGCCGAGAACCAGGAACTCTTTGCTGTCAGTACGCACACACRCACGCAGACACACACAGACACACACACATGCACGCACCAGTAGGTCTCTGCAGCTGAAAAAAATTTTTTATAAAGGAATTAGTACATTAAATTAAAGGACAAAATCATTATTAGCTGGTTAAAAAAAAAAAAAGACTGTGTCTGGCAATAGAGGCCAGAATACAGCCAACATCTGTTTCTGAGGAGGAGGTTAAGAAAAGAGGAGGTAAGCAACAGGCTGACAATACTCCAGGGAGGGAAGAAAACAACTATGTCGAAACCCAAACATGGTTCATCCTGCAACAAAGAAGTTAAAGGTAGAAAATCACCCCTACAATAAATAGAGGAGTGAATTGATTAGTTTTAGTACTTAGTGGTGTAGACGGACCTCTGCCTAGGTTTTTATTGGATTTTAGCCCCTGTTTAAATCACAGGGGCTTTCTAACAAGATTGTTCTAACTCCTGGTTTTTGACTCATCTTCTTGCCAAGGATACACAACAAGAGCAGTGGATTTAATGTGTGGAATTTAACAGCCCTTACACTTGCTTCCTTAAGGAAAAGTAGCATCTCTTCAGGGCACAACTGCTGTAGTAAAGCATAATGATGAGAGTAAATAGCAGATACTTGAAAGACACTTTCAAATATGTACTTCCATGGGAGCAAATTAGCCATAATATACAGGAGGCAGCAGCCACACTACAGCCAGCATTGCTTCCTCTCCACTCCCAGGCCACATCTTGCTGTCTACATTTCAAATGTATGTGCACGTGCTCAAGATTCAGATCAAGATTCAGTGTGCCCTCAGCTGTCTTAAAATAATTTGTGTGTTATCTTTGGCATGCTTTATAGACCATTTGACAAGTTACCAAAACTACAACTACATATACTTGAAACACAACTGTACCCACCCCCAAGGCTGAGCAAGCAGCAGCAAACGACAAGGAGAAGAAATGAAAGTAGATCGGGTTTTTTTAAGACATGAGGAAAGGATAAACTRACAACCCATCAGGTCAAGAGAAACAACTGACAAGGAACCACGTGTCTTTCATGCTGATGCACAACTTGCTTAAATCTATCCTTAGTTTTGCAGCCCATGACCTTTGGATCTGTATACAGATGCCTGTTGTTCAGTACCCTTTTGTTCTAGGAAAAATGTCTTTCCCAACTATGGTTCTCAGCCGGTTGCATAAGTTTCCTATAAAAGAATTGAGCTAGTACCCCAGTATGGCTTTAGGCCCCTTAGAAAGGTCACAAGAATCTATTACAAGGGGAATTATAGAGCCAGAGGAACACAAGCCCATGCAGAATCTGGTCTAAGCAGAGGCTCGCAAAGGAGGGTGTCAGAGAGAGCAGTCCTCTTGCCTTCATTTAAAGGGTCTGAGCTCTACCTACCCTGAAAACAACTAAAAAGAAGTAGTAGGAGACTCTTTGACATTTGAATAATCATCTCACGATTTTGTCTCCACAAGACTGACTGAGTTTTTAAACCAAATAGCCTTGGCTCTCAGCACTCTGTGCATGTCTGGTGTGGGATGAAGCCCCATAGAGCTGTTTTTACATATGGACAAAATAGGAAGATTAACAACAGCCACCTAAAAAATTTTATTGTGAGGTTCAGATGTGTATGGTGAGTATTTAGATCACCAACATGTATCCCTTGTCAGATGAATAAAGAAAAGGATAGATAGACAGGTAGTGTCCCATCATTACTGAGCTATTTTGCCCCTTCAGAAGCAAAGCTAGTCACTCAATAAAGCAGTACAAAAGCCTCAGAGACAGAAGCTGAGAGGTAAGTAAAAACACATTTCTGGGAAAGACAAACTAAAACAACCCAGATAATGATGTCAATATGATCAAAGCACAAAGGTCAATGACTGTTTCCCACTAACAAGTGGATACGAAGGGATAGTGGGGAATTTGTAGGGAAATTAAAAACTTCACGTCCTTGCAGAAAAAAAAAAMCAGAAATAGTATTGCCATCTAGAGCACTGATGAGGTTCAAAACCTTAATGATGAAGGGAAACTTCCAAAAAATTTAAAGAATCACTAATTCAAATACTGGGGGGTAGAGGAAGTGGAATTCTAGAGTCAGAATCTTACAATAGCCACAGCTTTTATTTACAGGGACTTTGTGAAGATAATGTATTATTATAGTAATGAGGACAACTTTCATGTTAGTGCCAAAGACAGAACTGAAGTCCAAGGAAAGGTCCAAAATTTCTCAAAATGAAATCATAAAGCCATGTTTTATATTTTATGCCTCATTTTGGCACAGTATTTTATTTGCCAGAATGCAAGGGACTTGCTATTCCTGTTCATCTCTTTTACAGACAGGAGGTTCCCAATCTTTTACTGCAGCCATTGGTTTCAAAAACACGAGTATTTCGCAGCTCAAGGTAAGCACAGTGTAATTTTATGCACTCAGCCATGACAGCACTTGATTTCAAGCCAATGAAATGATTACGGACAGAAATCCCTAGCACATTTTGCAGATAAGTCATTATTTTGCCCGGCCACTGAAAGCTCCACTGATCAAAATGTTGTATCTCTTACAGAGGAAAAATCAAACAATTACAGTAATTAACCAAGAAACAATAATGAAATCTCCATTAAAGAGGGTAATGTATTTCCTTCTAAATGACATCTCCCAGTCTGATTTATTAACAGACATGTCACATTGGCAGGAGATGAAGTATTTTTCTTTATCTTTCACCAAAAGTCTTATTACATCTACTTAAATCAAAGGCTATCAGAAAACAATAAGTTCTTCACTTCTTTTTTGCCATGCTGATTAAAGTAAAAAGCTATTTCTCTACCTAGTCATGTCAGATTGAGCCTAAGTGCTTACACCATCGTTATCACCATGGCAGCTACATTCACAGTCTTCTTCATTGCCTTCCCAGCCACTGTAACTGCTGCTTTGACAAATAGTATAATAAAAATTAAAATTTCTCAAAAAGCCCTTCATAAATTAATTTTCTTGTGTATAAATTTACCTTTTCCCCAGATAATTAAAATAGTGTTCTCCAAGGAAATTACTTTTCTTGCAAAACCCCCCTAGTGATTTTATTTATAAAAGCTTACAGCAACACTAAAATATTTCAAACAGAAAGAGTTCAAAATCAGTACTTTTTTCAGGAGGTAGAAAGCTATAAATGTTACTTGAGATGATAAATGGAACAAGGACATTTTGATAATGTGAAGGCAGATATCTTGGGGACAAAGGTTGGTAACCACAGTCCTCTTCATCTCTAGTAGTTGCGTAACGAAAGATTTTGAAAGAGAGTAGAAAAAACAAACCTAATAGTGCTGCCAAAAAAAAAAGTTACTAAATTTGCAGAAAGCGAAAGTGAGTAGTTACTGATTAGTCCCTTACCCGGCCAGCGATAAATTTCAGGGGAACATGCTTCAGCTTCTTTTATTATTATTAATATAATTACAGTGAGTAATTGAGGATTCACAGAGTGTGTTTGTAGGCAATAGAATAAATACAGGCAGTGAGCTTCAGAGAGATGATGGCGAAGGCAAAATAGTAAGTGGGCAGCTGGGAATATCACGTATCTCACCCTGGAAGAACATGTGCCATGGTATTTTGCCACTGGCTGATGAGCAGCTTTCATGTCATTACATTTGTTTTGTTCAGGCACAACAGCATAATGTGTTGTGCTTTCAGGTCTGTGTTGGCACTCACGTTTCTTCCCACTCCTAAGGATCTTAAAGAGACACATTCTTTCGGCACAAGTGGGGTTTCAATGTACAAATCCGAATTCAATTTGAATGCTCCCACTCAGCCATCACTGCAGCTCTGACGCTTKAAGTCAGTCTTGGGTCACTGGAAAACTACATTTAAAGGCCTGGCAACTCCAACCCAAGCAGACACTACTTCCCAAGAAATACCTATTCCTCTGCCTCTTATCTGTGTGTTAGTGGTGAGATCTTACTCCGGCTGGTGTCACGAGGGTAAAACAGAGCTTCCTCACCTTCCCAAACAACTGTGCAACCAGAGATAGGGAAATGTTTCCTGCCGAGAGGGATGGCTCCTTTCCGTGTGAACGGAGTTGTCGGTGCAGTGGCTCTCCCTAATATAGCAGGAGCGTTTCCATAGGAGTCTGCTCTTTCTCGTATTCACACAGAGCCAAGCTTAGAGTAACAGTAACGCACAGTATCCTAATTCTTTGTGAGCTTTGTACTTCCTGGTCCGAATCTTCTATGCAAGTGACTTACAGGGGATAATCTTGTCGCGTTCCCTAGACCAGAAGGAACTCACACGGCCAGCACATCTCCGTGCAGGAGCTGCCCACGTGCTCTCAGACATGGCATGACGTGGGCCGTAGGTGCATGTCCACACACTCTGCTTCACTGTACTCCAACGGAGAGCTAGTTCTAGGTAGGACCTCGGCACATAAAAGCAGAATTCCTTGCTCACAACACCTGGTCCCTGCATGGAAAAGGTTGCAGCACTCTCCCATCCACAACAGTAGGGAAGAAAAGAGCACGTTGAAATAGAAGTGTGTCATCTACCAGTGCATGACTATATCATTTCAASGGTTGTATGATTTAGGGATCCATCATGTCTCCCCTCCAGAACTTACAGCTTGCAAGCTTCCAAGGGATGTCCATCATGACTACTGTGCGCTTTTCAACGGCTTTTGCACTGTTTTGAAGCCAAGATGTCTGTCCGGGCTTAGTGTGGAATCAGGAGAAGAATCCTAATACCGGCTCTCCTGAGACTGCTGGAAAGGGGAACACACCCAACCTTCTTTCACCTGCAGCAACCGTCCCACTCCACCACTCAAAATTATCATTTCCCCAGAACAAGGTAATACATGGCAGTACTTCACGACGGATGGAAGGAAGGAAGGAAGGAAGGAAGGAAGGAAGGAAGGAAGGAAGGAAAAATGGACGAAGAAGAAAAAGAAAGAAGAAGGGAAGGAGGAAAAATTGCTATGGAGGAAACCAAGGAAGAATGGAACGAGGAAGGAATAAAGGGGGAGGAAAAGAAGGAAAAAGAAAAAAAGAAAATATCGAAGAGGGAGGAAAAGTAGGAAAAAGGGAACGAGGAAAAATTGACGAGACAGGAAAAGAAGGAAGAAGGAAACAGAAAAATCGATGAGGGAGGATTAGCAGGAATGCGGGAATGAGGAAAAATCAAGGAGGGAGGAAAAGAATGAAGGAGGGAACGAGGAAAAATCGACGAAAGAGGGAAAAGAAGGAAGGAGGGAATGAGGAAAAACCAATGAGGGAGGAAAAGAAGGAAGAAGGGAACAAGGAAAAATCAACAAGGGAGGAAAAGAAGGAATGAGGGAATGAGGGAAAATCGATGACAGAGGAAAAAAAGGAAGAAGGATCAAGGAAAAGTCGAGGTTGGAAAAGAAGGAAGAAGAAAACAAGGAAAAATCGATGAGGGAGGAAAAGAAGGAAGAAGGGAATGAAGAAAAATCGATGAGGGAGGAAAAGAAGGATGAAGGGAACAAGGGAAAATCGACGAGGGAAAAAAAGAAGGAATGAGGGAACCAGGAAAAATCGACGAAAGAGGAAAAGAAGGAAGGAAGGAAAGAGGGAGAAGCGACGAGGGAGGAAAAGAAGGAACAAGGGAACTAGGAAAAATTGACGATAGAGGAAAAGAAGGAAGGAGGGAACGAGGAAAAATTGACAACAGAGGAAAATAAGGAGGAAGGGAACGAGGAAAAATCGACGAGGGAGGAAAAGAAGGAACGAGGGAACTAGGAAAAATCCACGGGGGCGGGAAAGAAGGAAGAAGGGAAAGAGGAAAAATCGACGTTGGAAGAATGCAAGGAGCGASGGAATGAGTTAAAATCGACGATGGAGGAAATAAAGGAAGAAGGGAATGAGGAAAATTTGATGAGGGAGGAAAAGAAGGAACGAGGGAATGAGGAAAAATCGACGATGGAGGAAAAGAAGGAACGAGGGAACGAGGAAAATTTGACAAGGGAGGAAAACAAAGAATGAGGGAACGAGGAAAAATCAACGAGGGAGGAAAAGAAGGAAGAAGGGAACGAGCAAAAATCGACAAGGGAGGAAAACAAGGAACAAGGGAATGAGGAAAAATCAAAGACGGAGGAAAAGAAGGAAGAAGGATCAAAGAAAAGTCGACGAGAGAGGAAAAGAAGGAAGAAGGGAACGAGGAAAAATCAACGATGGAGGAAAAGAAAGAACGAGGGAACGAGGAAAAATTTACAATGGAGGAAAATAAGGCGGAAGGGAGCTAGGAAAAATCCACGACGGAGGAAAAGAAGGAATAAGGGAATGAGGAAAAATCGACGACGGAGAAAAAGACGGAAGAAGTGAACGAGGAAAATTTGACGAGGGAGGAAAAGAGGGAACGAGGGAACGAGGAAAAAYCGACGAGGGAGGAAAAGAAGCAATGAGGGAACCAGGAAAAATCGACGAAAGAGGAAAAGAAGGAAGGAAGGAAAGAGGGAGAAGCGACGAGGCAGGAAAAGAAGGAACGAGGGAACTAGGAAAAATCGACGATGGAGGAAAATAAGGAAGGAGGGAATGAGGAAAAATCGATGAGGGAGGAAAAGAAGGAAAGAGGGAACGARGAAAAATCGATGATGGAGGAAAAGAAGGAATGAGGGAACGAGGAAAATTTGACAAGGGAGGAAAAGAAGGAATGAGAGAACGAGGAAAAATCGACAAGGGAAGAAAAGAAGGAATGAGGGAACGAGAAAAATCGATGGTGGAAGAATATAAGGAGTGAGGGAATGAGTTAAAATCGACGACGGAGGAAAAAAAGGAAGAAGGGAACGAGGAAAATTTGACGAGGGAGGAAAAGAAGGAACGAGGGAATGAGGAAAAATCGACGACGGAGGAAAAGAAGGAAGAAGGGAATGAAGAAAAATCGACGACGGAGGAAAAGAAGGAATGAGGGAATGAGGAAAATTTGACAAGGGAGGAAAAGAAGAAATGAGGGAACGAGGAAAAATCGACGAGGGAGGAAAAGAAGGAAGAAGTATCAAGGAAAAGTCGACGAGGAAGGAAAAGAAAGAACGAGGGAATGAGGAAAAATCGACAACGGAGGAAAAGAAGGAACAAGGGAACGAGGAAACATCGACGTCGGAAGAATATAAGGAGAGAGGGAATGAGTTAGAATTGACGACGGAGGAAAAGAAGGAATGAGAGACGAGGAAAAATCGACAAAAGAGGAAAAGAAGGAAGGAGATAACGAGGGAAAATCCACCAGGGAGGAAAACAAGCAAGAAGAGAATGAGGAAAAATCAATGAGGGAGGAAAAAAGGAATGAGGGAGCGAGGAAAATTCGACAAGAGAGGAAAAGAAGGAACGAGGGAGCGAGGAGAAATTGAGGAGGGAGGAAAAGAAGCAAGAAGGGAAGAAGGAAAAATCGACCACAGAGGAAAAGAAGGAACGAAGGAAAGAGGAAAAATCGATGAGGGAGGAAAAGAAGGAAGAAGGGAACGAGGAAACATCGACAAGGGAGGGAAAGAAGGAACGAGGGAACGAGGAAAAATCGACAAGGGAGGAAAAGAAGGAATGAGAGAACCAGGAAAAATCGACGAAAGAGGAAAAGAAGGAAGGAAGGAAAGAGGGAGAAGCAACGAGGGAGGAAAAGAAGGAACAAGGGAACTAGGAAAAATYGACGATGGAGGAAAAGAAGGAAGGAGGGAACGAGGAAAAATTGACAACGGAGGAAAATAAGGAGGAAGGGAACGAGGAAAAATCGACGAGGGAGGAAAAGAAAGAACGAGGGAACTAGGAAAAATCCACGGGTGTGGGCAAGAAGGAACGAGGGAACGAGGAAAAATCAACGTTGGAAGAATATAAGGAGCGAGGGAATGAGTTAAAATCGACGACGGAGGAAAAAAGGAAGAACGGAACGAGGAAAATTTGACGAGGGAGGAAAAGAAGGAACGAGGGAACAAGGAAAAATCGATGAGGGAGGAAAAGAATGAACGAGGGAACAAGGAAAATTTGACAAGGGAGGAAAAGAAGGAATGAGGGAACGAGGAAAAATCAACGAGGCAGGAAATGAAGGAAGAAGGGAACGAGTAAAAATCAACAACGGAGGAAAAGAAGCAACGAGGGAATGAGGAAAAATCAATGACRGAGGAAAAGAAGGAAGAAGGATCAAAGAAAAGTCGATGAGGGAGGAAAAGAAGGAAGAAGGGAACGAGGAAAAATCAACGACAGAGGAAAAGAAGGAAGAAGGATCAAAGAAAAGTCAACGAGGGAGGAAAAGAAGGAAGAAGGGAACGAGGAAAAATCAACGACAGAGGAAAAGAAGGAAGAAGGATCAAAGAAAAATCAACAAGGGAGGAAAAGAAGGAACAAGGGAACGAGGAAAAATCGATGAGGGAGGAAAAGAAGGAATGAGGGAACGAGGAAAATTTGACAAGGGAGGAAAAGAAGGAATGAGGGTACGAGGAAAAATCGACGAGGGAGGAAAAAGAAGGAAGAAGGGAACAAGGAAAAATTGACAACGGAGGAAAAGAACGAAGAAAGGATCCAAAAAAATTTATGCGGGAGGAAAAGAAGGAACGAGGGAATGAGGAAATATCGATGAAGGAGGCAAAGAAGGAAGAATGGAATGAGGAAAAATCCACAACAGAGGAAAAGAAGGAAGAAGGGAACGAGGAAAAATCGATGAGGGAGGAAAAGAAGGAAGGAGGGAACGAGGAAAATTTGACGAGGGAGGAAAATAAGGAACGAGGGAATGAGGAAAAATTGAGGATGGAGGAAAAGAAGGAATAAGAGAATGAGGAAAATTCAACGAGGGAGGAAATGAAGGAAGGAGGGAATGAGTTAAAATCAACTACGGAAGAAAAGAAGGAAGAAGGGAACGAGGAAAATTCTACAACACAGGAAAAGAAGAAAGAAGGGAACGAGGAAAAATCGATGACAGAGGAAAAGAAGGAACGAGCAAACGAGGAATATTCGATGAGGGAGGAAAAGAAGGAAGAAGGGAACGAGGAAAAATGAACGAGGGAGGAAAAGAAGTGTCATGGTTTAACCCGGTGTGAAAAATTTGATTGGTTAAAAACAGGTAAAGGACAATTCTATGAGCCATATACTGTTCCTGTGACATCTCTGYGAAAGGAATGTCATAAAAAAACCCTAGGAAGTGATGCAAGACTCTCTCACTTCCTCTCTTTCTCCCTGGCTCCTGGCTGACTACTAGCAAGGGAGTGGCTCTCCCCGACCCCCGGGCCACGGGCTCCCAGCCCGCGGGGCTGGGGCGGGGGCAGCCAGCCTCACTCTCCACTGGTCCTGTGCTGTTCCGGACCTGAGAGAAGCTGGTCTGATGCTATCTGGACCAAGGTCAAGTAGCAAAGCCACCAAGCCGAGAGAAGCCTGGCCGAGAAAGCTGAGAAAAAGGCCAAAAGAAGAAAAAAAAGCACTTGCTTACGAGTGAGATCGAAGAGTGACCTTGCTGTTCTTGATAAAAGTTAATAGCAGCCAAAAAGACTTACTAAAATTTGGATGGCTGCCAGTGCAGAGCGTACAGGGAGAAGAAGCCTTGGGGAAGCAAATCCCAGCTGCACTATCTTAGTTGGGAGTATGTAATTGTTATAAATACTTTTGTAGGCATTTTCTGCAAATATTAACCTCTTCTCTAAGCTAGAGAGAAAGGAAAGCAGTCACGTGAAAGACTAAACACGGAGCAAGCAGCCAAACTGAAGAGAAGACATGAGTGGCAGGAAGTGCCAAGGAAACCATGTTTACCAGCAAGGAAATTCATATATTTTTCTGTGAGCTGTGCTGTGTGATCTGAAGTAATACCAAACTAAGTTTCTCTTTAAATCGCAATATTGAGCCATGGGGGAGTGAGAAATTTGCAGCCTAAATTAAGAACATTTTCATGTTGTGTACAGATGAAACTTGCGGCCTTTGTAGATTGTAAAACAGGAGCCTGTTACCTTTAGCTCCTTTAGGCTGGAATGACTTACTCTTAAAATGTTTAACCCCAACAGACTTTTCTTGTGACCCAGAAACTGCAGAGTGTTTGTGGGAGACAGAGAATACACTACTGCAAAACCTGGGTGAGCTGTGGTGTTTCCGAAAAGTTTGGAACCACGCTGAAGATACTTCTTTAGGGAACTGTCTTCCGTGGGATGGATCCCACTACACTACAGAAAGAACTCTCTTTATCCTATGAGGTGGCAATAAGAACTCTTAATCATAACACCAGAATCTCATATTTATATCTTCTGTGTGATCAGGAAGAAAGATTGGAATGTATAGGAGGAGAATGACATTTGTATATTATGCCTTAATATTTTCATTATTTTTGATTCTTTCTATTCTTAGTAGAGTTAGGAAATAAATCATTTAATCATTTTTCAAGTTCGTAGTCTGTTTTTGCTGTCTTCTCTCCTCTGAAGAACTAAGCGTAGAGATCTGGAGTTTCCCTCCAGGTCAACCGATCACAAGAAGGAAGAAGGGAACGAGGAAAAATCGAAAACAGAGGAAAAGAAGGAAGAAGGGAACAAGGAAAAATCGATGAGGGAGGAAAACAAGGAAGAAGGGAACGAGCAAAAATCGACAAGGGCGGAAAAGAAGGAACGAGGGAATGAGGAAAATTTGACGACAGAGGAAAAGAAGGAAAAAAAGAACGAGGAAGGAATGACGAGGTAGGAAAAGAAGGAAGAAAAGAACGAGGGAAAATCGATGAGGGAGGAAAAGAAGGAACGAGGGAACGAGGAAAAATCGATGAGGGAGGAAAAGAAAGAACAAGGGAACGAGGAAAAATTGATGACAGAGGAAAAGAGGAAGAAGGGAACAAGGAAAAATCGACAGAGGAAAAGAAGGAAGACGGGAAAGAGGAAAAATTGATGAGGAAGGAAAAGAAGGAACGAGGGAACGAGGAAAAGTCGACGAGGGAGGAAAAGAAGGAAGAAGGATCGAGGAAAATCGACGAGGGACGAAAAGAAGGAAGAAGGGAACGAGGAAAAATCAATGACGGCGGAAAAGAAGGAAGGAGGGAACGAGGAAAAATTGACAACAGAGGAAAAGAAGGAAGAAGGGAACGAGGAAAAATTGACGATGGAGGAAAAGAAGGAAGAAGGGAACAAGGAAAAATCGACAACGGAAGAAAAGAAGGAAAAAAGAACGATGAAGGAATGACGAGGTAGGAAAAGAAGGAAGAAAGGAATGAGGGAAAATCGACAATGGAGGAAAAGAACCGGAAGTAGAGACAAACCCGGAAGTAGCATCAGACCTGGAAGTTGAGGGAAACTCGTAAGTGGAGCAAGCCCGGAAGTAGGTACCGGCTTGGAAGTTGACAGAAACCCAAAGGTAGAGGAATCCTGGAAGTAGGAAGAAACCTGCTGGTAGGAGAAACCTTGAAGTAGGGGAAACCAGAAGTAGTGGGGAATCCGGAAGTAGAGACAAACCCTTAAGTGGAGGAAACCTGGAAGCAGGAAGAAACACAGGACTAGGGGAAAACCCGTAGGTAGGTGGAACCCGGAAATGGGAGGCAGGGAGAAAGGAAGGGAAGGAAGAAGGAATACTAGCTTAGGACTATTGGTGTCATTTTTGAGAAATGATCTAAAACTGTGGCATTCCCAAGTGGAGAATAAGCACAGTGGTCCGATTTCAGCTTGAGTAGAGTCAGGCCCATGCTGCCCAACAGCAACTGTGGCTAAACTTATGAAACTACTTGTGTCACTGAGTCAAACAAAACCAGGAGAACATAGAAAAAAGCTCCAATTTGCTCCATATAGAAGAAACAATGAGGCACAAAAGGAACTTGAAGCTGACCAAGGAAGGTTGGTAGCAAGAGCCATTGCCCTGCAGTCAGCAGTGATGCAAGCAAGAATGATTCAGGTAACTGCATACTGAAAGAGCACCAAGATCTAGCATGCTGTAGCAGTACAGTAGCCAGGAAAGAGCAAAACTACATTTTACTCATGAGCTAATAACCTTTAAATTCCTCTAATCCCCCTCAATTGTCAATAGGTTTCACAAAAACACTTCAGTGACAGTAACCACTGTAGAGAGATGTGATAAAGAACTTGACAAGGACTGCATGGGTTGCAAAAGGGAAGTGGAAAAATAAGTCAGTCTGTCTGCATGTGCTGGGGTGCTACCAGCTGCTATGTCAGACATAGATTTCTTAATAAAGAGATAACTTAGTTTTTTTAATATGAAGAGTTCTGAAGTTGCAAGTATATCATCTTCATTGGCCTTGTCATAACGGGGCAATGAAAAGGAGAGAAGCAGAAAAGAGGTCTAGTTAATTTATGATGGCCTTACTATCATTCCATGGCTGCTGTCATCCTGGTCAACTCATTACTTTCTCTACTTGTCCCTGAATTTCTTGAATCATCTTTGACAACTTCACCTTTCATCACAGAGCTTTCTGTCACTTGGACTGCTCAAGCAGATCAAAACTGCTTGAAGGAAATTTCTTCCTTTTCTTTCAGCTTTTGCAAGAATGCAAAGTCGGAATGAACTCCAGTGTCATGCCTTCAAAATATCACGGGTCACTTGCGAGCTGTGAAATGCCTCTGACACGGTTTTAGTCATATTGTGGTGGAGTTGTATTCAGCTTTTTATCTGCTCATTTCTGTAAAATCCCTTACCTCCCACTGCACAAGAAAGGCTTTGAGAGGAACAGAAACCCTTCTTTTGTCTTGGAGTGCCACAAAGAGCTAGAGATTTTGGCAGAGGTTTGCAGAGATGTGCTCTCAGCACCCTGCAATATTTAGACCTGCAGCAGCATAATTTGCCTTAGGAAATTATTCTTCCACAGAGTTTTGCTTGGAGTAAAGCCTTCAGAGGACCATAGTGACATCTGCAGTTCATGCTCGCAGGTGTCTGAGAAGAAGGGCAAGGCTTTTGCTTCCGTGAAACGCTCTTACATCTCTGCTGGTTGTATATGAGTTCAGTCCTGTCCTGTTCTAAGTAGCCAGTTGTTGTGGGTGAACCCCAGGTGGTAGCTCAGCCCCACACAACTGCTCAGTCCCCTGCAGTGGGATGAGGGTCAGAATGGAAGGGTGAAAGTACRACAGCTTGTGGATTGCGATGCAGAATTTAATAGATAAAGCAAATATTGAACACACAAGCAGAGGAAAACATGGCATTCGATCACCACTCTCCACAGGCAGGCAGGTGTTCAGCCTTCCCATCCCCAGGAAAGCAGGGCTCCATCACGTGTCATGGTGGCTTGGGAAGACCAACGCCATCACTCTGAACGCTGCCCCTTTGTCCTTCTTTTCTTGAGTATTTTATCACTGAGCATGGCACCATATGGTCTGGAATGTCCCTTTGGTCAGGTGGGGTCATCTGTCCTAGCTGTGTCCCCTCTCAGCTGCTTTTGCGAGCTTGGCCTCCTTGCTGACAGGGCAGCATAAGGAGCTCAAAAGGCATTGCTGTTGTGTAAATGCTGATCAGCAATAACTAAGACATCAGTTTGCTGTCAATGCTGCTTTGGTCACCAATCTAAAACATAGCACCATACAAGCCACCACGAAGAAAACTAACCCAGCCAAAACGTGTACCCCAGTGTAAAGAAATTATATTTGCTTCTGCCGTAGGAAGTATTATCAATTCAAATAAACAAACAAACCAACAAACCACCAGTAAATACTATCAGTAAAGTTTAAAGGAGAAAATGAGAGTAGCACCAGTAGGATCTTTAGTCTCACAAAATACGTAATCAACCTCGAAGGAAGAGAAAGTGTGGGAAAATGTGCCATTGACATTCCATCCAGAATTTGGCTTCCTCATTGCTTTTAAAGATGGAACATCAAATTCTAAGTCATCTATGTATTTTCCACGTAGTATATATTTATCTAGTCCATTTTTCATGGAGTATATATTTTTAGTATATACTCTACTACTATAGAGTACAACTGTACTAGTTACCAAATACAGCAGTAAATTATGTTGAAACAAACCCAGAAAGAGGTATAAATAAGATTGGTTCACCCACCCGCCTTTTGGTGAAGGAGAGGTTAAAACTTTTGGAGGTTTATATTTTTGTGCTTACTGTTCCTTTGTACAAAAATGTATCGTCACAAATGGATGCTTTCTCAAGAATGCAATAGGCAGGAGAGAATAAAAATGTTTTGTTGTTTATATGGAATATGCTTGCTCATTTCTGCTTTACAGAGACAACACTTAGCTGAAGTGAACTTGCACAAAACCTCACTTAGTGAAAGTGGAGAAGCAGGATGTATATTCCTGTTTTGACTCCCAGTCCTGTATCTCGCTTTGATCTGGGACATTGGGAACAGTCAAGGATGTGTATTTCCTCACTTGTCAGATGGAAAAARCTGTAGTTTCTGAGGCAAAACACTCAAATGCTCATACAGAAGAGAAATAAATGGTATAATCTTTTTCCGGTGACCATTAAGAGAATTGAAGCTAATACAGTTCAGGCAATCTACAGGATCAACATTGGAACAAAGTGTATTTTTGTAAATTCAGGTTAAGACACATTGGCAGAAGCCTACAGCATGAAAGTTGCCTAGCAGATATTCCTACAGCTGTCGGAAGTCTTAGCATATTCCACTGCAGCCACATTCCTTTGCAAAATTGCCATTTGTAGGAAATTATCTATATTACATCCTCTTGAGAGTTATTTAACGGGTATCAGCTACTCATCGAAGCAGAATTATTTAAAAGAAACAGATAGGTTTCAAGTTTTGACCCTGTCTCCAGYTTTTAAAGAAAGATTGATCTTTATTTCATGATCCACCTCGCCAGAAAGCTCTCCCAGCTCCCTACTTTGTAGCAACAAAGCAGTGAAATATCAAGTGATGCCATCTTTCAAGTAATGTAAAAGGAGATAGCAAAATTATAAGCCTGAATGCATATGAATATTTTAAATCCAGTCCTTTAGAGGCAAAAAGCTTCAGAGTAATTTAAAAATTAGATCTTAACTGGTTTGTCATTATTGATTTTCTTCTGAGAAAAAAGATAACACAAGACAATGCTCCTTCAGTGGTAACATCCTTTTCAATGCATTTGCAGAAACAGAACTTGCACCATTTGTGCTCCTACAGAAGAAATGTCTTAGACACACTCAGAGAACCCCCTGTATCTTCAGAAGGTTCATATATATAACTTCGAGGGTATAAGATAGTTACTGGATGCAAATGTTTTGTTCCTGATAATTACAGAAGAAAATAACTCAACATGGGAGATGTGAGCCTCTGTCTCTGCCATTTTGTGTCAATTCAATTGGTTATTGAAAATCTAATTGGTTATGAAAAATCCAGAGTTCAAGTTTGTAAGAAGAAGAGATCTATAGTGTCTTTTTCTTTAGGCAGCTATTGTTCAACTGTTTCTGTGACTGAGATAAATTGAGCTTTTTAGTTATTAAAGTGTTTATCAAAAAATATGGAGAGGGACTTTTTACAAGGGCATGTAGTGACAGAACAAAGGGGAATGGATTCAAACTGAAAGTGTGTGTGTTTAGATTAGATATTAGGAAGAAATTCTTTGTTGTGAGGGTGATGAGGCACTGGAACAGGTTGTCCAAAGAAGCTGTGGATGCCCCATTCCTGGAAGTGTTCAAGGGCAGGTTGAATGGGGCTCTGAGCAACCTGCTCTGGTGGAAGGTGTCCCTGCCCATGGCAGGGGAGTTGGAACTAGATGATCTTGAAGATCCCTTCCAATCTCTACCAATCTGTGATTCTACAATCCTGCTCTGATGAGGAATACACCGTGATCCAAGCTGCAGACAAAAGCTGCAAGCTGGGGGCAAAACTCTTCAAAGTCAATCAGGAAACAGCAGCAGCTACTTCTTGGGAATTTTGCCCTTTTTATCAAATCTGTTCAGCCTACATTGTTTTTGAAACAACTGCAATTGACTCTAAGGTTAGGAAAATCAGATCGGCTTAAGTGCATTACCAGAGGTGAAAAAAAATTCTAGCACAGTGTGAATCAACTTTCCAGGCCAATTAAGCAGTTGGCACTGGATGGATGAAGAGAAGCAATGGGATAAAATGTTCATCTCAATGTTCTTTAGCTGTTGCTTGGTTGTACGTGGGCAAAATTACTTCCCACAGTGTCTCACACTAAGAAAGAGGGCAGCACTTCCCATTTCCCTTCTCCCCTGCGTGAGGGAAATGCATGACTACGAGACAACTGGAACAATGAATTAAAATTCACTCCTATTTTTTGCCTTTGTCTTCTTGCAGTTGTGCAAGTGCCTTTATTCCCCCTATGGCCAGGCTGCAACTTTCAGTCTAAGTCACAAAGAAGGAGAAAAACCCTGCCTCATCTACTACTGGCCCACAAGCTGTTCGACTGAAACATATAGAATAATGTGCAAAGTGAAGTATCCCTCAGCATGATTCAAATAGTCTGCCTCTTCAACTCTCCATTCATTTAAAAAGCCCTTGGGAAATTCCTGTCCTGTGTTTACTGCATTTTCACTCACTTTTAGTTTGAGAAAAAAGGGCTGAGGCATAATGGTTTTTCTCATTCATTCTCTTTTAAGTCAATTAGGATAAAAAACCACCAAAGTCTGAGTAATTCAACACTACAGCAAGAATTTTAATGAAACAGTCCTACAAGGGAAGAATATCTCCAGAGTCCCGGTAATGACTGCCTTTTATTTTGTCATTTAATTATAGGTAATAAATAGATTATGTAATGATGTATGTAAAATGAAAATCAGCCTAACACCATTCATATAACTGGCAATTAATCAGGTCCTTTAAAGTTCTCCCTGGGTCTCATCTTCCTAGAAGAAAACAAAAATATGCCATCACAAGACATCTGAAACACGTGTCTTCCTTCCAAATATCCTGCCTGGTGTATCAGTATTCACGATGCTTATTTATACATTTTCCAATCAACTTCTTAATCACAGTCTTTGTATCACGCCACCCCTTAGTGCTCCTCCCTGTGCCAAAGACACAACAAGTCAAGGAGTTGGTAACTCCTAACGGCCCTGTAGTCCCTGCTCTGCAGACAGAGAACCTGGTAAAACAGTCTGCATCAGGAGAACTCAAACAGATCTCAAGTGGACCTCAACCAAATTTTAAGAGGAAGATCTAAGTAAACAGAAGATCTAAGTAAACAGAAATGTGCACTGCGCAAGCACTAGAGCAAAGGCATCCATTTGAAAATAATTTTTAAACCACTAGATTATGGGGCTACTAAAAAGACATCCAGACACCATAGATGTTAGCACGTAACAGGAATTTCTGCTCAAGCCAAGTTAAATGTTAACATACACTTGAAAACTTCACAACTGCTCTAGAACCCATAATCAAATACTTGTTTGTAAATTTATCCCAAAGAAATTCTTCCATCCCAATCAGGAATTATTCTTTCATCTTTTGCAATTTTATTTACACTTGTTTTCATTCTGATGGTTGAACAGTTGCTTGAAATGATGGCTTATCCCTTCACTTGTGGGAATTTAAACATGAACACTGGCAGACAGGAATTTAAGCTGATTTTACTTATTCCCTTGCATTTTACCACCTCCAAATTTTGTAATTCTTTGCTACGTATGTTATATATTTTGGAAGGAAAATACACAAGTAACCAAAGCTACAGATAATTAGAAATGCAGTAACTGTAATCAATGCAAAACTAAATAAGGTTAATCGTGGTTGATTCAAATAAGGTTAAAGAATTCCAGGAAATTAAATGATGTATTAAATGGGTCATGTCAYGGCTAGATCTGGATAAATTAATTTTAACATATATTATTCCATGAACTTAATTCTTCTTTCTGGTTAGTTGGGGTTTTTTTTAATCAAGTAATTATTCCGTCAATGTTTCTCTGTTCAACCAGAACTTTATACAAAGCTACTTCACTATTCAGGCTGTTCATTTGCACTGTGATTTCTGACTCAATCTTTGTGCTAAATTTCATACATTTCTGATGCTCTGGTCTTAACCACAACCCATGAAAGCTATCATGAACCTTCACATTTATAAATGTAGGAAGATTTCTTTCAGACTGTAATTATTTACCACTTAAGAAGAACAGAGTTATCACTGTTCACTAGCTTTCTTGGGAAAGAGACCTGAACATTTGCTAACTTTTCATTAAACTTATTTCAAAATTTTAAGACCAGAATGGATTAAAACAATCCACCAGCCTGACTTTCATAATAAAGACCGTAAAAATCTCATCCTGTGATTTCTGCACCAAAGTGATTGGCGTATTAATTCCTCACTACTAACAACTCAGTTTCAGCAAGTTCTTCCCACAACTGTTTTCACAGCCTCTCAATTTATTATTTTAATACAATAACGGCACCAGATGTGAAAAGTCACATTTCCACAGGACCGTAGAAAAAAGTTACTCCATTGATAGTGCATACAGAGTCCTTTTACTCATGTTTTCTTGCTTCAGTCTAGCTCCAAAATGAAGCGTGCACACTGTATGGAGAAGTGGCAGAGATTAATGACCCTTTGCAAAAACAAATTACATGATGAGTCATCTCATATCTTTAGGCACTTGAATTTGTCAAGCACGGGAAACAAAGACAATGATCCAGCTAAGCAATTTATTCAGGGTTCATCCACTTCTTGCATTGGGCCACGGTGCAGAGATCTTTAAAGCAGCTCTGAGCAAGCTGGCGCCAAGACTGTGGGAATCATAACACTGCTGGCCCTGCTGTCAGCAGCTGGCTGTTACCCTTAGCCCAAAGACAACACCAAATTTAGGTGGCTCAATTACCTGGGACCCTCAAGTCAGTCCGTGTGTCATATTTTCCTTTGTTCTGCAGGGATGTTTGGTCTAGTAGCATGGTTCCCTTGCTCCCAAGTCATCAAGTATGCAGTCCTGCAGATTTCGGAAAGACAGTTTGCGGCTGTACGGAGCAGCCTGTTCTTACGAATTTGCTGGAATTGGAGACTAAATCAAGAATGCTGCCATAAAGCCAGTGAACTGTGGGTGCTGGTCAACTACAGATTTTTTCAAAGGAAAATCTGCGAACTGAAAAAGATGCCCTCAAACCACCTGACTGCAGACAGACTAAGGGGGTTTTAGATCAAGTGGCTGAATATGAGGTGAATAATCAAAGACAGCAGCCTTAGAAAAACTACAGTATTTCAAAAAACTTTGCTTGTTTTCATTCATCAGTGATTTTCTTTTTCCCACAGGATGATCTATGGTGGTGGCTTGGCCTGCAGCTGGAGATGCTGCGGAGGATAGGCCAGCCACACAAGTAACCAAGGAGCCAGTGGGGCCAGGGAGCCCAGGTGTTGTATTAAGTAAAGGCTCTGAGGTCCAAGATCTCCCCCTAGACTGTGGTAAGGAGGAAAGTCTCTCTCACCCAGGCCTTGGAGTGGTATGCTCCCCCATTCATTTGGTTTATCCTTGTCAATCCATGTTCTGTATACGGTTATGTTCCAGAATGTTCTCCCTCACTCGACGCCCAATTGGCTTTGTTCCCCTGCTCCTCCCCTTGCCTACCCTTATTGGTTTGTATACTGTAGTCCCACCTTTTTTCCTCCCCATAACCCTAATGTGATTGGCCCTCAGTGTTCTCTCCGCCCCTTGTCTGTGCTGTATAAAACCTTGTGTCACCCTGTTCTTTTGGCTCTCCTTCCCTGACCCTTCAAGAATAAAGACCTTCTGTGGAACATCATAAGGAGAGTCCACCTCCGACTCTTTATTCCCGTCTTAAGGTGTCGGCTGTGCGACTGCCTGCTTAACCACCTGTGCTGGTGGGATTAGCGGGTGGAAGGCACGGCACTGTGCCTTTCCCACCGGCTGTCGCACGCTGCACCGAGGCACCGCCGGACAAGCATGAGGCTTCTAGGAAGGTTGCGGCCGCTGACCTCCAGCTGGATGAGGCCACACCGTGACAATGATGCATTTCAGATTAGCCTGTTTCTGCAGTGCAGAGGAATGTGCTGCTACAGGAGGCACAAGCAGTGCTGATCACGAGCTGCATGGATCAAAGTCCATGATTACTTAAAGAAGAGATTCTCAGTTGACCCATAATACTACTAGACTGGAGCAGTAGGCTGGTGAAAGAGTAAAACTGAAAAAAACTCCAACGTTACCCTGAGATTAGTTAGTTGGTTAGAGCATGGTGCTCATAACACCGAGGTTGTGGGTTCAATCCCATTTTACTTAAGAACTGGACTCCATGATCCTTGTGTGTCCCTCCCTCTGAATATTCTCTGAATTACAACAGTTTGATCTGCAGCACAAGCAGAACAACACTGGTAGAGGGTCACTGACAGCTAACCAGCAATACCTCTAATGCCCCAAACAAACTGGGAGTCAAATATGCCTTAGTAAAGAAGTAGAAAAGATTTTTAAGTAATTCCTACCCTATACAAGAAAAATAATTTCTGTAGAATAAAAATCATTTCCATTGGTTTTATAAATACCTCAAGTTGTAGCAAAATATCAGCTTAAAATTGTGGATGTAATTAACAAATCTCTGTCTAATTTCCGTGTATTTTTCCATTTCAAACATAAGAAACAGCATTTCATATTCTAACTCACCTCTTTTATAGAAAATTTTCAATTTCTCCCAGGAAACAACAGGGAGAATTTGACACAAGCTTCTAATTTTGCCTTGTTTGTGGTTTTGCCAGGGCATTTGCACTACAAATAATGTTTCAAGACTACCATCATCCTTTTTAAGTCCTTGAAATACAGTCTGAGCATGTCTCCTTCTCGAGCTATTCAGCCCCACACTACAGACCAAAACTGAAAGAAGGTGGATGTAAACATTCAGATAACAGTATCTGGTAGGAATCATTAAATTTAAGAATCAAGAGTTTGTCAAGTTGAACTACATTGGTCACTTCAGGCTAGAGGTACTTTGCTATGTCTTTGTACTATCTTGTCTCTGTCTTACAAATGTTCCCTGTTTGAATGTATTTTAAATGAAAGCAGATATTGTGCTGAAAGTACAGTTAAATTAAAACCTCCATAGGAAAACGCAGAAACTCCTCAAGTACAACTTTTAAGGTCTGCTTCCCCTGTGGCCTGGCTTATTAGAAAAGGAATGCCATTCTAATAAACCTGACCTTACCAAACAGCTGAGACAATAGCTAACAGCCAAGTCATAGCAATGAATATGGCACCCTTAAGCCTTGAAATCCTATGAACTGTGGCTGTTTAAGTTAATTAATAAAGAAAATGGGCTGTATATGGTTTGTTTTCAAAGGACAGTCTTAATCAGTACAAGCATTTCAGAGGAATAAGAATGCATTAGTAAGAGGGATTACTAGTGTGCAAAGTGTTCTCAGACAGTTCAGAAATCCTCCAGACACTTTCACCTCCTGCATATCACAGTGTCCTTCTCCCTATCCTTAACCTATGTTTTAGCAATGTGTTTATTTGTTTATCCAAGCTGCAGTGATCATAGCTGCTGCTTCAGAGCTTTTCTCTGCAAAATACTTTGAGACTCTCAGAAAGGAGATGCTGCTGAATTCTAAATATCTGCTTAATTAGCTCTGGTCAGAAGTTATTTTACCTGCTCAAGCTGAAAGATCAAAAATACAATTGAAAAATAATCTGGAGAACAAAGCAAAACAAAAATCAATTTGAAGATGGTTGAATGCCTTCCTTTTTCTTTATGGAGAAGGTTTAGTATATATCTTCCAAAGTGCATGACTACCAGGACCCCATGGACACCCTCATCCAGGGCTGGTGATGCCTTTATGTATTAGCTTTTAGATTTTTCTAATCCTGCTTTGTACTAGTGTGTAATTCTGAACTCCATATTTTGTGTTAAGCAAGGTCTCTTCACATTTTGGTCAGGCAAAACAATCCCTTCTAGGCCTGGGAACCAAGGTCACCATCCTAGGCCTAAGTATAAACAAAAGTGAATTGGGAGGGGAGTGAATGGGGGAATATTACTTCATTACCTGGAACTGTAATTGGACAATTAACCCCTGACATGCAAATGCACCAAACTTATACCTGTGGGGAAAACTCATGATCAGGAGTCCATCTTGGGTCCAGCCTAGCTGGAGCTTCGGCTTCAGCCAGGCTCTGTACTGCCCACGGTGTGTCTGTTGAAGATCTTCAATAAATTCCTACCTTTTATCCACTAACTTTGCTTAGTGTCTGTTTCAGGTACTCCTATTTTAGGCATCACTGGAGTACAGATGAGGGGACCTGCTGCAGGCAGTGGTGGCTTAGGACAAGGTTTGGGAGCAGCCTCGACAGGGCCTGTTCTGTAGCAGCTCAGGTAGTTCACCACAGATTTCCTTCATTATTGTTAGCCCGATTCACGTCATCAGATACTTTTGGTTTTTTACAGCACTAAAAATGCTGGCACTTCACTGTCCGTTATTAATTCAGCAAAGTTTTAAGGTATGTGTAATTCCCGGTGCCCATCCGCCCTGCATCTTCACTCTGGTTCTTCCCTGAGAATTAAACCTTTCATTATTCAGTCCAGTTATTTATTACCCTCTTTAAAAATTCAGTACAGTCTTCTAACTGACATTTTCAACAAAAGGTCATCTGAAATACACACAGTGTTCCTTGTATTGCCTGCCTTCCCCTCTAAAGGTCCACCAGAGCTAATGTTGTATTTGTCATCTATTTACTCATTACATTGTGCAACAGGCCTTTGATCCCCCGCTTGTCTGCCTGCCAGGGCTGTCTCCCATGAGGTAGCTCTAGTGTGGCTTTCCTCTTTTCCATTCCCTTCTAATTAAACTGGACATGTTTCCAATATCCCCCACTCTAAATAAGAGTCCAGTGTATTGCTTAAAATGCCATGGCTAAGTTCAGTTATTAATTGCACATGACTAGAGCACCAGGCAAAACCAAGGAGCTGCATGAGGAGCTGGGAGCCTAAATTCACCTGTCACTTGTACCTAAAGTCCTTGCAGCTTCCAGTTCTCTGGAAGCTGAGCACCTCTGCTTTGGACAGCAGGAACACTGAGGACCCACAGACCACAGATACCATCTTGAAAATTACTTCAGTCAAAATTAGTAAAAAAGACATTTCTCCTCCTGTTGCACCAAAGGGACAGTTAGACTTTCCAGAGTGTAACTAAATCAGCAGGCTACATACCAAATAACTTTTTTTCTTCACAAGGTTTTCCTTCAAAAATCCACCTCCAGATTCAGGGGTGACCGCACCAATGTCCCTTTTCAATGTGAAAACCTGAATATTTAGCAGTTTCACTGTGAGATGAAAAACCTGGATTTCATTCAAGGATTTACCTCCTACCTCTTCRTTTTATATGCACTTTATACAGGGACATGAACTGTCATTGGACCTGCACTTGAAATTCAAGTGCTTCATCGCTTTTCTCTGCCATTTGAAAGGAGGACTATTCAGGCTTCTGCTTTTCAAACTGTGAGTACCAAGCAGGGCACTTTAGACCAGGAGTAGTCAAAGGTTTAACTTACCTTTTCCAAGTTCCATATGACATGACTTTGTAGAGACCCCCAGCCACAGCACTGGGTCCTGCAGCCCACTGAGGTGGATTCTCAGTCTGAGGAACATGAGAAATAAATGTATTTCTTGACACAATGATTTCCCACTAGTGCTTAAAATATTGTTGTTTTCCTTTCTGAAGGAGAAGCAGCTTGAGCGGTACCACATCCTGAATTCCTACTGTATGGCTTTGTGGGGAGAAGATGTCTTACGAGACACTTCAGTGGAATGGGATTCAGTCACACTTGGGGAGGGTCTTGCACACAGACTTTCTGCCAAGCTTCCAGCACTCACTGACTCTATTCCTCTAAAACTGAATTTGGCACAGGGCACTGTGTCTACCAGGACACTTTTTAACACAGTCTGGTCCTCACAGTGGGAAAAGGCTATTCATCTTCATCCTCTGTAGGAGTCAGGTGTGAACTTAACACAGACTTAAAATGCTTGTTTGCCCAAGCCCCACCACTTATCTACCAATATGAGCAGAGAACAGGAATCTCCTCTCCTTGTTATACCCAGGGCTCTTTATGTTCTCTGGGGAAAACACTGCTTTTATTTTCAGTGAAGTATCTCTGAGCTTAGGTCTATGTTGGCACTACTAATCATGATGTTGCTATATACGTAAAACAAGATTAAAGTATAGGAATATTTCTTACTATTCTTTGAATGGAAGAATATCCCGGACAGATTCCCCTGACTTTAAAAAGCACAAGGAACCTCTGAAGCAGAAATAATAGTACAGTCTATGTAAGGCTATCCCAGCACTATGAATTGTGGGTATATAAAATTGTGGGTATATAAAATATATAAAATTCAGGGACTCAGGTCCTGACTCAAAACTCATGCAAAGCTTGAAACTGCCTGAAAGCAGTTCAGAGCAAAGAAAAGGTATAATACAAAGATGATAGTTACTCCTAGGGTCATATTTTCAGGATAGGTGAAGCAGGCACAAGGTTTCTGTGAAAAAAAACCTGTGAAAAAGCTAATTCATGGGCAACTCTGCTTATTGCCTGTCAAAAGCAATTGTGTCCTGTTAAAAGCTGGCAAACTAGAGAGAAAAATTAATCTCATTTTCTTTGTGGGTTTTTGTTTTGTTTTGTTGCTGTTAATTAAGGCCTTTATGCAACAGGGCATCAAAAATGTTCATTTGATGCCTTTGAAAATCATCTGGAGCCAGCATACAAAGCTCATCGTTCCATTTCTTATCTTGCTTTAATCAGCTGTAAAACCAGCCTAATTGAAAGGAGAGGAGTGATGAATCACCACGTGGAGGTAGCTGTGCAAATGACATTCTTACCACCCTTCCCAAGGAAATGATGAGCTTCCAGGAGAAGTTAGTGCTTGAACTTGGGATCCCTGATCCTCAGCGACGCAGAGCATGGCTGGGACACACTGCAAGGTCCTTCCAGCCTCTGTGGCCAGGCTTCCATCCCATCAGAGACAGGGAACAGAAAGCTGTGTCCAGCAGATGAGTTCTGCTACAGAGCTAGGACACGGCCAAGGTGTATACTTGGACGTGGATAGACAGAAACACTCCTAAGCACTGTATTTTTTGGCATAAGTTTTGCATGTCTTTACCATCAAAAATGAAAGCCTATTTAGAGAACGGAGAGCATTTTAGAGATCTTGAAATTTTTCAGATTATGGAGTGTGTTGTACTAAATGAAAGTATATTGTTACATACTACATAGAGAACAAAAGACGCAGCATCATCTGGCGCTGTGGAAATGTAGTTTTCATCTAAATCTGGATTAGCACTTGCTTATCTGGTCCCCTCTGAGCCAAAAACAATATAATAGGTCTAGGAAAACAACATAATGATAACAAGGTATGAAGATACCGCTAGAGATTAAATAGGCCAGGATTCTTAACTGGAAAAGAGAAAGTTTATAGAAAAATATAAGGGAGTAGAATAATGAATGGCACCAGGAAAATGAATGGGGACTAATTATTTCTTTTCTTTACAATGTAAGGACTATAGGACATTGAAGAAAACTTACAAGTAGATATTTTATAAGAGAAAAAAAATCATTTTTCCACTTAACGTATCTAATCTGTAAAACGAGATGTTGCAGCTTAAAATAAAGAGATCCAAAAGTGATTAGATAAGTTCATGTAAGTCACATTCATTGAGAGCTATCACCCACAAATCTGTAAATACAACCTCTGGCCCAAGAAGTCCCTAAACCATAGCTTGCTGGAAGCTCTACTGGTATTCCAGAGGATTACCAGACACATGTCCAGACTTTGCAAAATGTCCCTAAAGAGCTGCCCTTTATTTTGATGAAGACCCTTCACTCTCAGTGCTCAGCACAGCCAGTCATGCATTCTTAGGGCTTTTTAGGCAAGCAGCTCAAGAAGAAGCTGTTGTGGGAATAATGCTTAGGGACCATAAGAATTTAACTAATTTACTAGATCTTTAGTGTTAGAGGTGCTAGGGGACCTCTTTGTTCTGTCAAACTGATCCACTATAATTTTCAAAAGCTCAAGATACAAAAAGTACTTGAGGGTTTTTCCTTCTACTTCAGATTTTGACTGTTGCCAGTTTGTTCACAGGTGGAGGAGAACACGCTGCGGATTGGAAAGTAGAGTAACAAATAACTGAACGACAAAGAGCAGAAAGGTTAGAGGAAAAAGGAGCTATACATTCTCACATACATTTCATCTGTTGATGTTGTCAGTACAATCTGTTGTGATTGTACTTTGCATTTGGGAGTAAGAACTCACGTAGACATGTCTGTAAGTATAGACACACACAGAGACAACTCAGACTCTCCTCTTCTGTCCTGTATGAAGAACAAGTGGATCCAAGATACACACAGCTCAGGCTGTAACACAAGATAAGATTAGAAAAGGAGGGACAACATCTCACCAGGAGACAACCTAGCACGGAGACTTATGCAGGCACGTCCACCATAGCCTGCATGCCTTTCTGTGCCTCATGTGAGGATCCCCATTTCCACATCCATGTCCCTGTATCTTCTTCATCCACCCTGCCTAACAGGAAGGGCACTTTGCATGCAAACCAACACAGCTGAAGACTGGGACCGTCCTTTGCAATTCCTAAACACAGCAGTGATGACCATAACTTGGTCTTCCATGCAAGAAGCAGACAAGCAACAGAAGAAGGATTTACTGTAAGACAGCAGGAGAATCCCCAACAAGACTTTGGAGTAAAACAGAGTCCTTGGAGATTTCAGAGAACAGACTGTGTGGGGGAGTTGTTTTCCCGAAGATTTTCAACCTTTTCTGCCTTCTTAGAGTTTGTGTGTGCAGGAAATTCCTGTGGTTTCTGCACTTATTTGTGCAGGATTCGCAAAAAACGCAACTCGAGTCTCCAGAGAGACATTCGGAGAAGGTTTTCTGGGAGGAAAAGCTTAAGCAGTGGGAATGAATGTGCAACCCACTCTCTAAAGGCTTCCGCACAGCAGTGGTCTGTGCTGCTGGACACTGGTTGCACAGAGGGTGCAGACCTGAGGGTTTGTAGAGATTAAAGCAATCAGCCCTCCCAGCCCAGGCTCAGAGGCACTGGTACTCARTAATTAGAGCCCTTTGTGACAGATCTGTGCCCACTTGGGAAGCAGGATCATAAAGCCCAGGACCATAAACCACTTATTTTCTCTATCCAGTTATAATGGTTTGGTTTTGGGGGAGATGCTAAGGCTCTTGGAAGACTAGTACTTTCTAGTRCCTTCTTGTGGCCTTGGCATGGAGAAAAGATTCAGATTTTTCTTTTAATATTCTCCCTGATACTAATCTGCTTAAAATGCAGATAACTTTATAGAAGTTGATCCCACCTGTAACAGGAGTGAGATCAGAATAACTGCTTATTGAGAACTTTTAAATAGTGACACATGATTTAGAAGCAGTGAAGTGTTCTGTCATCAAAGCATCAGCGGGCAATAGAAATTAGTTTCAGAGCTCTGGGGAAGAAATAGTGTGATTTGAGCTTTTTCTTCCAATGACTAAAGCTAAACTGTACATGACTGGATGTATAAGCAAAAGTAGTGTCATTAAGCGCTGGGACATGGTGCAATGACAGTCTAGTAGCTAATTTTTTCATGACTATCCTTTGACAGCAAATTTCCCACTTACACAATGCTGGCTTGTCCCAGTCTGTCACAACACAGTGTTTGCCAGGCTCTGACAGAAGTGACAGTATGCTAAATGYTGCTTTTATTCTGCAACTAAACAGGAGAAAGAAACATATTAAAGTGTGTCATCAGGTCTTCCAGGGATATATATTTTATATTCACTCCTGTAGTGTAAACAGCCTAAACATGCAGGAAATGTTCTAGCCTATTCTTGAAAATACTTTCATTTCATACTTCAGCTGTTTCAGGTCCCCACATGTAAAGCTTATAATGAAGATGTGATGCTGACACCCAGAGGAATATAGGTATGAATGTAAATGTTTTGTATTGTTCTGTAATTCTCGTTCAGAATGTTTCTTAAGAAGGCATCTGTTTAAATGAGACATGAAAGTCTGTAATGCAATATTCCCTCTGTGAATAATCTATAAAGTGACAGAAATGTTACAACAAATAACCAGAAATGCGAGGGTTTCCAGCAATCCAGTTTAATAGTTTCTTCATATGTCTGTGTTTATACATCAAAAAAACTTCAAACAAAACAAACAAACARAAAAGCAATATACAATTMAAGAAAATACCCAAAGCTGTTACAGTTTTGGCTTTCCCTTTGTTGATTTACAGTTATGTACAAGACTGTCTTATTTGCAATACCCAGTGAAGATTTAATGATTTATTTACATCAGCTGGTGACTTTCTCTACRCAATGGAACTGTCTCCTTTTGCCATTTACATTCATAGTTGCAAGAGCCCACATTTAGGTGCTGTTTATGGATAGGGTTAAGAGATGGACTGAAACAAGACCAGATTTTCACTGCTGACCACAAACATTCCTCTGAAATCCCATTTTCAGATGTAGCTGAAGGAAGATTCCAGCCCCTAGTGTGCTGATATAACCATTACATCAGTCAGCACAGTAAGGTATCTCCACTGAGAATAACATTCCCAGTCATGTCAGAGGGAGATATATGTGAGCTGGAGGAATAATAAACTTTAAGCGGACAAAATGTATAACTGGTGCTAAAGGTGCACCTTACTTCTCCTGTCAGAAACCTCCAAAGCAAATGAAGACATAAAGTATGCTCTTTCTAAGTTCAGGTAGGAGAATATTTTACAATTTTTCTTACAGAAGAGATAAAATTAGGAGGGAAAAAAATTATAATTTTATCATAATATGCAAACTGTGTCATAGAATCACTGAATAATTTGGGTTCAAAGGGACCTGTGGAGGGAATCTACTCCTAATGATTCAAAGCAGGGCCAATTTCAAAGTCAGCCGGCTTTCAATTTAGAGCAGATTGTTCAGGGCTGTGTCCAGTCAAGTTCTGAATATCTCTAAGGGTGGAGTTTGCACAACCACTSGGCACCTGTTCCCATGTTTGATCACCCTTAGAGTAAAAAAAAATTTCCTAAAACCCAATCAGGACTTTCACCTTGAAAGTATAGCCTAACACTCATGGAATAAATCATAATCTTTCTATTGATAACAAGAGTTTTACAGCATCTGTAAACCACATATAACAAGCATTATTATTTCAGAAGGAATTGTTCATTTTTCCAAGATATTTTCTGGTATCTAGTCAGTAGGTTACCGTCACTTGAAACCTTTTCATAACTTAAATACCGGTGCGAGATATGCACCATCCACAGTCATCAAGAAATCAATGCCACAGTTGTACTTCCTCCCTCTGTTGTAAGCCCAGTATTCTGCACGTTACACAGCTGTTGCAGAACAGCAGGTTTATGAAAGCACAACTAGATGCAAATTGCTCACACAAAAGGCATGAGGGTTTCAGCTTGGAATCCCCTCAGCTTGGAATCCCCTCAACAAAGAGGAAAACTGTCTGCTTGGGGAGCAAAAGTCGGGACTGTGGTATAGCTACATGTCCCTGATGTTTTGAAATCCCTGTTTTGCCATTGCCTGCTACGCCTTTTGATTATCAAACTTGTTTTGTCTCTCCCAGCTTGAAAGATGCAATCTACAGTACCTCCTCCTCCAGTAAAAAAAGCTCTTCACAGACAAAAGGCTTTTCTAATGTCTGTACAAAGGCAGCCACTCAGTCAGTCTCTATATCTCCACGAAACATTACATGAGTATCTAGAGGCCGTGTACCCTTTGCTTCCCTAGCCCTGGCAAATAAAGAAAACGGATAAACTAGAATCAGCTCAGCCTTTGTATTCAGCCTTAAAATCCACCTATGGTACATCTTGCTTCACAGTGATAAGAACACACATAGTCCTACACGACAAAGTACAGTGTCTAGCCTGGAAATTCTCATGGTCACATTGGCCTCTTACACAATACATATTTTATGACAGTAACAGTCATGACTGGAATACAAGACTTCTGAGATGTGCATGTATATTGCTCATAACTCTTGACCAAAGTGTGTGAAGCTTGATAATTAGAACTTCTCTGATTTTATGTCTTTAGAAGTAAATAGTACAAAAAAAAAAAAACCTGCTAATTCTGGGCATCAAAATAAGCCATGCTTGGTTTTATCTAGAGAGATAATTTTTTTTTTTTATCTAGAGAGACAAATAACATCAAAAGAAATACACACTGAGAGGCTGATGGGTTCATTTGCATGGCAGGTCTCACTCATTGCATTTAGCAGAAAGAAAAACAAGGTTTTCTCTGTATAATCCTCTAATGAAATCCAATCTTCAGTAAGATAAATGAGATTCCAAATATTCTTTATCCCCATAATAAGATGCACTAGGTAGCTCCTACCACCAGCATGAGGTGTGTGGAGAGAAAGAAATGCAAAATCACATGTTAAAAAATGGTTTCTGACTGCTGCAGGAATCATGACAGCTGAATGCAGAAGATGTTCTGTAGCCATTTCAGCAGAGTTACAAGATGCAGGAAGATGTTGCCTTTCCATTCTCTTCCTTGGTTTGGTTTTGTTTTCTTAATACTTGTTTGACAACCCACAGACCATTCTCAGGCTATAGCAACAAATTATCTCTTTGAAGGTCTTCCTCATTTCCTGGCTACGAAAGGCGTAGATCAAGGGATCAATCACCGAGTTGCACATAATGAGAATGAGGTACATGTTGAAGTGAGACATGAAGCAAACACAGTAGAGGTTTTGAGGGCAGGAGATCATCAGGATGAGATGAAGGAAGAATGGAGCCCAACAAACAATGAAGATGCCGAGAAGCATAGTCAGAGTGATGGCTCCTTTCATGCTGGTTCTCTGACGGACGGAGTTGTACCCAGGCAAAGCAGCGATTTTCTTCACGTGAGTACGAGCCAGGAGGAACATATGGATGTACAGTGAGACCATGAGGAACAACATGGTAAAAAACATAGTGATGAGACAAATGACCACGTAAGTTGACTCATAATAAAGAATGAAGATAATGCCACAGCCCGTGCAAAAGGTCCAGATGCATGCAATGATAAGCCCTGATCTTTTCACTGTCATGATGTTGTGATAACGTAGGGCATARAAGATAGTGATATATCTGTCTACTGCTATAGCCAGCAAACTGCACATGGAAGCCACCACAGATATGCAGATCATGGAATCAAAGACATTGTCTATATGACGGACAAAGGTATCTTCCATAATGATGTGTCTATTGTTTATTAGGTATATGGTTATGGTCTCCCAAGCATTAGACACACTAACCAGCATGTCAGCCACTGCTAAACTGCAAACAAAAAAATACATGGGTGAATGCAGGTTCTTGTTCTTAACTATTGCACATATGACTAAGATGTTTTCAAGGAGGCTTACAATGCCCAGGGTCAGGAACACCTCAGCTGCAATGACCACTTGCTCACATGGAGAGGACTTGCTCTTTGCAGTAGGCACAGTAAAGTTGCTATCAAAGGCACTCAGGTTTAGTTCAGAAATATACAGTTGAGAGGACGCGTTCATCTCTGGGACCTAACACGTTCTGTTCCTTCTGAGGGGATTGCCAGGGAGTGTGGTAAATGCATTTTCCAAAAGGCAAAAGATCCTGCCAAAAAAAATATAGCATGACAATTATAGGCAGAAGTTGACAAAATAAATATCACCCATTTCTATTTAATTTGGCTTGTACATGTCCTGCCTCTTCCACGCCATATTCCTCTACTGATTCTAAATTAAACTCTGGTTGGCTCGGAGGTTTTCTGCTGATCCTTACTGGGAAATTAAAATCACAAAATAATGAAAAGATTCAGGAACTCTTCGTTCATAGCCTTGTTTATTCTATTTGGTCCCCTGGAATACTTCCCCAGAATGTCGTAGAAATACTGTTGTAAAACAAACAATAAGCAGTTTTCCCAGTGCCAGCTCTCAGACCCCAAAAATGCAGGAGGATGTAGTATTAGGTCCAGSAGAAACAGTTCACTTGAATACAATATAAAGAAGTTTTGATTATTGCCACAATAGGGAATTGAACATTTTCAGTAAAAGATTTAAATGTTTTCCTGACCTTTGTACATTTAAGTTGGCATGGACTGTATTATAAACAACTTATCTGTACAAAATTAACATGTTCATTTAAAAGCATGGTATTAAACACTTAAGGCAAATCCATACATTTCGGGATACACTAAAGTTACAGAATTGGTGTAGGTAGAATTCTATTGTAAAATAAGTTTTCTCTTCCAGATCAAGAATATTTTTTTCAATTTTTTTTAGTGATGACAATATTCAGGGAAAGTTGTAAACCATTGGATTTTTAATAAAGGGAACAYTTAGAGCTGATTTTCAGTGACTTGCTGCAAATAAAATTCAAAGCATATCATGCTAAACAGTTTTCAGTTTTTAAAAGTAGCTTTTTATTTGCAATCAAGAATTAACTGTACCTATTTACCAGAGCTGCTCCTTCAGCTGCTCTTCCTCTTCATCGTCTGCAATCTTTCCTGCAGAGAGCTGAAGTTTCAGCCCCCCCGACATCGGAGGCTGGGGACTCCTTGGTGGGAAGTGATGAAAAAAAGTAGAGGAAAAGGAATGAGCAAATCCATAGAGTCAAAACTGACCACGTATAAATTACTTACTGTGCAACTGCCTTTTTATAGACTCCAAGCAATAATGACTTCAGTACTCAAACTGTGGCTCCTCCTCCCCTTTTTTGCCCCTCTGGACTTCTCTTTCCACAGACCTCGTAGCAAAGGCTTGGGTTTTTACCACCATCTAGTGGCCTTCTCCTGTCTTTTTAACTGAACAGTTATTCTGATTCGAAATTCATTATGGACTTTCTGTAATATTTAAGGCGGAAAATGTACTAGGCATGCTCCTTTCCAAAACCTTGTTGTTGTTGTTGTTTTCTTTGYTGTTGGTACTACACTAACAAGAAGTTCATGCTGCAATAATACTCCAAAAGAGGTGAGAACAGATGACTGTTTTTGAAATAAGAGACTTATTACTGTTATACGTATTTTCCTTATATTCAGGTTTGTTGGGGTTTTTTTCAGAAATACGAACCCCACTGATACAGTCAAAGCCATCATGCCACTAAAAGAAGATATATTGAAGTAATTTGTATTAAAAAAAAATTGAACTAATAAACAGTTGTGTTCTGTCCCCCTTGCTAGAATAGAGATTTCAATTTAGAAGTGAAAAGAGCACACTGTGTATCATGCCAGGAGACAGGGCTTCCCAATATGAATTTGAATTCCCCCAGGGACATAAGAGCTGTTAAAGTCAGTGCTCAGTATTCCACTGGCTGAAGTTCCTCTGTGGATCTAGCTGTCAGGCAAACGATGCTCCTCCTGGGCCTTAACAAAAAGGTGGCCGAAACAGTGCAAGTCTTTAACAAATGGTCTCTGCTTCCGGGTGCCGACTGGGGAATGCAAAGCACACACCTTCCTGACACTGCTAAATTCCCTTTCTGTTAGATGCTAACCAGACAGTCAAATACCATGCAGGATTTGAAGTTAACTTGACATAGAAAGTCTCTGCTTCTCCAAATCACCACTTTTCCAAAAAGTGGTGGGTTGAGGTTTTTTCACGGTGTAAAAGAGCCTCAAATTCTTATTTTTAACCTGTAGTGTTTTTCTTAAAGAATCACCACCAACAAACACTAACTTTATTGTTATATCCTGTACCACTCTTGTGTTTTCAATGTTCAGCTAAGGTTTATCGTCGAAAAGTAGATAAATCCCTATTTCTAATTACTGTATTCCACAGGAGACTTCTCTATTCTTACCACTGGCTTCACTCTAACCCTTCACTCTAGGGATGTTGAAACACCTGGGCCATTGTATGAAGTATTTTCATGTACAAATAGTCCCTGCACCAAAGGTGACACTGAAAAGCACTTTTATCATTTGAGTAAAATGGCTCCTTTAGCATTATGCAGTTATAGTCAGGAGATGAACTTTTGCCTATCCCTTCTCCCCAGTACTGGAAAGAGGATTTAGATTATCCSAAACTAGAGGTCACAAACTGTGCTCAAGTGCAGCTGTTAAATCTGAGTGGATAACGCCAGCTAGTGAACAAACACACTCCCTGCTCTATCTCACCTGTCTGTGTGCCAATTCTGAGCTCATAGTTCTTTGCTATGTCCAAAAGAAAAGAATAGAGAAGGGTTATCTGCAGTTCTCTGTCTGTTTTTTTGATATAAAGCATGTTTTCAGTTAACTTACCTTAGTTATCTTTGGTTATCTTTGCATAGCTTTTGATTTTCCCATTGCAGATCCTAGAAATCAGATACCTAACAGTAAAATTTCACTTGTTTCATTGTTCTTATATCTAGCAAGAAATGTGCAGACATTGTGGTCTTTCCACTTCCAATTACTTCTCTTACAGTATCCTACTTGAATTTTGTTTTTGTTCATTACATTCTCTTGTTAAATTCTATTCTTTCCATTTACAAATTCTTCTGTATGTTCAGTTTAACCAAGTTATTTGCAGACCAGCTTAGCTGCCTTTACAAAAGTTTTCAGTGTACCTGGTAGGGCTCAGTAAACCAGCCAATGAGAAGAAATAAATCACACATCAGACTGGACGATTTGGCTGTTATTCCTTAGAGCAATGCCAAGTTTCTTACATATAAATTATGAATCAGCATTTGGATTCTTGTTCCACAAGCCAGACACTGCCGGTGTAAATTTAAGTGTCTATGCTACACAAAAAATACACCCTTATTCACAAAGCTTGAGGAAAAAAATGTCTACCTGGAAGCTGGGTACTGATACAGATGCATTTTTTTTTATGTTGGAGAATGAAACAAAAAAATACTTCTCTTCCCTCACCCCACCCCAAAAAAGAAAGTGATATCATTATATTACTGCAGTGAGCAGCTCTAAGTGTTGTAGCTTGGCAAGCATGTAACTTAAGGGACATCAAATTAGCAGTGGGTATAAAGATTTTAAGTAAATGGGTATGGGAGCAAATCTTTGGATTCTCTTGGAAAGAATCCAAGAATGGCTACCAGCTGGAGGACTTTCAGGTGTTCATGACCTCAGTGTTCAGCTCCCTTGACCAAGAAATTTCTTTGGGTTCCAGGAAAAGAGATCGAAAGTGCTACAGAATGACATAAGTGAACAGAAGAACAAAGGAAAATAGGATTCTGGGAGAAAAAGAGATGCCAGGGCCTGTTTCTGTCCCATGCCATTCTTTTCTATTGTGAAGTGGTGAGAGCAGAAGCCACTCCAGACACACATCTGCCTCTCAGGCTTCATCAGCAACCTGAGTGGGAGCCATGTCAATGTCACTGGCAGAAACAGCCAGGCCCCGCCTGCCATCAGCGCCAGCAGGGATCCTGCCAGAGGTCCCCTTCACCCTGCACATCCTCTGGAACTGCACTGGCACGTAGGGCAAGTTACGTCATGGCAAAACCAGCAGGGAATTGCGTGCCACCTTCGCGACAGCAAGATACTGATGTTATCCACAAATGGATGAATGAGGCCGATGGAAGAACCTGCCCCCGAGGAAGATTCTGTAGAAGAGCCAGTTACACTCAGATGTGTTCTGGTATTAATCTGTGCTAATCTTAACAGGTTCAGAGAAGAGTGTTAGTGGTGTTAATACGAATCCACCAAACTTGTCTAGTGCTGATACATTCAAGCAATTCAATTCCAGCGTCCATCTGTGGCTCTTTTTATCTATCTGATGAAAATACACTTGTTCTTCATAATGTAGCTTGGATTGGTGCTCTCGGCCTATTTATGAAATCCCTCTTCTGTCTACTTCTTGCCTATGCTGTCATTAGCATGATATTTCAAAGCCACAGAGGATCCTTCCAGACTGCTGTAAGAGATAATCTGTGGATCACCAAAAGGGAAGATAATGGCCTTCTCTACATTTGAATCACATAACAAATGTTGTCTAATGTCTCAGACTGAGAAAACTATTTGTCTTGGCCCCTGTGCTGAGTAGCCTTGCCTGAGCCGCATCAAGGTCCCCACTGTTACCTCCTCAGTGTTACCAGCTAGTTAGCCTTTAGTTAAGACAGGCAATTAATCAAGATTTTTTTTAAAAGGCATCATTACTTCTTGTCCTTAAATAAAAAGCTAGATGAAGTGGTGACAGACTGTTGATAGTTCAGTCCCCTTGCCTGTTCAGGGGACAGCTGAAAGCCTAAAAGTTAGGTTTTGCAGTAAGCAGTGGCATAGTGAATACTTTCTTTTACATCATGGCCCTAATCTTCAAATCAACATTTGAATGGTTTTTTGCAGAGAGAAAAGAGAGACTGAAAAAAGACATCAAATTATCATGCAAATTATGCCCTGTTAAAGAGTAGGATCAGCCATACTTAGTATGACTCCACTAGAACTTTTGACCATCAGGCCTTTCATCTGAGTCCTTCAAAATGGTTTGAGATAGTCTCTGGCCACTCTCAATACCTATCAGTGGTGCTTCTTGCATTAGAGTAGAAAGCTGAGAAAAATGCAGTAGAGTACAAAAGACATTTAAGAAAGATATATCCTAATAAACCTAAAACAGATGATGTTGTAAGCAGCCTTCTAAACTGTAAAAGAGTAATAAGACGTTTAGTAACCATCATTTTTATGTGCCACTAATTGGAGAAATTCCAGTAATGAATCACCCCCTAGCAGTTTGTTAGAGGATGGGTCAGCAGTACAGACCTGGTGAATCACACAGAAGTGCCAGCTGCAGTCTTCACAAGCACAGATAACCAGAACATTGTAGAAGCTTCGTGATGGAAAAGAGGGATAATTCCATAGTCTACATACAGACTGGAATAAAGAAAAAACCCAAACAAACCACTTAGCACGTTCTTACTTGGTACGTCTTTCTGCGAGGACTCACTGATACCCCAGAGCGATGAGAAACCCTTTAAAGCACCTCAACAGGTTGGTGAGATGGGCAGAGGAAGAACTGCCTGAAACACAACAGAGGCAAATGCAGGGTCCTGCACCTGGAGAAGAATAACCCCATGCACCGGTACAGGTTAAGGGGTGAGCTGCTTTCCAGCAGCTCTGTGGAGAAGGACCTGGGGGTCCCGGRGGACAACAACATGTCCACGAGCCAGCAGTGCCCTTGTGGCCAAGAAGGCCAAGGGTATCCTGGGCTGCACAGGGAAGAGCATTGCCAGCGGATTGAGGGAGGTGATCCTGCCCCTCTGCTCAGCCCTGGTGAGGCTGCATCTGGAGTGCTGTGTCCAGTTCTGGACTCCTCAGGACAAGAAAGACATGGAGCTCCTGGAGCGGGTGGAGAGCAACAAAGTTGATCAAGGGACTGGAGCATCTCTTCTATGAGAAAAGGCCGAGGGAGCCGGGCCTGTTCAGCCTCAAGAAAAGACAAGGGAACCTCATCAATGTCTATCAATATTTAAAGGGAGGGTGTCAGGAGGGTGAATCCAGGCTCTTCTCTGTGGTTCCAAGCAATAGGACAGGATGCAAGAAGTGGAAACTGATCCACAGGAAGTTCCACCTGGATATGAGGAAGAACTTCTTTACTGTGTGAGGGATCACACACTGGAACAGATTGCCCAGATATTTAAGAGATGTCTGGATGCAATTTTGTGCAATGTGCTCTGGGATGACCCTGCTTAAGCAGGGAAGTTGGACCAGATGACCCACTGTTGTCCCTTCCAAACTGACCTGTTCTGTGATTCTGTGAAAGTATTTCTTGCTAGACCACAGAGAATACTTAATGTGTCTTTATTCATTAGCATTACTATCAAAAATAAGTGATTAAAAGTGCTACTTCAGTTACATATTGTGAGACGTTTCATGTCTCATTTCTGCAATCTTATCTCGCAGTATGGCAAAGGAAAACATGAAGAGCACACTGTTCATTTGTTTCATAAATGCTTGTGCATAAGAATCTCTTTTTTTGTGTATAAAATGCTGCTAATTTGTTGTATAATTTGGCTCCTCAGTGAGTCTTCACTGTTTGAACATTTTAACTTTGTTAGTGATCACAGGCAATTCAGTGAAAGCTGATGTAAAACACCAAATCTTCAGTAGATTACATGTTAATGTTGAGAAGAAAAGCTCTAGATTTTACTTTAGAATAGCATAGCATATCATAGAATAGTTTGGTCGGAARGGACCTACAACAATCATCTAGTCCAATTGCATCCATCACATTGACAAGTCCCTATTTTTCAAGCCCAGTTTGTAACACCAGTGTTAGGCCCACATTAGGTGTCGGGTGAATCTTCTAGTCACCGTTTTACCAGTATATATTCACAAGCAGATCATTCTGCTGTGGGGACTATTCCAGGTGTGCTCCAACGTCCTTTCTCAGCAAGCAATAGCTCACGTTATTTGCAATTTTCCTGGTGGAATCTAAGAAACAACCCAGCTTAAGACATGTTTTGTTTCTGTTGGGACCAATGAGGGGCTCTCTGATTTCAGCAGACCTGCCCTGCGGTGACAGCCTACCACTATTTATTTTGGGTCAGGAAACCGAGCTCTCCTTTCTGTGGCAGAAGCCTTTTAAAGGACTGTACAGGCCAGCCATGATCCACTATTCCTCTCACCTGCATCACTAGCACACGACCTACAAACTGAATCTTAACCCTCCCCTGCCTGCTGAGAAACCAGGCACCACTCTTCTGCCCTAGGGTAAAGTTTCACACATTCCCAAGATACAGACCAGTTCTCAAACTCCGGCTTTGCTTTTCTGCTGTCTTCTCTCATGGTCCAGCTCTGGCTTCCCTTGCAGCTTAACTTCACCTCTCCCTAACTTTCATTGAAGTTGTGAACTCCCGGGTTTAGAGTCTGCATCTTCATCACGAAACAAATGTGAACAAATACATGTACAAACAGGCTCTGCACAGAGTGTCTGAGCACACTGTTGCACTTGGACTTACATTAACAAATAAAAGCCGAGAGAATCCAAACCACTAGCAAAGGGCAAGCCTTCCAAACACAGTGCACTGTGCTTAGATCATCCTTCCTCACTTTATTTTAGTACAAAGTATATGCTCAAATCTACTTTATCTGGGTATAAAGAGGCATGCATTCCCCAGAATGAGTGTCAAAATTCTGATTTCTGGGGTTTTTACAAACTTCTGGTCTAAAGAGATCCCTYGAAAAGCTGCTCACTTCACTCTTCCTTCCTGCCAGATAAGCACAGGAGCACAGCATGAACCTTCCCCTAAGAGCTCTGCGCTCCCTGTCCTGGCCTGGCTGCTTGGTTTGAGCAGAGTGCCTCGACAATTCAGTGTCCCTTTGTCCTGTGCTGTCTCTCTAGTCAGGTGTTGGCATTTTAGCACAGCATCAATACAGAAAGGTRACCAAAAAGCTGAAGGAAAACTTCAAAATATGCACAGTGAGAATAATCATTAATTCGCTAACCCACAAGGAAATATTGCTACACACAGAAAACTGCAGATGCAGTAATGTGTGTGTGCTGCTCCTGTCGAGGCAAGTGCAAATGTCTCTGATTCAATATATATGATAACTAAGGACAGATACASGTGCTACACAGGCAATGTTTAAGAACACCACAGCAGCAATATCAACATTTATCTCTTTAGAAGTAGTGCTCAGCGCTAATCTAACATCTCTGTACTGATATACAGGTTCTTTCCTCAGTCTCTGTTCAGGTTGGTGAAAAATACAGCTACTTCCTATCCAATGAGGTGTCTAAGTGCACCAGAAATGAGAATTAAATAATAATAGCCATTTAGCTCAGAACTCAATTTTTTCTGTCAGTCCCTTACTACACTACTGATCTTTCTGACAATAAAGGCTTGCAATAAACAGTGCCTTTTTTTTCTTTTTTAATGTCAGGACTTTTTTTTTTATCACTGTATCCTAAAAGCAAAAAAAATTAGCAACATTATTTCAGAAGTTGGAATTACTTTTCTTCAAGCATTCACCTGCTAAGGAGTGAAAGTGTAGAGTATCGTTATGGCTGAAATGAAAGTTCTCAAAATTAAAAAGGTAAATTATGTTAACCAGAAGCAAACAGAAAAGAAAGTAGTCCAGTATCAAGTCTGAACAAAGAATATCRTCTTCTATACTGCAGTAATCGGTGCATGCACTTTTATTATTGAGAACTTAAATCAGCCTACAATAAAACACTGTCCTCAATGGGAACCTGTTTGCTGACATACAAAATTCAAGTGACTCTCATGAGCCCCCCCAGTTCCCAGCATTTAAAATTTCAAGCATCATTAACCCCTCACAAAAGCAGGAACCATGTGTCCTGATGTATTTCATGTCTTATCCASTATTAAAAGTGAAGCAGAACCTGAGAAAATTCTTATTATACTGCTTTGGTGAGGCTGCTGGTGTGATGCACCTTTCTGGCTTTCCTGGGCTTACAAAGTGCCTGGTTATAAACAAGATCAGAAGATCATTTATTTTGGGCGCATTTTGGTACTTGTTTTTGTGAATTTGAAATTCACAATTTTGTGATTTGAAATTTGAAACGTGAGCAAAAAACCCTTTCCTTTTTCTCCCCCCACCCACCCCCCCCAAACAAACAAACAAACAAACAAACCACAAGAAACACAGTACCATTTCAGGAAGGGGACAAGCAAGCTCTGGTTCTGATGAAAATTAACCCAGAAAGCCCAGTGCCTGGATTAATCATTTAGCTAAGAGGGATGGCAGATTTGTGTCTCCAAGAAATCACTTGCTATTGGATCAGTTGGGAAATCAATTTCTGCAAGAGCTAAGATGGACTATGCAATGGTTACTCAACTAAATTACATTTCTTCATTCCGTCTCTAATGGCTGATAAATAAAAAGAAAAAAAAATTGCTTGGCATCTACAATTTTTATTACTTTCTTTTGTTGAGCTCCTCATTAATTGCAGGGTGGAGGTCAATGCTGGCTAAACACCATGGCCTTCAAAGTGGTAAAAACCTACATCTCTCTAAAAGTGACCTTAGTGCTTATTAAAGATGTTGAATACCTAACATGCACATCAAATTCCATGGCTAACTGAAAGCAGGGGTTGAAATATTTCCATCTGAGGGCTGAAAGGGAAACACCTCAGACTTCTGGGGTGAAAAATAAGCTTTAATCTTAAGGAGAAATCGAACTAGATTTTTCCTGTGAATCTGTACTTTAGTTGTCAGCCTTCATGGCCTCTAGGTCTGACGGGCAGAAAACTCGAGCACTATTCAAGAAATTCCCTAGGGAGTTGAGAGGGAAGATGCAGTTGTGTAGACCTTGCAGCAGAACACCACCATGACAGGAGCTCCTGTTCCACATGCCCATGTCAGACACATTGAAGGAGCAGCAGTTTGGTACCCTCTGGTTCTGGAGACTGCACTTGTACTCCTTGTACTCTCCTGTGTACTCTCCCGTGGACATACAGAGTCTCCACCAATGCTTTGACAGAAGGTTAAACAGCAAGGATTGCACTTGTTAGTATAACTCCATTAATGTCACTAATGTCATGCAGCTGTGGAACATGGCTCTGATTCACAAAAACGAGTMTCCAAAGATTTGGATCATTTAGAACCATCAGGACAAAGAGAACTTGCAAGTCTCCTGACTTTTCTCGAGAGAATGAATTTGGAGGCAGAGCCAGTTCACAGGCTCTTATTTGAAAGATGAAGCAAAAGGAGCCTCATTTCCAGCAATGAGAAAGAAACTTGGTCAGTATACACCTCAGTTTTATGAACAGAATTAATATTGACCTGCAGGACCAACATTATCAAGTTCAATGATACCACCACTTCTGAAAAACAAGAAATACAAAGTATGCTTCCCAATACAACCCAAATACAGGCTTAGCAGTAGGACAGTTGGAGCTTTGTCTTAATACACAGAGAGAAACAAACTAGAAAAAATCAATTACCTCRTTGAGTGTGTYCAGTTAATTTGAGGTTTGATGTTTYTGGTGCTGAGTTAAAATTAACTGCTACTAATGCAGTGATCATAGCCATGAGAAAACAAAACAGTAACACACAGTCTTCTTTTTAAGATGTACAAGACTATTTTCAGCAGACTAAGCAAGACTAGGGAAAAAAATTGCGGTGCTTCTCAGTTATAAATAATACAATTAATTAAAGTGCAAAGGCAAATGAAATTTTAATAGTAGAAAATTTATGAGAGATAATTTAATCAACTAATGAAATTTCCACCTCTTCATTAATCCTTCTTAAAGGCAGTAAATTTGTCAGTAACTAGATGCAAGAAGCATCTCTTTAAATTATTTTGAGATTAACACAGTGGGCTCGTGAAGTGACAGAGAATAACAAGAAGGCTGTGAGAATTGCTTGAGAAGACATACTCCTACRAGTTAGAGGATGCAGTGAGAAGTAGTTCAGGACACCTGATTCTGTGGAAGAGATATATTTTTTTACCCTGATGGTTTGTGCTGGATTTAGCACACAGCGTAGAGTTTATGCCCTACGATGGGATGATCAATGCCTGACCTGACACAGACATAGAACGGGGTGGACAGGCAATAAGCACTGCTCTGAAGCATGCCACTATCAAGTTAAGCTGTCAGAATTGTTTAAAGAAATTTGAACCAGCTGAATGAGTCTGTAATGCATCAGAGCTTTGCATCACAGCCAGATTCCTAACAGAGGATCAGAACATTAACTTTACTGCCATTTCAAACTGCAGCTCCTACATCCTTTCCAGCTGAGATCCTTGCCAATTTTAATATTGCAGGCTAATGTGCCAACTACTTGTAGTTGTGTTAAATAAGGCTTTTCCACGTGAATGTGTCCACTACACAGACAATAAAACCACAATACATTGGATTTTTATATTTTAGCCCTCTCCAAATTTTTTTTTTCTATTYTGTCAGCCAATCTTTTATTTTATTCTTAACTGTTGATTATTTTTGTTTCTTRAAGTTGACCTACAGAACCACTGAATTATATATTTTTTTCCAAAAGGCATTTCAGAATAGATTTTTGTTAACAGCAGAATAATTATTACTTTTGAGATCCAGGACATATGTTTGGGTAATTAAGTATTGACTTAGAGGCTAACTCTCCTCCAAAGGAAATCTGTGCCAACCCACAGCCTTAGACACCAAAACTACTCTGCTAGCTTAAATTCTTTAAACAAACAAATAGAATAAATACAACTGACTTTACTTGTTCATGTGTTTGCTAACAAACTCTGTCTCTTAGCAGGAATATGGATGCAGAGCAAATGGTTTTTGTATCTACTGAAGCACAGCCTGTGAATAAGGGGGAGAGCTCACTCAGATTACCTGAGGAAGCCAATTAGTAGATGAGGGCAACGAGGTGGCTGCCCCTAACAGAAGGATAGTAGTGATACCTGTCTTCCTCCTCTCCTATCCAGATCAAATCACAGCATTTAGCTTCCTGAAAAACCATATATTTATTTAAGAGGAAGAAAAGTTGAGTGCTCTGTAGTTTGTTGCTCTTTCTAATCCAATGSTGATAAAACCCTTTGTCCAGGGAACAAGGTCGATCATACCAGCTTCTCCTCCCTCTGAAGAGGGTCCTAATGTCCAGCTGCTATTARGAGATCATGACTTACTCTGGTTTGATCCTCCTCCCTATCCAGAGCTCACTTTTGCGGAGCTTCAACAAAATACATTCATCTCCTACAGCAGTCTCTTAGGTGAACTCTTATTCCCTAGGCTTGGAGTTGAAGCCCCTGTCTCCAAGGGGGCCTGCAATGGAGGCACCACTGCCCTGAGTGTGAGCTTGGGCTCCAAAGCTGTTCAGTGAGTGGTAGGCACCTCTTTCATTGTTCAAGGCCATATTTACAGAGCTGAAATGCAGCCTGATGCTCTAATTGTTTCACCTACAGCAATCCCAGTGTCAGTGCAACCATGATAGAAAGCATGTCAGACAGAGCACAAAGGTTAAAAAGACAAGCTCTAGCTTCCCTTCCTGTCCCARGACACAGGGCGGCACTCCCAAGTGAGTGATGCTGGCAGGGCAGGAGCAAGACCGGGAATGCCCAGCTGGAAATAATATCCCAGTGCCTTGAAGGTTGGGAATGCACACAATCATGGCAGGAAGCTCAAATTCCRATTCAGCTTGCATCATCTGTTTTAGAAGTGAAATATGAATTAGAGAGGTGTGACATCTTGGCCAGGATGGTTTCACCTGGCACACCTAGTCGTACTTGAATGGACAGAGATGTTTCTGTGTGTAACATCTGTCTTTTTGCATCTGTAAGCAGTCTGAGCAGTACAACTACACCTCCAGCAAGAAGCTGTACTGCTGTCACGTAACTGATGGCACTAGCACAAAGCTTGTGTCCGCATGTAAGCCCTGGGTGAAACTGAGTATTTGGGTGCTCGCACACAGCCTCTTAGAGGAGAAATGACAGCAGACTATTTTTGTTTGCTGCCCGAAAAAAAGKCAAGGCAACTATGTAAGCAAGACACTCTCTGCCCTTGTTGAGTGCTACAGAAACCTTCTCTTAGGTCTGATGCTGAAATCTTGATTAAAATACACCATCTTTTCACTTTTTTAGAGAAGCTGTGCTCCAGCAATTCTCCCTGAAAACAACTGTTACMTCTAAATACCTTTTTCTGCGAACTTTTTCTTTTAGTACTAATGGCACTTGGCACTTATGGTTTGCCCCCAAAAAAAAGCAATATTACTATCAAAAATTAATGCTTCTTTAAAGTACCTCTTGCTGGCAGCCAAAGGTTTTGCTTACTTACCTGAGATTAGGTTGCTGTGTAAGAGACATGCAGGAGTTGAGGCTCACTGAAGAGTGGATTTTCATGTCAGTGCCTGTTCAAGAACAGGGCAGGGCAGAGGTACAGTAAGGTTATATTACCCACCATACCGTCTAAGGCTGTGGGTGAGAAAGTGAGCGTCAGCCTGTGGTTCCAGAGCAGAGGGAGAGACCTGTGGGAAAAAGTTTCTGTTACAACACAGTACAGGGTTGTATCTGCGGGGAAAAAAAAAAAAAGGAAAAAAAAGCAGACAAACAAACATTACCACACAGTTCTGGAGTTAATGATAACAGCTTTACATCAGGGTCTGATTGCTGCTATATCACTTTTTTTCTATTTTTTCTTTTCAGTTTATGCTCCAGATAGGATATGTAAGATGGTAAGAGGTAGCGCTGTATCTTTGCCAGCAGCAGACACACATGTTGAGGACTGATCATCACAGTGGGCTGGAGAAAATGCTTGGACAATGGAACTGGAACAGGAGAAGGCAGGAATCCCCAGGTGGTACACAACACCTAAAATGTTGCTTGCCTTTCTCTGTCAGGAAATTAAAGGTACCCATGTAAATACATTCCACTATCTCCAGTTTTCTTTCGTTGGTCCAAGTTAAAATGTTTCTTCACTAATTGGTTCTGTTTCAATTGGTATTTGGGAAGCCAGTGCCCTCTGCTTGATCCATAGAATGAGTGTAATAACATCAACAAACTAATAATATTTTGCAAATTCCAAGCTTCCTATTAGATGAAATACTACTGTTTGCTTTCAGTCAGGAGAAAAGTTTAAGTATACAAGATTGAAGTAATTTGTTACCTCTAAAAATCACAAAAGTCACRTTGGGATTTTAATATTAAAATTCAGTAAAAAAAAATTAGAAGATTTTAAGACAAAATTTACTAAGCAATGGAACATAGACATAATTCTTAACACATTTACTTTAAATTGTGAATTAGCAGCCTGTATAGTTCAAATGTTAACGGCAGAGAAAGCACAGTGACCTATCYTCACACACAGAAATACTGATTGATTTCAGAGAAAGCAATGGGAGCTCTCAGAATATCAACAAGGAGCAGCTTCAATGAAAATTCCATCTTCCAGATTTTCACAGGAACATTCTACCCAATCTTCAAAGCACATCATGGTAAATTTGACCATAAGTAGTTCAAAACAATTTATTTTCTAATATGATTTTTTCTCTTCAAGGGCATTTTGACCACAGATTAGGAAATTGTAAGTTTCRAGGACCAGATTCAAACAGATGGAAGCCAAATATTGCAGAGAACAGGTTGCTGTGACTTTCAGGTCCGAGCGAAGCCTTGTCCAGAAATTCACCCCCTTCGCCTCTCCCTGTCTCTTCACTATTATTAAAGGTCACCACAGCAGTATTTTACCCACAGAAGCTACTGGAAGTTGCCTTGGCAAGCAGTTGTGGAAAGTTACTCAAAACCACATTGAATATTTAGGTAAGGCTTGATATCCTTGAGAATGTGTGACTGCCATTATTGCAGTGTAGAATTGTAAAATCAGACATTCCCTTCAATGGTTGCTTGTTTTGCTGGTGTTGAGGAGGTAACACAGATGTTCTTCTTCATCTCCATTTTAGGTTACACAATTTTAGGTTACACAAATTAGCCCCAGCTCGCAACTAAACACCACACASCCACTTGYTCCCGGTAGATGGAGGAGAGAATCAGGAGAGCAAAAGTGAGAGAACTCGTGGGTTGAGCCAACAACAGTTTATTAGGGAAAGCAAAAGCCGCACGCACAAGCAAAGCAGAACAAGGACTTCATTCACCACTGCCCAAGGTCATTCACCATGTCCCTTTTGTCAGTTGGGGTCAGCTTTCCTGGCTGTGTCCCCTCACAAGTCCTTTTCCCTCCCAGCCTCCTTGCCGACAAGGCAGTGGGAGAAGCGGAAAAGGCCTTGACACTGTGCAAATGCTGCCCAGCAATAATGAAAATGTCCCTGAGTTATCAAACTCTTGCGACATAAATTCAAAACATAGCCCCGTACCTGCTACTATGAAGAAAATTAACTCTATCCCAGCCAAAACCAACACAACAATCCAGTGATTTTCTCCTCAGCAATTTCTAGTGAATATATAAATGTAAAAGGAAAAAACATGGCTGCTTCTTTTTCSTCTCAGTTGTCTCTGTTTCTTTCTGGACATGTAATAAAAAGTGATCCCAGCCTAGCCAAAAAACTGCTTCGTACAAAGTCAGCAGTGGAAAAAGAAAATTTCTATTCCTGAACTTGGAAGAGCAATGAGTAAAGAGGTATAAAGGACAAATTTCCTACAAAACTGCCTACACCACTGAACTTAGGACTGAACTCAGGCTGCCAAACTGCCAAAAAACCATCTAGGTTCTTCTCTAAACTTATCAAAGGCGGGAAACAAGGTGGTGCGTTTCAAACAGCTACGGTAATTAACACCTTTCCCATCCACTGTTAATTGCCTCCACGACAGCAAGAGTCATAATCGTGCTGCACTCCAACTGTCACTTCGTTACGCTAATTGCACAGCCACCAAATTTTGAAACTCAAAGTAATGCACTGATAAACTGAATCTTCAGTGTATGCCACGAGTGTTTAATTGGGTCTCAAGGAGGCAAAAACTTGTGCTGCGTAGCCGTGATGAAGTAGATATTACTGTGATTATTGCGTGCACTTGAGAGGAGACACGCCTGCAGAAGCCGAGAAGAACCACGTTGCATTATTACTCAGTAGGTGGAGCACAAATACACAACATAAAGGCAGTCACCAGCAGTAATCTTGCCAGTACCTGTTTTGCCATCAGAAGGAAGAGGATCGTAGACTTCCAAACTTGCTCATCTTGCTATCATATTACTTTTGTTATGTGGTACACGCTGCAGTTCAAATATCCCCGTGCACAAATAAATTCAGCAGCTAATGGAAGTGGCTTTATATAGTCATTATTACTTGCAGGATTTTAAGAGGGATCTGATTTTCAAGGACTGCAGAACAAGTCATCTTTTAAAAATCAGTAATATTAATAGTAATTTAATATTGTTTGTAGTAAGGTGCCTTAAAACAGAATTTCTAAAATCAGTAACTTTTTAAAATTCAGCTTTGTTGTGCTGTGRTGGGTTGGCCCTGACTAGCAACCAGATACCCACCCTGACACTAGCACCCCCCTCTGCCGTGGTATCTGGAGAAAATATCAGGAGGGTTAAAAGATTCATGGATCAAGATAATGACAGTTTTATAAGAAAAGCAAAAGCGTTGCCCACAGGCAAAGCAAAAAGAACTCATTCCCGGCTTCCCATTGGCAGGCACATGTTCAGCCTCTTCCAGGAAAGGTGGGTCCCAACGTCCACGATGATTACTTGGGAAGACAATCACCATGACAACCAGTACAACCACGAATGCCTCGCCTTCCTCCTCCCTTCCTCCAGCTTTTACTGCTGAGCATGACATCATTTGGCATGGGACATCCCTTTGGCCAGCTGGGGTCAGCTGTCCCAGCTGTGCCCCTCACACCTATTCCCTACCCCCAGCCTACTGGCCTTTGGAGGAATGGTTTGGAAAGAAAGCCTTAGTGCTGTGATGGCGCTGCTCGGCAGTGGCCAAAACAATGGTGTGTTATCAACACTGTTGTAGTCACAAATGCAAAGCACAGCATCCTATGGGCTGACATGAACTCCTTCCCAGTGTGACAGCAAAAACAGATAGTCAGGTCTTTTTGTTTGTCCTACACACGCATACCCTCTCCCTTGTTGTCTCTGATGGGCAGTGTGATGCACCCTAAGAACATCAGGTGGGAATTGCAGAAGGAACTGTCTGGATGGTTGCATGATGAATACATTCCAGAACTGGGGGAGCTGTGACGATGGTGATTGACTTTGAGACACATCTGCCTGCAGAAGGTTATAAAGTGCTGCTTGACACTGGGACAACTGGGCAAATTGGTCTCCCAAGGTTGCAGGCAGCTTCTGGGCGGATATTCCCCTTTACAGGGTTATCTGCAGGGTACATCCAGCCTGAAGATGGGGAACACTCAGTTTGGGGTAAAAGTTCTGAGCTCTGATCACATACGGAGATAAAATCCTAAAGTAGCTCCATAAGTGCTTTAGAACTTTATAGTTCTGCAAGGCCAAAGACTAAAACTATGTTTCTAGCCAAACCTGCTTGTATTGTAATCCTTTAGACCTGTTTATATTATGTACTGCACTGGCAATATTTAGACACTGTATTAGCAATAAACCTAACCATAATCATCTACATAATCAGTGTCATACTTCTCATGCCTGGACAAGAGTCTTCTCTCTACCAGTCTGTCACACCCAGCAAGACCCTGTACAAACACTTTCCCTATCTGATTTTTCCAGTGTTCCTGTAGGCTTTGGCAGTGCTGGTTTGTCTAGGCACTATTTGTGCTATTCCATCTATTATTTTGGCATGTATGCTGATTGCAAGCCCACTGGGCAATGTAATAGTTTGGAATGCTTAAAGCATTATAGCATTTACTTGGAAAACACCTTCATACAAGTCTAGAACATATATTATAGTGCTTTAACACCACAGCCTAATTGTTCAAACAGACACTAGATTTCTACCTGTAAGAAAAACCTAAACTGTTAGGTTTTAGCACACTTGAATTCCGTGAATCCTTTCTCCACCTTTCTCTGTCACCATTTGGGCTGACAGGAACTCCATCCCCGCCAGACCCCATACCAGAAGTTTCCCTTTCCTCTTTCTGATATCAAGGGACAGCTATACTTTTACAGCTATTCCTCAGCATTAATTCAGTTTTATGAGGGAGACAGCAGATGCCTAAAACTCTGCATTTAGTATGTAGTCAGCATTATAAAACATACATATTTTATTTTTTTTTAAAAAGGCAAATAAAAATATTAATTTATGTGAATAATAGACTACCTAACTTTTACTAGGACAGGCATTACCACCTTGCAAGGCTACACACAAGTCACAAAGCACTTTTTCCCCCTCATTTAATGAGCAATCTTGGAAAAGTATGGTACACCTTTTAGTGCTCTGGATTGCTCAGCGATTTTTGTCAGGGTAACCCCAGAGACAGGAAAAAATTACCCTGTCCTAGGAGAATGCAGCCTTGGACTTGGGCAGTGTGGATCTCTGATGCAAAGCTGCTATGGGGAAACCTGACCATGATCTTGGGCCGACAAAGAGGGGACTGAGTAAAAAGAACACATTACATCCTGGTGCCCCCAGGTTAAGTATCACTGGTTTTATCTCCACACATCTTTGGACATGTGATACCACTCAGCAAAGGGACAAAGACAAGTGCCAAAACAGGACAAATCATGTGTTCAAYGCTCACATCTGCGTAACCACCAGGCTGCTCAGAATTAATACGACCATATGAGGAGCCTGCATTCTGATTGCATCCCATCTGTGCGAAATCAACACCAAGGAACAAGCTGAACTGTGAACTAGCTTGACAGAGCAATTGTGCAGGCTGATGAAAAAAACCACACAACTACAAACCACTTCCTTAGATTGTTAGCCTCCCTCCAGAAAGAAGGTAYAGTGGCTCCGCTAACAAGCCAAACACGCCAAGTAGCAAAAATAGGCCACCTCCAGCACAAGAAGCCTTGATTGCACCAGTATTTCACACGTGTTTCTTTGATAGCATCAGAAACTGGAAAGGGCAATGACGCCTCTAAACACAGCATACAATGAGTCTCAATTGCCTTGTACTCCTGCTTCCCAGAAGTCTGTAACAAAACTACTCTTTTCACTTTATTTTCCGCCCTGGACTCTGCTGAAAACAGTCAGAAGATAAAAATTTGAAAGGAGYCTAGAAAGGCTAGCAACAAAAAAATCATCACTTCTTTTGAACCAAAGGTGGACCCTAGCTTTCTGTAGCCACCTTGGAAATTCCCAGCCCCTGCTATTTTGGAGCTGAAGAGAGGTGTAGTACGGTAGTTTAAAATGTGATAACGTAAAGACTCTTGCCTTAAAGAGTCTTTGCATTATTACATTTAAAACTACCGTACTCACAATACAACAGAGGAGACATACACGGACTAACTATACAGTACTCACAGTGCTGCTGCTGCTGTGCAAGGGAAAGGGAGAACTCCAAATGTGAGTGTCTGAAGCCTTTTGAGTTAAATGTCCTCAAGGACACATGGACCATCCTGACGATTTACACTTGACAAATGATTAAAGGTTTTCAAGTAATGAGGATCACSAAAAATTATTGTGTCACCAGATGCAAATGGTTAATGCAAAAAGCAGAATTTAAAGATACACGGAACATGATTTTAAGGGCTGCAACAGCCAAATATGTCTTCTACCAATAAAACCTACTACCATGTTATTATTGTATCCTTCCAATTACATCAACATTCTGACATGATTAAGGAAATATCTGTTATTTTATGCTTGACTCATTTTCCTCTGTCAGTCTGTAATTTTTCTGTGTCATTACTAGGTTYATCTGTGAATTAGTGCTCCTGGCAAATTCTGCTTCTGAATGTGCCTGGAGTTCCCACGTGATTTATGGAAACGGTTTCCGAGTGTTGAGGTATCCTCTGGTTTCTTGCAAGGGCAAGGAAAGTTAGTGCCAAAATCAGCAAGGCAAGGGACCAACTGACTTTTAAAAGAAGACAGCTAACAAAATAAAATGAACTTTCCAATGTGTATGTTTTTAGTTTGGAATCAGGCACAATGCACCCAATGCACCCTACATCCAGGTTCTCCTGCATGGCTGYGGAACATGTTCAGCAAAATAGAGGCAAGTTGTAGGACACCGTTGGAAAACTCGCTCTGATAACAGTGGAGGTCAAACTGAAGCTTGATCTTTGTTYCATGTGGCTTTTCATCCCAATAGCACATGCTAGACAAAGGTTTTCAGCAAGTGTGAGGAGACTTGAGCATAAACAGGGTCGTAAAGTTTGAGAAAAATAAGCTGTTGACAGAAGTCATACTTTCAGAACTGAAAATGAATGGATTTCTATTTTGGCATATATCTATTGCAAAAATACCTACAGGCTTACACTCCTTCYCTCCATAAAACTATAGCTTGACCATAATTTTCTGTGGTGTTGGGTACCAGGCGCAAGAGTGACATTGAGCACACTTATTTTTGCTCCACACAACTCTCGTGACTGTCGCTACTTGGCATAAGAAACGCTGCCTTAGAGCCCGAGACTACAGAAAAAGTCACATACCGAATATCAAGGAAACACCCTCTCCCCTCGTTTCAATATGATCCTGCTCCCTTTTCAACTGCACACAAAGTAGTTTGTGCTCCCTGAAGAACCTTTCCTGTGTTTGTTTTTTCCCAAGTAGAGTAAAAATTATAAATAACTCATGACCTTCATTTAATAAAATATTCATCAACTAAATAGATTAGTATACAATTATTCATAATTCATGACAAAATGTCATTTTAAATTACTGATCATCTCCTCTTTAATTTTCTGGCCTCTGGAAAGAAATAAAAGGACTTARGGGAGGATTGGAAATAAAATTTAGTGAGAGCATGAAATAAATTTTTTGGTGACTCCATTTTTCCCTTTCCCACCTTGCTCCTATTTCTGACTATCAACAGAGAACATGGTTTGCCAGCTCTTTTTAATGCAGATTTGAGCAAGGAAGGCTCTGGTCAAAGGCTACAACATTTGGGCTGAGGGAGGGCTCTCTAGGCCTGACTCTCCRCACAGGCGTTGTCCAAAGACCTAAGTCAGAAACCTGTGGCCTTGGGAAAATGAGAACAAAGGCGTGCTGCAATTATGTTCCATGGAGAACTGGATATGAGAGAAACTCATTCTAGCAAAGAAGCACGAGGAAATTTTACAGACACACTATCAGATCAGTGCTGTATACAAATGCAATTGATGCGTAGGAATAGGACAGAAAGACAAGAACTAACCCAGACTTACCAATTAGATGGTAACAGGTACAGGCAGAAAAAAACATATGTTATAAAGAAATGTTTTCTGCTTTATGATGTAGGCAGAAAAAAATGTTATGTTATATGCATAAAAGCCAGCAACCAGCAGTTAAAGCTGAACCAAATGGCTTTTAAGCAATTSTCTGACAGTGCTAAAACACTACAGAGTAGCCCTGTTGCTTTCTACAAACTCATTTTTGGCAAAATCAGTCATCTAGACAGGAGAGCAGAAATATTTTTGTGTGCAACCCCACACAGAGCCTTTGCTGAGTCACTTTTTTCTGTCTCTATCAGCATATGAATAGATATCAGAATTCAATTACTTATTCATGTGGCTGTATTAGCTCAGGATTTCCCAGACTCCTGAGCTCTTGCTGGTGGTCTGTATGTCTGCCCTGCATTCATTCTGCTGCCTGCCATACGTCATTTTACCAATTGGCATAATTGCCCAGCAGAGCACTGCCTGGCATGTCTCATTAGCATTCTTTAATTACAGCAGGACTGAATGGCATGTCATTTACTTGTAAAAACTATTCACTGTATAATACAAAAGTGATTATAAGCTAATCTCTAAGCTTTGGCTTCATCTTGGACCTGACATTTTTATAGACATCTATACCTCATTCCGGTAGTTCATGACAACACACCCCCTTGACTAAGCTGTTGCCTGTTAATAAGCAATTTGTTCTAATTCGTTATCTCACACTTTATTAAGCATAGATAAACAAGGAGCTGGGAAATTCTTTTATTGCTTATTTGACTAGTTAGTAAATGTTCATGCTAATTTGAGCTACTCTCTGTCTTAGTTCCTACTTGCTGATTCCAGTGACTAAAAGGAAATTTGCATTTCAGCTGGAGTTGTGTAAGTTTTGTAGTACAAATACGAACYAACATGTTCTGCCTCAATGTTGGCTCCTCTACCTGAGCTCACTTGCTGTCCCTTCTCTACAGAAAGTGATGGCAACAAAGTAACTCTGAAAAAAAAGGACTCTTTTATACTATACTTGCTCCGATCAACATAGTCTGAGTAAACCACCGGACCAGGGTTCTCAAGTAGTCAGCCACAGAGGTAAAATTTGGGGAAAGTAAGAAAAAAGGGAGAGGAGAAAAAAGGGTTTCTACAGGAATTTGAGTCTGCTGAGTGGGTACATGGGAATCATAATCTCAAATCCAAATACTTAAAACTCCTCCTAAGTCCAGTTTTAGAAATCTAATACCAGCCCTTTGTATAATCCTGTGCCAAACAAGCCAGACAACTGAACAAAGTTTTGCCTCAACCTTTGTAGCACAAGGTTGAGTTGCACAAACTCTTATTGGTCTTTGTGAATGATCTACAAGCAACCCTGGCATTGGTCTCTACCTAAATGTCACCACCTTAGTTGATCAAAGGAAATTATGTTTTTAGATCTAACATGCTTAAGTCTAAATAGAGTTTCAAGGTGACAGAAGCAAAACAAATATTTTACTGTGTAAGTGCAAAGTCAAGATTAGCCAGGTTGGTTTGTTACTGAAAGAAAGAAAAATTACTACATCCTCGAGGGAATAAATGCCATTTTCCATTTAGGCTGAGGAGAAATCTGATTAGCCCCACTAGGTGAATACAGAAATCCAGACTATGAATTAGTGTTTCTCCACCACCCTGAGTGCATCCATCTTTATACTGGACGAAGTGGACAATATTAACACCCTCAATCAATCAGGATTTGGTTTTATGCCCACWGAGGAGGTTCAGCACACCAAATGACTGAAAGGTGACCTTGTGAAAGACTCATTTTTCTTTTATAAGACATGCTTCAGTGTATAACTGCTAGATTTCTTCTAGAAAGGGCAGCTGTGAGGAGAAAAAACACGGTAAGCAAAACCACAGATACTGTCTGGAGACAAATGCATCTTCAAGAAGGGAGGAAAGGTAATATTCACCTGCTTTAAGATGTTAATTTAAAAGGGAAATTGATACTCAAAGCACAATGAGGTAATGTTCTCCGCTCCATGAACTGCTTCTGGCCTTGAATCTGCAAGCAGAATGTCATATTTTTCCCACTGTGGGCAATTTATGGAAAATTCCTTGCCTGCTAGATCTAGAATGTTTACATTACTTTGTAATGCGTATTTCCATCAAAATCTTATTTGTACTGGAGGATCCGGGGTATTTTACCACATAAAATGGATGGTTTCCATACAATAGGAATTGACTATTTAAGGCAGTGACCAGCAAAGACTGAAATTAATTTCAAGTAAAACAAAGAAATGGGCACTGATTATTCTGCACTACAGTTTGAAGGAACTCCTGCAAAGCTGGAAAATGCATTTTATTAATAAATGTTCTCCTCCCCAAAATACTCTTACTATAAAAGTCTCCATTACGATAATTGAACAAAGGAAACTTGAAAAACATTCTTTCAACATAGGTTTTGATAGCAAAATAGAGAACAATGGGGCAAAAGGAAACACAGAAAATTAAAATTAAAAAATCCTTTCTTGTGCTCTATGGTTTATTGTAAGGTGTACTGCCCTACCCTGTACAAACCATTTTTAAGGCAAAACCTAATGAAATTAGATGCTGAGACAAAAAGAATTCTAAGAGCAGGCTCCAGCTGTGACTCATCTGCAGGTGCACAGACACTGTGGATGCTCTTCATCAGTGCACCTAAGTCATCTTTGAAGTTAGCACAAGTTGACAACAGCAATGATGACTAAAATTAAAAACTACTACAAAAGTAGTGTCAGAATAGACGAAAGCCGTTTAAGACAGTGACTTCTTCTGTCAGGCTGGCTGTAGATGAAAGCTAAAAAGCCAACATTTTAGACAGTCTTTTAAAAGTGGTGTTGCTTTAAAACTCCATTGTTTTCTCTTGAGATTCCTCAGTAATGCCACAAGAAAGACAAGTTACAATGCTGCAGAATTAATGGACTTCTACCAGCACAACATCTTTCTCTCTCTTCACTTCTTAGGAAAGAGGGGCACAATTTTGCTTGGCATAGGAAAACACCGAAGGCAGTGACCAACCAAATTGCCCATTTCACTCCAAATTATCTCAGGAGTCAACAGAAACCTCTGAAAAGGAAAAACATAAAACTTGCTTTTCTTGCCTTTTTTATCTAATATGTTGCTAGTGATTAGTAAAACAGCAACCCCATCTTCATCAGCAGATTAATTTCATAAAACAACAGTAATTTTATAATTTGTATTTCCATGTATCCCTATTCCTTGTCCCTCTGCACTGCTGAAGAGGAGGAGGTAGAGAATTTGGGAGTGAAGTTGAGCCCAGGAAGGTGTGGGGGAAAGTTGTTTAAAAATTTAGTTTTTCTCATTATCTGACTCTGATTTCATTGATAATAAATTCAATTAACTTCCTCAAGTCAAGTCTGTTTTGCTCATGACATTAATTGATGACTGATCTCTCCCTGTCCTCATCTGGACCTACAAGCCTTTCAATGTATTTTGTCTCCCCTGCTCAGCTGAGAAGGGGAGTGACAGAGCAGCTTTGGTGGGCACCTGGTTTCCAGTCAGGATCAACTCACCACAAACATACAATAAAATATTGCTTTGCTCAAAATTCTTTAGCCTGGAGAAGAGAAGGCTTCAAGGAGATCTTAGGCCTTTCAGTACTTAAAGGGGAGTTTTATAAGATAGAGGAAGAGAGTCTTCTTACCAGGGCCTGTAGTGAAAGGACAAGGTGTAATGGTTTTAAACTAAAAGAAGGTAGATTTAGATTCGATATAAGGAAGAAATTTTTTACTGTGAGGGTAGTGAGGCACTGGAAAAGGTTGTGCAGAGTTGTGGATGTCCCATCCCTGGCAGTGTTCAAGGCCAGGCTGGATGGGACTTTGAGCAATCTGGTCAAGCGGAAGGTGTCCCTGCCCACAGCAGGGGGATTGGACTAGGAGATCTTTATTAGTCCCTTCTAACATGAACCAATCTATGTATCTATGAAATAGTCAAAATAGTTCTTACAGAATTAAAATAAAACATCAGTTAATCTTTATTCAGGCACAAAACCATAGTACTAGTGAAGGCAATGTCCATCCAGGTCGGGTAACAGAAAACCATTGTTTTCTGATTTAAGGACTGGTCTTCCGAGGATAATCTATTCTTTCACCTGTCTGTGCAGCATCAAACGTGCAAGTGCTATCACACCACAAGCTAGTGATACAACCCAGAAGCAAAAAACCATATCATTGACAGGTATGTCTTTAGGACAGACCAGGACTAAGYCTTCTCAGTTTGTGCTACATTTTACGTAAGCTTTACCTTAAACGGGCATTAGACAAACTGTACACTGTGTAATCAGCCCCTTGATTACGACAACTGGGGTTCCATGGTTTTGCCTAAAAGCCTCCTGTGGGTTCAGACTCTGGGTAGTCAGCACAGATCCCCCAGTTTCTAAGAGAATCCAACAGTACATCATTAAACTGAAGGTGCAGGGTGCCCTACACACTCGTATGGCAGCTCAGTCTTTCCTTGGGGCAGTGGTTAAGAGGAAGCAGTGATTTGCTTCTAGCTCAAGAAATATTTAATTAAATCTTTTATAAATTATATAAGGAAGCTAACAATTTCCGACCCTGTAATTATTGTTATTTGTTCAGCTCACAGCCCCGTTACGAAGAAGCAGGCTTCAGTTCCAGCTGACTGTTGCAGAGATGTACACTGCAGGTGTCAAAGTGAACTAAAGAAAGAAAAGGACTACTTGAACCAAAGAATTCAGAATAATTCTGCTACCAGAAAATTACTGCTCCACAGAGAAGTTGCTTCGGACAATAAAAATTAGTGACTAAAAAGCTATATTTTGTAATACATATAATACACACAGCTTTCTTTGTGTGTATTATTCACGTAGCTTTTTGTAGTTTAAAACCTACAATGACTAGTCATGTGTCTAAAGTCAGAACAATTCCATCACTGTCCAACTGGAAGTGAATGCAAATTGAGAAGGAAGCTGTTACTAGTTGGCAGCTGAGTAGTCTTATTCTAAGACTATGAAAAATCTGTAAAAGTTAAGAAGTGCCAAGTGCGAAAGTATGACTCCAGCAAGGTGAACACCGCTACTCTAAATCCCATGGTGATGTTCATTCCACTGCTAAGAGCAGCAAATTTCTAGCTTACTCACAATTAGTGATTAAATCAGTCTGTCAGAAACACAGCTTCAGTGAATTCAGACAAGACTGTGAGACAGAGCGAAAGAGCCCAACCCTTATGAAGCTGCCCATCGAAACAAGATGGCCTATGAACTAAAAAAAATCCTTTCCTTGGGCTCCAGCTATTAACAGCACGGATCAGTCAGACCTTAAATGTTCAAACACCTGACCCTGAAAGTGGACCTCAGCTGCCGGGAGACACATTAACCCAAATAAAAAGACAGCACTGTTGAAAACCAGCTTTAATAAAATGAAGAAAGTATGACAGCTTCCATTAAAACATTTAACTCAGCAAAACCTAATAGATAAGTTAGCTTTGTTCTGCCTTCCATCTGTTCTCTAAGTAACAGAAACATTCAAGACAGTACAAAAATCTACGATAGTGATGTATTACAGGGCTATGCTATAAGGGAGGTTAMGGGAAAGCCATTTCAGCAGGACCATGTAAAATGCTCCGCACTGAAGCTGTAAAAAACTAAACTGTATTAACAGTTGTCAGTTTGGTACACAGCATTCACAATGTCATCAGCACAAGGATTCAGACTTCAGACTTTTTTCTTTAAATCTCAAGTGAGGTTTCTTGTTCAAAAACCACCCAAACACTTGTCTCCACGTCTTTTGGCACTTAAATGACCTGATTTTTGCACTTCGAACTTCTGAAAAATCAGGACACTTATTTGCATTCACAAGATGTCCATTTTCTCACTCCCATACAGACAGAGGTTCTAATTTGCAGCATACAAGGAACACCAGGGACTGAGATTACAAGATTACTGTTAATCCTGCTTGATATTAGATGAACCATTTCTTCCTTCAGAAACACTATTACTTTGGCAATAAGTTCATTGCAGAAGTGGATTTATTATTAGCCCGTTGATCACCCTACAGATGTTTTAAATTTGTTGCTCCCTAGCTTAATGTTCCCAAAAATAACGGTTTTCAAAGTCTTTAAAAACACAGTTTAGCAATTAGAATACAGCATATAATTACTCTTTTTCGTAAAAATAGATATTATACAAGAGAGTGCTTTATTAAATAGAACATGACTCAAAAGGAAAACACTCATAGTCAAAGGACTGAGATGTTCATCATGTAAATTAAACTATTCAAGTGTTGTAACAGGAGAACATGTAAGATTTGCAGCACACCTAAAGGATGGGATGCTATCCTTAGGGACCTGGACAAGCTTGAGAAGAGGGCCCATGAGAATTTAATGAAATTCAAGACCCGGTGCAAAGTCCTGCACCTGGGTCAGGACAAGCCCCAGTATCAACACAGGTTGGGGGATGAACACAGCAAGAGCAGCCCTGCCAAGAAGGACTTGGGGATTCTACTAGATGAGAGGCGGGGCGTGAGTCAGCAGTGCGCACTTGCAGCCCAGGAAGCCAAACACATCCTGGGCCGCATCCAAAGCTGCGTGGCCAGCAGGGCAAGGGAGGCAATTCCCCCATCTGCTCTGCTCTGGTGAGACCCCACCTGGAGTGCTGCATCCAGCTCTGGGGTCCCCAGCACAGGAAGGACATGGACCTGTTGGAGCAAGTCCAGGGCAGGGCCACCAAGTTGGCCACAGGGATGGAGCATCTCTCCTATGAGGAAAGGCTGAGAGAATTGGGATTGTTCAGCCTAGAAAAGAGGCTTCGGGGTGACCTTAGAGCAGCTTTCCAGTACCCAAAGGGAGCCTACAAGAAAGGTGGAGAGGGACATTTTACAATAGCATGTAGTGACCGAACAAGGGGAAATGCCTTCAAACTGAGAGTAGAYTTGAATTAGGTTTTAGGAAGAAATTCTTTACTTTGGGGGTTATGAGACACTGGAACAGGCTGCCCAGAGTCTTTGTGAATGYCCCATCCCTGGAAGTGTTCAAGGCTAGGTTGGATGGAGGTCTGAGCAACCTGGTCTAGTGAAAGGTGTCCCTGCCCACAGCAGGGGGTTTGGAACTAGATGATTTCTAAGGTCCCTTCCAACCCAAACCATTCTCTGATTTTAAGTCTAGCTTCTTAAGGCAATCAAATATTTTCTACCAGGCAACACGCTTCCTTAGGCATTTGCTTGAAACTTAAGCATGAAACATAGCACATGCTTTTACGTGTTTTGCAGCAAAAAAAAACCACACGGGTGTGCAATTCACAAAAGCAAACTTCTACAATATAGCACTGATATAATAGCAACATACTGAAGTCCTCCACAAATACAGTATCTCATTTCATTGTTTTTTGCTGAAAGATAGCAGAATATCTTTAATTATAGGATTTTCGTGCATACACTTTCATGGCAAACTGAGGTGTTTCCTRCAGCAAGGAATCTATTTAACCCAAGTGCAAAAGAGTTTTTCAGCTCTGCTGGCCCACCACAGCAATTACATGCTGAACCACTACATTCCACCTCAGTTCTGAGCTGTTTGCCACCACAGAAGAAACTGGAGGAAAAGTTAATACATTTTCTAGTTCCTATTCCCAACTCATATGTCTCAACACCTAGCTGAGAGAGGACAAATTGACCTACAAAGTTAAGTTGCCATTTCTGATTTCCTTTATTGTGTAAAGCGAATTTGAAAATGGAACCACTTAATTGGTGCAGCATCAGGTATCACTCCTCTATCCTTTCTTAATTCAGATTACCAAAACTCTTTCCATTGCAAAAATCATCCAGATCAGATGACCTCAGCACTTCCCCATCTTCAGTTTCTCATCAGCAGTCCTGAGAACCTAGGTGCTCTGCTCACCTTTAATTGCTTCTCTAAAGTCATCCAGTTCTCCTGAGAAGACATGTATTTATCAGGAAATCTTGCAGGGCTATCCACTTGCTGTTGCAGGACTACGATCTTGTTGGGATCATGGAGACATGGTGAGATGACCTGCATGACGAGTGCTGCAATGAAGGGATGCAGGCTCCTTAGGAAAGACAGACCAGCAAGACAAGGTCAAGCACTGGAGTTGCCATTTGTGTGAGAACATAACTGGAATGCACGGAAGTCTGGCATGGGATGGACAATGATCCAACTGAGAGCTTATGGGTAAGGACTAAAGAGATGAAAGGTACGGGGGATGTTACWGTTGAGTGTTGGCTACACCCGCACAGAGAGAAGTCGATGAGGTTCTCCACAGCTGAAGGCAGCTTCACGTTGGCAGACCCTGGTCCTCATCACCTACGGGAGGGATAACACAGCAGGATGAAAGCAATTGAGGAGGTTCCTGAAGAGCATCAATGACTTCCTGACCCAAGTGATAGAGGAACCAAAGAGATGCTGTGCTGGATCTCATACCAACAAGGAGCTTGTTGGGGATGTGAAGGTCAAAGGACACCTTGGTTGCAGTGAGCATGAGATACTGGAGTTGAGGATCCTGACATGCATGAGCAGAGCAAAAAGCAAAAACATTTGTCTTCAGAAGAGCAGATACTGGCCTCTTCAAAGATCTGCTTTGTAGAATCTGATGGGATAATGCCCTGGAGGAAAGGGGACCCAACAAAGCTGGTAAATATTCAAAGATCCCATTCTCCAAGATCAAGAGCAGTCCATCCCAATGTATTGGAAGTCAGGCAAAAATGCCAGGAAACCTGTGTGAACGAACAAGGAGCTCCTGACAAAACTCGGACASAGAGGAAAGCATACAGAGAGTGGAAGGATTGACAGGTAACCTACTAGGAATGTGCAGACATCGTGCAAGCATGCAGATCTGCAGTTAGAAAAGCCAAAAGCCCACCTGGAATTGAATTAGGCCAGAGACTTCAAAGGCAACAAGGGCTTCTATAAGTGCATGGGTGAGAAAAAGGAAGACTGGGAAAAATGTGGACCCAGTGCAAAGTGGGGCAGGGGCACTTGTGACGCAGGGCACGGAAAAGGCTGAGGTCCCAAATGCCCTCCTCATCCCTGTCTTTACTAGCAAGGCTGGCCTTCAGGAATCTCAGGCGGAGACCAGGATGAAAGGTTGGAACAACGAAGATGTATCCTTGGTTGAAAATTATCAGATCAGGTAATACTTAAGCAAGCTACACATGCTAAGTCCATGGACCCTGATGGGATACACCCACAAGTATGGAGGGAGATGACAGGTATCAATATGAGGCCACTCTCAAGAATCTTTGAATACTCACAGGAGAAGTGCCCAAAGACCGGAGGAAAGCCAAGGCTGCTCCTATCTACACGAAGGGAAACGAAAGCGATCCTGGGAACTTACAGTAGTGTCATCCTCACTTCAATGAGGTGGTTGAACAACAGATATCGGAAATGCTTTCCAGGCACATCAGAAGCAATCAGCATGGATTCATCAAGGGGAAGTCATGCTTAATCAGCAGTATAAACTTCTATGAGAAAATATGTCTGGCTTGACACACAATGGGAAAACAGAGGCTACAGTCTGCTTTGACAGCAGGAAAGGTTTCTAACACCCTCTTGGATGAACAGTGAGAGGGGATTATAACCTGGCTGAGCAGCCAGTCCCAGAGAGTGGTGATCAGTGGAACAAAGTCCACTGATTGGAGGTGTACACCAAGTGTATGCCAGGAGTTGATACTGGGTCCAATTGCATTCAAAATCCTGGAGTATCTCTCATACAAGGAAAGGCTGGGAGATCTGGAGCCTGGAGAAAAGAAGGATCAGGGCACTAATCTTAACAACGTGTACAAATACCCAAAGGGAGCACATAAAGATGGAGCCAGGCTCTTTCCTGTGCCCAGCAACAGGGCAAGAGGCAATGCACACACATTGAAACATGGGAAGTTCCCTCTGAACATCAGGAAACTTTCACTGGGAGAGAGACCAAGCACAGGCACAGGTTGCCCAGTGAGGTTGTGGAGTCCCCACTATAGAAGCTGTTCAAAAACTGCCTGGATGTGCTCATGGGGACCCAGCTCTGGGCGCACCTGCTTGGGTGGCRGGCAGTCGGACCAAATGACCTCCAGAGCTCCCTTCCAAACTCAACCATTATGTGACTATGTGATATGTTGAGATTTGCTTAAAGCAGGAAAGACACTCCACAGTATTATCCCTCTTTTTATTATTCTTATTTCTTTCAAAAATAGCATAACAATGTACTTTCAAATGAAATTTGATACAAGAAATCTAACAAAACTATCTTTGACACACACAAATTTCAAAGACACATTTCAGCACTTCTAAAGTGTCATTTTTCAACTAGTTTCATGAGTACTAATTTTAGCGGACAAGAACATCTTGTTTTCTTAATTTCAGCAGCAGAACTGACAGATTCTCCTGCTTCAGTGAAGGTTACAGGTGTCCTTTTAGACAATAAAAAAAATATAGGAGTCATGGAGGAAGGAGTATGACCTCATTACAGGGGGGAGGCATAAAACTACAAACTCAAATAATTTGAATGCTTAACTATAACACAAGTTCTTTTCTAGGTTTACTACAACTTTTCAAAATACTCATGTACCATCATCATTTCATCTCTATGTAAACTCTATTAGCCAGCAGCAGCCAGCAGCTGCTGTTAGCCCAAAAAAGGAGAGAAAAAACATGAAGTATTCAGACCTTCTCAGTAATGAGTGGCTACAAGTATGTGGGAAACTGAGCAAACATTGTCCCAGAAATCCCGAAGCCTGGTCTAAGAGACTAACAAGCAGTTATGATGGTAGTTAGACACAGTTCTGCCTACTGGTATCATTAGACTACATGTCCAAACAAAATATTTGGCTCTAATTTGGGGATTGTTACCCACACGTATCAAGGTGTGTATGCACATACACTGCCCTCCCTTCCAGAGGGAACTGCTGGTATCCTCAAATGTTACACAGGCTCCCCTTTTGGTTCACGATCCATGACACGACCAATGTGTCTAATGCCTTAAGGACTGCAACAAGGTCCCCATCACCACCAACAGCTCATCCTATTGCTGAGCCCAATTGGAATTTTATGAAACAACAAAGAAACGCATCTTAAGATCTGTCTAGTAAGGTTCAAGAAACACTAAAACTACCAAAAAGTCAGGAGAGTCTTTAGCACAATAAAAAACGATCAGGGATCCAACTTAAGCAGCTGTTACTGATTACCGCATAGCCATATTTGAAAGTAGAGATTTAAAACATTAAAAATTGAGTACTTTCAGAGCAGTTTTGTACAGAACAAACTTGTTTAATCTTGAAAGCACCATGAAGTGACACTACATATCAGCAAGCAGGAAAAACAAGAACATTGTGGGATTCTACCATGTAAACTACAGCATGAATTCCACTAAGGTAGATTTACACTGCAGGCTTGAGTACAGCACAGAGGTTCTCAAGCTGACACAGGTATTTTTTGCTCTGCATGCAATGTAGACATACCCTCTATGTCTGAACAGATCTCATTATGAGCTAAGTGAGCTCTGCAGAAGAGTATTTAGGCCCTCATTCTGCATTATCGAAGTCAACAGTCAGTTTTCCATCAACTTCAGAAAGTGCAGGATCAGGCTCGTAATCACAAACATACTTCTACTAACAAAACATTGGTTTCTAACATAAAGTTGTGTCAGTTCAAACATGAGTTTTGAGAGCATGCAGATTGCTTACAAATGCTTAAAAAGACTGGTTCAGAATCTTTCTTATATATACACACTCAAGTCCATCTGTCACAGACAGGCAATGTAACTCTGAATCACGAGCTTGCTCTAGTTTTTGGTAGTGTCCTGCACACTTCTGATAATTAAAAAATAAAAAATAAAAAAATAGTTGCCACAATGGATTTCTGATCATTCCAACTTGCACATGGATATGATCTCTTCTTGCTGCATCCAGTATGCGAAGTTTCACAGTTGCTTCTCAAATGCAAATACCAAGTAAATACCTAAAAAAGAAAATGGGAGTATTTAAAGTTTCAGCTTTCTTGATGACTCAATTAAGTTTTCAAAATGTAACCAGGCTGATATTCTGCCCAAACAACCTATTAGCAGATTACTGAAATTACAAAAGATCTTATGGTTTTCCAATGAATAACTCTAGCGTTCCATTCCAGCATAGTCTGACATGTTTTCACAATAGAGCTTAGAATGCACAAACCCAAAATATTTTAAGAACTGAAGACATGGTTTATGCAACACTAACTTCAGTTAATGATATTGATAAAATGTGAATGAAATTCATAAATTACTGTGCCATTCTACACACAATGAACATTCTCTGGGGCATGAAGTCATATGCAAGTAAGTTTAAAGACTCCTTCATACACACAATAATGGACAATTAAGGGTGAAATTATCAATTTCATTTTTAATTGAAAAGTGAATGAGCTCATGATACATAGTATTAACTTTGCTCTTTTACATTTTGATGGACAAAGAAGAAATTACAGGATTTTTTTCATGTCCAGAACAGTATGATTCCATTACTGGATACTCATACGGTCCACACCAGCACCCTTGGAAAACTCTTAGCTGGAATACAATCAACGCCAGCTATGTTAGATGTTCCCATGCTCAATACCAGACAGACATGTTAAACCACTTGAGACCATGACTCTAATTAAACATTTATGGAGTTCCACTTGAACTCAACTTTTATTTTAATGAATGAGGTGCCACAGCTACATTGCAAATCTTTCAAGATGAGTCTATCAGACATTCCTCTGCAAGAAAGCAAAGTTCCATGCAAGGAACAAGCTGTGCTTAYAGCCTAACTCTCAGAAGCTCTGTACTCCAGATCTTTCTGAAAAAAGAGACTACTTAGGAAACACAGTAACCACTGAACTTTTAAAGGTATAAAAAGTCTCTCTCAAATAGATAATTGAACTAAGACTTCTACATTGCTGGAATTAATGTCTACCTTATAATTAATACATTCAAAAATTAGATGATAATTTAAGAGAGGAGAGTGAAGATTATTCTCACTTGTGAATTAAACAGCATTTTTTATTTGTTTTTAAACTACTAACACAACCAGTATAATGGCCTGTAAAAATGCAAATCCTGGTTGGTTGCACTTACGCATTCCCATCCCAATTTCTTGAGATGTGCACACTACATAACCTATACATAAGCATTTGAATTACACAAATATCAACATCTTGTTATATTTAAAATTTGGACTTTCTTGCATGACTAACAGGCTATTTTAAACACTTTCCAAAGCAATCATTCAGTCAATGCTTGAGTTTTCAAAACATTACTTACTTGTTGCTTCCCATTCAGATTTACTCAAGGTTCCCTAGAAAGGGATAAAAAATCAAAGAATTTCAACAAAAATAAGGAAACAATAAAACACTGATTTAACTCAGAATAATCAATCTTTTATTGATCAACTTCTAACCACTCACACTGACTGGCTATCTAGGGGCAAGAAGAGAATTACTGTAGACCACAGATACTTGTAACTCCACTAACTTCGATGGTAGGAAATGGGAAGACACCAGATAATGGAACAACCTAAATTACACAGGTATAGGAGAATGGGCCAACAGTCTGTTGGTCTGGATGCCTCTGTGATGCAGAGCATGCCTGGGTCCATTACCACACATCAGCGCAGCCTGACCTGGCTCCAGCTACTGTTCAGACCAACATGCCCCATACTTGTGCAGAAGTCAAGAAAAGGCCCTACACCATGGTGCTGCACCTTCCCAGGAACACTGCCTGCCTCCATCCAACGACATCCCACAGCCCACAGAAACTCTTTTTTGCAGGAGACTAATTCTCATTCTGAAAAAACAGTGTGCCTTCCAGCCTAGGAAACTCCCAGCTCAGCTGATCAGATGAAAGCAGGGCAAGTCCACAAGGAAAAAAGCTGTTGCCATTTATCCCACCAATTAAGAAACACAAGGCAACAACAACAAGCTGATTTTCTGCTCTGCCCACTCCATATCCTTGCACGGAGTCCTCACCGGTGGCATGATTTAGTCCATATGCTACCCACTAACCAAACCTGACCAACTGGTTCACCTTTTCAAACAGCACTTGGCAACCGAAGTCTTTGGTCTGACTTGGCCATTCTCATGTTCCTAAGGCTATTTCTTAAAACACACATTTTTCTTTTTAAAATTTTTCGATTTCAAATATGGAGTGCAGGTTTCTTTTCCCTCTTGATGTAGGATTTTTATATATACAGTAAGAGGACTACATCTTCAAAAATTCAGAACATGAACAGTAGATGAATCAATGATTAAAAAAAAACCCATAACAAAACCAAGTGGAAAAACTTCAAGCTGACCACCCCCATGTTGTATCAATGACAATGAAAAGAATAATTTCAAATATATACAGTGTTATGACATTTTCAACTCTCCCATCACAGGATTGGAACTAAAGCTTTAAATCAGTAGTGTAAAGATCCAGAAACATAAGAAGATTCTTCAAATTAAGAACAGTTAGAAGGAGCAGCTGTCAAGTAAGATGGAAAAATATCCTTTCCCTTCAGCATTATTACAAATTTTTAATAGCTACCAAATTAAGTGAATTTGACTCTTTGAGTATGGGATATAGATTAGATGAACTCCTCAGCCCTGTAGGTCTGTAATTTTTCACATGTGAAGAGACACTCGTACCAATTTCATTGCAGTTGAAAYGAAGAAGGCACCACAGTTTGAAAAACCAAGACCTCAGTTTTAGACACCATTTGCTCTAGTGAAGTATGAGGGAACTTACCAGTGGTAACTTTGCCTTGCCGTCTTTGATAAACTCTTTTGCATGCTCATAATCATCAGGTTTATCAGAAACAAGCCTGGAATCACCAAGTGTAGAATATGGCTGGAGAATATAAGAAAAACATTGAGTAGTGAGATACATTAATCACATCAGTAAAGGGTTTGTCACAACACAGTCCAGGACAGAGGTCAGTAATTTTTAAGAAGATTTTAAATTCAGGTCTCTCCTTTACAGCACCCTCAGGCACAGGTCTGATGTTCCCTACTTACCAGAAAATCTGAAGCCCAAGATTTAAAAATGAAGTTTTATCCTTATGTCTGTAAAGCAGGGGAAACAGCATAACTATAAACATTCTCCTTCACGTACAGCTCATTATGAGCATTACTTAGATATATATTCTTTTAGGATACTAAACACACCAGCATCTCTTAAGCAGAAGTACTAAGAAATGAGCAACTACAATTTCAAGCAGAACACTTGAAATGCTTCAGTAACACAGGAGCTGTAACAGAAGTATACAACAGATTCTTCCAAACTAACATGTACTTATTAAGGATTCCAGTTACTAATGATCTGAACGTAACAACTCAGTCCTCAGTTGTAAGTGGCTACTACCTTAAGACAACTCTCACTCTCCTAAGAAGGAAGACAGTATGTCAAAGGCTGTGTCACTGTGCTACTGGCACTGCGAGCCCATAYACAGCACCGTCACTTCCAGAGTCAACAAGGGCAGTCAAGTTGCAGCCCACACAACTCAGATAAATAAGTCACTTGATTTGATAGTTTTGTGCTGAAGAATTCTACTGTTTGAGGGAGGAGGGAAGCACAGAGAATTGAGAGTAAAACCAAGATCTCAGAGGTGGTGTGGAAAAGCTTCTCTGAAGCTGCTAAAGTCATGCAAAGATAAGAGCTTGAGGACAAAAAAAATTGCAAAAACACTGGGCAAAAACATAAGCTCAGTTACAGTTAAGTACCATTTTCTTCTATGAACATAGCCTGTCCCTTTATTCCTACAAAGATTCCTTTCAGTCTTTTCACTCGATATTCCTTGCACAAAGATCCAATGGATTACAGTCACCACTATCTGACACCTGCCATGATTCTTSTGCTTGTTTCCTACTTCATAAAAATGAAAATCTGCCTCAAAMTCGAAATATTATCTTCAAAACTTGAATCACTCTATTGGGTGGTGGCAGCAGGGGCTGCAGAGGTGGCCTCTGTGAGGAAAGGACAGGGCTGTCCCAGGCCAGACACAGCCAGTTCCACCACCTCAAACAGAGCCACAGGGCACAGCTGAGTCTCTCAACCAGAAGTGGGGCACCTCTGAGTTTTTTGCATCTTTAAGAAAGTGAAAAAAATCTGCACAACAGCTGTGAGAGAAGAGTGAGGAAAAATGTGAAGCTACCCTGCAGACACCAAGGCCAAAGAAGTAGGGAGAGGCAGTGCTCCAGGCACCAGGGAAAAGATTCCCCTGCAGCTCCAGGAGAAGACCACGGTGAGGCAGGCCATCCCCCTGCAGCCCATGGAGGACCCCATGCTGCAGCAGGCTGACATGCCCCAAAGGAAGTTGCTGCCTATGGAGAGTCCACACAGGAGCAGGCTCCTGGCAAGAGCTGTGATGCACAGCAAGGAACCCAACCAGAGCACGTTTTCCGGCAGGAGCTAAAACCCTGTGAGGAACCAGCTCATGCTAGAGCAGTCTGTTCCTGAAGGACTGTACTGCACCGAGAGAATGGATCAGTTTGTGAAGGACTATATCCCATTGGAAGGACCCATGCTGGACCAAGGGAAGAGTGTGAGGAGGAAGGAGAGGCAAAGACAACGTGTTATGAACTGACCACAATCCCCACTCTCCAGCAGTGCAAGGCAGGGAAAGAAGGTAAAAGGGCCAGGAGTGAATGAGTGAAGCTGAGCCTGAGAACAAGCAGTGGATGGGACAAAGGTGCTTTCCTTTTTTTTTTTTGCAATACATTAAATTAACCTTCTCCAAGTTCACTCTGTTTTGTCTGTGACAGTAATTGCTAAGCAATCTCCTTGAATTTATCTTGACCCACAAGTTATTTTCCTATTTTCTCCCCCCATCCTGTTGGGAAGAGGGAACAAGAGAGCAGGTCAGTGGGTGTCTGGCAGCCAGTCAAAGTCAACACACCAGAGTCACACTCTCAGCTGCAGGAATTAAACACTTTCTATTGGTAGCCCTTAATTAATTGCAAAAATTTCACAATGGGAATTTCAATTATCGCACAAATAATTAAAAATATGTAAAATGATGTAAAATGATTAAAATCAAACAAGTCAACTTCAAATTTACCTCCAAGGCCTGCATTCTCCTTAACAGCATTTTATGCTCCTCATTCTTGATTTTTTCTTCATAGAATTCCCGAAATGTCATTTTGTAGACTAATTTCATACCATGCTTCTTTGCCATTCTGTCAAAATAATAAGCTTAATTAGGGAAGCCCCAAAATTACTGTAGCTTTATTTTCAAAGGAACAATTTCAAGCCACAGTGACATCTTATGGTATTGACTAGGATTACATTTTTCTTGGAATTTTTTTTTGTTAGTAAAGACATTTAGATGAAAAAATCTGCAGTACCATCACAAACTGTACTTTTTTTTTTAAATTAGGACAACTAAAATCTACACAGAAGTAATTTACAAACATTTTAATATAAAACCATCTCTTCTCCCAAAACACCAAAGTTCCACATGAACTTCCAGACAGACTACACTCTTTTCCCTGCAGTCACATCAGATATTATGGATATATGTACAGAACTTCTTTCTATTAGATTTAGTGCCTTACATCTCAATTACACGTAGACACTGTGGACATGCAACACTGAAATTACAGCTGTCAGTGATAGATGCTGGTATTTTTCACAGAGAACTACAAATGAAGTGTGTGAAAATACACAGGCTTGAAGGGAAAGCTTAATATTGTTTAACCATACAGAGCTTGAATGGCAGGAAAAAACCCAACATGGAAACATTTGTCTGTACCTCAGGACACAGCTGGGAAAAGCAAACCTGAGTTCACACAGAAAATGCATGCTTAAAGATGAAGATCACTTAGAGCAAAAAAAAATTAGTCACAGCAAAAACCATACGAACATCTAAAGAAAGTTGGAGAAGGCAAGAAAGAGACACCATGATGAAAAGGATATGCAAGAAAGCTTGCTGAAAGACTAAAAAAAGGTAGAAAGAAACCCCTCAAAAAGTTACAAATAAAGAAGAAAAAGTTGACAGTACTAAGGTTTGCTGACAGATCCAACATACCAGGTACAGATGTTCTCTTGTGAGACATAGTTTAAGTCCTCACAGCTTCTGACCAGAGCACCTTCAACTGAGTGCAATGGACAGATTACAGTTGTGAATGGAAATGCAAGAAATCCCTGTATTTGAAGCAATAACAAAAAACTAAGAACTGAAAAATATAGTAAGAAAGCCAAAACATCATTTTCTGCAAGCATTATGCAATCACACATAAACTAAACAAATATTTATTATGTTCCACACCTTTTATTGTATAACAAATTCAAAACTTAACTTACTCTTCCAATAATGGAAAATAAACCAAGAACTCGGGGACATCCACCACTTCTTCCAAGTGAAAATCATACTTGCAGCCAAATAAAGGATAGTCACCCTTCTTTTCAAATTTTACATTGTACACATCATTCCCAAATGAATTTGTTTCTGAAGCCTCAAGTCTCTTTCTATAAAATGAGATATAAACAAACATTTATTGCTCAGCAGAGAAAACTACACATAAGAGGCCTGAAAGTGTTTCTCCCAGTACTAGAGTACATAGTGATCTCTCTAGTTTCCCACTTCCCGTATCTAACAAGGCCATGAAACAATGAAATGAAGCAGCAYACTAAGTTTTAACAGTTTATCATTCCTATACAACATACCAAGGACTAAACGGACCAGAAGAGGAACCTTCAGCCCAGACACAATCTACATGGACAAGACAGGCAGAAACAACCACAAAATCCTGACAGTTTTTCCCCAGGCTGAGGCCATTTTGCCACTATTTAAGTTATGGGCTGAAGTGTATGAAGACCTATACTCTATATCAGAAGAGTCATGGGAGCAAGAGACAAGGATTAGTACTGATTTACCTGTTTGAGTCAATTTCATGAGTGAGATTTTTTTAGTAGAATCCAAAACTGTTGCAAAAAACTTCCTTTTGTTTGCAAATCAGAGCACTGCAAGAACAACTATCACTTAACAATGCTTCACAGACTTTTGAAGACTAATAGAACATAAAAGTACTTACACAAGTTCAAAGCTATTTGGAGTTGTGCCAATGAAATAACCTCCAGGAGAGAGGTTCCCACAAGCATTTTTGAGCATCATGTCAGCCTGCTCATATGTCTCAAATGAATAGTGGTAAACAAATTGACAGCTGCAAATGTCAAAGCGCATATCTGGATCACTATACTTGGAGGACAGGAGATCCTAAAACAGATTTAAAAGAAACGAAAGCTACGAAAACAAGCATGATTCACTTAAATCTTCTAACAAATGCGCTACTTCCATAATCCTTTGAATTCATTGAAGTTTTTCCTTTCAGTTCCCATTCCTTCACAATTTCAACAAAGACAAAATGAAAAGGTAAGAGTAAGAAAAAGTTCTCTTCTACACAGAAAACCATACACAACATTTAGAAACAAGAATACACATACACGAAGTTACCATGTCCTCAAATTCTTGTCATGTTGACGAGTAACTAACCCAAGGTTAGTTACCTAATAGTTTCCAGAAGTACTTTAGTGGTGGGGTTTATAACTGGCCACCCTCTAGCTGGAAAAAAATACTGTAGTAAAATGAATTTTCACTTTACTAAGTCTCTGTAATGAGAATTGACCCATTAAACATACACTTGAGACGAGAAGCGGTTGCTTTAAATATACGCTTGAAATTTGTCAGGTTAAAGCTTGCTTTGACCCCAGACAGAGAAAGACATAGGAAAATGAGAAACAGAGGTGGGCAAAACTAGACAAGTTGTGAGAATGAGATTTTGCACGGTATATCACATTCACAATAGAGATACAAAGTAAGGGAAACGAACTTTTGTGTACAAGGACAGACAGAACAAAGCATGCAACAGAAAATACATATGAATGTAAGACTGAGCTGTAACAGCAACATGAAAATATCCCTTTTTTTCCTGGCAAGTCTCTCTTCTCTCTCCCCTGAATGTAAACTTGAGCTGAGAGAGATCTGCAACAGACTGTTTCTCAGAAGAAGGAAAGGCAACCAAGAATTCAAGCAAACAACCCTTCCTGCAAGGCTGAGAACAGGTTCAGCTTTTCTACAGACACACTGGAACCAGGTAGGTTCTGCTTCTCAGCCTCCATCAGCAGGGCACTCTCAGCCTGCATTTTTAGGAAGCAAAAGCAGTTCTTGTTACAAGACTGTCTCCTAAGCCTCAGCAATGCATTCACCATTGCCTCCAGTCTAGGAAACCTGCTTTACCACACAAGTTTTAAAGGTACCTATTATAGTAACCAAAATGCCACTAGAAAAAAAAAAGTAAGTAAAGTCAAAGCAGAGAAGGTCCCTTATTTATTCCAGCATTAAAAACACATTCACCAAGATAGTTTCCAACATCCCATGCTGTTTCACAGAACTCCAAAGATAAAAAGTCATTCCATTCCCTTTTTCAAGTAAAAGACACTGAAAGCACCAGATTTATTATCTGAAAAAGACATTCAGGCTTCAGGAATGTAACACACTACAACAGCAGCAAAATGCACCTAAGTACATCTTGAGCAACCTTCCAGTAACCCCTATGGCTGATTCTCCTGATAGTACAATAATCCAACCTTAAAAATATATATACCCAAAATATTATAGTACTATCCTCAACCTTCTACGCTTGCTTAAGAAAAGAACGTTAAATCTCCAAAATATTACAAAGCACAGGAACTGTACCTTGGTACTATCTGCTTGTATGAATTCTGCATCAAAAATATGTTCGTTATATCGACATCGGCCTTTCATTTCTTCATATCTGTGCTTGCACTGTTGCACAGAAATGTCAGCAATGTCTATATATGGAAAGATAATAAAAATAAAAATAATTAATTTTTTTAGAAGTGTGTAAGCTGCTCCCCAGACAAAAACATTGGAATGATTACTAGAACACAAAAGGTACAATATGGTAGGGGTAAAAAACTGATMTTCGGTTCTGTTAAAACAGCACAGCTCACTGGGATTCTTAATGGTCATAAAATAGAAAAGACATTGAAATGCAATTATTTCTGATATGTTACATCATGGGAATTTTTTTAAAGTTCTAAGACTGTTCCTTTTTCAGTCTTTGAGGTTGTGACAATATGCAATAAATTTGCACAAGAACTTTGTAAGTAAATGAATTAWCTGTATTTGAATACTGCCCACTGAAAAATGCAAGAAAGAAATGCAAAATGTGGAATACCCAGAATAATTCCCACTGAAAGAATTTTATGGAATTTTTGTATCTAATTAAATGTGAGTTAAGCAATACTTCCTCTGATTGTCCCTGGGATACTTTTTGGGAAAAGGGAAGATGGTTATCTTCCTCCCAACATCTAAGCAGATTACTCAAACAACAGATTTTTTTAACCACCTTTCAGCTCTTCCCCCTTTCTGAGTACAAAAATCTTTCATTGCTTGTAACATCGAAGACCATTTTTTGTCACAACATTGTGGGGCTTATTTGTTTTTTTAAATGCAACTCTTCTGTATATGTTTTCAGAACAATCAAAAATACTACAGGAGACTAGACATGGGACAAAAGACATAAAATACAAAATGTCAGTCTTTTCCCCAGGGCCATATTTTGCCTAAGGCAATCTGTGGCAATTGTGTGCTTCTTTAGTGATACTAGTTTTTATTTAGGAGTTGAACTGAAAGCTAGATACACAGAAAACCAGTGATTCTTGTATTTCTGCTGGCAATCAAGTCAATATCTTCAGGTTAAAAGACAAAATACGACTTTTTGCACAAAAGGTGTTCACTACATTCTTGGACTTACTGGGAAAAAAAAGAAATAATAAAATACTGCAGATGTACTTGGCTTCCCATAAAATATTAATGTACTTTCCCTAGAAAGTTATCATGTTTACTTACCAGTACAGACGAGTTTTTTAATTCTGCCTTTTTTCCATTTCAGTAAGTCTCCACCTTTGCCACATCCTAGATCCAAAACAGTTATATCACTCTTTTTCTGTCGTACCCGGTCTATAAATTCACCTAGAAAAACAAAACGAGGGAACATATATACACATCTCCATATTTCMCTTGTACTGCACATAAAAGCCTAAAGGACCAAAAGGTTTTGAGAATTTTAAAACACCTCAGACCTTACTTTGCCTCTAAGTCTTTTTAATACTACAGACTTAAAACTCTTTTTTTCTAGCATGATGAAAGGAACCACAAACTTTTAAAACTGTGGAGAAGATAACGAATATTTTCTGTGCTTAAAATGCTCTGCATGTAATGCGACTGAAGCTCTGAACTGTTTCCCTGGCTAAGGCAAAACTGCACATAGCTAAACAACCACCCCGTACGTGAGTAGGGAAACAGGGCTCCCTTTCATTACCATTATAATGAAGGCAGATGTTATTTGAAAGTACGGGAAAGCCTTTTGCAGAAGAGTAAAAGCCAATTAAATGCATCAGCCACAACATCTCCTCTCGGTCACACTACAAAAATGCATGATGTTTTCCACTCACTCTCCCAGGCCTTGCAATAGCATCAGCTACTCATTTGCTGTCTTTTTTACCAGCTACATTTTTTCTTCTCTCTCCACTCTGTCTAGATTCTCTCTGCTCTGACTGATGTTGGCATATTATATAAAACATATCAGCATGCTAGCAACTTTTCTTCACAGTAAGAGACATGAAATATGTTTTGATACAACTGCTATAAAGCCACACTGCTGAAATTCTTTATGACAGAAAGGCTTCAACACAGGCTTCAGGAACAGCTTTATATAAATCTAAATATTGCTTCTAACTGCTCTCATACAACTCAACAAAAAGCAGCATGCTAAGAAAAATGGTGCCAACATCTCCTGGCACAGATCCCTCTTCATGAACCTGTGGTGCTGTGCTGATGATTCTTTTCTTTGTTGGCAGATATCCGACAGTTTTGTTTCCTCACTTTGGAATTGATCTGTGGGAGAGCAGACTTTGCCTTTTAATAGAAACCTGCTGATTCTTAAAGAACAACATCCTTTAGTTTTTCATCTTTTAAGCCACTGACTATAGGTAATAAAGAAAATATTTATGTGTTCAAGCTTCCTGCAGAATTGCTTAACCAGGATCTGAGCACAAACTGCTTCAGGAAAATAGCTAAGAAATTGAGACAGATTAAGCTGTTCTTGTTTAAATCTAGGAACAGCTACATTCTTTATGATTTAAAGCTGTACCTTTCTCTTTAAAAATGCCACAAAGAAGAGCAGTTTCCAGTATGAACTTTTTCTATTTTTCAAGTCAGTTTATCTTTAAAACCTTACCATACATTTGGCATTCCAGCAATACAAAACACTATCACAGAGATTCAAATTAAACATAGACATTTGACTGCATTTGAAAAACTTACTATGTATTATGAGACAAAGTGTCATACTCAACATCAGAAAACGGAAAAAGTTTTATTTTTAAACAAAACTAGTTACATTCTAATCAAGTCTGAACTATCAATTAAGGACGCTTACCAATGAGGATGCTCTTTGTCCAATTATTAAAGTTTCGGAGGTAGAAGATGCGAGACTGGCTGCGTTTTTCCAATCCAACTTCTTGCAGTTCATTATAATGTGCAGCTACAGCTTGCCCATGGCCTATCTCATGCTGCAGAAACCACGGAAGGAATAGACTCAAGTAGTGCACTCTTTTGATTACTTTTTCATTTAATCAAGACACAGGAGTTCACTTCAAGGATTTAAGAAAGCAAACAAGCAGTACTATGAAGAGCACCATCATTATAAAGAGATTTTCCATATCTGTACTGGTACAGATGTCAGTATTTCAACTAACTCCCTTAAAAATTTAATCCYCTTTTCAGTTGAGTCAAGTAATTTCTGGATGATGGATTACACCCAGCATCTTTCCTTTACAGAAATACTTAACTTTCAGTTCTCTAATACTCTCACCATTCGCAAAGAATATGCTTCATTCCTCTTAAGCCTGGGACTAAAGAAGAGGATGTTCCTTTTCAAGAAATGCTAAGCCTCTTCAAAGACTCTGCTTCAGAAATTCAGTGTTTTCATCTGACAAAAATGTATAAACTGTGAATTTAACCAAAATGCCAAACAGGTGATGTCAGATAAAGCCCCAAGCGGATGACCCCATGCCAGAGCTTTAAACAGACCATGAAAAAGGAATGAGAGGAATCACCGGACAACATATTCCATATAATGCTTAACACTTAGCCATAGAAATGTCTCTGGTTTAGCCTTAAATACTCCAAGAGATTTCTGTCCAGCCTTTAAACATTACAATAATTTCTGTCCCATGTTACACAGAGAAGCAGTCTACATCCAGATATTATGCTCCAAACATTTCTTCACCTTGAAAATAATCTTATATACTATATAAGTATATAACTATATAAACTATATACATGAAATGAAAATAAATTATAATTTAAATACAAAGTAACAGAACACAAAGAACCAACATGAATTCTGCGAAGTAAAAAAGTGTTTGAAATAACAGTACAAACCAGAATGAAGCCATTAAAAGCACTCCCAACAGCTAACTACAAAAGTCAATAGCCCAGCATCTTACTATTCAAATAGCAGTTCCTCAAGGGAAATGAAAGTTTGATGGACTTTAAGATAATATGTGAATTCTTCAGTGTTTCATGTACTTTTGGTAACCTTCAGAATGAACAGACTTACTTCCTTGTCCAGAATATCTATAACCTCATCATCTCTTTATTACTACACCGGGCTGACTGATACTAACAAATATCTTGACCACTTCTATTCTTTTTCAGGGTAAGCACAGATGGCTCCCTGAATGGCCACTGCAGGTGACAGAAGCTAGAATGGCTGACTTAGTGTGGGGGACAAACTCACAAACCACTAACACATCTCAGCTGCAAAGAGCCATCAGCAATAACATCCAGGTGCTGGCAGCTATGTTCAACCACCTCTCCGCACCTACGCAAACTCACTGTGTTTCTTGTTCACCTAAGCCTTATCCCACCTTATTAAAAASATGGAAGGGTTAATAATGTTTCTACCACAACAAAAGGCACACTTTATTTTTCCAGCCTGCTAAGCCATGAACTAGCATCCTGGGAAAATTCTGGGCAGAGAAACAATAGGTCAAAGACGTTTTCAAATTATACTTAAACATCCCAAAAGGATGAACTAGACTGGATATGAAAGCATCAGTTTCTACAAGCTCATACATAATAAAGAATAGCATCATATAAAACATTACCCTTTTCACCCTCCCAGGTGGACATATAAAAGGACATAAATTTTMTGCCACTTTTGTAGTCTTAAAAAAAAAAAAAAGCAGCTGTAAGTCTTTCACTTTGCCAACAAATCATACTGAAGTTATATCACAGAGGATGCAGATTGTAAAGTTTTCTAAACTATACAACACCTTACCAAGGAAATGAGAGGACAATATTACCTAACGGAAGAACGTCCCAAGCACAGATAACTAGGCTATCATACAGCTTAACAACATACACAAGATCAGAGTTCAAGACACGGGGCTTGGACTAATACCAGCAAACCCTACACTACAATACCAGGTTGCTACCACATGGACAACRGGACAACAGTCTTACAATTGGACTAAGTATGTGCTGAGATTAACATTCTAATTACCAGCCCTCCTTCTCCTCCATGAAGCCCAACGTAACTTGTGCACCTGTTATTTCCCTAGGAAATATTTCAATGTTTGATGTTTCATGCTGGTTCACACATGTTCAGTATAAATATTTTCAATCTTTTCTTGAGCTAAGGCTTCGAAATAAGGATTTGAAAACAGCTCAAAATAAATGATACTCACTAGTTTCTTAGGAGGTTCATCTTCAGAATCTAAATTCTTCCTCTTTGCTCTGCCATCCTGATTGCCACTATCAGCTTCTTTTTCATTTTCAGTGGACTGCACTGTACCTGAAGCAGAACTATTGCCTTCACACCCAAGACCTGAATCTGACTCTAAAGTAYGAGGTGTTTTCTCCACTTCTTCATCCAAACTCTTCTCTACTTCTTGTTCCTCTGTCTTGGTTACATCAGCCATTTTGACTGGTCCACTGGTCAGAATGGAAATCTATAGAGGGGAAAGAAACAAACCACCAACGATTTTCAGTGTTGAATTTCACTTATTCCTGGTTTATGACCATGACCTTCAAACATAACACTGGCATTTGACCCTAGACAACATACAGAGTTCAAATTTGACTACTTGTTTAATAAACACAGCACAACAAAATATGTGGAACTTCAAAGTACTCTCATTATAATAAGATCAAATTAAGATAAAACTTTACTCTTCATGTTAGAGTCTCTTACATATCTTTATTGATTCAACTACAACATGTTATCAGTTTTGAGACTCTTTCCCTCCCCACAAATGGTAACATACAAATCACTTTATGTTTAGAAACACAGACAGATCCTCTCAAATTAGAAAACTTGTTATTTAAACTGATATGCCTGTCTTCAAATAAAAGATCAAGATGGGGTTTTATGAGCAAATCATCTCATCAGTTGTGGATTTCCCAGTTTGCCACGAATATCCACTATGCTCTGAGCTTAACTAATCTGTGGAATATTCAGCAACACCGGCATTTCCACATCTCCCTTTCACAAATACCTACACAGCCTGCAGGACTACAAACCACTGCCACAAAGCTCATTTGGTCTCCAGCACATCGCACCCTTCTTTACACCATCATTGGGAAGCAGGGCACCTACTTTTTAAAAAGGCACAGGAGAGGGCAATTTGGCAACTCYCTTTTTGAAACAGTAGCTTAAATCAATCTAAGAAAAACCATGTTCAAAAACCATATTCAGGTCCGCCATAACCAGGCCTATCTCCTAACAAGGGCCAGAACATATTAAGTGGGCCACGAGAGACACCAGAGCAGCTTTCCTCAAAACAGATGGCCTCAAACTACGATTTATAGAAATAATTCTTCCAGTACGGCGCAGCACCTGACTCAGTTTCCGAAGCAGCAGCAACACACTTTTCTTTATCGTCACTCGGCTATTCCAAGCAGATGGTTGGAAGGCCTAAATTGTGAAACGATCCAACTTTCACAACCAGCGATGGCAACCAAGTACCCAGGGGGAGCGGTAGCTCCTTCAGCCGGAAAGCTCAAAACGCCTGGAGTGAGTGGGGAATGCGCCCGCCGGCCTCAGGACGCGCTCGCTCGCTCGCTCCCTCCCTCTCTCACTCTCTCCGTGACGCGGCCGGGAGGCCTCAGGGCCTCCTCGCCCGCTAAGGGGGCGGCGGCGCCCGTCGCTTCCTTGCGCCCCGTCGGCCCCGCCGTCCCGCGAGGCCGAGGGCCCCAGGGTCCCCCCGCCGCCGCCCGTCCGGCCGGGAGCAGGGAGGGAGGACGGGAGGGCGGYCCGGCAGTCGCCGGGCCCGGCACTCACCCGGTCCAGCGCTCCGCCATCCCTGTTTGCGGAAGTGACGCGCCCCCCACGACGGGCGTCAGGTCCGGGGGATGGAGCGCAGAGAAAGGGAGGGAGGGGGGGAAAAACACCGCAGCGCGCGCGCAGTGTCTTGTGAGGAACTGAGGGACGGCTGGGGGAGCCGGGGTTGGTTAGCCTGGAGAAAAAGAGGCTCAGGGGGGACGTGATCGCTCTCTACAAGCATCTGAAAGGAGGTTGTAGCCAAGTGCGGATTGGTCTCTTCTACCGTGCTTGCAGTGAGAGGACCAGAGGAAATGGCCTTAAGCTGAGACAGGGGAGATTCAGAGTAGATATTAGGAAAAACTTTTTCACTGTTAGGATGGTCAGGCGTGGGAATAGGTTGCCCAGGGAGATGGTGAGTCACCTGGATCCGGCGCTGGGTGATGTGGTTTAGGGTTCACAGTGGTAGTGCCGGGCTGATGTTTGGACTGGATGGTCTTGAAGTTCTCCTCCAAAGCTGACGGTTCTACGAAATGTGGCGGAGCCCCCGCTGGGGCCGCGGGACTACGAGTCCCAGGAGGCCGTGCGAGAAGGGGGCGGGTCTAGCGCCTGCGCAGTTGGAGGGCACCGCTAGGCCTGAAGGTGATGGTGGGGACGGGCGCCGTCGCACGTTGCGCGGGGCGGGCGGGGAGGGGGAGGGGGGATCGGGGAGGGTGACGGGAGCGGCCGTTGGTGGCACCGGCGCGTGCCCGCGGCTCGCGGGGCCCCTGAGGAGCAGCGCGGGCCCGGCACGAGGTACCCGCGCGGCGGAGGCGGGAACGGGGCCGGGAGCTGGAGAGGGAGAGGGAGCGGGAGCGGCGGGACCCGCGGGACTGGGGCGGATCCCCCGCCGCCCCGGCTGGTGAGGGAACTGGGCTGCCCGCGCCTTCCTCCCGGCTGCCTTCCTTTTGCGAGTCCGTGCTGACCGGCGTTGAAGGATGTCGGCCCCGACACGAGAAAGTGGCGTGGGAGGTTTGTTTCTTGGTAGGAAGATGAAGCTGGAGGGGCCCGGGTGTTCCGTGGTGGGTTGCGGCTGCAGCATCTGGGTAGGAAGGGAGGGCTTTGGGGATGGGATCTCAGGCTGTGACTTCCTCACGAGGCGCAGCGCCGATCTCGGCACTCTAGTGACTTGTGATAGGACCCAAGGGAATGGCATGGAGCTGTGTCAGAGGAAGTTTAGGCTGGATGTTAGGAAAACGTTCTTCACCCATAGGGTGTTCGGGCACTGGACCAGGCTCCCCAGGGAAGTCGTCACAGCACCAAGCCTGACAGTGTTCAGGAACCGTTTGGCAATGCTCTCAGTCGCAGGGTGTGATTGCTGGGGTGTCCTGTGCAGGGCCAGGAGTTGGACACGGTGATCCTGATGGATCCCTTCCAAGTCAACATATTCCATGGTTCTGTGTTATCACTGAAGGACTGCGGGTGGCTTATGCCCCTTAAGGGGGTTCTCTCCCAAGATCTGCCTGTGTCTTGTCTTTTTAGAGTGCTCGAAGTGGCTGTGAAAGTGTTTTATTATCTAATGTTATGTTTCTCATTAGTAATCGGCTCCTGTTACTTAAGTACATCCAGGGAATCGGACAGAGAAGTCATCAGAATTTTTGTTAAGGCTGTTAAGTGAAACATGGATCTATGTCAGGTATTACAAGCTATAGTTCAGCCTGAACTAGTTTGTAATACTACTGGTTTTACTATGTAAAGCTAATGTCCATTCCTGAAACGCCCTCTACAAACTGTCCCGAAAGAGAAAACATTACTTTGGACAGTTTGTACATGAAATAACCTAGAATTCCTTACTAAAACCAGTTCTTAAACTGAAAGTGTTCCTCAATTTGCCTAATTGCCAAGATGTCATTGCTGTTGTAAGTATAAATATAAAACAATTTGCCAAAACTTTGCTGCCTTGGGAAGAGATAGGGAGAAGGTTCCTCATTTGGAATGTGTTTTGCTGCCTGTGCTACTAGCTTATATGACTTGCAGCTGCTACTGTGTGGGAATTGCATGCACAGAGGATAGTATGTCCCCACCATCCATCTCCTTTGGGATTGACAGGAGATGTTTGTGTCCTTTTCTATTCAAGGGCTGTTTGAGGTAAAAAGGGTATGACTGCCCTCTGTGGCGGAATTCTTGAATTGCACTCGCTGCCTAGGAGGTCCTTCCATCAGGGAGTGAAAGAAAAATAATTTGATGATTTTGATAGGTGAATATCAGGTGGTTTGCATGTGTCAAAAACTGCGTAGGTAAATTCAGACTGTTTAGGAGTATGTAAGGAGTGTAAGAAGTTAAAGATTTGTGTAGTGTGATTGTCTGCAGGTCTGCTTCACAGGCTGTAGCAGCTGGTAAGAAAAGGTTTGATCTGGTTTGGTTTTTAGAAGGTTCTGTGTAATTCTCCTCCTGTAGATAGTCTTTTCTCTAGGCAAACTGACCCAGCTCTGTGTGTGTGCTTATAGGTATCACTAAGAAACTAAAGTCTGTTTGTGCAAGACACAGAGTTCCTGATGTCCCCTAATCTCAGATTAGAGCACTCGGTTTGTATCTTGGCACAGTTCTGGATCCGTAGGGAGTTTTGTCTTGTCTTGAAGATATATACACGACAAATTCAACAGCAAAAGCAGGAAGAAYGCTGATTTCTAAAAATGGAAAACTTCTAGTTGAATCTAGCAAATTCCTTGCAATCAGTTTAGTCCTGCAGATTGGAAAGACAGTCCAATGTAGTTCTTTTTGGTGTTGACCAAGTTAGTTGAACTTATTTTGAAAATTAGATGCTGAAGCAAATTCAACATCATCAATATTTCAGAATTAGGAATGGAATAAAATCACTTAAAGGACTGAGACCTGGGCCCAAAACCTCATTGAAATCTTCCTGGACAGTCAGGTGTCATCAGAATAGATCGTAAGAATTTTACCTTGATATTCTGATGGGTAGCTACTTAATTCCATCACTTTAGATCAAGGATCCAACTTGGGGTCAGAGATTCTTAATGACTATGATGTACCCCTAGGAGATTTTTTGGCTTGAGATGAATGGATTGTGCAGTATGATGACAACAACAAAAGGAACACTGCTAAAGTTACAGAACTTTTTCTTAATTTTTAAGTCTTAAATCATGACACTTCTAAAAAACACAGATTATTCTTTGTGTCCCTGTCGCTATAATAAAATTTCAGTAAGAGTAAAATGTTATTATTCAATTAAAAAGTAATTATGATCTATTGTGWTTCTACCTTCCTAAATTTAGTTGAGTCTTGAAGGTACCAGTACAGGTATGTTCAGTCTGACATATTTTGTCCATGTTAAGTAAAGAATGTATCACATCAAGGTGTCAGGAAAATTCTGATTTAACCAGGTGCTGGCAGGCCAGATTGGTGTCCCTAGTTAGGACTTTTTGTCTGTTAAGGACAAGCCATGTCTCCTTTTAGGCACTGGCGTTATACAGTAGGGCTTTATTCTGGTTGGAACTTTGTGCTTCCTCTAAAAATCTCCAAACCTTTGTAGCCCAGTGCCTTCTATTACTCAGTTTTCCTCTCATCCTCTTAAAACTAGCCACATATTTTGTTACATTTCCAGGCATGACACTGCTCCTTCTAAGCAAATTCATCTGAATGGTAAAACTAGGGCTTGCTCTGTTTGTGCACATCAGAAAATGAAAGTGACACTTAGCTGGGCTATAAATTTTAATTCCCTGGATCTACTGTTTTATCTTGTCCCAAGAACTGACCTTGATCCTGTGTAACAGTTCCTGTGTAAACAAGAAGTTGTGTGGCTGTGATTGTGGCTTTGTAGAATGTTGCAGCGGATGATCCCTTGCAGCTCTTCAGAACTTCCGTAGTTTGTCCATGAGGAGCGGGATAGGGGAAGGTGGTTAATACAGTCAGGTGCTCATGAACAAACGATAAAACAAATCAGTAGCTTTTTTTCCAATGTATGAATTTTGTTGGTTGTAAATAAGAATACATGAGTGGCTTCATGAGAGTTCTGTGAGTCTCTTCCAAAAGTGGCTGGTGAAAGATTTTAGTAGAACGTGACAGCACTTACCCCTTAACTGCCATGGTAGTGCTTAGCACCAGCGTGCGCCAGACAGTCAGCTATTCCCTCTTAGTATTTTGTGGATTTATAAACTGGCTTTGCTGATGTTAAAATTAGATGGCATCTTTTGCTTCCTGCTGTCTCAGGCCATAGGATAGTACTTTCTGATGACGGTTGTTTCTGTGCTGAACCATAAGCCTTGGGCTTTGCTGATGACATCTGGCAGAATGCAGTGTGCTTCCAAAGGTTGCAGCGTTGCAGTCGCAGGGTTCCTTTCTTAATCTTAATACAGCARTGTAGTAAAGCTGCTACTTCAGACTGTGAGTAGGAATGTTATTAGGGTCCTAGCACTGAAGCCCCACCAGAGCTCCTTCTGGTGTAAAGACACAGCTCTCTGAGTCTGATGCACTTTTGGACACTTGAAGATGGTGTCCTTTTGTTGTTTGCATGTCCTCTGTGCAAAAGATGCTGTGTAAGGCAGTAAATTGAATAGCGGACGAGAAGGTTTAGCCGCTCAGGTATCAAGACCTTAATAAAAATACTACTTCTTTCATAAGAACTGTTCACATTCATTTGTGGAGATGATGGGAATAGCATTTACTGAAAATTAGATGAAGAGTGTGGTTTTGAGCGTGTGTGTGTTCTGTAAATGTTATGATCAGCTTCTTCACACATAATTTTTCAAGATATTCTGATTGATACTGCACATATTTCCCCATATGGAGAAGTTTGAATTCACAACAGAGAATTCAACACTTACTTTGAATATTTAGAAAAGATTTATACTGGAAGTGAATGTCTGCCAACAGTAATTCTGCTGAAAGTTGAACGTTCTGTATTTTTTACTGGGAAAAATGACAGCTTTTCCGTGTTTGAAAATGTGAAATAAATGTGGTGAGAGAATAAAAGAAAAAAATCTTGAACCCAATGCTTCCACTGTGAATTCTGTTCTTATGGAAGCTGGGATGTTTTTTTCAGTTTCATGCTGGTTTACTCTTATTCCTACTTTGTTTCTAATTGTAAGGTTTCAGAGGTTTTCCTTGAGAATGTTTTTTGGAAGTTTTTTGGGTGAATTTGATAAGTAAAAGATTTGGTACTTTGAGGTTAAGTGTTTTATAAAATTATTACATAATATAATTTGCACTAATTATATTATTACAGACAGTACTGTTGATTGCTGTTGGTTTATGGAGAGAAGAAACAGAACAATGAGACAAGACCTATAAAGATCCAAGGTGGCGAAAATGGCGTTTATCAAGGCTAGAAAKGAAACAGGTTTGGTAGTCACTGTGGAAGGTGAGGCAGAAGGCTGTACAAAGATTCTAAGTTTAAGCGTATTTCTAATAAATGACTTTTATAATTAGTCAAGATAAAGTATTTGAATACCTAAGCTCTTATTCTGTGGTCTGGTGTGGTGGTTTGACTCTGGCTGGATGCCAGGTGCCCACCAAAGCTGCTCTGTCACTCCCCTCCTCAGCTGGGTAGGGGAGAGAAAATACAGTGAAAGGGTCCTGAGTTGAGGTAAGGGCAAGGAGAGATCAGTCACCATTTACCGTCATGGGCAAAACAGGCTCGATGTGGGGAAATTAATTGAATTTATTACCAATCAAATCAGAGTATGAAAATGAGAGGTAAAACAAATCTTAAAAATACCTTCCCACAACCTTTCCCTCCTTACCAGGCTTAACTTTATTCCCAATTCTCTACCTACTCTTCCTCTCAGTGGTGCAGGAGGACAGGGAATGGGGGTTACAATCAGTTCATCACACATTGTCTCTGCCACTGCTTCCTCTGCAGGGGGAGGACTCCTTCCCCTGCTGAAGCCTGGAGTCCCTTCCATGGGAGACAGTCCTCCACAACTTTTCCAATATAAATCCTTCCCATGAGCTGCAGTTCTTCATGAATGGCTCCAATGTGGAACCCTTTCCACTGAGTACAGTCCTTCAGGAGCAGCCTGCTCTATCGTGCATCCCCCATGGAGTCACAAGTCCTCCCAGGAAACCTGCTCTAGCATGGGCTCTTCTTGCCCCAGGTCCTGACAGGACCTGCTCCAGTGTGGGCTTTCCACAGGGTCACCGCCGCCTCCTGGCATTCAGCTGCTCCAGTGTGGAGTCCTCCACAGGCTGCAGGTGGATCTCTGCTCCACCATGGACCTCCATGGGCACAGCCACCTCACCATGGTCTGCACCCTGGGCTGTGAGTTACCTCCGGTGAGGTTATCTCACCTCTGGTGCCTGGAGCACCTCCTCTCCCTCCTTTGCTGACCTTGGTGCGTGCAGGGCTATTTCTCTCACATATTCTCACTCCTCTCTTTTCTGGCTGCAGTTACATCTGGGCAACAGGTTTTTTTCCTTCTTAACCGTGTTATCCCAGAGGCTCTACGACCATCACTGATGGGCTAGGCCTTGGCCAGCGGGAAGTTTGTCTTGGAGCCGGCTGCCATTGGCTCTGCTAAACATGGGGGAAGCTTCTGGCAGCTTCTCAAAGAAACCACCCCTATAGCTCACCATCTACTAGAACCTTTCTCCACAAACCCAATACGTCTGGGCAAAAAGGCTGAACTTTGTTTGGGTTAGCACAATTGGTTTTAGTAAAAGTCTCTGTACCTGCAGTGTGTCTTCAATTGTTTCATTACACTTTTCAGGAATAAATATTTTATTATAATTCCAGAAGCTGTTTGAATTAATTATTATAATCTAAATTGTGTGTGTCAGCGAAGTGCTGAGTGACCAGAAAAATTATGAATTAAAAAAGGAGCTTGGCTACTAGAATCCAAGTTGTGAATAGCAGGAAGTCTTGAGCAAGCTGGAGTTCAGTTTTTGTCTGCAACCTTTTGACTGTTATTGATGGCTCTGTTAGTGAAAAGAGATGTGCACTGCAGCTCTGGACTCTATCATAAAAGAAATACCTGAACTCTGAACATAGAACTAATAACCATATTTCTAATGCATTTCAGTGTGTGTTAAAATGCAGAGTCAGAACTCTTGTGATGCGCAATGAAAGTCAGAAAAGGTGAGGAATCTGTCAAATAAAATTCAGTGTACTATTGACAGGGAAGATCCTAAGAGATCCTCAAACAGTGTTTTGGTGAAACAAGAGCTATATGCAGCAAAGTGCAGACCCAAGGCTTGCTTACATGAAGTCCTTTTGCAGCCCCCTTTAGTTATTTAGTAGAAGCTTTTCACTGCTTTGTAAACCACATCACTATACGCACATGTACCCCACAGCCCCCACACCTGGATGTCAAGGGCCCTGTGGTTGAAAACCCTCTGACAGAAAAACACGACTGTTTTGAGGGGAAGGAACTAATGATACCTTGGGAAATAGAAGGACAAAAGAGGCTGTTAGGAGTGAGAAAGTTTTTACGTTAGTGGAATAGAAAGGAGAGAGAATTGGGTCTTATTTTGATCATTAGCCTAAAGTGGAAGGTTGTGTGAAGAAGCAGATGAATACAGTCCCTGCTTTGAGCTAACAAAAGCCTTTTTTAACCCTTTTTAGCATAGATCGATATATGTATGCCTATTTTTAAGCTTAGTTAAAGTCTATAAGCATAACATCTCTACCTTGCTTACTGCAGACATATCTATAGAGTGACAAATGGACAAAAAAAATCAAATCAGATACCACTTTAAAAGGCAAAATCTTCCCCTTTCCTTGGCATGTGCCTGTAATCTTTGAGGCTCTGGAACCAACATATGAGATGATCCAGCAACACTTTTTGGAAGGAATCAGAGAGAGCAGAGACCTTTTATAGTACGAGTTGTACTTTTGTAAAAATTCAGTAGAGGGCAGAATGAAACTTGTGAATGAAGGAACCAGCGTGGCACTGCAAAGCAGGAGAACTGGAGTTAACAGATGGAATAGCACCAGTTATTAAAAACAGTTCTGAAGAGCAGAAAGCACAACAACTGATTGAGATGCTTTCTTTTAGAAGCATTTGAGAGAGAACATTCACACTTTCATATAGCAGTCAGCCACATGCAAGGTTAAGATCCAATGCCTTCCAAAACAGGAAAACGAAGTTACCATGGGCACGTCGACTTGGTGCAGATCAGCTGCTAAGGCTCCTGTTTAGCATTCCAGATGTACACTTCAACACACAGGCATTGCATGATGTTTTCCTGCTTTATTTGTCTTCTGAATCCAGTGTTCAGACTTTACACATATCTACAAGATCTTTTTTTCTTCCTAAAGCTACTTCCTCTTGTCCTTTTTAATATTTGAGTATCAGAAGATCGTAGTAGTGAGGATTGCTCAGTGTGTAAGAACCCTGTGAGAGTTTATTTTACTTTCTTGACTTTGCTAAGTTTGTTTTAGCAAGAACAAGAGCAGTATAGATAAAATAAGAGTTAAAAAGTAGTTGGTTTGTCTCCACTTGTTTCAGTATTGAATTGTAGTAATATGATCAATTAAAAAAATTAGAGCATAGCATTTACTAAGTAAAGATATTATAGGGGTTAGATGTGATAGAGGTAGGGTGGCGCTAATGCTTTAGGGTCATTTGTCTGCAAGGATTTACTTTTTCATTTGTTTTAATATGATTTTACCAAGTTTTTAATAAATTCCACCATGATTTATTTTGCATTGCTGCCTTCAACCTAAAATGTAGTGTTATATTTTTGGACCATTCTGAATGGTAGACAAAACTACACAGCTAATGATGCCCAAATTTCAAATTATAAGCAAGTTTCTTAGTTTAGAATGAATAACAGATAGTATAAGTGACACTGCAAAAGTAGCAAAGGTCAATACAAATTCTAAATTTTCATTCATGCACTCAAAGTCCCTATACACTGCCATTTTCTCATCCATGGTTGGTGACTGCATGCTATGCCGACCCATCGCAGGAGGTTTATAGTTCAGTTTCCATTGAATGCAAAAAAATGATGCTTTGCATGTATGGCACTATTATTACAATGACTTTAAAATGCGTTCCCAGGTTTTTTGGTTACCTGAAAATATTTTCAGTTCAGTTGAGGTTTTCTTATTTTGGTTTATAAGCTTGGCAAGATGGTTTTTTTTATTTTGATACACTGTCAATAAGTTCTTGAAGAGAACAATTTAAATCTGAAAACAAGCTTTGATTTTTTTTATTATATTCAGTAAAAATGTAAGCAATACAGTGGGGTTATTTATTAAACTGAGCTGCTTGGATGAGATCGCCGTATTTGCTTTTTATGCAATCTGAAAGATGAGTTGAAAAGAATTTCTGAAAACTTGGTTTGTTCCTTTTCAAAATTCTTCTCTTGTCTGCCACACACAACCCTCAGAGTTTTCTTGATTTTACACTAAATATGACAAGAATGTAAATTAATTCTCTGTTTTCATAGAAAGGTGCCTTGGGAGTGGAAAAAGCTCATGGATTTTCATTGGGAGCTCTCCTGTGGTATAATTAATGTTCTTTTTTTAAACGGTAACAGAACAAGTGAAAATGCTTTAAAGTCATCCATATTTACATATTGTGTCTAGAGTGTTTCTGGTATAACTGAGAAAATAAATCAGTGTTCTCTACGTATACTATATCCTCAATTCCCTCAGAAGCTTTCTGACCTCTTTTACAAAAGAACTTAACACTAAAGTTTTTGTGATCTTATATCCAACCCCATTCTCATATTTTAATTTCCCTGCTAGTTCAAAAAACATTAATTGTAACAGGTAACCATTTTTATACAAATTATCCTGATGAAATTTTCATCTTGCAGCGTCTCTGGCATGTTTTCTCTTTCCAACAGCAGATATCCACAGCAGCCTTTGCTGTACCTCTATTGGCCAGGCTTGTTACTTCTGTGTTTTCCAAAGATTCCCCATTTCTTTTTGGCATAAAATGTTAGCACACATCCAAAGCCAATGACTTTGTGGTAGTCATTTAGACCAGCTCTGTGACATTAAAAAATCCTGAACTTTTGTTGTCCTCAGGAATAAAAAGTAAGTCTAATACCTACTTCCTAGTTATCATTGGAAAGTAGAGTAAATGCGAGAGCTAGGGTGCTCCTGCAGTATATCAAATTTATGCCAAAGCTGATCTGTATTGTAACAGAAGTTTCCTGAACGAAACCTCCAGCATTGTAATGAGAAGCTGATCTATACTTTTCCTTAAGAGGCCCCTAGGGCATTCCCTTTATGTCAGAGGCCATGTAACAGCTTGCCATGAGACAGAGGTGCCTTCAGGAACTAAATGGATGTCCAAGAATGCCAACCAAGAGTTTGTCCCAAACAGCCAAGACGTCTACAGCTCAGTTTACAGCCAGCTGGAGGTATTACTAAATAGTTAGCAGGGATGTAACAGTGCTGAAGAGGAGACCTTATCAAGTGTGTGTGTATCATTTCAGGGTTTGTGTAACCATTAGTATCTATTCAGTCACTGACCGCATGGGATTCTTGGAGCAGAGAACAGCTATATTTGTCTTTAGACACCATTTTTTTTTTCCTTGTGGCATTTTTAAGAGAAAACTAATACAGAAATCTAAGATGCTTGAAAACATCTTTCCCCCTGCCCCCACCCCACAGACAAGTACTTTCCCACCTTGGTATCTGGAGCGCCTACCTTCCGTCCTTTTCTGTACCTTTGCAGCATGATGCAACAACATGAAAAAAATGAAATACACTAAAATGAAGAAGCAGCTTTTGAAAAGTCACTAGGTGCAATTGTAGGTAATAGTTAGGTTACTGTCCTGACTTAGAATCTGAGTGGTTAAAGTTACTGGGGCAATTGTATAGCTTGTATAGGTCCAGTAATTTCTTTGAGAAGTATTATCCTTAGAGAAGRAAATTGTGTCTCAAATCCATAGGCTGACACACTTTCTGCTGCCTGTTGAGTGCACAGGGTACTAGCAACTTCCTTTCACTAACTGTATCTTAAAGGACAAGTTTCTCTGTATTAATCTCATGTTTTAGAGGGATGAAACTGCTAGTTTCATATCTATTTAGACATCCAACCATATTTATTGTGCACTTTACCTATCCTGTTAAAGATTTGTTTGCATTGTTGAGCCAAGTAACTAAAGTATTGCAATTGAGCAGCTGCACCCATCACCCCTTTAAAAATAGTTGTTTCTTTAAAATGAATTTACAAAGTATATGCTGTATTAATCTGTTATTTTATTCATGTGCCTTTCCTACATCATGCTGTAACCATTATAATAGTTCCCTCATTTAGTCTTGCAGTGCTTCTGGATAGCAGTGTATCAACACTGTGTACCAGAAGTGTACCAACACTTCAAAAGTTCTCTCCTTTGTTCACTTAGATAAGCAAAGCATGGACCTGTGCAACACAATAAGGTCATTAGGAAAATTTTCACTTTGTTTCGAAAAACATGTTTTCTTTCATTCTTGCAAACATAAGCACTATCATACCTTAGCCTTTTCTTATATATCAAACTGTTTTGCTTGCTCATATTTTTAAAGTGGAGAAACAATAAGTAAGCTGTTGCACAGAATATTAGTTAGAACCATACTATCTGCTTACAGGGTGCAGAACCTTTTCAGGATCTATTGTAAATGGTTAGAGACCATTCCATTTGACCAGCCAGGTCATGTGTCATGGAGAAAAAACCCTTTAATTAATGACTTTCAAGTCCATCTGGGGATATAGGAACCAAAAAAAGTGGCATGGCAAGTCTTGTAATGGCCCCAGAAGTTTCTCTGCTTTAAAGCCATCAGTGACACTGTATTTTTAAGTCTTACATGGTGCATGTAATTCTGTAAGCAAAGGCCTTGAAACTCGTTTCTTCATCACCACTGTGTTAGGTACTGACTGATGAACATTGAACACACAGTGGTGACCCATTGCTCCTTCATCCCGGAGAATGGAGCCATTTCCTGCGCAGCCACTGCAGTGGTTCAGGGGGATTTGTGCAGTGCTGGAGTGCAGAACCTAGAAGTGGTGCTCTGAGAAGTGCTACTATATATACACTACATGGAATGGATAAATTCAGAAATTCTTGTTCAGTTTCTTGGTCCTGTATGGAAGAATGATCTCTTTCCAAGGCTGCTGGAATGCAGTATCCTGTTAATAATATTAATGACTCAAAATCAGTTCTCAGCATGGTTTCCCCCATGCTGTACGGTGGCAATTTGCAAAGCTAGTTTGGAACAAGTGTTTTTCAATAGGGTATCATCCACTGAAAATATATGAACAGTAGAAGTCTGACTTGAGAGCTCTCAGGTTCCCATAGACTGATACCTTTTGCTGAGTCGGCTGGCTGGATGTTGTGAAAATCTACTTAGGGCAGATGCTCTGTGTTGTGTACTGTTAGTGAGAGTGGGAAACAGTTCTCTGTGGAGAGTGTTATCCTTCAGGAAAGAAATGTAAGTGGCAATAGGCAAGGAGCGCAGTTGTCATCTTCCAAGTTTGTTGTTACGATTTCTATAAATCAGTTAAGTAGTTGGCATATGACAGTGCCATCTGAACACTTGAGTTTTGCTGAGTGTTTTCACTACTTCTTGTTTTGAGAAGCAATTGCATTTGGATTAAGAAGTCAGCAAGAATCTCTGCTTCTTGTAAAACTAGAGATACCACAATCAGTTGCTGCTTCCAATGAAGTCTTACAGAAAACTGAGTCGTGGAGTCAGTACCTGTAGCTGATCTACTGCTCCATAAGCAGCAGCAGCACTTCTTGACTCCCACTTAGTTCATAACTCAAGAGGACAGAGTAACTGCTTCCTTACATAGGGACATGAGTTCCTTTTTCCCTGTTGATGCACTACCTTCTGTTAGTAGGAGTTCTACAGAAGTGTGTCTGTGAAGCACAGACAGTGTAGAGGTTCCCAGGGAGTTTCAAACCATTCCTCTTTTCCCCACATCAAACATTGTAATCCTAGTAATTGCAATTAATTCAAGCACAACAATAGCATAAAAATACCTAGAAAACATACAGGCGGGAATGTTCCAACAGATGCATTTGGATTATGAAACTCTCCTCTCTTGGAAGAGAATAGTAATTCACAGTTGAGGAACTTGTAAATTACACAGAAAAAATCTCCCATTACCATGTCAGTATTCAAAGGGGAATTTATGACAATAATCTCTTCAGTAAACAAGGTTTCAGGCTGACCAAAAATCTTCATAGGCTTAGTTTGCTGTTGCTGGTATTTCTCTAAATGTCTTTTTGGTGTGGGTTTTTTTTTTTTTTTTTTACTTCAGCAGAGTCACCAATGTGTTCAAGACATATATTTGGAAGGTGGAGAACTAGTGGAAGAGTTGCAACTTTCTGAAGATACAAACCTTACCATACTTTTGTTGTTGCATATCTGGAAAGTAATAAAGGGTGTGTATGGTTTCACTTTTTTTTTTAAACTTCTGCCTATGTTAGGAAGTATTGATCATTTTCGGCAACCTAGATAAATCCACTACTAAAGCACCTGACTGAAATATATCTAAGGCTACAGGTGAAGGGGAAGCAGATGTGAAGTTTCAATTAAATTTGTATGATTTCTAGTTTGGATAAAGAATTGTTATGACAATTAAAAATGGAAAAGCACCGGGAATGCTCAAAACTTGTAATTTAACTTAACTTTAGTGGCATTTGTTACATCAATTAGTGTCACCTTTTTTTCTTTTCGGAGGGAAGGAAATTTCGTTCTGTAACTTGCGGTCATTGTATAAAGGAAAGGAGAGAGTATTTCATTCACAAGTTGAAAGCATGCGTTTTTTGGAGGAAAAATTACTTCTTGATGTCTATGCATGCCAAACAAAATTCCTTTCCTCTTTGTGGGAAAGCTCTCAATAATTCTTTCAAAATTTCAGGAGTAACTGGTAAGTATTCAAAATCATAAAGTTAACTGGGTTATCCACAGTTTTTAAATATTCATTGAATTGTAATATTTGGAAGATTGCGGTTCAGTTTTGCTCATGTTAATACATGGCATTCAACAGTACCTTCCCCCTTCCTGACAGATGTTACTGGCAGGCTGTTACAGTTAGGTTTGTTACTGTTATTGGTTGATTATTAAGAATTATTTTATTGGGGGGTTTTTAACTTTATGAACTTTCACTCAAAATAGTATGGAACATGAAAAAATTTACCAAAACTAAGAATGCATTGACATTAAAAATTAATTTTAATTGCACTCACTTCAGTGAATTTATACTGCATTTTTGTAGGCTCAGAGTATCACTCAAATTGTCAGTGGCTACTATAAGTGAAATTTCAAGGGTAACTTTTCATTATCTGTGCCAGATAATGTAGATAAAAGCTGTAGATAGCACTAAACACTGAGAATGTTTTTAGGGAGTAGAGTGATCATTTTAGCAGTAAGGAGAAGAGTATGTTAAGTGAAGGGGCCATTTTAGTTCAGAATGCTGAAGAAATGAGATATCAAATTATTTCCTTAATTCTAGAAGGTAACAATTTCTGCAAAGATAAGGAAGAGCTTTTTAAAGTAGAACAGAAATTTGAGAATTTGAAGTGGCATTGGAGCGAATAGAAATCACATCATTGAAATGCAGTTTGTTTACTCTTGTTTCTTCTCTATAGAAACTTCATCCACGCTTCATCAAAATGCAGCGGAGTCTGTTACATTCTGCATCTCAGCTGGCGCACGGGACGTGTTGGTTCTTCCCTCGCACTGGTGTCTTTCAGTGCTTAAAAGGACAGTCCGTGTTGTCTAATGTGGGGTGCAAAGTGATTCTGGCACTGGACCCTCCCAAACGATGTCTTCACGCAGGTGCAGCACACTGTGCCTCAAAGAAAACTGCTTTTTCATCACAGCCAGCAGACACTTCTCACAAAGTACCAGAAGAGAGAACTCCTTTGCCATCGGCCACTGATGCCCCCAGGCAGAGCCCTGCAGAGTCAGATTCTTCAGAACCTGATCCATTACAAGATAAATCAATTAGTCTCGTTCAGAGATTCAAGAAAACTTTTAAACAGTATGGAAAAGTCATGATTCCAGTGCACCTTCTGACTTCCAGTGTATGGTTTGGATCCTTTTACTATGCAGCCATGAAGTAAGTTCATGTTTTGTCGCAGTGTCCAATACCATAGTTGAATTGAGACTGACTTTTATGGGTGAAAGGACATATAAATTATTATTGCATGTTAAGAAGTACCTTTATATGTAATAGAGAAATACGGCTTCATTTTTAACTAAAGCATAAGATTAATATTGAAAGTATATAGGATTCATGAGAGTGTCACATAAATGTTGTTGTCATGCTGTTACTGCTGTGTCCAAGGTGTGTTGCTAAATTTGAGGGAATGCTCATCTCCCCAAAACGGTGCATGGATGTAAACAGCATTGAAATTATAAGGTAAAGGTAGGGATTTGGAATCCTGATTATGAATTGCKAGGTGAAATCTTTACAGACCTTTTCTTTTTTTGCCCTTGGATTTCAGGGTATTTCACCACTTCCTCCCCGCTTCATCCTCAGTCCTCCTTTATTGTTGGATTTTCATATTGTTCACCTCACTTAGCTGTTCACAACCTATGTGTATCCTTTCCTTTTTTGTTGCTGTTTCCTTTCTTTCCTGCCATCCACTGAAAAAATTTTTACTGTAGGCCAGACTTTCTAATTGGAAAGTAAATATTTGTGTGGTTAAAAAAAAAAGAAAGATAAACTAAGTATCCTAATTTTAGTTTCTTTTAGTTACAGCATGTTCTAGATACTGTTCTGGAAAACGGCATTTATTAGAAAAAACCTACTACATCAACTATGAGCTGCTAGTTTGGTAGTTCAAATGAAAGTGGTTTTATTTATCTGCAAATAGTTTGCTAAATACGAGCAAATGTTTATCTCTGGGCTGCTGGTGTTGTATATTTAATAATAGAGAGCATGAAACAGCGACAGTTCATGGTGGCAAGGATGGGACTCTGACATCAGAATGCCTTACTGCACAAGTGTTTGTTTTAGTTACTCTAACCAGCTGGCATAATTGCCCTTTCTGGGAGCTATAGATCCAAATGTCATTCTAAATTTAGCTCATGTCAGAGGAATAAAGGTCTTGAGCTATAAAAATATTTTGCTTTGGATTAATTCAGGTTGATGCTTACATCCAGACATTTCAGATTGAGTGAAGATTACTTTTCTTGAAACTCTAAAGCCTGCTGCTAACATAGGTATTTGGCAGATGGAAACAACTGAAATATTCAGCTAGAAACTAATTATAACAAAGCTTCAGTTTGTCATGCCACAGGAGCAGCACCCTCTTGAAGTGGAAAAATAACTTTCAGAATGACTGTTCATACGAGACTAAACAGTGGTGGTTTATGAAGTAGCACAGTTAGTGCTGTCTTTCAGATCTTACTAGGTCTCCATTTCCTGCTTTGGGAATAGGCCTTCAGACTGTAGGTTCTATTAACTGTTGGTAAATTACTGCCTGTTACTGTTCCTGATGCTAAAGTGATTGCATGCTCAGAAGAATGCTTGAAATATTGTATAGAAATGGACAATGATACTAATAATACAATGTCTCTAAATATTGGAAACTCAAGTCTTCTATAACTGTGTGTAGCTTTCTTCTGTAATATAAAGATGGGCTTTGTTTTTTCCTAGGGAGCTGATGTTAGCTTCTGTGGCTTTCAAATAGAAAGAAATTGTGATAGGAGCTCCCTCCACCCATCTTAACACCTTATATTGACGTGGTAGAACAACTGAGCACAAAGCCCCTGAAGTCTTGTTCTTATAACTTGTTGCTTCCTTTTCTCTTGCCGCTTTCCATTAGTTTGAGAGATTTAGAAGTGAATGGACAACATTGCCTGAAATTTTAAAAAGGAAAATAAAGTAATTTTAGGTAAAACAGAACATGAAATTGAACCTGCACAGCTGGAGCCTGAGTAGCTGTCTGACCACCATCACATTTACTTACTTCCAAACATAAACTGGGACACAGCTAAGTTAGAAGCTATTCCACCCAACAGGGATAATATAAATGGGTCACCTTTTGAAATGCTGAAACGAACATTAATTTGCCTGTGGTCAGAAACATAAATCATGTAAGTATATTGCTTGGGTAAAAAACCATTTTGCTCTCAAATTACCAACTTTGTGTAATAAAGAATAAAAATATTACTCTAAATCACTGTTTAGGTTTCAAATTCCAATTCAAATTACCAATGTTTTTCTCTTTTATAGTGGGGTGAATGTTGTTCCATTCCTAGAGTTGATTGGCTTACCAGACAGTGTAGTAGACATCCTGAAAAATTCCCAGAGTGGAAATGCACTAACTGCATATGCACTGTATAAAGTAAGTATAATTATAGTTTGTAAATAAGCTCTAAATCTTGTCTGGTGAACTAAACAGGGTTTACTTGTTTACAGCAGAAAGAATTAATTAACTTTCTTCGATAGTTACATATACATGAGCATTCCTTTTTGTAGTAAAAATAGTCCCATGCAAGTTGATATGTGTTCTGTATTCCTTCGAGGAGTCTTATCTGTATTTCTGAAATAACTTCTTTGCTGCAGAACTATTGCAGCCCTCTGAGATTTAATGACAATTAAGTTATTCTTCTGTATCCCTGACATAATTAGCAGGGACAAAGAGGTAAAGTGTAAACACCTTGTTGAATTCCAGCTAAAAGTACAGTTATTTTTATCCTAGAGGTTTCTCTACTTTGTCTTCCTACCTTAGTTGTCCATTACTCTCAAGTATTTTCATAGTCCATTCGAGTCGATTCAGGTTTGGGTTTCCTTTTCTTGCTTTATATGTGCAAAGTCTGCGTTTGGGAAACTTCAAACGTGTCAGACCACGCGAAAACAACGTACAGTATTTGCTGTACATGCCACTCATCTGTTTTGTTTCCAAATGTGATGTGCTTCTTGCCTGTAATTCAAAGGGGTTCTTTTCCCAAACAAAATGTGAAAGTACTACTCTTTCCAATTATTCCTGTGCCTAAAAGAGACCAGTAAATGAATGTGGTTAAATATAAAGCTGTTGTTATAGCTGGGAGATCTGGCAGTGTTGGAAGAAGCTCAGTGTTCACATGCCGTCTGCTCTGAGTCGCACTGAGATGCCGAACGCTCGTCCTACGAGCTGCACAGGAGAGTTTGTGTGTTGTTGGATTTTTTTAATGGAAGTCTAATGCCCTTGCTGACTCTGACAAAATGATACTTTAAGTAAAAGGTATGCATTTCTGGGAGATGCACTGTATACTGGTTTATTTCCTTCTAAATTGAAGGTATCTTTAGAATCTGACACTGGTCAAAATAAATTTTTAACATTAAAAATACCTTTTGCTGGATCTTATTGTCTTATTTACGTGGTGTGTTCTTTGGTTTCTTTAAGATTGCAACTCCTGCCAGATACACTGTGACTTTGGGAGGAACATCGGTCACTGTTAAGTATCTACGTAAGAATGGCTACATGTCCACACCACCACCAGTAAAGGAATACCTACAAGACAGGATGGAGGAAACAAAGGATAAAATTACAGAGAAGATGGAGGAAACAAAGGATAAAATTACAGGGAAGATGGAGGAAACAAAGGATAAAATTACGGAGAAGATGGAGGAAACAAAGGATAAAATTACAGGGAAGATACAAGAAACCAAAGATAAAGTTTCATTTAAAAAAATAAAGGACTAGGAGAGATGCTTAATTTTTGGATATGTCAAACTTAGCACTTTAACCCTTTGTGAGGCAGGATATGCAAAGTGCACTTCTGAGCTTTTTTTTTTTTGCCTATTTTCTTCACCCTTGTTTGGAGACTACAATTGCTATGTGGATTTAAAGGTTAAAGTTCCCTGGGGAAGAGATTGTGACAAAAATTTCAATTTACAGAAGGAAAAGTGAATCTCAGATTAGAAGTTAACATGTCCCTTGGTAATAATGTTTAACAGTTACTCTTCCCTTTTTTTTTTCCACACCCTCCTCCTCAAAATGAAGGTGATTTCTGCCAAAAGCCACTACTTTTTTCTTCTTCCATCGTAGAGCACAGCCATTGTTCCACTAGACTGAACCTTCCATTAAATGAGAATGAAGATTTCTCTGTTGGGAAGGGCAGCATATTTAGGTTTTTAGAGTATGTGGACCCAAGCCTCCTCAATCGTGATCATCTCTCAACTTGGAGCAGACCATGGTCACTGATACTGCACATGAAGGAGTCGATGGATCAGCTACTCAGCAGGAGTTAATTACCATGGCTTCCTTGGCTTTAGCCAGGCTGCCATAGTCTACAGGTTGAGACTATGAATCTTTCTTGGACAGTGCATCTCCTCAGAAATCTCAACTGAAAGCTATAGGAAGATGAGTTAATCACAGTAGCCATACTGTCAAGTATACTTTGTTTCCTGAAGTTGATTTGCAGTAGAAAGTCATTAAGTGAAATTAATCAATAATTGTATATTAAACACTAGGATTTGTTTATTGTGTTAAAGTTTACAAACCTGCTCTATTTCATTTTTGAAACAAAAAGAAATTTGAAAGAAAAGTCTATTTGAGAAATTGCTATTCTAAGGGGCTTTTTAAAYACATGGAAAATTAGAGTTAAACCCCAAAGTTCCTCCTGCTATTCAGAAATTCTTCAGACTTCAGTAGAACAATTTGACTAAGACAAGCATGATTTCTGAGACAGCAATCACAGTCTACCAAACTTTTTTCCACCTAGATTTTCTTAAGTCAAGCAAACACGTATTCATACCTGAAGACTGAAACACTGTCTCAGATGTCATAACAGACTAAAATTGAAACTGTTCTATTTGACTGGGCAGGCAAATTTCTCTCAGTCTTATTCAAATGTGGGCTAAATTGAAGTGTGTTTTTCCTATTTCTACTACAGATCTCACTTTGTAGCAACTCTGCATGTGTAAGTTGTTTAACAAAGGTGCTTTTGGGGGGGAATATGGGGAAGCAACAGAGTTGGACCCTGAGCATTGCAATTGACTGAAGTGAAAGAATATAGCTGATGAATATCAGCTCTGCCCCACTGTCCTGTTTTCATTCAAGTCACTGAGGGCCTCTCCATGTTTAAATTGGAGATAATTAAAAGATCAACTTGGTTGTGCAGGATTGATTACATACTTTTCTGCCTCTGTCCACATGTGAAATAGTAACTTCAATCTAATGCCTACCTCACAGGGATGTTGTGAGGCATAATCATTGTATATTCAGTGACCTGAAGATGTAAAGTGCCACGTTTCTGATAAATATTATTAAAAATATATTTCTGTGACCTCTTATACTGCTGAAATAAGTTCTACTGTAGGACTGGAGTTAACAGATGCTATTTTGTTTTTCTATTTTAGTATGCTTTTCCTTGCCGTCCCCATGCACACATTCTTCTGATGTTGGCATTTGTTCTGTTCTTCCACTTTGGGGGCAGTGTTACCTGTGTCCTGCAGCACCCTGCAAAGCCCAGAGTGTGACCCAGTAATACTGCATGGTCACTCTCAGTCTGGGGCCACGTGTGGGACCCTCTTGGTGCAGCTCACAGGATCCATCTCTTTGCACAGTGGCACACTGGTGTCCTAGGATGAGTTTTTAGCTCTCAGGCATACTAGAGCTAGTTCATTATACCACCTCTTCTTGCCTTTCCCCTTGTCCAGCTGGCCTGTGAACACTCCACTGTTTATATGATCCATCTCCACTAATGCTAAGTACAAAAGCTACATGCAGTTGACTGCCCTGTGTCACCATTTCTGCATCTGCAGAAACAGCTCATAGTGACTATTGGCAAGTACCTCCTGTATGTAACTGGTCAATTTTGCACCATGGAGAAGCTTGAGGAGTTTCTGGGACAGCCACATCCTCCACACAGCTTGTCAATTAACAAAGCACAGCTATGTGGATTGATTTATTTAAAGCAAGATCTTGAAAGAATCAGAATTTTTGAAAGTCTGACCTGGCGAACTTTTATGACAATTAGACAAATGCTTGGTTGTACTGGTGACTTTGTCTAAAACTGGCCTCATATAGAATCAGGGCATTGCCTCATTAGTGCAGAGACCACCTAGGGAGTTCCTGGGCTTCTCAGTGAATAAATGGAAGTCCACTGGGTGCCCAGCAGGTACCCAGCTATGCTGCAATTGTAACTAAGCTAAAGTGGACTTTCATCCTGTATCTCACTTACAAATTATATTCCATAGCTCTTGGTAGGATAGTACGGTGCAGTTCTTGTTGACAGTAAGACTTAGCCTGAGTCTGCATGGCTGGAAGCCCGGGGCCACCTTTGGAGAGGCAGTGTGCCCGCGCTGTGCTGACAGGCTGGGGCAAACAAAGGGCACCTGGGGACAGCACAGGGTCTCTTTCTGGTGCCCAAGCCAGCACATTTGGCACACATGCGGCAGCAGTGTCCCTTAAGGTGGAGCAGCATCAGTGAGTGCCTTCAGCAGCAGAGGAGGAACAGGGGAGCAGGTGCTGTGGCCTGGGAAAGCAGACAGCTTGGCCGCAGCACTGAGAGCTGGCACTGAGGTGGCCCACAAGTGACCCAAGCAAGGGAGTGCCTAGCAGAGTGCCAGGACTCCTTGGTGAGGTGAAAAGCCCAGGTAGAAGCCCAGCAGCACCTTCCATTACCTGCAGAACCATTCAGTCAGTGATAGCAGGGCTTGCCTTTTTCCCCCAGCAGCTCAGCATCCTCATGGGAAAGGGCTGTCCCTTCAAGCCCTAGAGGAGTGGGTCAGGGTGTGGGTCCCTCCACCTCTGCAAGGCTTCAGAAATCTGGTGAGACCGGGACCAAGACATCTGTCACTACATGTACAGCAGAGAAATAGCTGCTTTGGCAGCCTGCCCCAACCTGCCTCACACATGGCACCACTGCACAGCATCACCTTGTCTGCCTCTGCTCGAGGCACAGCCACAAAGGCACTGAGTGCCTGCCAGAGCAGAAGCTGAAAACAAGTCACAGTCCAAATAGAAGCTGAAGTAGTGCCCAAGCAGGACCTGGAACCAAAGCTACAGCCTGAGAGTTGACGAAATCACAACCTGTGATGGGGCTGGACCCGAAACTGGGACAGCACTCAGCTGTAAACCTCAGCAGGCTGGGCCCAACTGGGCAGCCAAAGATGAGTCCAGTACATGCTGTGATCAGAGCAGGGAATCAGTGTCAAAACTGGGGCCCCAGAATGGGACTGGAGTAGTTGTTAGGGTCCAAGCAGGGGCCAGATGTGAAATCATATCCCAAGATGGGACTGGAGCCGAAGTTGCAAACCAATGCAGAGCCAGAGCCAACATCACAACTCACTATTTGTCTGGAGCCTAAGTTGTGGCTCAAGATGGGGAGAGACAAAATCACAGCCCGAGCACTGTCTGAAGCCAAAATTGCAGCTGAAGGTGGGCCCAGAGTCAAGGTAACATCCCAACAGGGACTGGAGCAAAAATCACAGACCAGTATCAGGCCAAAACAACAGTCGCCACCTGAGGTATGGCCAGAACCAAAAAATTCATACCGCAAGATGGGTTGGAACCAAAGCCATGGCCAGGGATGAGGGCCAGAGTCTACACTGCTGCCCAGACAGCAGCCAGTGGTACTCACCGCCGTAGCATGGACCAGAGCCAAATTTGAGTTGGAGACAAGTAGTGGCCCAAGATCGGGCAGGAACTGAAGTCACAGCCAAGTATTGGACCAGAGCCAAAATGATGACCAGAAATGCTGTTGAGATGAAGCCACAGACTGAGACGAGGTGAAGCCAAAGCCACAATCTGCTATCTAGCTCTAGCCACAGTCACAGACCCAAGAGGCACTGAAGCTGAAGTAGCAACCTGGTATTAGGCCAGACCTGTCTCAGGCCCAAAATGGGTCTGGAGCTGAAATCATGACCTGAAATTGGAATGGAGCTGGAGTCACATCTAGAGATGGGGCCAGAGCTAAAGCCATGGCTCAAGATTTCAGCTAGAGGCAAAGTAACAACCCAGGATATGACAAGGGACAAATTAACAACCCAAATAGGGGCCACAGACAAAGACATGGTCTGAGATTGAGCAAGAGCCAAAGATGCAGCAAAAATGGCACCACTACTGATGTTGCAGCTCAAGATGGGATTGGAGCTGAAATCACAGCCAGATATGGGGCTGAAGCCAAACTTGTGGCTTGAAATGGGGCCAGAACCAACATCACAGCTCAATATGGGACTGGAGCTGAAGTCATGACCCTGAAAGGGGCTGGAGCAGGGACCAGAGCTGCCCTGATCCAACAACTGGGCCAGAGCCAAAGTCATGGCCTCACATTGGACAGGAGCTGAAGATGTGGCTCAAAAACAGCTGCCACTGGTTGAACACGAAACAGGGATGAAATCACTGCCCAAGAAAGGGTCAGACCCAAAGCTGCAGCCTGAAATGGACTAAAGCAGAAGTCATGAACCAAGCAGGGACCAAGGTCAAAGCTGCAACCCAGAATCAAGGCAGAGACAAAGATGTGGATGGCAAGGTGGCCAGAATCAAAGTCAGAGCTTAATATGGGACTGGAACTGAAGTAGCAGCCAAAATAAGAGCTGCAATAGCCTCCCAAGCAGGGCCAGAGCCAAAGTTGTGATCTACTATCAAGCCATTGGCAAAGTATCTGGCCAACATCAGGCCAGAGATTAAGTAAATCACCGCCCAATATGGATCCAGAACCAAAATTGCAATCAGATTTGGCTGGAGCCAAGACGGCAGCCCAGGATGGGAATGAAGCCAAATTTGTGGCTAGAGCCGAAGTTGCAGATGAAAATGTGGCTGGAGACAAAGTCACAAGCCAAGACGGGGCCAGAGCCAAAGCCATGGCCCAAACAGCGGCCAAGTCACAGCAGCCTCCTGAGGAGGGGTCAGACCCAAAGCCTGAGCAGAGCCAAAGAAGCCACTTGAGCGATGGCCAGAGCCAAAGTTGTGGCTAAAGATGGGGCTGAAGCCAAGTTTCAGTCCAAGAAAGGGGCCAAGCAAAAATCTTGGCCCAATATTGAGCCAGAGCTGCAGCAGCAGCCTGAGGTGAGCCAGAGCTCAAACTGCTGCCCAAGATGGAGCAGGAGATAAAGTCTCACTCCAGTATTGCTACAAAGCTGAGGTCAACAGCTCAATTTGGCACCAGTGCTGAAGTCACAGTGCAAGCAAGAGCCAGAACCAAAGTTGCTGCCCAGTATCAGGCAGGACCCAAAGTCACAGACTGAGAAGGGCAGAGCAGAGTCAAGGACCAAGCAAGGGCAGAGTAGATATGGGAGCCTGAGCTGGAGCTGAAGTCACAGCCCAGTATCAGGCTGGGGACAAGTTCATGACCCAAGATGGGGCCAGAATCAAAGTTGTGGCTCAGGATGGGTCCTGGAGCTGCAATCATGGCCAAAGATGAGGCTAGAGATATGATGGTGGCCCAGGATGGCTCCTGATCTTTACTCACAGCCTGAATAGACATCAGACCTGCAGTCATAGCCTGAGATGGGACCAGAGCCAAAGTCACAGCCCAGCCAGGAGCCAGAGCTGACGTTACAGTCTGATACCAAGTTGGAGCTGAAGAGACAGGGCCGAGGAGCAGGGCCTGGACCTCAGCTCAAAGAGGGATATACAACCAGAGCCAAACCTGTGACCAACACTGGGCCAGCGCCCAAGTATTGGCCCAAAACAGGCAGGAGCAAAAGTTGCAGACCAAGATGGAGCTGAGTGGAAATGGCAGCTCAATACTGGGCCAGAGCTGGATTTACAACCTGAGCAGGACCCAGAGTTAAAATCGTGGCCCAAGATGAGGCCAGAACCATAACCAGAGCCTGACAGGGGAACAGCTGAAGTCTCAGCCCAAGAAGAGCTGAAATCTTGACCTGAGTAATGGCTGGAGCTGAGGCAATGGTGAAAATGGGGCCAGTCAAAATAATGGCCTGAACAAGGACCAGAGCCAATCAGAGCTGAAATTAGTGCCCAGTGTGAAGGTGCAGCTGAGCCTTCCGAGCAGGATTGGAGCCAAAGCTGGGACCCGATAACAGGCGAGAGTCAAAATAGTGGCCCAAGATGGGGCTGGAGCAAAAGTTGAAACACATTCCTCTGATAGTGTCCCCTTCAGGGTGTCAGCTTAGGGCATTGCACCACATTCATCCTCGTTCATCACTTACCATCAGCAACAATAATAATTAGAGAGTTATAATTATCCCCTGGCAATTAGCTGGCTATTTTTATGATCTTCTTAAGTAGAAAGAATACATCTTGATTTCAAAAGCCCGCAGGGCAACATGTAGCGTTACGTTTGAGCTTGAGTTTGATGAATTGATTGGACAATCACAGAGGAGGGAACACAGGGGAGGATACTCATGCTTGTTTAAAAAAAAAAAAAAAGAAAAAAGAAAAAAACCCAACCAGGCTTAATACAACAGGGGAACAGTTTCATAAAGAGATGTAATTAAAGAAAGATTTCTAGCTGCTTCTGGGTCTGACCAAGTGGCCAGAAGGAGATTAAACTGCAAACAGAGGAGACTCTACCTCAGTTAAATTCTTCAGCACTGTTTTAAAAAAGTTTTTTAAGTTTGTTTGGTTTAGAGGGGTTTTTTTAAAGTACTGTTAAAAAAAAAAAAGTCTGAAACTTTGCTACTTTTGCTGTGCAGAACTGGTATAACTGAAACTGCTCTGTGCTTTGCAGCTGCCAGATGGAGAAGGGAGACATCCCCGTCGTGCGCTCCTCTGAGCTCCATGAATGCTCAGAGTGCACTTGCTCCTCACAGACACAGCAGCAAGTGCAGCTCTCACAGCTCAAGGACAATGGTGGTTGCGACAATGCCCATCTCTGAAAGTGGAGCACCACTCCTCTGAACCTTGTCCATTACCATTAAAGAGTCTAATACAGGAAAATACAGGTTCATGCCGTCCCCTGTGTCCCAGTGCTCTGAGAAAGAAGGAACTGATGAACTCAGGGAAATAGAAATGGGTGACGCTGGCAAGATCTCATTTGCAACCTCAGGGCTTCAGCATTCCCTAGGATGTATCAGGTTGCCCAGAGAAGTGATGGAGTCACCATCCCTGGAGGTATTTAAACGACGTGCAGATGTGGCACTTAGGGACATGGTTTAGTGTTAGACTTTGCAGTGTTAGATTAATAGTTGGACTTAATGATCTTGGAGGTCTTTTCCAGACTAAACAATTCTATGATTCTGGGGTAGCTCAGAAGTGTGCTGAGCACTTCAGCAGTGGTACTGCTGTGTTAAGTGGCTGGTGGAGCTGAAGGGCTATCAAGACTGCTGCCAAACAGTGTCTTGATAATATTGGTTCTCCCATGGGTTCTCCCATGGTTCTCTAGCATACTTAGTACCAGATAACACGTGCCATGACTTTGTAACATGGACAATACAGTATGGCCTCATAATGCTTAAACATGCTATGGTTTTTGAGTCAACTCCATTGCCAGTCTGACTCTGCAGTATCAAATAGTCGGTGTCCTCCTCTTAAGCTCATGCTGAATCAAGAATCTTTTATGTACTCTTGAAATCAGAATAAAGTCGTAAAACTGACGTAACTTCCACTGGAGATGCTGTGCTGAATCCATCAGAAGTGCAGTTGGGATCCTACATATGAGTCAAAACTGTACTGCTGGGTGGCTGGCAGTGGAATGGGTCCAGCACTGGTAATTTCGACAGGCTGCTTGGCAGTCTCTGCCACCTAAAGCAAGGATGGAGAGACAGTACGGGTTCCTTGTGAACTCTGCCTTGATCTGGCCCTTGTGCTTCCTGGTGACCTCCCATCTGGGGTCTCAAAGCAGGTGGACATAAAATCCAGCTCCACCAGTATGTTCTAGATACCCAAGCTGCAAGTTTACCACATGCTTTTTTATTATTATTATTATTTCATAGGGATTTGTTCATAAATGCCAAAAGAGTTGCCAGACCTCGTAAGGACATGGATCTGAGAGAACTTGAGAACCTGAGAGAAGTGAAGCTGAAGTGCCCTTCAGCTGAATAGACTGTGCAGTAAGTGGTGCCAGGTACCCTCAGCTTCCCACCAGCGCATTTGCACTGCCTCTTTATCCAGGCACTGCCTGCGAGCCGCCTTGGAGCACCTTTTCCCCAAACGCAGGTGCCCGCACACAGCTGTGGCCTTCAGCCACTTCCCAGAGGTGGCAGCTGTGTTCTAATGTGGAGGGAGACCGTTGGATGAATTGTAGTGGAGGAAGGGAAATTTCTCAGCCTTGGCTGGCTCATGACTAACGATTCAGTTCACCAAATACCTGCATTTCATTTTTATCCTGGATTAGATTAGAAAAGACATGAAAATAAAGATAACACAGTGTAAATTTTATACAAGGGGTACTCAAAGTTTGGCCTAATGTCACTAAGAGTATATTTTCTATTACTGGATTGTTGCGCACTAGCCCTCTATTTAAGTGGTTTGCACACCTCTGCACAGTATAGATACACCACATGCAGCCAATCTCCTTCAAAAAGTAGGAGTCAAAGTGCCAGTGCACAAGCAGCACTCAAACTACAGCTGCACAATTTACTCTCGAGCCCAGTTTTACTGCAGACAGCCACATCTGTGTCACTGTCAGATGGCGATTTTAGCGGACCTGATACCATTTCCCTGACAGAGCACAATTTTACAGCAAAGTGCCTGTTTGCCCTAGCATGTGGCTGGAGATAGCATGCGTATTATCTCATCTATAGGTATAATATCAGCAGAATATACAGCATGATTGTAGGAGGTGAGAGGGCTTGCATGTTGAGCAGTTAAYGTAGTTATCACTCAGCCACAGGGCTTTTCCTGTTTGCCAACGCACCTCTCGCTGAAAAGCTGTGACATCCAGTACTGCACCAGTAACTTCCCAAAACAAATACAGACAAAGTCGCTATCAGCACCTTTGATCTGCAGAAGGAGGGGGGTCAAAGGAACCAGACTGACTCTGCAGTCCCTCAGTCAAGCCTTACCTGTTGGGCTTTTCCTGACAATACATTAGTTGAAGTTACCAGCTCATCAACTTTTTCCCCAAGAGCTATAAAGTTTGCAGCATAAGCAAATTTTACAGCACTTACAATCCTAACCCCATTGTCAGGGAAGAAGTAGCTCCTATCCATTTTGCTGTTGCCATAAACCCTGCTGAACGGCTATGCAAGCACATTTGTGCTTTTATATTTGGCTTATATGTCTTCTTCGCCAAGTAAAGCCAACCAGGGCAAACTTGGCTCAGGTCATGAAATATTCACGGCACTGTAACACAATTACACGTGTATGCATATACACAGGGACATGTAATAAGTGGGACCGTTCTCAGTGCTTTGAGATGAAAACGACTTTTTCTTTTCCCCTAAGAGTTTCTTGCTGCCCAGGGTTAAATGTAGGTCAAGCTGTCTGAGCCCATGTCTGTGGCACACAGAGCAGGATTAAACTGGAATTTTCCACTCAACTCGACTGTCAATCACTGTAATGTCTGCAAATGTTAAATTAAGCTGGAGTGATCTGGTGTTGGCATTGACGGGAGTTTCTGGGGCTCAAGGGTGGCATTTTGGCCTCCATGAAAAAGATGCCCTCTTTCTCTGGACACAGGGTGGCTATGTCCCAGCTGCTTGCTCAAAGCCCTGCCAGACACAGAAAAATAGCTCATTACAAGACAGTGGTGAGTATGTGTTGGAAGTGGACAGAGGGAAACTATACCTTGCAGGTGGAGGGACTGGGAATGGTGGTGATGGAAAGGTTATTCCCAGCACTGCCATAGGCTGTGCTGAGACCTGGCGTGCACTTCTCATCTTTAAAATAGTTTTAGCACCTTTCTGCTGCTGTTCTGCAACACACTTCATAGTGGAAACCATTAAAGGATACAAAATATTTTATCTGGTTTACAGATTAGCCCCTTCATTAAAGAGAGCCAGCCTTCAACACACACCCCTCTAGCCATAGAAGCACACCCACTGGCATCCCAATAAAGCTGCCTCCAGCGTAGCATGCGGCGGACATCACTGGGCTGGATCGTGCAGTCCTGCCAAGTTAAATAACGTATTAAAGGCAACTTGCAACACCTAAGGCAAGCAGAAATTTGCAGTTAAGTAGTAGCGACTACAGCATATAGTTTCCCCCTTATGTTTCGGGACATTCTGGGGACAAGTAGGGTTACTGACTATGCAGGACACTGAGAAACTCAGCTCATCAATTTTACCACATGCAAAGAATTCAGTATTTCAGCTCTAATCCCCACTCTCAGACTCTCAGGAGCAATCATTTTGCAGCCACTCTGGGAAAAAAAAAAAAGTAGAAAACAAGCAAAAAAAAAAAAAATCATGCAAGTTTTTATCTTAGTCAATGCTAGACTCCTGCAAAAGCAGCACAATGCAAACTGCACAAAAAGCAGGGCATCGCCGCAGTAGAAGCGAGCTATTAGAAGAGGATTCAGCAGTAAGGGTTTTAAAATGTGCATTTTAATTAGAACTAATTTAAAGCACAACCGATCAAAACAGTGATAATGAGAGAAGCCTAATTAATTTTTGTCTAAGAAACGAAGTCTCATTACAGAGGGGTCTTTGGAAGAAAAGGGTTTGGGATGTTAAAAACAGGGTGTTTGTAATGAGACACAATACTGCTGGGAGCCTGGAAGCCAGACCTAGAGGTTTCACAGGACTGCAGCAGCCACTATATTAATCTTTTAGCAGAAAAAAAGTAACCCTACTGAGATGAGACATCCCATTTATAGCTGAGCTCTGAGTTGCAACCATTGGCAGAGATATTAAAACACAATCAAACAGAATGGCATATTATAAACCAAATATAAATACAATTAAAACCAGATTAAGTATAAGATCAAAGCAAGCTCAAAAAATGCAGTTTCCAGGGAGTTCAGGGTTCAGACAGTAGAGGAGGAGCAGAAGCTTGGAGATTTAGAGCACTTCTGAGGGGTAAGGAACTAGCAATTTTCTAAATACTAAAGAAGAATTAAAATGCTGTAGATGGAGGAAAGCGAACTCAGGGTGGTTATAGGAAAAGAAAATAGTTACTTTTGAACCAAAAATAAGTACGGTAACATTTAAAGAACTAAGGCATTTGAAAAGAACAGCAGCAAGGGGAACCCCCCTGGTTCCTATCTGAGTGGAATATAAAAGCTGCTCCATAGCAGGGTGTCAGATGTGGGCTGGACCATGGCTCCCACAGCAGATCTCTCCCTGGAAAAACCTGCAAGAAAGCCCCAGGTCTGAAGTACACCCACTCAGCCTCACCTCTCAGCAGCACAGAGGTCAAACTCCAGCAAGCACAGGTATAGAATATAAGCCAAGATAACTATTGTATTAACCATCATGCTAAATAAAGCATCACTTTACACTTATGAACAGGAAGTACGTGCTCTTTCCCAGTTTTTTTAAGCTTTATTATGGCAAAGTGGTGGGTACCGGCCAGGGATAATTTGATCTACCTCGCAAAGATCTGTATTACCAAAGACAAGTCTTTGGGTGTTTCACAGGACCTTTTCATCTATTTTCCTATACCTCTGTCAACCCTCTCTTTGGCCCATTACTGGACCACAGCTGCTCTTGCTTTAAACACTAGCCAAAGCACATCCCAGGTTTCTTAAACCAGGTTGTGAATCCCCCTTCCAGAAGCTATATTTTGCATCTTAATTTTTTAATGAATTTTTGCAACTCAGTGCTTTGGGGCCGCCGCTTATCCCCAGCTGGTCAGCCAGCACTGCTGTGCCAGAGACASTAACCGACAGCCAGGGCTTTAAATGAGATTGAGGTGGGGTTGTTATCTTAAAGGAATTGAAATCGGGAGTGGCTTAGATTAAGCCGGGACTTAACTACTGCGGGTGACAGGCTGTCTCCTCCTACAGCCCCTCCTGTGGCAGAGGCAGAGCAGAAACGCCCGAAACCACCCCAGTGTTAACCACCAAAGTGTGAGGGTCAGAACAGTGATGCTAAACCCTCATCAGACATCCACTTCCCGGGGCCCTCACATAATGTATCAAGGATTCAGTCCTCCCTCATTCCTTAATGATCTGCTACCTGGCTGCCAGCAGCAAAACCAGCAAGGGAAAAAGACAAGTACTTATTTTACCAAGGCCACCCTAGTGTTTCAACGTTTTTGGTTTTTGACTTCAAAGGGAAAATAAATTCAACAGGAGACAAATGCATTTAATAATTTTTAATAATTTTGTGCCATGGTTTAACCATAGCATATTAAGAACAAGCATAAAATCTGTATTTAAAACTAACAACAGCACTTAGAGCAACATCTTCCTTTAAAAGTATTGCAATAAACAGACCTTAGGTCTAAAAACTAGGACATCACCATTTGCTCAATTAAAAGAGTCAGATACACAACAGTTGAAATCTTTTTCTGTMTATAACTGGGAGTTACGGTGGAAAATAAGCAACAAATTAATTGTGTTAAACAGAAAATAAAATTTTAAAAAATAAAAAATAAAGCAAGCCAGGTTTGTCATAGCATCACATGAATAGCTATTGAGAAATTCCAATGCAGTTGTAAAAAGACTTACTGTTTTTAATAGCTTTGTTTATACAACAATAAATTTTAAAAGAAAGATTAAATATTGTTGATAGTGCTGTACATATTTCAGAATAGCTTGAAAGAAAATGGACAAAAATAACAGATGTGTTGAAAATGTGATCTTGAAAGCCACAATGTTGGAAATACAAAAAAAAAAATCCATACAGCAATAAAGCATTTTACACTGTAAATTAACTAGCAAGAAACAAAGAAAGGGTAACACTCTAAAAACAGGCATTTGATGGTTAATTTTGAGTGTAACAGCCTGACTGATGTACATACCATTGTGAAATGCTCTGAGCACAGCAGCATTGGGCAGCTGAGAGTTATACAAAGATAAAACCCCTATCAACACTTATGTAGTTTTTATACTATAAGTAGAAAAGCTTTGTTAAGGAATATTAAAGCGATTTTTTAAAATTATTATTATTATTATTATTTTTGCTGTCCAGGTCTATGATGCCTGAGGCTCTCATAACTTCTGCTTACAGTCCTTTTAAAATCTTGACTGCCTGCTGTGCTTTGTGGTAAATGGAAAAGCGTGAACACAGCTGTGAATACACTTAATAGATAGCCTGCTCTTTCCACTGCAGCTTCAAAGCAAATTAGTGCCTCTAAWAGGAGACATGCTCGTGTTTGGTCCACTCAATATGCAAGTTTTGTTATGATAAATCCTACTCTAGATTCCTCCAGCAGGAGGTTTACTCTGTACAGTCGTCCTAGTCAAGGCCCGGGGTTTTTTGTTTGCTTTTCTTCCTTCATGCACAGAAGTGGTACTGCAGTGCAAACAGAAACGTGAAGGTGGCCAGGCAAGGCATACTTCCAAAACAATTACTCCACGCCCTGACAAACAATAAATGAATTGACAAGTGGCAGTCACGAAATACGCATATTTACCTATGGGACATGCTTACTGACAGAACAGCTCAACGTAGAGAAGGATGTGATGATACAAGCTACCTGTGAGGGCTTGATGATGTGGAACTGGCCATAAAAAACTTAMACACTTCTTTAGAACAAAAAACCCAAAACAACCATGATCAACATTCAGATACAGGACTCCTGTGAGGGCTTTTAAAAAGATATTTACAGACAAAGGTGTAGATGATGTTTCAGGTTGACAGAGAAGTAGTGAAGGACTGTGCTCCAAGGCACCATCCTCCAGCGTGACGGACCGGGTTGAAAGCCCACTCAAACCAGAGGAAGCCTCACCACTGACTTCACTGGCCCCGGGTAAGGCCCCCTGAGTTTTAGCGCAGCGTTCAGCTAGCTAGTCATCTGAAAATCCAAACCAGAACACCATCTCCAACGTATCCCAACGCCTTGCTGCCTTACATCCGTGGTTAAAGCCTGGCAAGTATAAAAAAGCTACATACAGACACATGAAAGATTAGTCGGTATCCATCTGTGAGAGGACAAGTCTGTCTCGGACCGATGAACTTTTGTATTACCTACTGTCCTGGGATAGTTAGAACAAACAGTTTAGAAAAATAAGTACAGCATCTGCAAGTCCCTACACTAGAACTTCATGTTGAGTTTTCCTGAGGTATTTGCTTTACCGAAGAGCGTGCAGGGCACGGGGATGGAGAGCCAAACGTGGGGAGACGCCGAGGGAGAACCAAACTGCCAAGGGAGCCTGGCAGGAAGCTGAAGTGTCAAATTACTTCCCACACCACTTCCCAGGTTGGGTCTGAACAGGTCTAAGCATTTCTCTATAATCTTAAACACGAACCTGGGTTAAGCCATCGCTGTCAGAGGCCAACATGGCAGCAGAACTGCCAACTTGAAACTCCCACTCAAACCCTGCATTCAGCTCACTACCAACTGCGCCTGTCCTTGTCCACCCTGCAACAGCACAGGTCACCAGCAAGTCCATCCACACACCCAGCCCGAGGACAGTCTGTAGTGGCAGGATCGTGCACCAGTCGTGGGCACAGAGGAAAGGGCTGGCCGTTGTCACAAAACTCTCATTGGCCTAGTTTTGACTTTGCAGGGATGGCTTGGGTCAGTTCCCACTTGTCTGAGCTTCACTTCAAATCTAGGATGTGATTAGAAGGATTGGAAAAGTTTTAGCCCATTTTTAAGTTAAAAAAAAGGTAATCAAGAATAGCAATAAATAATGTACCTGCTGGAGAAGTAGCAACTAATACTGGTCCAACTCAGCAATAGCAAGGCAACAACCAATACAAGAAGCATCTAGTTGCAAGGTTAAAGCTGTGGAGGTTTTGTTTGTTTTGTGGTTTTTTTTCCTTTTTTTTAAAGTGACACATTAAAAAAAAAAAAAGAACAAATCTTCACAGCAAAGATGCATCAAACGACTAATTGCTATACACAGGCTAGTCAAAAAGGATTTGTTCAACCTTTTTCCCTTATGATATTATATCGATATTTAATAGGAAAATAAAATACATAGACTTTCTGTCATTTGTATGCATTCATTTGCAAACTTTCTTACAAAAAAAGGACTAAGCACAGATTGGCATTCACAAAGTCTATGCCTTTTTTTTGTGTTAAAATTGGTATCATCTATACATTATCTTACAGTATTAACAACATCTATTTGTTTCTGTATGTTTGTTTGTTCTACCCATTGGGTAGGATATGTGCATAATATATTCAAGTTATACACAGCACCATACAAAGAAAAAAAAACAAACCAGAAAAAAAGACAGACAACTGAAAAAGCACCATTTTAAGTGAGGCACAACAAAGGTGGGAGCATAAGGCCTGATCCAAAGCCCCCTGGAATTGGCAAGAGTCTTCCTACCAACTTCAGCTGGCTTTGGATCAGGCCCTCTCAAGTGCAAGGGGATTCCTATCTGCTCAGACCTGAACATGAGGCACCTTAGTTGCTTACAAACTACGGACATGCAAACCTCCTCAAAATTATCTCTAAGAAGGACGTATATAATTTATTAATAAACCTACCAAAGCAGACAGACAAGCACAAACCAAGGAGAGAAAGGAAGAAGGAAAGAGACAGCTTTGTCACCCACGAGATCCTACACACACCATGTTGTTTCAGAAAGCTCACACACCAAACCACTTAAAACAGCAGCAGCAGCAGCAGCAGCAATATAGCAAAGAAATGACAGCATCATCTCTGGCAGGAAATCACACGGCTGTCAGAAGGAAGGGGAAGCATATCTAGGTTACAAATTTGTTTTTTTTATTGTTAATCAACATAAAAAGGTAAGCTCTTTTGTAGCAGGAAAGCAATGCTAGCAATACCCGGGTTGCTTGTGTTCAGTCTAAAAACAGAAGACACCAGCAAGGCAGAAGTAAGAGCCAGGAGAGTTTGCAACACTTCTCAAATCAAAATTGCCCTCGGTCTTCCCTTTCAAAAGCAGGAGAACGGTACTGAGTGGTTACAAAAACAGCATTAGCAGCCCTGAAATACATTTAATGCCAATGACAATTCCAAGGAAACACCAGTAGGCTCCTCCACTGCGAGTCTGCGGTACTTAATAGTGTGGCAAAGCACTTCATAGGAACACCTGCACTTCAGTTTGTTGGGAAGAGGCAATGCAGGTCTGATGTTGGGTTTGGAGGATGAACTTAGTGCTGCAGCCTCTGTTAATTCCCCAGAGCTGTACCAAGAAAACGACTCTTTTTTTTGCTGGTGCAATTGTGCCCAACAGGGCTTTTGCCAGCCAAACCATGCCATCAGAGGTGGGTCAAAAGGTAATTTACACCCCTGATTGCTGAGGACAGGCTGGCAAACAATATTTTAACTATAAAAAGAATTTTACCAACATTTTCAGTTGGCACACTCTCAAAACCTTAGAATTTCCTAATGAAACATACAGAACAGTCTTTGGACGGGAAACCTTTCTGAGTTCAACATACCCTCACAAGAGACTTCTCCATGCTCTAAAGGGCATCAACAGGTCTCAGACAACTCAGTAAGACTGCCTCTTTCCAGGGATTGAAATGATTGACACATTTGGGGCTAGGTTAGGAGAAAAGTTGTAATTGCACTGGTTGGCAAGCAGGCAATACAGTGTAGGAAAAGACCAGATATATGTAATTAAATTATGTGCAACAGCCTTTATCAAAAAAGCAAAGATGTACTCAAAAGCCAGCCTTTATCTGAACCCACTGCACARAAAGATCACTTGATTCTCAGCATCAGCTAGACTTGGAAAAACATGCTTCTGAGATTCAGAGAACATTAAGTACATTTCCTTCCTGTACATCAATACACGAGGTCTACACTGGGGTTATTCCAAAGCAAAAAGAGGATTTTTCAAGGCTCACCCAAAAGGAGAGATCTGTTGGATGGAAGATGCACGAGCGCACCAGGTGACGGGCAAGAATTGGTGCAGCAAGAAACCCCTCTGCTGATAAAAACATAGGTCATGACATTTACAGGACTGAAAAGCAAATACTCCTCAGGCTTCCAGTTGTTTGACAAATGACCTGCCATTGTTCCTGAGAGAACAACACACAGCCATTTAACACTTCTGGAAGGTGATTATGGAATAGTAACCAGTACAGAGATAATCAAAGAGACAAGTTTGCATGCAGGTCTSTATGTGCATGGACATGATTTAATGGTAATGACCAGAGAGAACCTGTGAATAATCCTGAATTCCTTCAAATGGGCCAGCGGGCCTATTGTTTATCCTTGGGGGGAACGAAAAAAAAAGGCAAAGAAAAATATTGAAGTATATCTCTTTTCACCAGCATACTATTTTCTTTTTCTCTGCCTACAAAATCAGGTTACCCTAGCTACCACGAGCATTCAGGACTCAGAGTCAGAGAAAGGTTACCAATCAATCTTCCCCAAACCATTCAAACGTGCCTTACAGATGAGAGTGTCAGCTTAAAGGTCCAATCTCTCACTACCTGGCAGGGTTAGAAATGACCGCCTCAGACAGCGCTGTTCCAGACAGTCTAYGCATGGGGGTCTCCAGCAGGACAAGGCTTTCTTCCCTACTGCAAAGAAGTGCATTCCTTAATAAATAATGTAATTTTGCTCCTTACCCYTCCCTGCACCACATTCACAGAACAAAAAAAACAATCTCAGCAACACTTTTCAAAAAATATGTCTGCAACAAGAACATTCAAAGATTTGGCATAACAGAAGCAGCTTCCAGCTGGGAGAAAYTGGTGGGAGAAGGGGCAAGCGGTAATAAAAAGCCAAATGAAGGACAGCTTAACCCACRGTTCCTGAAGATTCCATGACTGCAGGAATGCAAACATCTTCCACACTAGCCATCAAGAACTTGTAGATGGGGCATGCGTTTTGAGTTTTCCTTTACAAGGAAAAATCATGCTGTAACAAAGTCCCCTCAGCCTGTGACTGGGTTAAGTGCAGAGTTCATCAGTGACAAGACCAAGAGTAGCTTAAGTAGATCTTTCTCGATGAAAGCATCCTATTACACAAAGTAGCATGAATTCTGCACGTGCCACACGCTCCAGGAAAGGGATCTGAACACTGCACTGTTGGCTGGGTATCCCTCTTCACATCCCTCACTTGCATCTTTTAAGCAGCATCACACATAGTCTGCTTGTCCAGCACTGAGAGGAGCCCAGCCACAACTGTGCTAAAGGTATGTACAGAATTAGAGGTAAGTGCCAAGTGCTCCATTGGTAAACTGGGAGAGAAACCTTTTTTTCCTGTTGCCAAACCCCCTGCCTTTTCTAGCCGTGAAAGATCATACGAAAACACCAAAGATGGAGCATATTTAGCATCAAGAAGGGAGCCATGCCAAGCCACATAAGGAAAAAATTAACCTTTGCAGTAGGATAGAGGTCACAAAGCTTTATTTCATAAAGGTACATTTAAAAGAAAAATAATCTTTTAACCTGGAAATTTCTAAAGTAGGGACATCACTATACTGAATTTTGGGAACACRGGTTACCGGGCAAAAGTCAGAAGATGCAACCAGAATTCAGACAAATATGATCCATCACGTAGAAAACACCACACATATATTATGTGGGTTTTGTGCATGAGACACAGAAACCACAMCACCAGTATGGAGGTAAAATCTACACAATTAATGCTAAAATGTCTGCAGAAATCTTTTATAATTTACACAAAGTTTCGAGTCTGGAATACAGTCTATTACTTCTGAATATTTTCAGAGGGCATCTTCCATAAATGCTTCATAGAATTACCTATCTTCAGAGCTCACCAATTTCTAAGCTGTAAAGATTGATATTACTATCTAATTCTAGTATTCTTTTTACCATTCTGTTAGCAAGGGCAAATTCTCTCCCACTGCAACAGAACAAAATTAGAAAAACACAGTGTTTCAACATTACACTGCTGATGGCCTTCCCATTGGAGAGCACTAATATCCATCAGAAAATAGCTTATTTAGTCCCCTAAGAGGCCCCAAAACAGAAGCAGCAGATTGCAAGCTCACCTATAGCAAGTCAACAAGTGACAACACTCCCAGAGCTGAGAGGTACTGTCTGCACATTACATATGGACAAGCAGAATATGACATTAAGCTATTAGAGAGCATCCAAAGGAGGGCCACGAAGATGATGAAGGATCTGGAGGGGAAGCCTTATGAGGAGGGGCTGCACTTGGCTCATTCAGCCTGGAGGAGAGAAAACTGAGGGGAGACCTCATTGCAGTCTACAACTTCCTCATTGGGAAGAGAGGAGGGGCAGGTACCGATCTCCTCACTCTGGTAACCAGCAACAGGACCCAAAGGAATGGCACGAAGCTGAGTTAGGGAGGTTTAAGTTAGGTGTCTATTAGGTTAGAAAAAGGTTCTTCACCCAGGGGGGTAGCTGAGCACTGGACCAGGCTCCCCAGGCAAGTGGTCATAGCCCCAAGCCTGACAGAGTTCAAGAAGCATTTGCACAGTGCTCTCAGGCACATGGTGTGACTCTTGGGGATGGTGCAGTGCAGGGCCAGGACTTGAATTCAATGATCCTGATGGGTCCTTTCCAATCAGCATAATTCTATGATTCTAAGATGAGAAGGAGAAGATGCAAAAGGAAATGCAACTACTAGGTGAGCAAATACTACGTTATTTTTAAACCTTTTTCTACAGAACTGGAAAAGGTTACATTTTCCATGCAAAGAAAAATTTTCTCAGCCAAGAAAAATTAAGAGACCAGCATGCTGGACAATGTTAATGGGAAGTGCATAAATCCACTGGCATGCAGAGATGGCAAAAGATGGCAAAGGACTGTCTTCAAAGAAAGTACGTTCCCAAGAGGTGACTTTGAAGGCAACTTCAGGACTCACTTTGCTGAGATCTGCATGTGGGGAAAGTTGGTACTCAACCAGCCCAAGCCCAGGGCCCAGTCCAGGTGTGCTCTGCCATGACAACTGAGTTCCAGCTGTTCTCACCTGAAGGCTTCTCGGCTAAAGGTTGCCTCATTTAGGCAACAGCACAGCATCTGTGTAGGCACACACATTCTCTGGCTTAAAGGCTCACTTCTGAAGYGACAAAAGTCACTGAAGACCAAAAGCAGTATTTGCCGGTTTTATTTTCTGGTTGGTTTTTGTTGGTTGGTTTGTTTGTTATTTTTAACTAAGAATTATGTTCATAGGTTGTTTGCAAAAATCTAATTTCACATTTTTTATTCCCAGGAACCAGACATGATGAGAGCCACAGCTGACTAACAGCCACCTAGTCATCTCCTAAACACACCTGTCCTGTGGGTCTGAGTGGGGGGAAAAAAAAAAAGTGAATCCCATCATACAGTCTCTATCTCCCCCTTCAATTAATATACATTAAAAGGCAGCTTTTCTCTGCATTACCAGCATGACTCAGACCAAAATAACAATTACAGAGACAAATGGGGCTGTGTATTCAGACTAACAGTTACACAAATGTTTTCTAAACTGGAATAAAACCAAATTGCCTTATGAAGAAAACAAATCTACACTGAGGCCCATAAAACACACACACACACACACACACACACACACACACAGTTTTGGCATTAAAACTCTGCATAGATCAAAGATGCACTTCAGTTATCAAGCCCCCGGTGTACAAAAGTCCTGCAGAAATCCAGCCTCCAGCCATGGGACCAGGGCATCAGTGCCCTCGGGGCACTCAGTGGCTGCTGCCTGTAACCAAGCACAAGGCTCAGGAAAATAGAAAAAAGTGAAAGATCTTAAAGTGAAAAGGTCTATGACACACTCAACTCATACACCTATATATTAGAAACTATTCAAGCTAAGACTCTAAAAAGATTCTTACTTTAAGTCCATTTCCGAAATGCATTTTAAGTGCAATTTGTGCTTTTTCATGTGCTTGTGATGCCACTATCACCATTTGTCAACTGAGTTCCGGCGCCGCGCGCGCTTCCACACGGAAACAGCCAGTGAAGACACACCCTACGTGCCACAACACAGGCAGGTAACATTTTCCAACTACTCTCCAGGCCAGTACAGCAAAAAGCAGGGCTTACAGACACTTGGTTAACACGTGAGTCGCCTCTACCCATGAGCGCAGTCCTGCTGGCGTCACACAGGCCACACGCACCCAGAAGGGTTTCCGCAACAGGGCCCAGAGCAAAATGGTTTGCAGTGAGAATTCCTGGTGCTCCCGCGTCCCTGCCAGGGGATGCGGCAGGAGCCGGCACCACTGCCACGAGCGCTCTCGGTACTGCTGCAGAAACACCACCGGGCAGGGGCGGCTACAAGGGCCCCCTTCACTTCAACAGGATGGACCTCCAGGACTCAACTTCAGCATCTGAAAGGATGAAATGGAGAGYGAAAAGCACAACAGTCTCACGTATCTGAACAGCGCTGCAGGGGAAAAAAAATCCCACCCTGCATTTTCAAACAATTTATTGCATAATGTCATGATATGTGACTAAATACATTTCAGGCTACAGTGAGGACAAAAGTCTCTGGAACRGTAAGTACTGGCGATACTGCATTACGAAAAGGAAAAGAATGGCAGCACTTAGTTAGAATCAATACAAATTAACACATCTGGGAATTTTTGTTTTGCCGTTTACGAAACAAATAGTCTACACTGCAAAATAGCTAAACCTTAAGTGATGAAAAATGCTGGGATTTCGTATTTGCCTTCTTCCATCCAAAAGTCTCCAAGACACTTCATTGATACACTGTTATTTGAATGCAAATTATTGCAAAGACAAGTGTCCCTGTATTTCTTGATTTGTAAAAGTCAAGAGATGTTAGGCTAAGTCCTGTCCCCATCTTCTAGCAAACCCGGGGGGAGGGGGGCAAACTCCTCCAGATTACTTCTGGGGCTCTATCATTATTCCACAGGTGAAACGACAACATATAGAAGAACTTCACATAAAACAGTTCCCTCATATATATTTTTTTAAAACATTAAGATAGTGCAACTTTTTAAAACACATTTATCACAACACAAATTAATTCCTTGCATTCATCTAAGTTCTCAACTTTATACCTTGGCACACAGAACAGGAATTTTGTTTCATATTAAAAAAAATTCACACCCTGGGAGAAAAAAAAAAGCAAACTGGCCAATTCTTTCCCCATTTATCTAGCAAAACCACCTTCTTCCTTCTGCCATTCAGTGAGTATAAAACAGGCCGTACAAGCCTCATTTCTGTGCTAAGTTAACTTTTAGAATTAAATAATTGAAATAGTTTATTAAAAAAAAATAATATATCCCCCCCTCTCCCCTGAAACACTGCTCGTAGACAAACCGAATGGAAGTTTGTATTTCTTTCGATCTGCTTTGCATGCAATTCCCCTGAAAGGAATCAGAAACAAAGAACTGGTTTGCACGTTTGGTTTTACTCAGTTGTACCACGTGAAACGCAACAACGCTGTGCACCGGAGCACGGGGGTCCTTCCTCCACCGCCCTGCTTGGCTCTCCCGTCTTCAGTTCAAATGCACCTGGCGAGGAACTTAGACCAGGTTTCCTGGCTTCCGGTCTTGGCCTTTGCTGGGGACTATTGTGCTCTCTGAATTGTTCTGCTGAAACTGAAGTCTGCTCCCCCTCTGCGAGGAAGGAGGCATGTTGCTGTGCTGGTGATGGAAAAAAGAGGAGCCTGGGTAATGCCCCATGACCTCGCTGTACGTGGGGGGTGGTCCTTCCATCCTTCCATTACTGCTATAGTTGGTTGCACTTATGCCCGAATTGCTGCTGGGTGGGCAGGGACCCCCATTGTACATCGAGATGTCTATCAAGTCGCTATCAAAAATGGTTCGGTTGGGCGGCGCCCTGACGGATTCCCGGTTGAGCTCCATCTGCTGCTCGGGGTCCCGGAGCTGCAGGGTGCACGGGCCCTGGTACGGCGGTGGCTCTTCCCCGTCGGAGAGTGAGATGGTCGGAGGAAGGTCAATCTCATGCTGCATGTAAGGGTAAGTGGGCTGGAAGCGACTGAAACGGTCCCGCTGCATAAAGGATGGGGTGGTAAACCTGTCCCTGGACCTTGGGGCGTACATGATCTGAAACGGCAAGAGAGACACACGTGACTCAGCATCTGAGCAAAGCACTGCAGGTGCTCCCTATTTACAAAGAACAGATACAACACAGAATGCTTCTTTTTGACACCTATCTTAAGAGGTCAAACCCAGCAGAAACCGCACGCAYGTGCTGCCACGTGCGTGCATGTGAAGAGGCAGGAGGTGCAGGAAGGATCCAGCACACCTAAGAACAGCTTCATGAAGGAAGACCAAGACCCCACACAGCTCCTGACATTAAAACATTCAGAGCAAAAGCAAATGATTCTGTTTCTCAACACAGGAAACAAATTCTCTCTAGTCTTGACAATTAACTAGCTCTACACAACAGTGTCCCAAAACTGAATTTCAGCTGCAGTCTGAGCTTCCCCTCCTACTYAGAGTTAATGTAATACCCTGTATCACCACAGAATTCAGATGGTCATTTCAGCACATTTTGTAAAAGCTCGGCGTATCTCGCACCTTCACTACCAGAGTGTGTCAGGTGTCCTCCTCCCCCTCAGTTCTCAGCAAGAACTCAGCCTCTGGGGAGAACCTACATTRCTTCTGCATTGTGAATGGAAAATATATCCCTGGTATATTAAACCCTGGAGAAGGCCAGGCTTTACAAAAGGAAGAGTTCAAGATACTCTGTGAGGTGCTACTGCTCCTCACTTGGTCTATCCCAGATCTGGACAGACTCTCTGATCTAGATCTGCCAAACTGCTTTTCTCTATTTTGGATCCATGCAGGGTCTTCAGCCCCTGACCCTCACAGATGCAGGGCCAACCACCAGGAAGTTCCGCTGTTTGTCACAGGACAGCTGGACCACTCAGAGCAACACACCCACAAGTTATTACATAGACAAAGGATCTCTGCCAGGTGGAAGATGGGAGACACTGGTGATAGGATACATGTTGTAACTCCAAGAAAATTTCAGGGACAAGAGCAACTGGTCTCCCAGCTTCCAACAAATACTCAAATAGCTGAGCCACTGCATGAAAGAGTCACACCTCCACCMCTTACTTGTGAATGTCTACTATGACACAGTGAGTTGCTGATGGAGATGAGGTGTCAGGTAGGCAGAATTTCGTTCTTTTAATGAAAAGGCCTTAGGCATTCATGAAATGGGAGTTAAGGCAGGCTCAGACGACCATGTGAACTACACTGAAAAAGCTTTCTTTACAAAAAATAGATGCATGTTTTTGAAAGGAACCAAGTATACATTACAGGCAAAAAAGAAAGCACATTGGTGAAGATATTCAGAAATTTGTCAGTACCTCTGAAGCACCCTGGCGTGAAACCGAGCTTTCTGAAGGCCACAAGCACCCTTCCTGAAATGTGGAAGAAAACAAAAGAGGAAAAATTAACAGATCACATCACCATTCTGCTTCAATATCACAGCTCTTAACAGCAGTCAGATTCTAAGGACTGGCTGTCTCCACCTGGAGAGAGGTGCTAAACAAGCAACATCCCACCCTTTTCTTTCCAAAACTAGAGCAAGGAGCAGCTCTGCTCCCAAGCAAGTCAAGCTTGGTCCATTTTGCAAGTGCCAAGATGTCATCCACAGCACCCAGCCCCACAGGCCACAAGGATGCAGCAAGATGGTCGTTACTACAAGAGTGTGGCAACGCAAGATGACAGGAGACACCTCAGCACCTGTGTGCTGAGCAGGTACCTGTCACCTCCCAACCCAGCAAGGGTAGCAAGTCTGACAAAGCTGACCTGCCAGCCAGGATCCCGATTACACACCAGAGGCAAAACAGTTCACAACAAAACCTGGCGTCTGTAATCTCAGTGAAGTGACAGACACGCTAAACCCAGGGATAATCTGGTCAAAACTGTCAGTTGCCCAATTCCCGCCACAAACAGTAGTTAAAGCAGCTGCCAGTTCCCCTCTTCAACCACTTCTCCAACCACCTTCTCAGGCCRAAGTATTTTCTCTCTCATGCCTTGAAATGCTGTTCTGACACGGTACCAGCACTCAGGGCAGAATAAAAGGGTGAAGAACAGTACGTCAATAAGTGAAAATAGCTTAAGRTGTACCATTATTTTTCTGCTCAATTAATTGTTTAGAGTAGCAGTAACTCCCGCTATGAATTTATTTTATTGGAAAATTTTGAAGCTGAAAAGGACATATCAGAGCAGCTAGAAAGCACAGAACTTCAATCTTGGTGCACAAAGAGAAAATCAAAATATTGTATGGTCATGACCATTTTCTTGATGCTAATTCAAGTTTTACAGACATAAGAAATTTCAGGAACTGGAACGAAAATGCATACCGTCCCCAAAAGCATTACCATCTATAGACTACTTTCAAATCTTACTGTACTGCTTCTTCTCACCATAGCATCTTTCAACATATTTCAGATGTAAAAATAGACCCAACTAGATGTTCATCATGACACTCAGAGACCAAAAGCCGTCTGTGATCTTGTCAGGAGAGTCCACCGCACAGGAAAGCTGCTCTAAGAGGACTCTCCCACAGGATTCAGCTGCTAAGGGAAGTGCTTTGAATAACAAAGCTGGTACACTTCTCTTCTGTAGCTTTAGAGAGCAGAGATAGAGGGAGGCTGACAACTGCAATTATTTACAACTCCCCCAAGTATCCCCCTTTGCAAAGGCCTGACATGAAAGACAAATCTTATGCAGATTCATGTGTTTCAGTGCCTGGATACAGTTGTGTCAATTCAAGAAATTGTAACTGTGTAACTCTACATACACATGTATATACATACTTGTACCCACATTCCTTTCCATTCCTCCATCACCCACATGCCCTCATTTTGCAATATCTAAGGGTATGTCTGCACAATTAAAGACAATCAGGTTATCAGCTGTTGACCCAACAGGCTCCAAGGCCATTGCAACTGCTAGTAAAACACACCAGTCAAAGCTAAAGTTCTCAATTACCTGCCCACGAATTACAGGCTCAGAAGACAGGAGAAAAGGCAAAATCAATGACCCAACCCAGAAAGAAACAAAATCTACCCCCACCAGTCATATTATTTAAAATCCCTTATGAAAAGGAGTTCCTGATGTGGAAGTGGAAACGACTCCCATCCCAGGGCCCTTCTCCCCAAATGCAGGAGAATAAGACGAGCCGAGGGAGATGGTGCAGCATATGGAGAAAAACTCCTTGCACAGAGATGGAATGGGACCTGCTCACTGAGCCAAGACTCCCAGATCTGGTTCCAGCCATGCCTAGCAGAAATAACTTGTTAGAAGAGAGGAGTTGCCTGTTACTTCTACTGAATATCCCTGAATCCCAGAACAGTAAAAGGCCTCACCTGGAGGCACTACAGCTGCTACAGGGACCCCACGGAGTGTGACCAGGGCACTGGGATAGTCATACCAAGATGAAGAGACCAAAGGAGCCGAAGGCTCTCCACACTCTGGGATAACTACTTGACAAGGTGAACAGCTAGGGATGCAGTTGAACTCTGAGGCTGTGAGATCCTTAGGATGCAAGGATATGTAACAATATCATTTCAGTGGCAGTATGTCCTATAGCTCACCTGTAGCTCCTCCCTTCCCTGAGGTTTCCCCTGGAGAGAGCGGCAGGCTGAATAAACCATTTGGCAACCAATCCCCAGCAAGATCTCTGTCCCAGGCGCCGGAGGAACTCCCCAAGCAGATGGCTGGGTAATGTGCTCAGCATGCCCACACGTGGAAAATACCAGGCTCATACATGTGCAGACCAACCTCACCATGGCTGGTCCAATGACACAGGATTCTCCCATCACCAAGTCCAGACTAACTGACCCAATGCAAGAACTTCTGCCCTCCCAAAATCGCTGCATCTACCACAAGAGACTTATTACTTACCTTTCTCAAGTCTTTATTTAAGGGAAATTCTCCCTTCCCTGCCCTAGGTAGATACACCCTAAACCAAGGGTTAGTGCCCACCTATTTCACTGTTCTTGGGGCCATGGCAAGGGGTTGAGATGAGAAAAAAGTGTTGCAAAAGGAATATATCCCCATGACTTTTTCCCCCCCCAAGATGTAGATTTAAGAAATAATGTGCTGGGACTACTGTGAACAATCTGGGGTCACTTACACCAAAAGTGTTATTTCTTGCTCTCTGTTTGTCCCTGTGCTTACAGACCTTCCTTTGACAGCTAAAATGCTTCCCTGTGCTCAGATCAGTGAAAATCAGATGAGACCTGACAGTATTTGTATTTATATTAGGGACTTGTACAAGTAGTTCTCAGGTATGTGGAAACAAGGCTAAACCTGAGCAAATGCAATTTACCCATATTTTGATGAGGGCAGTATCTCATTTACCTGCTTCTTATAGATTGTCAATAGCTAGGCCACCCCCATTTGCTCCTTCTTCAGGACACTAAAGGTCTTCAGGCACAAGCTTCAACACTTAAAAGTAACAGGGAGGGAAAATTTATGCGTTCATTCCCTATACTGGATTCATTCTTAACATCGTTAGGCTTTGGAATGAAAATCCTAGTAMCTACAAGTAACGCCAAGCACGAAAAATCTTAGGGATCCACCTATGTCTTTTGCTGACCATTGCCCTTTTTGGGTTTCACAATAATTTACAGAAATTAATTTTGTGATTAGGTTTTGAAATAACAGCATCATTTAATAAATCSAGCTGACTGATTACTTAATTATCTCATGGTGAATTATCTTACGGTGATGATTATTTAACTCAATATTTAGAGCTTAGGACACCACATAAGCCTAAGATAATTTGCTATTTTGTATTTTACAATGCTTTAGAGCCTCTAGAATTAAACAGKGTAGGAAGATGACTTTTTGAGGACATTTTTAAACACTGGAGCACACACTGTCATCCAACTGCCTCAGCTGAGCATCAGCACATTGACAGCCAGCAGGAAAGGCATTTACCAGAATAGTAATTTTTTACTCAAGAGAAATTATAGGTAAAAATTTACACTCAGAAAGAAAATTTCCTCAAATTGTAATAAAGCAAAAGGATCCCTGTGCTTCTTATAGCTGGGATAGAGTTAATTTTCTTCATAGTAGCAAGTATGGGGCCATGTTTTTGTTTTGTGAGGAAAACAATGTTGATGAGCCAGGGATGCTTTCATTAGTGCTCAGTGGTGCTTACATAGAGTCAGGGCCTTTTCTGCTCATCACCTCACCCCAGCAGCAAGGAGGCTGGGGGTGCACAAGGAGCTGGGAAGGGACACAGCCAGGACAGCTGACCCTACTGACCAAAAGGATATTCCATACGCCATGGTGTCATGGTCAGTACGTAGAGCTAGAGGAAGAACAAGGAAAGAGGGACTTTGGGAGCAATAGGATTTGTCTTCCCAAGTCACTGTTACACACCACAGAGCAGCAGTGTCCTGGAGCTGGATGGATATCTGCCTGGTCCTGGGAAGTGGTGAATGAATTCCTTGTTTTGCTCTCCCTATTAAACTGTCTTTATCTCAGCCCACAAGTTGTCACTTTTACCCTCCTGATTCTCTCCCCCCTCCTACTGGGAGCAAGTGGCTGTGTGGTGTTTAGTTGCCAGCCAGGGTTAAACCATGACAATCCCATATAATCCAAACTTTTCTTTTTTTACTGACTGTTAAGGAGATTTTCGGGCTTTCTCCACTATTAAGTTTCTGAGAAACAGAACTCTGCCTGAAATTATGTCTTCTGAGAAAGAGTCAGTTTTTCACTTTCTAAAATGCATTACAACCATTAAGAAGGTCCCTGTTTTCCCCTTAACACAGGCTTTTATTTTATTTTTATATATAAATGTACACACACAGGTGAATATACACTTCTTTTGCAAGTGAAATGTTCCAGAGAGCAGTGTAGTTTCTGATTTTGGCCCTAGGTGGTACATTACACCACATTACAGCAGTGGCTTGCTGAACACACTCCAGGAAGGCACAGCGGCTCATTCCTCCCCGTCTCTTCCTGGGTGATACAGACCATCGCAGCTTTGAAGACAGCAACAAACACAAGTAAAACAAACTGTTGTGTTGTTCCCAAAAGAACCGTGAGTATCCCAGAAGGATTGCTCGTTCCTTTAAAAGCTATGTTTCCTCAAGGGCACAAAAGGTGATGGTGTCTAGCAGAGCAGTGCATGGTACCAAGAAGTACTAGAGAACTATGGAGAGTGCCAAATCTCTCACACAATCTGCCTCCCTACGCTTACTGCAATTATTTCTGTTACTTAATGCTTTAAAAGTTTTATTTCCCCAGCTTCACAGCACTTCACCACTTTAAGAAATCTTCATTTCGTTCAACTGAAGGGAACAAGTACTATTATCCTTCCTCCTTTGTTTAGAGATGAAGCAAGTTGCCCAAGGTGACACACTGAGTCAGGAGCCACCCAAAGCCAGCACCCCTCACTTCTAGTCCTACCTGCAGATTTCCTGGACAATCCTGCCCTTATTAAAGATATAATGACTTTACTGTGGTAGACTTCAAAGAGCAGCAGCCGTGCTTGCTGTCCCTCCTGGCAGCATTCCCTGAGGAGAGGCAAGCCCATGTCCCTCAAGGAGACAGCAGGAGAATACAGTGCACATCCAGCCCCTGCCAAATGATGACTGGTACAAACAAAAGGATTTGGCAAAGCAGGGTGGTCTACAGCACTTACGCTCTCTCCCAGCTGTAGACTGGGTTCTTGTTCCCAGTGGGATTTTTCTTCCTTTTGCATATGTCAGTAAGAAAATGAAAATGAGTGGCCCAGGGACACCAGCAGGGAACAGAAGGAATAATGCCAATACCAGTAGGAAATAATTTAAAAGACCAGCAGGAAAGACTAACATTTGAAATTACTGACAAATCCCTGAGCTGTCAATATTATTGAGTATTTTCTGTCACCCTCTTGACGTTCCCCTTTTATTCTGAAATAGCTAGTACAGGGCAGAGGGGAGCATTTTTTACAGCTGTGCTCCTGGAGCAGCATTACCAATGCAGGTTCTAATGCAAGCTGACTGGCCCAAGCAGCAATGCTGCCCTCAGTGCTGGGAGGCTGGGGCTGGTCAGCGTTAGCATCTTGTGTGATGCATGCAGGCATTTGCTGCCAGGAGTAGGCCTGGGGCAGTCCAAGTGTTCAGCACTCCTTCAACATCCACTTTATAAAAGAAAACACAAAGGCACCAGGATGGGGAAAAGGAATGAAATAAGGAACATCAGAAGCTTGTTAAGTACCTCCCTGTAAGTCACTTAGTTAATTTCTTTCCCCTCAATGTCCCCCTGGAAATCACTGGTGATGACATTAAGAGTTAATCATCACAAAGCAAGATTTATCTTTGTTTTGTCCCAGCAAACAGTGGCAGCTCAGCTGCAGCTACCTACATTCCAGCAGGATGCTTTTGGTTGCCATCAATACTGCCCTCCTGATACAAGGTCAATCCTCCAAAGGCACAGCCAGCAACACGGATCTCCCCTTGGATGTCAGACACACATACCCTGCGCACAGATGTGCCTTTCCAAGGCTGCCCCATGGCTTTGCCCCCAAATCCCCCAGCACTGCCAGTAGCATGAGTTGCTCCCACACAAGAGGTTTTGTTTTCTCAGTGAAGCAGCCCTGAGCACACTCCTAGTGTACTCCACACCCTCCAGCCTTCGTATCCCTCTCAGGTGTTCTGCAACCCTTGGCTTGCTCCCAGCTGTGAAGGCCAACACTGCTGATGGATGAGCCAGCAGCAGGAAAACGTTCAATATTTTATCCATTGTGATACAGACACCACTCAGCACCTTGCAGGCTCGCTCCAGGCTGCTGCTCATGCCAACATGGCTGTCACTCAGCATCATTCCACCTCTCATTACTATCACCCCGAAACTCTTATTTCTGCTAATGTTAAAACAGTATTGGAGTGTAGAAYAGCCTTGCTAGGAGAGAGCAGGGTTTGCCATGGGAGGGCAGGCAGCATCCTCCGCACTGCTGCAGAAGCACTCACGACTCCTGAGCACTCAGGGTCTGTCCTGCCCTTGGCTGTGATCTGTTTAAGGCCTCAGCACAACAATCAAGGTAATAAAAAACCCAAAGAACAGGGAAAAGACTGGAAGATGAGACTCCAGAGGGATGAAAAGAAGAAAAAGAAAAAAGATAAAAGATGAACTGGTGGCCACACAGAAAAGTGTATTTACAGAACAGGCATGTAATAACAACTTTTCAGCGTGCCCTTGTCAAAGCGCAATCTTTTTTTTCTAGGACTGGTCCCTTTTCCGCCCTTCAAATATTACTTCAAGTGTTAACGCTTCTGATTGCAGTGGTATTTCATCTTTTTAATATTCTAATTTCTGACTTGGCCTGGAAGTTGAAATACTCATTATCATCCTCTTATGTTTTTGTTTGTTTCGTTTGCAGGCATTTGTTTGCAGTTTGTTTTATTTAAACATTAAGAAAGTTCAACCACTAAAAGAAACCCACAAATACCTTTTACTTCATTATTTCTGATGCCTGACCCATGACTTTTACAGGTGTGAGGCTGGTGATAAAGGCAGTAGATAATTTACCTGATCATTTCTATTACACTCTCCAGAAGAACCAGAATAAGAGATATCACCTGTTCAATAGCTGGTCTTTATGGGGCCAGAAACCTGTGCAGTTCAGCCAGCACTTGGCTGTTGGAAGGCATGATTATCTAGAAATAGGACAGGCTTGAAGAAAAAGAAAACTGAAGGTAACAAAAGCACAAAAAAAAAAAAAAAAGCCCCATCTGAACAGGAAAGGCTGGATTCTACATCTTGATACACCTCTGCTGCCTCAGTTACATGAAAGGGTGTTCACTTCATAGTTCACTACAGGAACTAGCCAGTAGTCAATTAATTTGCTTGACTGTGTTCTTCAAAGAAACATGTCTGAATTTCCTCTATTTCTGTTCACTGTTTCTCCACCAACAGAAAACCTGAGTCAGAATATTTTCTTCAGACATTAGTAGTTAACATTTATATCTGTTTTCAGAGTCTATGTACCATTAAAAAATATTTCATTGCAAGAGAGTCCACTTATGGATAGCACATGCACAGAGAACAAGGCCTGCCTGGTACAAAAATAAAGAAATATATTTTAGAAGTGTGAGTGGTGAGATTATATACGCTATCTATTATCTTGTGCAACTCACTCCACTGTGGACAACAAGAACAGACTGGTCATTTGCAGTTTCTCACCACAGAGCACTTCCTTTAGTTTTTTGACCCTCATGCACTGCACACTGCTTTTAAGGTTTGCACTGCACAGCCAGCTTCTATCACAATTTCCTTCTAACACCCGAGACAAAGGACAATTCAAACTTTTTGACATCTGAACTCAGAGACCTCTAAAGCCCCATCCCCCACAAGTATGACCTTCTTGAAAGAAGAGCTGCAGCTTATCAGAAATTCAGATGAGTAATAGTGATGACAAACCTATACCAAAGGCTTTCAGAAGAATTAGCAACCAGTTCTTGCCATTCCATCATCAATTTCCATGAAGTGCTCACTTGGCTGTGATTATCATTACTTATAAGGTGCCATCAAACTGAAACTGAGTCAGTGTTTTAAAAATTATTTAAGAGCAGTTCTGGGTACTGAAACACCTCCCAAGTCCCTGCTGCCAAACTGCAYGTTCTTCTTCACAAGAAGGTGAAGTTTTCTCCCCCGTGCCCAAGAGAAAAAAAAGAAAAAACACACCACTGGCTCTGATAACAGACAATAGTAATGAACCATACAAAGGAAATAATGGGTTGTTTCAAGCATTTGACAGCTTACTACAGTTTTAAAAGATTTGTGAAGATGAAAATGCATTTCATTTATCTCAAACTATTTCATTTTAGGCATTTGTAGCAATTATAGCTAACATTTTTCAGACAGAATTGTGGTTCTTGAATTACAGTGTCCATTTCAAAGCAACATTAAAATTAATCTAGCCAATTTTTCCAGTCCTGAAGTCCACAAGGTTAAGGTTTGACAAGCTGCAGTTTCATCTGTAACCAAATTAGAGCTAAGCATTCCTACACTGCCGAACTGCCAGGGAATGAGGCAACCTGTCCTGGAGGAGGCAGCTCCTTTCCTCCCCCTGCAGCCTTCAAGGTAAGAGCTATTCACTCCAGCAAGGGGACACAGGTGATGTGGTGGGAGCTTTGGGAACCCTGCACTGTCACATTTTACAGCTGGCTTTCAGGAGGGAGTTGCCAATTGCCAGGACTGCCAGAGATACAGCCCCACAGCAGCCACTGTGGCATCTCTGCCTCCTTCCCTGTCAGTGCTCCCTCCTCTGCTGAAATCTAACTGCAAAAGAAAAAAATCAAAAGCAAAAAGCAAGCAATTAGTGTTCAGACACAGCAAACCCCTGAGGCCTCTCACCATGACCTTGGCAGCTCCCTAAGGAGCACAAAGAAGGAAGAAACATAAGACTAGGATGGATAWAAAGGTAAGACTGTGGAGTAAGAACTGGTGTAAACTATTATGAGATCATATCTCTCAGTTAAAATCAGACTTTTTTCTGGACAGCAAAATGAAGCTGTGAACCCAACACTGTTACCAGGAATTCAATGCATCAAAAGGCTACCTTCATAAATGGCCCCTTGGCCATCACTTTCGGCAAAGAAGCCAAGGGCACCACTCTGGGGACACTGAAAAGCACATCAGAAGAAAGGACCTCCCTGCAACACCACAGGACACTGCATGACTTGAGGGGGGATATCCCAAGGTCAGGGACACACTGTGGTTAACCCTCACAAGAGAGCAGAGCATTCCACCCAGCAAATTCCTGGCTCAGAAGGCAAGTTAGATGCCCATTTACTGCTGGGTTGACTAAACACAGCCTTAACAAGTCCTGACTGAGATTCTCTCTTCAGCCTTCAACTCTGTAACAACACATCTTAAGCACTCCAGGTCCTTGGAATCCTTTTTCTAGTCTCTTCTTGCTGTTTTAGTGAAACAGACGTTACATTTTCCTGGGCCCTTACTGGGACAGTGTTTTTGATCCAGTAAACAGCCACTGCAGCTTCACAAAACAGGGACAAAACTCCAGGGTACCCATCAATACATGGAAAGTCGTAACAATGTGTTTCAAATCTTTGTAGCCCAGCTAAGCTTCATTCATTCCCCTTCCACTCCCCTTTCAAATTATAGCAGCAGTGAACAAGATGTCACATTTGAGCCTCCAAACACAAAATGAATATAGGCTGCATAAAACATAGCAGGGTCTAAAAATAATCAAAGACAGTGTACCTTAAATTTCTGCTTTCTACTGACAAGTACAACTTTGGCAAAAGACCTAACTATAGGGAGCATTAAAAGTGGTATCAAAAGTTTTTCCAACAGTTGCCTGCACCAGAGCTCTTTGGAAGGCTTTGCTGCAGGCCGGTTACAGCACAAGGAAAAGGAATTTGGTGCAAGGGGCTCACACTCACCGTCTGCAGAGTTTCTTCCTGTCTCCTGCTTTGGCTCTGTCGGTTGATAAAGGAGCGCGTCGAGAGTTTGTAATGGTTCAACAAGCAGATGATCACTACCACCATAACAGTTATAACCACGATTATAATGATGATCTGAACAAACTCCAGTTCAGCTAAAACAAAGGAAAAAAGATGAAAATGTGTCATTAACACACAGAATGTTAACCGTCMAAGCAATAATCTGAAAAAACCCTCAGTACTTCATAGAGACTGATCTGGCATGAGATACTACTGCTGTCCATTCTGCAAAGTTCTGTGAAGAAAACTGTTCTAAAAAGTATGAAAATTATTTAACTGTTGTCAGAGCAAATCAATCAGACAGGTCAAAACTAAGAAGCTTCTTGGTGATCCTTTTCTGCAGCCTTCACAGGTAATAAACTCTTCAACATAAACATCACAGACAAGCCTTTTGGACAATTCAGTTTCACTAGGGGAGGTAAAAAAAACCAACACCCTAAACAAAGAAAAACTAAACAAACAAAGCACACACACACAAACCCCACTCTATTTTAACAGTCACCTGCAATGCCAATAGAGTCCAGAGGGCTCCATAAGCTTCAAAGCCTGAGAGGAATCAGAACATTTTATCTAGTACACTACCCTTAATTTTTTATCAAGTAAATGGCATGCAAGCTATTTAACTAAAGTGGAAAACTTTTATCCTATTGAATCTACATGCAATGTCTTTTTCAATTACTAACTTCTCTCCAACTAGTGCAATGTTAACTTTTCTAGGACTTTCCCAGTCAGGTAGAAATCTAAAAAGAGAGCTGGTACTCTAAAACAAGATATGTTCCACCACAGTTAAAAATGAAACCAGAGCCTTGGTTGTTGCAAGAGATACAATTACAATGAACTCCGTCAGAGCCCATCATCTTATCTGAAACCCTGCCTATACCACAAATATTAAGTATATTTAGAAATGAGTCACTCTTGCACCCTTTTGGCTACACTGGAGCAGCAAGGATGAGCAATATAAGGGGAAAAATTGCCCTTTGGAGTTACCGAGTTGATGATATTTCTATGGAAACTGCATTGCTCACAGGGGATGCTCACATCTTGAAAGACAACTCCAGTTAATGGGAGGAGGTCTTTGGTTGCTAGGGTGGTAGGAGAAGCAAAGCAGCAGCACAAGTTGCTCAGTTTCAGTAGTTTCCAAAAACGGCACTACTTTTTGGACACAAAAACATGAACTTTGGGGAGCTGATATTAAATTAACATTTTAAAAAGCTAAGGAGGAAAGAGAGATGATATATGAAAATGAAAAAAAAAAGAGCAAATGGTAGAAAACAAGTTCCCTTCTTCCCCCATATCTCTACTCTCTAGTTACCCTCAGCCTTCTGTGTGGCAGCAGTACACTTGTGCAGACACAATACTACTGTGAAGCTGAGCTAGAAAAACACCATTCACACATAAAATCCAAGATGAACCTGCGGTGGAACTAATAGAAACCCAAGGCTGGTTCATTAGCCTAAGATGTCTTGCGAACAAAACTTCAGACTACGGGAACTGCAAGTGTGCTGGTGTCCCGTGAAGGTTGGTGCCAAGGTCCAGCTGTCTGTCACAAGCTACCAACAGGCACAGCCACAGCACCCCATCAAAGTGCAGGGGAGCAGGAGTAACTCCATAGGAGTAAGTAAGCCTACTTAAGGCTAAGGAAAGAGTAAAGGGCAAAAATACGTCTATCATTTAATCACTTTTTGCTGTTTAGTACTATCCACTCATCATTAAGATCACCAACATTTTCAAAGAATTTGGTTAGCCAGTGCTTTGTGCTCTGCTTTTACTATCAATCCCTTATGCAGCACAGCGATCTCTCTTTTTCCCCCCTCTCCTGCATCACTGGAAGCTAACAATGTCAGCACCAAAAGACCAAAAAGCAGGAAGCACAGAATTAATTAAAAAATAAACCCACCAAAACCACATTTAAGTTAAAAGTCAGCTTTTCTTGGCTCAGAAATGCAGAATAAACTTTACACAGTTGACAACTGTTGCAATTCACATTCTGTGGCTACTGAAGTACATAAAGTGTTTCTTCACTCCAACCTTTTTTGGGTCCATGTCATACTTTAGAATGCAAATTGAGAGACTGCTGCTAAAGGGCAACACGAAAACAAGCAATGTTGATTTAGGCTTTCCTAGAATGCAGATCACTAGAATGACATGTTACTTCTCTATCTGCCAAGGGCAGAGTCTTCTAAATTTATCGAGGCCCCTGCATTTCAGTGGCAAGGGACAGTACCTCTCCCTTAGAAATGAAATGATTTAGTCTGCGAGCACTTCCCTTGGGAGGGAATAATTTGAAAATGTTTGATTAAAACACGGCCATACAATAAAGAAAATAACCACAGCACACAGCTGTGAGCACACGGGATTTCCCAGGTCCAGCTTTATACTGCAAACACCAAACTGCAACAAAATGCCTTACTGATGTCTAAGAGGATTTCCTCAACGCAAAGCATGGGGAAAAGAAAGATAATTTAAAATCTCTTCTTCCTCCTGAGTGACGTTCCTGCTGCTCATTAGGTTATTAACAGTAAAAAAGCAAAGACAGACTGCAGCAGCAGTCAGTCTGTACTTGCTGGCACTGATCAAGGCCATTTAAATAGTTCCTGGCGGCTGCTGACAGGCACTGGGTCACCTCGGCCCTCACCACGTCCCCTGCCCGGCTGCCCAACACCTGCCAGGCGTGAAGGGCCACCGCCTTCCAGACAGGGATCTCCTCCTGCCCACTTTTCCTATAAATTAACCGGGAAAGAGACCGGGGGGAGCTTCAGGAAGAGAAATGCTATGGTTTTACTTCCCCAAGTCTGTCACACTCACGTACACCCGTTCCTTTACACGCAAAAAACCCAACATTTCTAATAAAAAAATCTCCGGGGRAAAAAACAAACAACAAAACCCAAACACAACGTTTCAGGGTAAACGCCCAACACGGAAAAGGCAACTACRCGTTGGATGAAAACACCCTCTCAGAAGAGCATGAGAAGAGAGAAATCATTTATAACCCTCTCAGCAATGACACGAGACCGTGACCCCGAACCTCCCCCGCAGACAGACCCCGCAGGCGGGGGGGCCCTGCCCAGCGCCGCTGCCGCCGAGCGCTCCCGGCGGGCCGGGCTGTGCGGTGCCCGGGGCCGCATCCCGCGGTCCCTGCCCCTGCGGACACGCCGGTACCTCTTTCCAACAACAGGTCTTTTAACCGCGCATCCTTCACCGCTGTCTTGTTCAGCCGCTCACTGGACATGCTCGCCTCCGGCGGGCGGGGGGCTCAAGCCGCTCCGCCAGCCCCCGCGGCGGGCACCGCATCCCCGGCAGCCCCGGGCTCCATCCAGCGAGGGGCCACGGCCAGGCAGGCTGCCAGTGAGCCTCCCGCCCGCGCCTCTGCCGGCGCTGGGAGCGCGGCTGCCGCCCCGCCGCCGCCGCCGGAGCGGGCGGGCACGGCCGGCACCGGCCGCTCCCGCCCCGCCGTGCCCCGGCCGCGCGTGTGCGCGCACGCACGGGCACCAGGGTCCCGCCGGGCTCCGCACCCGGGGCGGAATGAATTAAAAAAAAAAAAAAAAATTTAAAAACCCAAAACAGAACCACAACAACAACAACAACAACAAAAATTAAAACAAAACAGTCAACCGGCGAGAACAAAAAGAACGGAAAGGCGCTGCCCCGCTCCTCCCCTGGCCCCGCGGCGGGCCCCGGGGCGCGGACAGGGACGGAAGGATGGAAGAACGGAAGGAGGGAGGAAGGTCCGTACCTGGCCCGCGCCGCCGCCGCTCTTTAAGCCCGGCCCGGCGCGGCGCGCGCTCGGGGCGCCCCGGCTCCTCCGCCTGCCCCGGCCCGCCCGCGCCTGCGCCGCCGCGCGCRCCGCCCCCGCGCACGTGCCCGCGCCCCGCCCCGCCCCGCCCGCGCCCGCCGGGAGCCGCCGGGAGCCGCGGGGAGCGGGACGCGCTCCCGGGCCCGGGAGCCTGAAAGCGTTCCCGCAAGGAAACCGCGGCCCCAGCGTCACGCAGACAGCGAGAGTGACGGCAGGGATCTCACTCCCAGATGCGCGGCCGCGGTTTCCTTATCCAAAGTTTTACGGGGAGTCGTGTGTGTAAAATATTAGGGAGTCGCATYTTGGAGCAATACTGTAAAATCATAACCATCAAAAGGAACAATGCCTGTAACCTCAACGTTAAAAAAGAAAACCAGAGGAGGAGGGGAAAGGAGAACAGCGGGGATGTTGAGACGTCGGCTGCAGCCGCGTGTGTGTTTCTTTGGCAGAACTCCCAGCCCCAGCAGTGCCTGCCTTCCGCTGAAGCCCTGTGCCTGCCCCAGAACCCCTCTGCCTGCTCCTAAACCTCTCTAGCCCCTCTGAAMCCCTGTGCCTGCCCCAGCCCTGCCACCAAGCCAGCCTTTCTAATGCCTTTTGTGGCAGATGAACCCAGGCAGATGGGTTTCTCATCACGGTCCACCTGTATTCCCACTCAGAGCACCACAATGGAGGCCAGTAGCACGGACTTAAGGCTGTCCTGCTGCTGCTGCTCATAGGAGCAGCACAGTCCCACAGTGTCCTTGCCACATTAGGAAGCAGCATTTCCACTGTGTCACTCAACTCCCAGAATGTTCCTCCTATATTGGCTTCACCATCATGTCCAAGACTCCTCCCTTTCATAGTTATTTCTCTAGATTATTGTGGCATCCCCAAAGCACTGGATAAGACCAGTGTGTGTCTACATGAACAAGAAAAGATTCACCCTCTGGTCCACACTTGTCCAGAACCCTGGAGCTCCTGAAAGCAGAGGAGATGGGCTGCAGCACCGGTGAGGCTCCATGCCCCAATCCCAGCGGGCTGTGACTGGCTCAGCTCAGCTTCACGCCAGCACCGCTCTCCCCCACACGCAACACAGGCCCTCAGGACACACTCTGAAGCTGACCATGGAGACAGACCCGCTGCTGCCCACGCCTTTCATGTTTGCAAATCCCATGGACCAGCCTCAAAAAAAAAAAAAAAAAAAGAATGCCCTAACTCAAAGCCAAAGAGCAAAAGCCAGGAGGGGAAAGAGGCTGAGAGGAGTGGGCCTGCTTGCGATCACCTAGCAAGCTAGCAATATGAAAAGCCAGGGGGTTAAAAATATTAGGGAGACATATCCTGCTATATATATCCACAGCACACAGCAGGGCCCCCTCGACTGGTTACAGGCTATCCCCACTGTCTGGATTTATTAAACTGTTGTTGACGTTTAGCTCGATACTGCAAGGTCTAAGGCCTCAATCCAAACAGAACAGTCAAGCTGGGGGACAGTGATTGTGGACTGTAAATAAATATCCTTTCAGATTTCCTAGAAGAGCCGAATGAGTTTAAATTATATGCCAGTGGAATGCTTTTATGCAAGTGGAGTATTAACCAACTACAGCACTGTTACCAGCAGAGAGAAATAATTCAGTACAGATAGCAAACGTGGAGCACCTTCAAAACTACAATCTGATTGTCCCTAGACTACTTTGAAAACAATTCAACAGACCAGACTTCTAAACACGGCTGTCGTGTGGTCATACCTGCTCCATGTGTACAGAGCTGCTGTTGAGGCCAATTACCTTCCTGTTGCAAACCCTTTGTTGGCAAGGGCTTCGTAAAACAAAGCTTCTGAGCCAAAGACTGGCCCACATACATCATTCCCCAACCTCATGTTTAAAATGAGAAGTTGGTTTCAGATAAGTGTAGTTTAAAGATTACAAAGGAAGCAGAAAACAAAACAGATTAATATATTGGTATTAATGCTTCTCTCTACTTCAGTCTCCTACAATTGAAGTGTGGATGTTTAGAGTCTTCAATTCCTGAAGAGCATTAACCTATGGCATAAAACAATTGCTTTGGCAAGACTGGGGGAACTGGCACACAGACTGATAAATAACACGCTTTACTCCCTCTCTAGCCCGCTACCTCTCTACCCACCAAAATTTATTTAATATTATTGTGCAAGTGCAGGCACAATGACTTCAAAATGGTTACAGACTTCTGTATCATAACTAGTGCACCCAATAAGCATCCTCAAGAACATCCTCAGAACAATATTTGGCTCATCACCTATTTATTAAGAATTTATCATGAACTTTTTAATGTGAATCAAGCCCTGTGCCAGAGAGCCGATAAAAGCTGTTCTGTCAACCAGGATGGGGGACCAGCTTCCTGCTAAAACTCCCCTCCCAGCAGCAAGTTCCACCACAACCTCTGAGCAGGATGGCTGCTCTGGAGACAGAGTTGAAGCTCCTTAAGCAGGCTCTGGCACAGAGTCATAATGCTCCTCCACAAGCCATTACAAATCTAGCATATTAATGATAAAACCAAGAGGTAGTTAAACTTGGTAACAGGTGAAATTCTGTAAAGGATGTGTTCACTGATCTGTCTCCTCAGGATCAGTATTGGGAAAACAAAAGACTCATTCTAGAACCCGCAAGAACAAAACCTGATTTTTTTTTATTTTACTATTAGTAAAGATGTTAATCTCAAGCGTAAAGAAACAGTCATGCTTTGGTGACCAAAACTGGACAGATGCTGCCTTCTCAGTATGAGTTTCGCATTTCTGCTACTTACCCTTTTTTTTTCTCTTTTTCCCCGTGCTTCTCTAAAGACATTGTTGACTGTGGGCAGGCTCTTGGCCAGCCCTTACTTTGAAGAGTAAGAGAAAACCCACAGTCTTGAAACTGGACAATAAGGGGGTGTTTCCTCCTGCCTGCAGTCAACACCTTGGGGTCACTCACTTGGGGAACCTGGAGGGCAGATGTGTGCGTGGAGGTGCTTCCCCCTCCCTGCGCTGTGATACAGCTCAGAGCCACGTGCGTAACTTCGGCCCAAAGCCCATCTGGTACAGGCATAAACTACAACTGTAACACCTCACACAGGGCCATGTGTCCTTACATAACTCTTCCAGGCAGCACCAGGATGATGCTCCATGGTTAAAGCCATGTTGGGGCATCACATGCCCATCATGGGGGAGCCATGCTTTCACTCCCTGGCCAACCAGGCTGGGGGCCCACAGGGTCTTTGGGACAATCTGGATAATCGCTGCCTGATCCAGTCCCAGCCCTGTGTCAGGCTAGCAGCCGTGGGAGCATGGCCCCAGCTCCTTCCCAACACCCATCTTGTGCTGGCCCCAGCACACATGCAGACGGCGACACAGCTGAGGCACAGATGAGCCAAAACAGGTCTCTGCTCACAGGGGAAGAAGTCAAATTGCTTGCTGGGTGAATGCTGATGCCAACACAAAGAAAAAGATATGGGCAATGGTCAGGGAGCGACAGAGCAGGAGACCAGGACCATCTCCATTTCTGGACCTGGACAGACTTCAAGCAACTGCAGATGCACCCACTGAATGCCCCATGCCCCCACCTGTCAAACTACCCTCTCCTGAAGTACATTTTCACCTTTTTGGTTAAATCCGGAGTTTATAGGTTAAGTTTGTCAGAAAAAGGTACAGAGGAATGGCATCACTCCAGGGAAAAGTGCTTTTCTCACAGGCAGTAAATTCAAGTAACTGATTTGCCAGCAGATACATATCCAGATGTATTATGTTGTTGTGTTTAATGTGATTAGGTGCAAGGAACAAGCAGATGGGAGCAGTGTGGAGAGATTAGCAACACAACCCAAAAGAAATAAAGTTGGTGGAGGGAAGAAGACAGTGTTTAAGGCCTCTAAATTAACTCCCTGTTAAAGCTGTTCTTTACTCTGCATTAATAGGAGGGATTAGGCACTTCAAGCAGTCCTTCATATGCACAGCTAGCTGCACAGCCTGAGCGGTCCCTGTGCTGGCCACGCATGTGGTGGTTTGTTTTCCTGTACTGGAAGGAGGGTTCAATCAGGGACACTGAATTATAACATGCTGATTTAAAAGTAATCACCGTTTCAGACCTGACTAGCACTGGCTCTGTTTACACTGGTGAGTGAGAAAATCTACTTATGAATTATCCCCACTGCAGTTCTATTAGTCCTTGCACGTTGGCTCGACATAGGCAATTTACAGTCATCTCCTCCAGCAGGGTTATATGGTACATTGAGCATCATGCCCTGGCCCTGTTTACCCTGGAGATTACACTGCGGGTAACTTCGATGCTCCCCTGCCACTGCTGAAAAACAGGTACAGAACTTCCTGGTGCTGATGCCTGAGGAATGAGAAACTCTGGGCAGGGAAAGGCAGCTGAAAGTATGASGAAGCTAATCAACCCAGGCTACTCAGACCAGGAAGATATCCCTAAGGGGACAAAGTAACCAGGTGTCTGAGAACCAAAATTTCCCACCATTAGGGTGAATACTGTGATACAGTGGCTTCCATGCCATTTAGTCATTGACTAATTCCATCCTCCAATTCCTATCCAAAACTAGTGAACAAAATCAGCTGTCCTGAAAATACTGCAGCTCCTTCCATCCTTAATTTTGATCACATTCCACAGTTTTTGTCATATTTTGAGCTCTAATCTACTAAGTGTAAAAATGAGCCATTTAAGTAAGAGAAAAGGCAAGAAAGGATGATAACATGGTTTGCAGTGTTTTCTATTCTATTTGTTATTCAGAATTCTCCCAGCAGTACTTGCAATTAGTACCTGGTACTGGATTCTGTGGAGTCTCAGTGGTTGCAGCATGACTACCCTGCCTAAGCTCCCTGTGGTTTCCAGGCAATTCCCAGCAAGTACAGGAAAGAATCATCCCTCATTATTAATTTTTTTTTTTCCATTCAAGCAGGAGCTAGAAGAGATGCACTAAGGACCACATTAAAAAGCTGAGAGATCACATCATGCMTTATCCTGCCATACAAATGGATGAAAGTTAAATGAGGGGTAGAATTAGCATGGATGCTAGAATTATGCATATGCAAGAATCCACCTCCAACACAAAACTGAAAGCCCTGTTGTAGAAATATAGGTTGCTAAATAAGCTATTAGTGGTATTTTACACACACAAAGAACGTTCATTCTTCCACTAAAGAACACTCTTCAGAGTTATAGAGAGTCTCCTGCCAGGTGGATTATTCGCTCCATAAATCTCAATTGCCAACAAACTCCCTGGCAGCCAGGAAAAGAAAACAACGGGCACTTGACTGCAGATCAACAGACTATCAAGATATTTTAGTACTTTCTGACTAAGGTGTATGCAAAGACTTCAAACAGCTGGACAGCGCAGAAAGATCACAACRAAACCCAGGAATCCTGGTCTAAAAAAACCATCTAAGGGCAAGAAACAGAACAGAGATAAGAAGGGAAAGCAGAACCAGGATTAYAATACGGTACTAAAAATACAAATAGAATGTGAAGAGCTCTATTTCATTTCTGACATTAATATAATCAGCTAGTTTAGAGATACAAAGCTATGCCTCACTCATGTTGCTGTCTAGTACCTAAAAGTAAAGAAGAGAAAACCTGGAAAAAGTACCCGAAGAGATACGGGAGACAAAGGGAATCAACAGAATGCAAAATCTGAGGTCAGTGATGACAAAAATCATGCTTTTAAAAAATTACAATGCCAATATAAGCTAGTGTTAACATTTAAAAGTGAGCAAGGGAAATACTTTGATACTGGTAAATGGATCTGCATGCAAAACAAAGGAATTTGTTTTCTTTCATCTTGCAGTTTTCTTATCATTTGTCTTGCAGCATTTACATACATGCTGTCTGGATGTGTAATCATAAGGGAAATTAACCCTGGATAACCTCATGCTGCAGCACGTTTACAGAAAYTGCTCTAGAGAAAACAACTCTAGGAATAAAATGAGGGATGTTCAAGCCATCGGAAATCAAGTGAGTCACAGACACGATAGGTCTGAAGGATGGGAAAAATCTCTTTATGAGAACATGCCATTAAACATTACAATCAAGCATAAAATTGCTCTGCCACAGTATTTTGTTTTATTTGCATTGTTAAATTTCTTCTCCTAACAATAATGGATAGTTTATAGCACTAATGATTTATACAAAAGGAGCTGTGTAAATGCACCCCAAATGGGCGTCTGCTTTCTTAAGAACTGTAGACTCAGTTTCCTTCAGCTTGATCGCAAATCGGTGACTCACACAAATTTCACATCTGCCTCAGGATACAATGGTGCAGCTTCTAACAAGGTTTCATGATGGATTAAGCTCCTATGGTGCAAGAGAGGTGTAAAAACTTATGCCAATTTAAAAAAGCATACTGCATTTCCACAAATTGCCATTGTGCAAGAACTATAGAGGCTCTGCCATTAACAACTGCTATCACATTACCAAGTTCATTACTTCTGGCTCCAGCAGGCCCACTTAAAATAAAATACATGGTTTGCATACAATTTGTGTATGTCCACGAACAGAAACACAAATTTTCCCCAATAAATCAATGTAATTGATCTGGAGAAGCGGGCCACAGTTTGAGTATTTAAATGTGTCTGCAAAACACATTCACCTCATTTGCAGTACACCCCCAAAAGAGGTGAGGACTGAGATTTTTGATGGGCAAAATGATTTGGATTTGCTATAGTTTATAACCCTCCTTATGATATAACAGAGTAATCTATTCCCAATCCACAGCATTCCAAAACTGTAAAGTCAGGCTCTCACAAATGAGAAATCAGAAGTGTGACATAAAACAACCGTTTGGGATACAGCTTGATTCTATCTTTCTGGAGTTTCTTTGACCTTTATGTCAAAATGAAGGTATTCATTCATGCTTGATTCCAGCACCTGAAGCATTAAGAAAATCACTTCATTTACGGCAAAATCCTGAGAAATGACAACACTGGGAGTAAGAATCAGAATCTGGTCAAGATTTCTTAGGCCAGCAAGAATAACTGCAGATAAAATGTACTCAGCTCATGGGGAAGTATATCAGGAAGTTTCTAATGCACTTCTTTTCTGACTAATGGCCTAAGTGAGTGTGTGGACAATAATCCTCACACAGGAGATGTGAGGAGGAGACAGGACAGAAAGTCCACAGAGAATGTCAGCTGTCAGATGCTTCCTGCAGTTTTTCCATAACCATTTATCGGGAGCCAGTTTTAACGCATCACCACAGGCATTCCTCAGCAAGCAGCAGCGTTTCTGTCACTTCCTTCAGACTGGCAAAGGAGTAAGACTTCCCAAAAATACTTCTTCTAGAAAAGAGGAAATTAGGCGAGCAAGCTCAGCACTCAATGGGAATGGGATACCTCACTGCTACTTGTGAAAAGCAGACCTCTGAGTAAACCACCAGCGAAACGACAACCACATTGCAAAAGCTACCAGTCTATTTTTACCAAAGCAGAATATGTTATCTTTTCATTTTGTAGAAAGGCAATAAAAATTCATAAGATTCATGCTCTGCGTTTAAAGAGAAAAGCTTGGTAATACAGCATTCAGACCACATGGTTTTTAACATTACCATGAATGGTCTAAGTTCTTCAGTCTTCTGACATGTTCACAGGGATGATGTTTACACTGACTTGTTCATAGTACATCATATCACATTTTAATGATTCAGTTCACTCTGACAAAAGGAAACATCTGCCATAATTTTTTTCTTTCGTGAACTTTATCACAATTAAAAATCTGACGTTTCACCAGCCTGTGTGCCAACTGAGAAGAACGCCAAGTTCGGCACTTCCCGATACATACAAATGAGCACGGCATGAACAGCTAGTACCAACACCACCAAGCCATCACTGACTTGTCAGTTCTCACCACAAAAGAGAAGAAAGATCACAGTTTGTGGGCAATAATTTTATAATCTTGATCTGGTTTCCATATGACAGAGTGCAAGAGAGAGAAAGCAAAAAAAAAAAAGAAAAAAGAACGCTTCCCAGCTCTGTGTAATGACAACATAAGATTTCTATGTCTTGCCCTATTGCAGCCAGAAAAATATTAAAGCAGCATGTCAAAACTGGCATAGCTTCTAAAACATGATTTCCAAACATGGCTTGATGGACAGCACCCTAGCAACTCCATAGACAGCTTAAATCTGCATCTATTTTACATAAAATGAGGCAAATCCCACCCAATGCAATTACAGTATTCTTGTTTTCAGCAGAATTAATGGTATCTACAAACTCAAGCCAATTCTGAGACACTGCACGTGACGGGAAGGCAGCTTGACCATTTACCATGAAGACCACCAACCCCTTGTACCGTGTGTAAGGCCGGGGTAACTTTTGTACCTCTGGGCAGTTTAAATGACACTGTCATTTCAGGGGGGAAGCCAAGACCCAGGAACACAACCAGCAGCCTAATGATATAGGCAATGCAGTGCTGCTTCATACGTGGAGTAGCAGAGTCCCACCACTACTGCGATATTGAGCCCAGGCAGTCGGAGGGATGGATGTTTCTGAACAGAATCCAGGACAGAGACAGGGTGGCTGAGACAGGGTGACAGAGAGTGGTGGCTGAGAGGTGTTTTCTAACACTGCTCCTCCTTCCATTTTTTCCCTGTACCCCTAGCATAATACTGGATCAGGTAGGATACACTTAAACTTGAAGTGTCTCATGGGAGGACTTTAGGTACTAAGAAAGGAAAAATGACCCTGCATACAGAATATACAATACTGCACACAAGGCGTGGCATAGATGTTTAAGGAGATGGATGGTCTACTAGCTACGAGATCAGACTGAGACTGAGCTGCTCTCCTTACCTCTGTCAGAGACCTGCTAAGGCAAGTCCCGTCAGCTCTTCCTGCCTATTGTCTCCATTCTTCTCTCTCTTGGTACCAGGGCAGCACCTACGCAGCACTTCCACAGACCACAGCCTCACTCACTTCAGCCTTCACACGCTGTCCACTACTCGTACCCAATGTCATTTGGACTGCTAAGCTGCTTTTGAAGATGACATGTAAGCACCTAAATCACAAAGATGGATTTTCAAGATCTGCCCAGTGGTACATGGATGGGTGGCCTTTCCCAATGAGCAAAAGGCTGGTCCCAAGTGGCTGCAATGGTATTTTGCTGTGTGTGACAGCGAAAAAAACAAAATTTGCTTGAAATCTCACCAGACACACTGGGAACTGATAGCTAATGCATCTTACAGTTGGTTGGCTGGTATTTTTGGATGGGAGGCTGCATTTCAAACGACTTCATCCTGTATTCCCACTCTGTACAACTGCACATCCGACATTGTACTGACTCACCGGTAGCATTTTTGTGGGGCGAGACTTTCTGGGTGAATCGGCTTGTTGGAGAGGAAGTTTTGAGAGTAAGATACTTGTTTTCAGGGTCACAGAGAAACCATGTTCTCCCGTGCGTGCACGCACACACAGGGCAGGAAAAACACATCCACTTCCTCTCGCTTCTCCATGTTACCCCATTGGGGCAGCAAAACTACTCATGCTTCACATTTGGTGCAGTCCTAATTTTTAATATAGAACGTGGTTTTCATTAGGATTAAGGTAGAGGGTTAAGAACAAATAAATCCAAGTTCTTATGCAGCCTCCAGGGAGAGGAGCTGAGCTTTGTGCCCAGCCTAGGAGGGGCCACTGCCCGCACAGCACACCTTCCAGACTGCCTCCAGGCAAACCCAGGACAGACAAAGCCTTCTGGAGAAGTAAAGGGTGGAGAGATCTCTCCATCATCCCTTCCAGTCTGGGATCAGGGGTCTCTGCCACACTTCTGATCCGCTGAGTTTTAAGTCAAAGCTGCAGAGAATCGGCCTGAGCCAGGCAAGCGTTTTGCAGTGCTGCTCTGTGATCCCCTGCCACTGGCGCCGCTTCGCGCATTCGCGCAATGATTCCAGAAACAGCCCTGACTGCTCACCCATTAACTGTGGGGTGCGAGTCAGGTTTGCACTGCTGGGAGACAGGCTATTTTTACCACACTTAGGATGTGCTGTCACAACGTTAAATCCCAGTTGCAGATTTACCAAAAGCGCTAAGGGGATTTGTCTGGGATTTCAGGATGCCGGCATCCTGATCTGCATAGCGGCTCAGACCAGGCTTTTTGCCATTCATAAGTCCCAGACAAATGACTCGTGAGAGTGTGCGGCTTGCCAGCATATCCAGCAAGCACGCGGGGTCTGGGATGCGTCTGACACGGGAGGCACGTGCTGGCCACCTGCACACAGCATCCCAGCCTCCCCCACACGCTGCGTGCCAGACTTCGTCGAACACCTATGTGCACGTGTGCACCCTCTCTGCCGTGCACGATGCCACACCATGAGGACCACACTTCTGGCATGTGAGAAAGGCCTGGCCACACAGCACCTGCCCTCAGGAAGGGCAGTCATATACTCCCTGTACATCCCACACCACTCCTGTTTTCTGTAGTCTTAAACAAGTGCAGCACAAACTTGCAATTGCTTCCCTTATAAAGTTTACACCCTACAGCAAGAGCTTCCCAGACACCTCTGCCTTCAGGGATCCAATCCCCTGGCTGTGGTACGTACACAAAASGATCTTGTGGGAGAGATTTCAGCACACCCGTCATTGATGGCTCATGGATAAAGTCTGAGAAATATTGCCGTATGACACTCAGGATGGTGAGGCTAAGCTGCTGCTGCTATCTTACCTGCCATATTTCCTGCCTTGAAAGCTGCATGTCATCATATTAGCAYAGTTTTGCTAAATGAATTAGAAAAGGCATACCCTTTCCAGAGCTAATCCTGGTTTGTTTTTTTTTTTTAGACAGACCAAGTAGCTTTACCTTGCTGTCAATACATCTGKTTTCTGGTTTACACACCTAAGACAGGAAGAAGGGAATTGCTCAAGCCAAGGTTGTGCATATAAGGAACATGAATCTGTCATACAACCCAAACTGGCTCTCAGCTTGAATCTATCCTTTTTTGGGCAGACAGCTTAGACATTTTGAATTTAAAAAGACTTTGGTAATTTTTTCTTCACGTCCTCTCATATTTCTTGCTCTGAAAGCTTAGACTAAGACTTTTTGTTCATTGCAGGTGCCTTATCCAAAGCCAACTTAAACCTGAACACCTCTAAAAATTTTCAGAAAGTTGGTTTTCTGTTTTGGTTTGGGTTTTGGTTTTTTTGTTGTTTTGTTTGGGTCTTGGGTTGGTTTTTTGGTTTTTTTGTTTGTTTGTTTGTCTGKTTTTTTTTATTTTTAGGGGTAAGAGTTGTGGTTCCCAGAATTAAAGGTAAGAGTTGTGGTTCCCAGTGTTAAATCACAAAATTTTGAGGGTCTGTTTTTCTGCTGGGGGGGGGGGGGGGAAGCAGCTCTATTTTTCTTTTTTTTTAGCACTGTGTGAATTTCTGTCACATAAAGAACTGAGTCTCAGTTTCCAAAATGTTCATATTTCATCTTTTCTGCTATATTCTGCTAGTTCTTCAGTTAATACTTTAACATTCTGCCTGAAACTGAAGTAGTTTTAGGTTCTCTATTGCCTACACATTTTGTCATTTCCAACACGACAGTTCTGTAACCCGTTTGTTTTCTCAGTGCGTCTTTGAGCATCACTTGTACTTCACAGTGCAGATGTCTAATGCAGATCAAGGCGGGTGCTGCAGCATATTCTGTTCCAAAAGATATCCCCACCTCCTCATTTGTTTTGCAACATGGCTATCAAAGCACTAAATAAATAACATAATAGTTAGCATATATCCATTGTCTYACATATTCTGCATGGTTTATACATGTTACCTAATTTATTCACTCCGTGAAATAGATACAGAGGTGCTGTCTTTGTATGAATTGCGGCTACAAGGCAAGTCAATAGCTAAACTAAATAATCAGCTCAAAAGCCCTTTCTCAAATTTCTGAGGCCAAAATAAATCCCATTAATAAGGAGAAACACCAAAAAAAATTTGCAGAGCACCTCTTGGAAACAAATGAAATCTAGGCTAAGCTTTGATCGCAGCTTTCACTCTGTGAGCCTCTAGCCCGAAACTGAAGCCCGAGTTCTCTCCCTTAAAGCTCACACCCAGAGGCATGGCTCACTGGTCAATGCAATCTTCAAAGTTTCCCATCTTGAACAATTTATTTTCAGGAACAAAGCCTGGAAGAGATCCAAACCCCCTGTGTGGATTGGCAGCAGCTCAGGATGCTGTCTAGGTGTGTCTGGCTTGCCCAACTAACAACTCTTTCCAGTTCCTCCATGCAGAGCACACTTGTGTTTCACTGTACTGCAGAAAGCTACCCATTAACTTCTATTCCCTCATTTCTAAAAAGCATACCAGTTTCTCCCACTAGATCCCCAGCTTTTTGGGCTGTCAGACACTTTGGGGTTTAGCTGGTGGCTTAGAATTCAACAGTGAATGTATAGTTTAGAATTTACAGCTGGGAAAACAATTTCCCAAAATATCTGTATGAATGCAATGCAGAAATATGCCACATTATAACAGTTAGTATTCTTTCTCAAAATGGAAGTGTTAAATTTCAAGCACAGCCCTGTGCCTGTGATGAGCCAAGAAACTTCTGAAATGAGCAACAGGCCTTGCTCAGCACCCCGTGTGTAAAGCAGCCTCTTCCTTCCTGCTCCTCTTGCCCCTCCAGGTAGCCACGGCATAGCAAAGCAAAATTTCTCAGCTGTGCTGTTAAGCCAAACTCCCCTCAACATTACCATCAAATTAGTAAATTCTGAAATGGGTCCAGCTGAAGGTTATTTGTATCATAGAATCATTTAGGTTGGAAAAGACCTTTAAGATTATTGATTCCAAACACAAACTAATTTTTCATGTGCAGAAAYGCATAGGGAAACAAACACTAATATTAATCTGTTCAAACAGCAAGAAATCCCCCCCCCCCCCATGCATAAAGCTGCAAAAATTAAATCCATAAGGGCATTTCTGAGGAATATCTTATTTAGGGGAGAAAACAAAAGTGACTGACACAGTTATTTGTCACCGCTGGTAAATAAATTTGCACGGCTTACAATGTTTACCCTGGAGTACAGCTGAAAGATCCATTCGTGCTGCATTAGACACCCGCCTCAATGACAAACTTCAGCTCCCCGCTCTAGCAAAGCTGATGTATTGACTAGACAGGTAGATATTAGGTGCTCCGACTGTCTGGATGCTATGGAAATCATGCCGCATGCATCTGACCGTTGTCAGCRGCAGAAGACAAGCGCCGGCCTCATTCTTATTCTAGCCAGGAAAAAGGCCTCGTCTGCATTAGCCTTTTTACTGAAAGGCTGCCATATTTGTCAGTTCAGACGCATGTAAGATAAGCTCTTTCCCCGTTATCTAATATTTCACCAGGCAGTGGAAACGAAGGATAAGCAGAACCTAATAGTCTATGTGGGCAGGAGATCTTGAATGCTGTCAAGCTCAGCGCAAGGCCTGGATGCCCTAGACAAGGGGAAGTTTACAGCACAAGTTAATCACTTCATTTTGAAGAAAAACTCGCAGGGATTTGGAGAAATGGTTAGGACTTATCCTGGCTACGCAGCAAGCAAGGAGACAAGCGTAAAACCCTTAGTGCAGCATTATACTCAGTGCCTCTCCCCTCTTATAATGTAGGTACTGCTTGGCTAAAATTCCAGTCCAGTCAAAGGGGATTAAAGGAGGCAGCTGGAAAACCGCTGCTTTTCCTAAGCAGCTGGATGAAACAGAAGGACAGGCAGGGAGAAGCAGAATGAAAACTGAAATTCTGCATTCTTGAAATGTCCTGGACTAATCAGTCCCTTTTATGGCAGCTAGCAGAGATGCCAAAAGTACTACTGCAGTCAGGTTTACCTGTACTACTCTGCTCCAAAACTGCCCAAATTGCATGCAGAGTTGGTAGCAACCTGGCAAAGGGATCAGAAAGGCTCTTTCTCAGTTGCAGGACTCCCTGGCAAGCACAGATCTTAACTGGCTTTTCTGCTGCATAATGTGAATACAACAGTGCTAAGTGAATTCCGAATAAAATTAAGATAGCCTGTTTCAGAGCTCACAGAATAAGTCTGGTTTAACAGCATGTCTGTTTAAGAGATACACCATCTCAAACAGTAGTGACTGTATGGCCACACTACTCTATTTTAATGCACTGACATGAGAATCAGACCATTTTTGCAYAGAAGTGCAGCCCCAAGTATAAGTTTTATACGTTGTTTTGACCCACCCTGAATGGCCAAGTTATGCCCAAACATTTTTGGTTTTCTTTTCATCTACCAAAAGTGGATTTTTTKGGCATAAATGTTAATAGGTGCCCTACCAAAATGTAAGTGACAGCCTTTAAGGGAAAAGTTATAACACACATGTGGGATGTGGTATCCAGCATCCCTCTGCTGCCTGTTCCCAATCCACTGCCCACACTTTAAACCACAGCGAGCTGTGCTCTGTGCATGGACTCCTAACGTCAACCCTGCACTTAATACCTCATGTGGTCACCAATAATAATTTTGACCCTCCCTGAAGTCAACAACGCTTTGGCTGTCAACAGCAACAGTCCCAGGATAGCTGCCGTCAGCAGCGCCACACCACGTGTGCCCGCACGTGACAGCAGCTCTGCCGTGTCGCCCACCTGCTCCCACCGTGTGATGATGGGGACTACAGAAAGTCACAAGAAACCTATTCCCAGGGAGTCAAGTGCTCCTCGGCGTCAGCACTCGCTGTCCTCACGGAGTAGGCCAGCTGGGGGAAGACGCATGTGGCATGTGAGCCTGCAAGGAAAACAAAGCCTAGCCTGCGTCTAATTTTAGGCTTGGCAGCCCTGAGGATGTTCTGGGCTGTCTTTATCTTTGGCTTTTCCAACTCCTCTTCCTTTAAGGTCATACCCTTAAAAGTTGTTGTGCTGCCTCTCGCCCCGGGTCTCTTTCCTTCCCCACATGAGCCCAGTCAGAAGGTGCAGTAGCGTGAAAGCCCTGACCTCCTGGAAAGCTTTCCTTACAGCAAGCTGGCAGGACAGCCATCTGGGAGAAACCTTCTACCCTGCCAGCACAGGTGGGACAAAGAAGGGACGATCCCTTGCGCTTTATTTCGTCACCAGCTGGCTGCAAAGCTTTCTGAATCGCCCTTGTCCTCAGGTCCATCCGGAGTGTCTCCGCCTTTTCTCATGTGAACCTTGCCGTGTGCTTTTTCTTTTTTTTTTTCTTTAATTGTGTACATTAACCACTTATTTTAAGATGAATGAATCCCAGTTTCACAGTAATGGGAAAGAAAAGGGAATGGGAAGGTGCCAGGAGCTGATGCCACATGGCCAAGCTCCATTTCCCCTTATGGACTCCCCCAAACCTCAAAGCCTGTCCAACAGGACTCAGATACCCATTCCTCACACAGGAGCAAGATGCCATAGGCTAGCTCTTTGCAGAAATTGCCAGGAGGTACAGGCAGCACACCACCAAGTACCCTCCTGCTCTTTGCAAGCCACAAGTTCCCTGCTGCAGCACACTGGGGGAGGAAAGTGCTGCTGGACCATCGTCCCCACCTGGGGAAGGTGCTCATCCCCTAGGTGTCTCAGCCCAAGACTGATCCCACCATCTATGCATGGGCCTGCTCCAAATGCCAGCTGCAAGGAGCACACACATGGCAGCAACGCTGCCAAGCCTGCACTCATACCCCCAACATCCAGCAAAGCAGTGTTCCATGTTTAGGGAGTCTAGAAATCCAAAAAGGAGAGAAAGGCTAAGGTGGCTTTCCAAAATATTTTTGTTTCACTGTTAATTCCCTAAAATGGTGCAGGGATTTATTTAAAAATTGGAAGAAAAATATAATAGCCTGGAGGTACCACTTCATCCTTGACAGCATTCCACCTCTGGCGGTGTTTGCCACCCATGCCCAGAGAATGCAGCAGGTTACCCATCGTGACACCAGCGCTGGGTCCCAGCCCCAGGGGCACTGTACAGCCTCCTGCCCACCTCTGGTAGGGCTGAACACAAATACCAGCTTCTGGAGGAAAGTGTCTATTGTGTACACCATGACCTCTTACTTTAACTGAACATTCCAGCTGCCACTCCAAAGCTTGCATAGAAATGAATAATCTTATTTTCTCTGCTTTTTTAACATTTTTTTTCCAGGGAGAAGGGGGAAACCTTGATTAGATAGATGTGGCTACCTAAAAGCAGTCTCTAGCAAGTCCATTCTTCGCTGAAACAACTGGGGCAGAATGGCTCTCTGTTAATGTTACATTTAGTCATTAAAAATGTGCATTTGTGATTCTAAAAGCTGCTAGAGGCAAAACACAAGAGAGAGAAACATACTCAGATTTACATTCAGTTTCCAGCCAGGGAGACTCAGTGAAACTAAAATTAACATCTCTACCTTTCACATGCATTTCTGGACAAACATACATTGAGTAATAACCACCACTGCTGTACACATTTGAATCTTCTTTCAGCAAAGGCCTAAATGCCTTTTGAAAAACCTAAATAATTTAGTATTGTGATAGTGTGAAGTGTGTTGAAACACTTTTATATACTACTGCATCTAGCTCTGGGGTACAGAATAGGAGATGTCATCTTAAAGGAACACACAATGGCTTTGGGCAGAAAAACAGCTACAGAGAAAAGGAACAAAAATACTTGCACTGGATGGGAAAACATCACACAGGAATAATAGATGATCAAATAAAAATAGTAACAAAATATAATACAAACTATACAGTGGGATCTTTAATTATGAGTAACTACAAAGACCTTGGTTTCACATTTCACCCATGCCTGTTAAACAACATCTTGGTAAAACTAGTGCATTTTCATCATTTATTTGTATTGCAGGAACATAAAGATCCTTCAATCAAGAATCACAACTGCAGTGGCCTGAGCACTGCATAATTAAAAAAAGACAAATCCTAGGATTTTGAGGTCTGGAACTATGACAAAGATGAATTGCTTATGAAAAAGGAGGTGAGATTAAGGCGTAAAATGCTCACATCCACTGTACAAAATTCTGGGTATTCTTAGCTCAACAGCTGCCTAGCCAAAAAAAAACCTCAAAAAACCTCCAAAATCTGAAAAAAACCGTTCCAAGGAAAGCCTTTTTAGGAGTTTGACAGCAAATAGTTTTTCCTATGGATCAGGGTAGGGGGCCATTTACTAAATCACCAAGATAGTTTTTTGTCACACTGGGACAATCTCCCATGAAGCCACATGCCGTAAATGCACAGCCAGACTAAGGGGACTAGCAGAAGAAATTAGCAACCATTGTATTTCTGTATTCCAAATACTTTCTAGTTTCTGTTTTTCTGAGCAGTAAAAGAAACTGAAAAAAACAAGGTCCAGATACTAACAGAAATAAAGCTGTTTCCTATTGTCCTATTACCTAACTTTTAGTATTACTGGTCAAAAAACAACACACACTAGGAAATAACTGAAGGTTTAAAAATCCAAAAAGACCAAGTAAAAGTAAATTAACTAGATGGACACACAGTTCAAAATCTGTGGCCATAGGCTGGACTCAAGGCTCTCCTTCATCACCAGCAGCTGGGAAAAACAAATGTTAAAGCTGGTTCATTTTTGTTCTATCACTCAAATTTTGCTTTGTTTCTAGGCTATGGAGACCAGGAACAGAAAACTATACCTGGTTTTCCTGTAACAGAAAACTATACCTGGTTTTCCTGTAGCAGTTTGCAAATTTCACAACCCATTTCAAATAACTTCTGGCAGATTTTTTTTTTCTCCCAGAGCTCCTTGGAGCAAGGAACCTTTAGTAATTTGCTCATGCAGTGCCAAGCAGACTACGAATATGAAAAAAGAAAGAAAAAGAAAGAAAGAAAGGAAAGAAAGGAAGAAAGGAAGAAAGGAAGAAAGAATCATCAACAAACTAAGCTTCAATGTTTAAAAGTTAAAAAATACATTAAGGTGAGGGACTATATGAAAGTAAGGGGTGAGATGAAATGGGCACCCACACAGGTGCTTGGAAGAGATGATCCAGTGGTCTCCTCTGATTTCACAGTTCAGGAGCTCCTGGCACACCGCTGCCCTATCTGCAGCATCTCCGTGCTGGAAAGAAAAGTCTCCATCTACAACTCATTTATTAAAAAGTGGCTCTTTAGGCTATTGTAATACAATCATTTACAGCGGCTAGGTTTACTCTGTGCTTTGTTGCTGAGGAGAGAAGAAACAAACTTACTGTTCTTCTACAGTGGTTTAAAAGCACAGCGCAATTTCAAGGGCAGATCAAAGTTAGACTAATTATTTCCTTTCTGCATATCCTATAACTAAATGTAACAGGTCACTAGGGAAGGGTGAAACAAAAGATGAATGTATTTGCACACACTAACAGCAAACACCAAGAAACAAGGACATTATTTATATAATAAAAAGATGCATAAGGGAAAACATCAAAGCCTGTATTAAATATACAAACCCACAAATATATCACCAATGGTGCCTAAATAACTAGGGAAATGAACTGGCTGCTCTCTTCTCCACACTTCACATTAAACATAACTGCTGAGGTGGTTAAATCCTTCAAGAGCCTTTAGCACTACTGATGATGAAGGTTTGATAATTCTGGTATTGCCCACTTGAAGTTAATCTCAAGACTAAAAAAATACATTGCCATTGTTTTCTGTTGTTTAGAAACATACTCAGGCCATACCCTAAAGATTTGGGCTGCAGTCAGGAAGGCTAGAAACATGCCTTACTGTATTTTTTTAAATGAAACTTGACATTCTTATTATACAGTTCCAGGAATCGGAGTTTTAAAATACTCCAGCTATCATGAGAACTGAAGAGTGGTCAAGAATATAATTTGCCTGTAAAAACTTGCAGAAGCAAATAGCTTCTACTCTGCCTTAATTCCTCTCTAGGAAACCTCAACAGGCATATTTTGCTTACGTTACTGTTCCTTTGTCCTTTTCCCAGGTTACTTCATCTGCTAGTTGAGAAACTGCAAACTTTGAGGCAAAAAAAACCCAGTGTGTAACTCCAGTGTTTTATCTACCTGTCATCAACTGCAAAAGCAGTCTCCATGGTCTATCCTTAGCATTCCTATTTCAACCGCAGCTTCAAAGGTACGATGACCCCAGCATACAGTGGCTCCTCCAGACAGGACACAACACACAGCGGCATCTGTCAAGGCTCAGGCTACTGTCCAACCTCTGTTAATACCCATTAAACTCTCCATGATTCAGGACAGCTTTTGGTATAGGAGCAGTGCTGCTTCTCGTTTCGACATCTTCCCATGAAAACCATGTTCATGGACAATATGTTTTTCTCCTCTCAACGGGCAAAAGAGGTTCACTGGAATAGGAGGAGAAAATGAAATGGGCCTTTTCAAGGCACAGAACTGGGGGTTTTCAGGGAAAGCCCTCTTGAACCGAAAGGTGGCACACAGGGAAGGTCCCTGAGCAGGAGAGAGGTATGGCCACAGCTGCGTGGAGCACGGGGACACCACCAGCAGCTGAGCCTCCAGAAGTGGAAAAGGGTGCAGTCCTGCAGGAATAATACTTTGCATATTTACTGCTCTTTTCTTTCACTCTTGAAGTGTTAGGGAGGTTGTTGCCTGACTCACCTCCGGGGAAGGTTGCATGGATCAGGCCGAATGCAGGCAGAGGACTACAGCCTGGCACACAGAGGTCTGAGAAACACACCTAAGTTTCTACAGTTAAAACCAGGAGCAACCCCAGACTCCTTCTCCATCTCTACACACAAATAAAGGGCCTTTTATTTGCTTGACAGTGCTCTTTATTTTTTCAGTGTGTGCCCTTTACTGTTCTTTGACTAAGAGTACAGATACAGGCATTTCTCACCCACACAGTACTCAAATGACTTTCAAACCTTTGTGTTAGCTTGTCATTTTTTTGGTAGCTTTCACACCCCTATTGAAACAAAGCTTAGACAAACCCTGAAAACTAAGGATCTCTCCAGACATGTCTAGACTCTCAGTTCAACCAGGCACAATATTTCTGAACTCTCTAACCTTAATGGGAGGTGACCAAAGCCAGCTCAGACAGACTAAACTGACACACTGCCAGCTAATACCCTGAACACCTTAAAATGCAAATAGCTCTAATCTTATTAAAAATGATGCAATTCACCCTACCGCAACAGCAAGAGGGGGAAGGGAAGCAAAAATACCGTTCAGAGCACAGGCCACAGTTCTCATCAGACAAACAAAACTGTAACATTTATGAATTACAGCCATTTGCAGTTAAAGGAGCCGAAGAATTAGGATTTTATTTTTTTTTAAATCCATATTGAGCCTGGTAAAAGACTATATCTAGGCTATGCGTGGGAGGTGAAGAACTGCCACCATCTCCCAAAGACATGACTAATACAAGATTTGGTAAGTCAGGATGACAATGCCAAGTCTTTCCTCATACTGTACAACTTGGATGAAAGCAAGTATGTAGGAAGGTAGCTAGAACATGCCAGAGGAGGCTCACACTGTAACCAGCCACTATAAAACAGGTATCTCACTAACTTAGATGGAGCGTACAATGTAGAAACGGCAAAAAAGTAGCTCTTTGCAAGGCAAAGATGTCATGCTATCCTTCCTCCAGTGTGGGACAGCAAGAAACCTGCACCCTGTATAATGAAGGAGCTGGGCAGCTGTGAGTCAGTTCTACTTGGAAGAGGGATTGTGCCACTAATGTGGTGAGCCTTGCACACCACCTGATTCAAATTGCCTAAACACTGCTCATTTACGACCTGTTAAAATACAAGTTGATTGGTTTCTGAACATAAAGTAAATGAGGATTGGTGAAAAGTTCCTTATTCTGAAGGGCTGCTTGCATCCAGTACCCTGGAAAAATAATGCTGCCTTGGATTTTCACATGCCCTTCTAGCAAAGAATTTCCAGATTCCTCTCAAAGACTTCCAAGTCCTGAATCTGTCCCTCRGTGGAAATGCTCAAGTGAGGCTGCCCAACTTCAAGCTCACGACTGATCACATTTCCGGATACTGAATTCACTCCTTTTCCAGGAGCAGAAATGTTTGACCAGCCAGGGCTAACAAAGTATAAAAAAGGACACTGATAATAAACCGGTTTCTATCACGTCGCATCAGCCAACAAGCTGTGCTGCAGTAGCACAAAAGCCTTTCAGCCACACTAACAAGCAAAGGCACATGGGAGAGAGGACTGCTGGAGTTTTGGAAGCTATTTGCTGCGGTAATCTGCAACTGGTGTAGAGCAGCATGTACAGAAGGAGTGTGGCAACTTGACAGAAAGTGAGTAGCAAGCTGCTTCTCTTTTATTGCGGCTTTGCTCAGCTGGGTTGCCTTATGCAACCACCACAGGAGCAAATTCACCACGGGCGGCAAGAGGAAAAAGATTGATTTATCTTAAGCCCTGTAGAGCTTCATTCTCAGTTTTGCAAAGAGTGCAACCCCAAAGCACAGATCCTATCACATGAAAGACCCGCCAAAAGTAAAAAACCTAATCATTCTATAGGGCATCATCAAACATAGTTTGCCTCCAGATCATGGATTACTGTTAAATTAGGACAAATCTCTTTTCAACTGTCATCTCTAAGTAAAACAAAACCAACCTCACCACCCCAACCCGAATGAACCGAAAGGCCTACAGCCTCCTCTCCCAATCAGATGCACATATATCCATGTTTCTGTCTGGTCTGGATCATAAGAGCRTAACTATGAAACTATTCTCAGACAAGCATTCCCATGGCATTAAAAAAAATTGCCAACCAGTCTTCCATACTGAAAACCCTGGTTTAAGTCAGGTCACAAAAGAAAGGATGGAACAGTCTTTGTAAGTGAGCTGAGTTGTGCCACTCCTTTGATGGATTTGAGATTAGAGATCTGGTGACAGTCTGGCAGTCATCAAATGAAAGGCCAGCAAGAATGTCAGCAATTAAGGGAGACCTGCAAGGAACAGGCAGGATCTGGAAAAAAACCTCAATAATGAGAGTAAAGTTTGCCTGTGCCATGCTAGCTGGGAAGCAGCTCTCTGCAGTGGCTGGTGATCTTGTAAAGGGAGTTTAAAAAACTGCAGACAGCACAATGAGCGCTCTCTCTCAAGTTGCACTGGATCACAAAACTGATCAGTTCCATTAATTAAAAATTAAATTCTGCCACTGTGAGGCAGCACTTTGAGCAAACTCTACTCCATGGTCTGTTATTCCTGCTTGCATAAGGGTCCAGCTGACCACAACTGTAACTTTGCAGAGAACCTTGCATGGCTACTGCTAGTTCAGTGCTTTCTAACTTTCATAGTCTCCAAATTACTGCTGAGTGTCTCTTAAATCCCAAAATAAGCCATCGTTCCTCTATTACCATTCAGATTGCTTAACTTTTTCCTGCAGGATCTGAGCATTTACATGGAACRTTCTGGGGTTTTTTGTTGGTTTTAGTCTCAGAATGAGTTGGCAAACAAAATGGGAAATCAGAGTGATCACCGGGACAGCAAGACAAGAGTTCCAGGATTTTCTTCACAGCCTTGCAGATTCCACAGAATTCAAACCTGGCTCAAATGGCAACAATGTTGGAATAAGATAGTGTAAAAAAGAGGGGAACAGGAGGGGTTCCAATTACAAGCCYCACCTTCAAATTGCTAGAAAGACTTAGGTCAGTCATTCCAAGCCAATAACCTAAGACCCCTAGTGCAGAGCTTCTCCCAAGGAAAGCATTTTGCTCACGTCTTTTGCTCCTGTTCTTTGGCTCTGGCCCCAGTACAGCGCTGCTGACTGTCTAGCTCCCATAATCTGGCATGTAGAGACAGGAAATTGGAGAGGCACCACACTATTGGGAACATAAGTGGTGCCAGCACAGCGACAAAGAAGCAGGAGATGAGAGATCTCCTCTGTAACACCCCATGACCATGCTCAGCAAATCCATGTGAACTATCACCTCTGTGCCACAGAGAAGGGAAAAAAAAAATTTAAAAAAAATTCTGAACACTGAAAGAGGAATTGGGAAATTTTGTACCATTTTCCTTCACACTGTTAACTCATTGAGGTTACTGAGTGCAAGGGAGGGCTGGTAGATCAACCACAACTGTTCTATYGGGCATGCACCGCTGCATGTCAAAGACACAGCATCACAAAAACAACAGGAACCATAACAACACTTCAGAGCTGAGCAGTGCTGCTACTGCTAGCCCTCTACCTTTGAAACATGCCAGGGATGGCAAAATGCAGAGGAACCACAGCGATCACCAGATGAAGCTGAAGAGAGGTGCAGGCACTCAGAAAACATCTGTGATACACAATAACTCCTTTTTCATCCATTCAGGCAATTTTCTTGGCTCACCTTGCCAGCACCTCTGAAAGATACACAAGTCATTCTGATGCATACAGCACACACTGCACTGTTCACTGCCCGTGAGCCGCTGAATCCTTCAGGCTGGAGTGGCCCTGGGAGGTGCCTCATATGATGCTATGCCCAAAGCCAGGTCAGCACTAGAGTCCAGATCAGGTTGCAATTTATATTCTGCTGATCAGACTGACTGTTAAAAAATACCCTTTAACTCATCAGGACAAGAAGGGAACTCCACTAACTTAGATGAATTCACTTCTAAAAAGACATTAAATTAGTATTGTTGGGGTCTAAGTAAGGCTGGCCAAGGGTTTCAAAAAACAGGACATCTTGGCCACTGAAAATATCTCTAGCATGAGAGCACTTGATGGAATTCATGAAGTTATGCTGGTAACTGTCTCTTACCCTTACACTGACTACATGTGCAAAGAAGCCCTCACACAGTACAATTTAGACCTGTCTTTTGGAAGGAACAAGCTACACCAGCAAAAAATTTTTTTTAAAAATAATTTCATTTATCTTCCAGTTTCTGCTGGCACAGCTGAATGTGTTAGGAGAGTGATTTACGCACAACCCTTGCTGATGTACCATTTTCTAGTGCAGACTAAGCTGCAGTCATTAACTAAGAGAGAACTTCAGAGTACAAGTTTAAAGGAGCTTCCCAACCAGTTCAGAAATACATGCCAAGCAATTAATTTTTAGAAGTACAGCAAACAAGTCACTGATAAACGCACAGTGTGGGTATTAAGACTACAAGCTGATGAGATACCTTAAAAACACTCCAGGTAATATAAATGCTTGTTTTCAAATGTGCCAGTACTGTAACAGCTCTGCTTACAGCTCACAAGCTTCCAGGGACAAAACAGTAAAGAGAAAAATTTCCCAGTAAAGAGGAAAATTTTCTCTTTATTTAATTTAAGCAGAAAAGTTCTCAAATCAGTCAACGAGTTATGTTTGTGCTACCGAGGTAAGAGATTCTCCAAACACACTAGGTTCAAAGCTGCAACTTTGTCCTGCACATGGGATTCCTGAAACCTCACTGGAGCACTACATTTTTTTAGGAAATAATTACATATGCTTTCATTATTTTACTTACTCTGCTCTCTGTTCTGATTCCAGAGGGTTTGTTTTCCCTTGCCCCAAATGATCCATTGCCACTTACACAAGCTAAAATTACACATAGCTGGCACATACACTGAGAAATATGAAGAATAATTTTAAAGTGATTTGCTTTTAAAGGCAAACCAGCAGTTACTAATCGGTTGACCTATTTCTACTCTAATTTACCATACTTAAACACACAACCCAAAAAGCCCTCTACAGAAATGAAAAACCACCTCAAAACTTAACTGGGCTAGAGAAAGAGGTGAAGATGCCATTACCTACTAAGTTCCTCGGGGAAAAGAAAATTGGTATTTAGAAATAAGATTAACTATAATAAAAAAGAAGAAAAGAAAAGCTTAGGGAAAAGATCCAGGTCATGAGGATGGTATTTCCAATTTTTTTAAAGCTGCAATCCAACATTCCCAAGTTGAGAAAAACATGTTCCCTGCCCTCATGGCAACCCCACCACAGAAATGCCAGTGGCCATCTATCTCCTGTTCCAGTTCTTCATGTCCTACACCTTGGAACCCAGGGACTGACTCCTCCAAGCAAGCATGAAGCTTCCCACATGTCTGAAGGAAGACTGGCAGGACTAAAGACATTGCTTACAAAGCCTGTCCCTATGGGTATTAGCCAAAGCATCTCTTTTAATGGTATCATTTATTTTCACCTATTTGTGCCTTTTCTTCTTTCTTTTTTTTTTAATTCTTCCTCCTTGAGCAGGCCATAGAAAAAGCCTGATCAGTTTCCCTTTTCTTTGCTGGCACAGATCCTGGTCCCAGTGCCGGGGCTGGCGAGGTGCCTGTTGCTTTCAGTGGGAAGAGGATCAGGCCCAGTCCTGCAGATGTTACTCATGCAAGTTACTCAGCTCCACCCTTCATTTCTCACATCGCTCCATGCTCTACTACTTAAAAAACAGRGACAAACTGGCCTCTCATGCCTGCTTGTCATTATTTTATTACGTGTGGCCCCTCAGAGCTCTCTGTTGCTGCTGATAACACGCAGCATTTCACACCTGCACCTGCCAACATGGGGCCATTCTCAAGCAGATCTTAGAGGGAGCCATGCACCCTCATCTTTATCTGTCAAGCACCATTGCTCTTCTGGTCTGTGGGAAAGTCAAAAGTCAACAAAACCATCCCAAATACTGTGGCATTTGCTCTTTCTTTCAGAAGTCCCAGTTCCTGCAGTCTTGTTTCTTCTTGAGAAACTTGGCTTTCTTCTAAAAAATAATCTTTCTGGGTTCCCATAATTGCAGAGAATAGCCTGAAAATCTGGCTTCACAGTTTCCCAAGAGAAAATAAAAAGCCAGTAAACAAATAAAACGAACTGGAAGCTTCTCTTGGTCAGATGTAATTTGTTGATTTTTTCTTAACATCACTATTTTAAGCAATTCTTTTTTTTTTTTTCATGTCTTGGCAAATTATTTTTGAATGCTTTAGAATGGCAATTTGTTCTGAGCTAAATCCTGATTCAGGCTGTCATCACTGAATAGTAAAAAAAGTGTTTCTTCACTTGTTTGTCAGCATTATCCAACATTAATTAATTATATTTTATATATATTATTTTATAGTAATGCTTTAAACTGCTTTATTGGATTAGAGACAAACTTGGGAAACAAAGTCCATTCCCAATCTAGAAAACCCTCAAGGCAACTAAGAGACTTGGATCCCATTTTATGCTTATGAAGCTGGTGTAGGAATTGTAAATATATACCTGTGAGACACTCTAGATTGGGAAAGAAAACCTGACTGCCGCCCCTTCACAATTGGACAATCTACAAATCACTATGTAATTGGGCTTTAGTTGCTGACCTGTGAAATGTGCGTTATTTCAGTATTTCCAACTCAAATAAAATGATGCTCATTAGAAAAATGTTCAGCTTGCATTATTTCAATACTCAAAACTGCTCTTCCCTAAGCAGAACTGAAAAAGCAAACAGGGGTATATTTTATTTTCATACGTATGTCTACTCATACAAGCACACTTTTTTTCCTAACCACACTTTCTGCCTTTAGGAGAGCAAGAAATGTGGCTTGGACAACTGCAGATGTCTAGGAAACCCTTACAATGCTGAAAGAAAAGGAAAGGAAGAAAGAAAGGAAGAAAGAAGGGAAGAAAGAAAGGAAGAAAGGAAAGAAAGAAAGAAAGAAAGAAAGAAAGAAAGAAAGAAAGAAAAAGAAAGAAAGAAAAAGAAAGAAGGGAATTGTATTTGCTTAATGTCTACGTATTTTATGCACGTGGGTGCAAGAGCACATTAGCTGTAACCCTCACTTTGCATTGTTGATCTAAAAAACAAACAAAAAAAAGACAGAGAAAAGAATGAGACTTTCAGTGCAGCTGGGTCAGCTCGTACCATGGGACTCGTATCTGGCGCTGGCATGGCCCAGCTGCACAAGGCGTCTCACGCCAATGTCACAACGCAGCTGCTACAAACGAGGGCTCCTTGCACAGCGGTCGCGGTCTCTACCAACAGGCTGGGAATACGCAGCCCTGTCCTGTCCCCAGCCACCTGGAACCACGCCTGCCTGACAAAAGTTCCTGCTCGCAGACTGGCACCGACTAAGACGTCGATGCTCCTGGGATTTATGACCCTCTGCGCTTTGTCTGCCTACAGCCACCTTCCTCACAAAGCGGCGTAAGATGGGCTGGGCTGTCTGTGCCGGGCTTGCCAGGGCAGAAACGCTTCCCTCACCCCCCAAAAGAAACTCTCTGTGTTTTCCCCTGCGTACCCAGCCCCGACAGCCATCCTCCTCCGTGGCCCACCATCAGAAAAGAAGCTGCCTCCTGAGAATTATTCACAAGGAGCTATGTCTTATGATTTTTGTTTTCACCAGAATCTGAGCCTGGGTCAGATTTGGGTCCCCAAAACACACCCATGAGTGTCTCTGGATTGGCTTCTTAACAAAGTATATCACCATAGCAAAATGAAAATGCCATTAATTTAAACTTTTTGATGCCAAATGTGAGGGGCAGGAGGTTGCAGAGAAGATTTTCAACAGCAAGGAATTAAATAAACTACCTAAAACCACCCATAACAACAGTGCAGTAAGCTTTGAGACAACTTAAATATAATACATTTAATTCCAGACCTAGTCCTGCCAGCCAAGTAGGAAAACTTGAAGTTATGTTGGGAAAGTCAGGCTTGGAAAACTAGAGCGTTCTGCCCACCCTACCAAGCCTTCTGGGTTCTTGCTGAAGCTTTCTGAATTTTAAGGAAAAAGTTAGGAAGTTGGTATCCTGGACCTTTACGTGGAAAGTAGCGATGCCTGAAGAAAACATACTTTGTGTTTGGTGCACAGACAAGTGAGCAAGACTCAAGGACATATTTCTGAGAAAAATAATAGCAATGTGCACTGCTCTAGCCCATCAGGTGATGGAAAAAACAGCAAGAGAATTTAAGGAACTGCCACTGCCATGAAAATAATAAGATGTTGCAGACAGGGGAAAAGATGGGATGAGATAAAAGTACCAGGAGAACACAGTGCTTTCAGGACTGACTCCAAGTTTCTACACCTGCAAAACATTCTGATGGATTAACACTAACACACGGACTTTCACTTAGGATATTAATACAGAGCAAACAAGCTCAAGAATAAATCAGGTAGAAATTTAAAATTACCAAGTCCTTTCCTTCTCAACTCTCCCCCAAAGTCTTCAGGTACAATTTAAGCATAAAAGACATTTGATACATTGAGACTATTTCTTAATCGTGAACTATAATTTGGGGGCAAAACAAAGGCATTCGATTCTTCTGGGAAATACCTGTTCCCTTTTAAAATGGTAGCAGAAAGTACCTGTTTGGGGTGTGCAGACACTCAGAARACTGCTTGTGTTTACAACACAAAAAAGTAACATCAGTACATGCTGAGAAGTCGGGAACTGTCAATTGACCTCTCTATGACTGCACATGGAGTATTTTTCCCAAAGAAAAACTTCAAAGAATTTTCAGATACTGAATATGAGGTATCGTTTTGTTTGGGGGTCTTTTTGTGTTGTGGTTTTTTTGTTTGGGTTTTTTTTTGTCCAGAAAGATCCAAATAATCTCTTCCTGGTTTGCTCCTGAATTTTAAACTTAATGAGATCAGGAAAAAAAATTAAATCAGTCAATTCTTTCCTTCCCACAGAGGACATTTTTCCACGGGTTCTCTGAAAAATGCTTACATTTAATCAAGTGTAGCTTTTCAACCAAACACTCCCTAGGATTAGGCYAGTATCTACAACTACACAGAGAAAATTTTGCAGTGCCTGCAAATCCTTCCTCCACTAAACTGCTCGGCCTTCAGTAGGTTCAAGTAGTAACAGTCTGGAGGACTTAAGGAACTGCAGGACTGTGCACTTCTGCAAAAAACAGCAAAAAGCCCCAACCAAACACATGATAAAACTCTTTAAACCCATTCCCACATTTTGTTTTCTCCTGTTATACATGTATGTTTCATACCATCCGGATTTTTCTATGCAGAGAAATCTGAGAGTGTGTTATTCCACACTTCCATATCTTCTTTCAGATTTTTTTTTTCTGCTTCTCTATGTTTTTTTGGGAATATGGGCTAAGGAGAGGAGAACTCTTTACATCCACATGGAAATTGGACTCCAATTTTGGTTTCTCCCATAATGGTTGGAATCAACGACAAGCTCAGTGAAAACAACTGAGCTGTTCTGGTGGAAACTTCAGTGAAAAAAAAAAAAGAACTAGGCTATTGCTTCACTACAGAAATAGATCAGTGATGTGTGTTTATGCAGTGGCATTTTTCAACCATGCACTAATAAGAACATTCAGCTTGACTATTCCACAAATTCCGTAAGATCCTGATGCCTCTTCCTGGCACTAGCTCTTTGTTAAATGTAATGACTCCCTAAAAGAGAAAAGAGAAAATGTCCATACCACTTGCTAGCATGAGTGAAAGCTAGATAGATAGACCTGGTCAAAAAAATTATACTGGAAACTTCCATGCATTCAGTGGCATAATGAGTATTTTCTTGCACACATGAAGGGGAAAAAACCCCCAACATATTTAAAGACAAATTCCCGTCTTCTCCTTATAATCCTCCCAACCCCCACCCCAACCCGAAAATGTGATTTACCAGAAGGAGCTCACAATGCTGCTCTGGCTGAGAAAGTACACAGAGAACTTCACAGCAAGCCCAAAATAGCCTGAAAAGAGGAAATGGGTGGGGGTGAGGTTCTTTCTTCTGCTCACAAAGGACTTCGCCAGCCGATATAGATCAAGTAAAAACAGTCCTGACATGCRGAGCACACTTGGTGACAGTCCTCCCCTCTTTTCCCAGTCTGGTCTATTTTAAGATCACATCACAGGAAACTTGGCAGCTACATGTTTCCGAAACTTGCCCCTGCCACTTCCACAAGTTCATATCGTTTGTAAGGGCACAGCTCACAGCACAGAAAATTCTGAGGGGACAGAAAAGGTACTGTCGAGCTACCAAAGGCAGGTTGTTCAAAGAAAGAAGACAACAACTGATAATTAAATGAAGCTGAAAACACCCTCGCTTTTCTGTCCTGTATTACTGCTTTTCAAAGAAATATAACATTTACATGAGCCATCCAAGTGCTGGCAGTGCTTGTGATGGATACCGTGTGCCCATTCAAAGAAAGAAGTCCTCTGCATCAAGACATTCAGTTGTGTGGGCTGTGTCCCCATCATTTTGTTATGGACTTTCTCTCACCTTCTTGTCATTTTTCCAGAAAATTTTAACACTGCTTGTTACAAATTAAAAAAGGACATGTGTGTGTGTGWGAGTTACACATGCAGACACAGGACCAGGAAAAAAGAACAATACGGTTGTTTCGTGTCAAACTTCAACTCTGATTCCCATTAAGCATCAAGTAGGAGGAATGTTAATAGCACGGTCTGATTAGAGAAACTGATGATAATTAAAATACTAACAAAAAACGCAAAAGCACATAAACATTGCCAGTGCCTTCACTCTACGTTCTAAAATCATCCATATGTGCAAAAGCAGCAGTGGGAGATTTTCTGAAACTAGGAAAATGAACAGCAATTATAACTAATAATAAACTCCTATGTTTTTATTATTTTATAACCATATTTTTTACAAATGCCAAAGTTTCCCAGTCTCCCTTGTTCAGAGRACTAAGTTTCTGAGTAAACAGAGCTYAAAAAATTGTTGACAAAAAATATTCTACAGAAAGAAGATATATTACTTAAGCTCAATGGGTTAAAACAGTCAAATAGATGTTTAGCTCCCTTTCTCAAACTAATTTATTTCTGGGTATGGAAAGAGCATTCTCATCCCCAAAAGTCAGTTTTAAGATGTCTTTAAATTTAAAATGCAGGTTCTCAAGTTCAGTCTGTACACTAACATGACTATTGGAACACCATAAATCTTRAGTGGCAATCTAAATCTATCAGAAAACTCCCTAATATTGTCTACGAAGAAAGAGAGCAAGCCYTTGCTGCTTTATGATGTGTAAACCTACACAAAAGCTTTCAGGGAATTTCATGTGGTTGGTATTTCGTCTTTTAGTGACATCTGCTTCAAAAGGAAGGCCACCAGAGGACAGGAGTATTAGATCTCTTCCTGCAAAGCTCCCTCACTGCTCCCATGCTGAATATCACTGCCCCCTCATGCGAGGGCTCTCTGCTCAGCTTCCACACACAGACAGATTAGCTTAAATTGCTGTAAATAACTCCTACTTGCTATTCTTGAGCCCTTTATTCCAGGCTACTCTATATTCCTAAACTGTACCTGAGTCACCTTCATGTGTTATCCTTGTTGCTCTGGGAAACTCAGGGTTTAGTAAACAGGTTAAGCAAATGAAAAGATTAGTCAGTATTGTGCTTCAGATGGATGCAAGATGAGATTACACTCAAAGCAAGTGTATTAAAAAAATTAACAAAGAAAGTTTTCTAGAATTTTTGCACTAATCTGAATAGCATGTACTGCACAAAAAGAAACCACCCACAAGTTTTGTGCTTGAGCCTTCTTGACCCTGGTTTTGAAGACCATTACCAACATCGCCAGCTTACTGGGCAAACTGGGATCTTTGGTTGCCATGCAGACTAGATGACATGGACGTTATGAGTTCCCCGTGATTGAAATGAAATAAACTGGAAGGAACTGAGATTAAGGTGGCAACTAGATGATAATATTAGTTGGGGAAGACAGAATAGCACAGTATACTTACATTTACTCCTCACCATGTGTTAATGTGTATCTCTACATCAAACAGCATGAAATTCAATATACTTAAGTACTCTTCACTAAACAAAAGAAGAACTAAGGCAAGTTAAAGCAAGCTCATTTAAGAATGAATACTGACTTTTAAGAAAGGCTTGAGGTAACACTTCTTCATTCATTTTCCTGGGTTCCCTCCCCTCAAACAAACATGCTAGTGACACTAGGGCATGACAAGGCACCACCAGTTCAAACTCAAAGATTACCAGGGACAAAAACATCAGGTGGGAAGCAACATGATCCAACCAGTATGGCAATGGACAGGAAATCTACAGAGGCTTGGAAGCAATCCAAGCTCTTCCATTTTTCTCTGTACTGCTGTCAAAATAAATCCAACCCTCATACCTCCATTTTCCACCGGCCCTGAGATAGGCCGTAATATGTATTTATAAAACCACTTTATAGACACTGTAGGAAAATTCTAAACAAGAACTTTGTATTCTTCTGGCCTAAAAATAATTCTTCACATGAGGTGGCTTTACAGGCTTAGTTTCTCCATGTTATATGGTCTCTCAGCATGAACACGTTCAGGTTCTGGTAATTACACCATCATCTCTGTAGAGGCATCATCCATCATCTTGAATCGCTAACAAATCAGCATCTTCAAAACTGAGAAGGGCAAAGGAAAGGATAGAATGATTTCTCCCCTGAAAATTACCTGTTCAGAACAACAGAGAACATACCTTGGACGCAAATCCGATCAAGCAGAACGTAAACTGGCTAAGTTTTCAGCCTGAAGAACTGCCTGCAAACTGACAGGAAATGTTTGGTGCCAATAACCCAGCCCTCTTAACAGTTTTCTGATGCAGTCCTTCAGCTGTGAGATAAGGTGACTATTACAATCACTCTTTACATATGCAGAACCCACACAGAGCTGAAGAAGGGTTTCCAATTCAGTGATATCAAAGAAAGGAAACCCCCACACTGACACCACTGCATGTAGCAGCACAGCACCCACGAGTCACTGCGGTGCCACACGTAGCCCACGCACATCGTGCGGCCATAACTAATTAAAGTTTCGGTGGATGATAAAGGCAGAGGGTAAGTTGAGAAATAGGCACAGCAAGATGAACCCACTGTCCTGACCACCAGCTGAAGGCACATGGCAAAGCCAAGAAAAAAAAAGGGCCGTGTCTACATGGTTTTAGAAGTCTGACTTCTGGAGAAGCATGATGCATAAGCATGACGCATCCCTTGCCTTCAATATACAACTGTCACTCCTTGTTTGTCCTTACTCTCAAACCATGCAGAACACCATTTTATCTTCTGAGCTATCTGGACTGCCACCTTTTTTTTTTTTTCCTAATGACACACAGCAATTTCATGTAGTGGGCCACATTTTCAGGAGTTTTCAGCATCCAGAAATGTTGAGCTTTAAAAGAGCTCAGCACACACATTTTCTGAATATGTAATGACATACATCTACAGATCTGTCTTGTTCAAAAATCAAACCTTGGTAACCTCTCTGGAGATTACATCAATACACACAATAAGAAGAGTTGCTGAAACCCTTCTCCTCCTATTAMAAAAAGAAGTTTAAAATATTGTTCTAGTTTTAATAACAACTAAAAGCTAAAACCCAAACTCTACATCTCTCCTGGAACTCAAGTGCCCATTCACAGCAAATGCCAGTGAAATTCTTGCAGGGATGCTACCAACTCTGTGTAATAACTTTCATAGTGCCTCTAGCCCTTTGAGCCTCTCGGCTAGCTTGAGGCACAGTCACAGCCATATACCCTACCAGCCTAGTGTTCACACATGTACACTTATTTTTTTTAAAATAACAATTCTTCTATAGCACAAGGTTGCTTTTCAGAGATGCCCATCACTCTGTTTCCTATTACCCACTCAGCAAAGAGTGGATCCTCATAATCTCCAAAAACTAGGCCACAGAGACTTCAGTGTTGAGCTGATGCTCACTGAGGTGACAGCTTCTGCTCAGTTACAAAAGTCAAAGTCTTCCAAAACCAAAGAATGGATCAGAGAAAGAACAGTTTGCATCATTAAAATTGTGTAGACAGCGGTACTCTGTCTACACAAGGATATTAAAAGAAAAAAAAATCCTAAAAATCTGGCTAATTTTAATATATTCGCAGTCACATTTTAAAATGTAGCCTATTGGAGATATGTCTCAATGAAGGATCTGTTCTGAAGCTAGGAAGGATTCATCAAAAAGAAAACAGCTGCTGTGGTAAATGATAAGGAATGTAGCATTTGTCCCACCGGCTCAGCCCCAGGTGTGCTGGCAGGCTCTGCAGAGGGGCTGTCAGCTGGGGAGGGGTACCAGGGGCACCACTGAGAGAGGGGCGAAGGCAGGTCCTGGGGGACATCTGCATGAGGAGGCTCAGCTCTTGGAAGGGATGAGAAGGTGCTGAGGCAACCTGGTGAGCAGGAACACACTGCGCTGAGCAGGGATTGAAATGGTGAAACGTGATGCCAGCAGACAAGGAGTGAAGAAGAAAATCTGGCAAGCTGGGATAGATACCACTGGCATTTCAGATAGGTGACGTCTGTCCACTCCTCTTTAGCCTCCCCTGTTTGGATTACAGGATGTCCGTCTCCTGCTGACGGAAAATGGTTGGTGAAATCGGGTCCTCGCTGCAGGCTCCACAGCTGGGGCCTTTCTCTACCGTTTCCCCTCAAGCTCTCTGGGGTGGGGGGAGAAGCATGTTGGTTTAGGCAGCTTTGGGGAGCCGGTTGGAAGGCTTCGACTGGGGTGGGGTGGGGAGTAGAGAAAGGGACGAAACAAACCGTTTAGTTATGAAATAACTACGTTTTAATCAAATTATTCATTATTAAACCATACAATGAATTTGATTTATGCTTACTTATCACCAACAGATGACGGTTCAGCCCCCCCTTGCCCATCTCTTTCCCTGAGCCCGCAAAAGGGCTTTATTGCTTCCCGGCTGAATGAGGAGGGAGGGAGCCCCGGAGTGGCCAGAGCCGCTCCCGGCCGGCGCCGGGGACACCTGCCGGGCACGGGCAGCGCCCCGCAGCCCCGGGGTCGGCTTTTTCTGGAAACATGACAGCCGGCCTCGGGGAGCCGGGAAAGGGAGGGGGGACGGGGTGCCCGGCAGGACGCGAAGGCGCGACGTGGCGACGGTCGCTAAGGGAGTGACAACAGAGCGATCAACAGAGGGGCTGGTGCGCGGGGAGCTGCAGCCCCGGGCTCTGACAGCCCCCGCCGCCCGCCGGCCCTGCGGCGAGCCAGCCCCGCACGGAAATAGCTGTGCCCGGCGAACGCGGCCYCTCCGCCGGCAGCCCACCGCGCACGGGTTATTTCCGAGCGGCCCCAGCAAGATAAAACTTTGAATCGGGGAAGCGCGGCTGATTTACAGCCGCTTCAAGAGCAGCGTGCTTGGCCGGGGATGAGCGAAAAGGCTTCTCAGCATCTCCCGCGACGCCGCTGCCGGCAGAGGGGAGCGGGGTCTGGCTGCCCATCCGCCCGTCGGGCAGCCCTGGCCATGCCCTGAGCCGCCAGCGCGCTTTGCCCCACGGCTCCATCCCACAGCAGCTGCCCCTGCGAGGCCGGCAAGGCCGGCCAGCCCTCTTACGAGAAGAGGAGGTAGGCATCTTGGGCCACAAAACTGGTTTTGGGCTTTCCATCCTCACTCCTGCAATTCAGCGCTGCGTCTGCACCGAAAGCCACTTCACCTGTTCGACCCGGGCCGCCTGGCCAAAGCCTCTGTACCTGGAGAGTGAGGATGTGCCACTAAGCCCCGCTTGCTGCCACACCATACCTTAGGAAACAAGGAAGATGTGGAACCCTCCCATCACAAAATTAATGTGTTGAACTGCAGCAAAAGCCTTGACAATCAAACTTATGTTCCAGCAAAGCAGTAACAATAATCTCCTACGATGCTGTGGCAAGGCCCTGAGTCATGTTACATATACTCTTTTTTTTTTTACTCTTCTTGAAAAGGCGAAAAAAGAATTAGGCACATTTACTAAGCTTCCATAAGTGGAAAAGATTGGGTACCTTTAAAAAATAACAGTATTTCAATGCARATATAAACTTATGATAAGCTTCCTGAAGCACATGCAGCATAAAGGCAGTATCACTGCAGAGAAGGTATCTGCTTTCAAGGGGATTTGCATTCTCATTGAATGCTGGACCAGGTCCAGACCAGCCGGAGGATAACCACCCTCTAACCTCCCTGCGGAGACTTACAGAGACGAGACTGAAGCAGTATCATTTCTGACAGAAATCAAATCCTGGCTACTGCACTGCTGGGAACACTACAGACAGGAAGAAAAAAAAATAGGGAGGAATTGGAATTAAAACAATTCTGTGGAGCTCATTTAGGTAATACCTTGTCAAAGGACCTGGTATGGGAACACACTGTATATTTACTAAATGGATGCAAAAGTTAAGCGGCTGCTAGCATAAAATTAATTTTAACAAATGGAATGTACAAATGTTAAAGCTGACCAGTTATAGAACATGGGCTCAGTTACATGCCTAGGTTAACCAAGCTAAATAATACATCTAGTCAAATCATACATGAAACCACAGAGAGCATTCAAAAAATACAATTTTTTGTTCAATTTTGAAAAATTTGTTCAAATTCCCATCAGTTCATATTTCAGCACTAGCATTTCAGAGGACAGGATAACTCCTAGCRATGTGTCTCCAAAGATTCAAAAACAAGTGACCTTAATGGAAAGTTATGAATATTAGGATATTGCATTACGGGTGCTGGGTACATATTCAGTACTTCCTGCTTGATGTAATGCACCTAAAGACATAGATAAGAAAATCCCAGGACAGACTGATGAGCAGCTTCCAGGTATTCCCTATCTTGCTATACCCATTCTGATGTAGTGGTAGAAAGCTTTGAGCAGCCATGCAGCAATCTGGATCAGAAAAAGGGTAAGCGACTTTTGAGTGCCAGCAAAGCACAGGAGGCAGTCCAGGAATGGGAGCAAAGTGACTGCACAAGGCAGCAACTGCTCAGTTCTGCCAATCTGGCCAGTAAAGGAGTAATCTTCATATATTGTGTTTAGGGCCAGTGAGCTCTAAGATTGTCCCAAAAGAAGCAGCATCTGAATTGTATTAGACCTACAGAGACCCGTAGCTGTGACTGGACTGTCTGTGAAAATATGTCTAGACTACAAAAAAATGTAATGTTTTAAAACGTCCTAGTTGGCTTGCTTTAGCTGTAATACTGGCAACCCAAAATTACAGATATGCCAAACCCAAATGACAGATATAAAATCATTACAAAAACATTAGGTACCATTTATTTTTCAACTGATACCTAAATCTAAGTCACAGTTTAAAATACTTCCCCAAGAATCTTGGTTTTTCTGTTTCATAGCATTTATAGCAGAAATATTAATATTGGTCTGAAAAACAGAATGAACAGAAACGTTTGTCAGTAAAAGCAACAGGAAGGACAATAGAGCAAAGTTACGGAAAAACCCCGAAACATTTTGATAACTGTGGACACACTGACAGCAACCAAACAGATAAGCACTGAGGAATGCGGTATTTGCATCCCCAGGAAGGTTGTGCCCTAGGAGGCCCACGGCATAGATTAGCAGAAGACCTGAGCCCTGACAGGAGAAGGATAGCAGCAAGGTTGCACCACACTCTGTGTGCTGCCTCTCTTCCTGTTCACTCAAAAGGGAAGATGACTGTAGCCAAAAAGACACCCACAGTGGCAAACCCAGGAAACAGCCTGCAAACTGAGATTCACCTAGGGTGAGGTAAGCAAGCCTAAGAAGTCAAAGGATGCACCATAACAATGTGCTTGATTGCCAAAGGGTGGAGCAGACCTACACAAAACAGGGCATCACAGATGCAGAAGTCAAGATATGTGGTGGGAAGTTGGTGGGTGTCCTCCAGGGACACAACTGACCCTGGCCAGATCACTTCTTGGGCACGCATATCTTAAACCCCGTCTTAAAAGCATGGGGGTTGTGAGAGGGGGAATGAAAATGATAAGAAACAAGTGTGGGACAAATCGGTTTTGTTTAAAACAGACAACACCTACTCTTTCCATAACATTTTTTGCTTTTTTTTGCATTAATTTTCTTGTGTTAACAAGTAACGTGAGCTTCTCAGATAATCATTAGAACCACAAAGTTGAAACTTGCAGAAAACTGTGGAATATGCAAAAAAATCACAAGAACTAGCAGGCAATACTGCAAATAAAACATTTTAACACACTAGCACATAAGAAGGGCAGGTGATGGAGAACCCCACTGCTGTTTATTTTACCTAGTTAATGATTTTTAAAGTAAAATTTGTTGTATCAGAGTGTTTTAAGAATGTTTGCTTAAAAACCTCCTCATTTTCTTCCCTGTTTTTAAATGCCCTCCTGGCATTTTTAAATGTGCTCCAGGAAAACCTCCATCAGTAATGCAAGTTAGATGAGGTTTAGGGTCTGAATGTATGTTACTTATTTGCATAGAGACAACGTTTTCTGAAGAGACAGGGAAAGGAATATACAGTAATTGTGGCCTGCCTCTAAAAATGGGACAGATTTACCAGAGGGGACAGTACTTATAACATCAAGAGACCTGTCAGTGTTAGTGCTTTGCCATCACATGTCTGTGTGGGTTCTTTCTCTGCCTCCACATCCACACAAATCTGGGAGTGTTTGCCCAGGGAAGGCAGCTCTTCATCTGATACAGAATTCAGGAGCTAATGCAGTTTGGTATTACTATTTGAGCCAAACATTAGAAGAGGCAAAAAAAAAGAAAATAGAATGGAACGGGGTAATCTTGTAGGAGAGACAACCTAGAGCTATTCTAGATTTGCAATTTCCTTACAGAATTAAAGCTAAGACTTACCTGAAAATAAATCGACTTTTATGCTGAAATGAATTGTTCTCACAGATTTGGGGAGCGGGAGGGTGGGGAGAGTGAGTGTCACCTCAATATAGCTACGGCTGGGTAACCACTCTGCTAATGCTGTAGTGAGAATCCTCAGAGTACAAAAGTACAAACTAGCTTTAAGCTCTGGTCTATTGTTTCTGCACAAGAACACTTGGTTCATTTACAGGTGTGATTCCTACCTACACAGCTGACACCAGCACACCTGTAATACAGACACACCTATCATTGTATAGAAGTTTCTCTGTGATGCCACTATACCTGTTCCCACGTGGGAATACTCTGATACTGGACAGAGAAAATCACAACTGAAACGAAACTGTATTACATTATTTTCAAAATAATTTGTTGCTGCAGTGCTGGAGAGTCCCTGCATCTGAATGCTGGTTGCTATTCAAGCACCAGTTGCTGTTTTCTGGGATTTATGACTGAAAGGATTAAAAACAAAGAAAACTAAAATAGGTCTCCAAAGGATACTAATAGCTCCTTCAAGCTATGTCACATTCTAGATCTTATTATTACAGTAAAATATTCTTAAGGTCATAGGTATGGGTTTCTAAATTTAAACATTTTTTACCAGAAAGTAAATTCTAATTCATTATACAAATATCCCATATCCCAAACACAATGATCCATGCGAATGATAACTAGGTGATCATTTGCCCCATTTTTACATATATTTAAAGAGCAGCTTAAAATTTGGGCCATTGTTAATGTATGTGCATGTAAGACTAATGCCCTGGAAACATTCAAATGCCCMATGGCATCAGTGGGAATTGAGGGCTTTCAGCGTTTGGCAGAACTGAGATCTTTTTACATGTGGATATAAACACATTTGCCTTTACATAGAGAGGTTTTGAATAAAACACAGATGATGAACAATAATTTCCTGTTCATCTGGACGTTCTCGAAGATGACATTCTTGATTATAGTTTTAATGTTATAAATTAAGATTTAGTAGTTCCTTTAAATATAGTGCATTTATTTTCTAAGGATTCTGAATTCTGGTTCTCAGCAAATTAAGAAAACATATTTCCAGCCAGCAGAACAATCATAACATTAACTCTCTCACACTTGCCGATAACCTTTAAGGAAGCTTTACCTATTTATATCACAGCCATGAAAACATCCAAGAAGCACATTAATTAATAGTGATAATAAAAAATAAAAGCCTTCAGTCATGTGTTCCATTCAGTCACTTGCACCCATATATTTTTAAAATGAACAAAATACATTTGCAGTTTGACAGGGAATTATTTTAAGGCCCTGGTATCCCTTAGAATCTCTTCTCACGTCTTTAGATGTCTGCCTTTCGCTCGCGCGGGCTGAAATGTCTAGACATCCAAATTAAGGAGTGACCAATCACTGACAAACTGATCTCTCTGCGTACAAGGTCAGCGCTACTGAGGCACACGCGCTCGCACACGCACACATGCTGGCAGCAGGCGCTGTGCAGGAGACCTTTATTTGTGCACAAAAATATTGATGTTGCTAAGTGATACGCAGGCAGTCACCGGCCATGAGTCTTTGTGTTTGTTTGTTTATCGCCGTGTCTTCTTGCCCGAGTAAACAATGCAACGGTGATGCCGAGATGGAAGAACGTGTCTAAATTAAAACAGCGATGGGACCTAATTTATTGTGTCTGCATGGTATCAACCTATTGCTTTTTTCTTCCTGATTTTGTTCTGTTAAGTCAGAAAGAAAAAATTTAGGAGGAACATGAATGACACATGTCCCGAACAATCCCAATCGTCTGACTTTTCTTCAGTTAAACAATACAAACAATTTATTTGCCAAGGTCCCTCTGCATCTTAAGCTTGCTGACTCCAGATTTAAGGAAAATTTTTGTTATTAAAATAAAGGTTTTATATTAAATTCATATGTCTAGTCATTGGAATAAGGGGCAACATGAAAATAGTATCTCATGACACCATATAATAAGTGTGGATAGACTTTCCTTATCTAAAAATTCGGCCCAGTTCCATTCAGTTCAATCCCCCCAAAATGAACACACACACACAACTTTTTTGAGTCATCCCAAATTTGAAAAACTTTATCTTTTGTGGTAATAGGAGTAGGTTTCTGGAAGCACAACTGTTTGTGACAGGGTCCTGTTTGGAGTTTTCAAAATAAGTTGGCTTTCTTGACTTCAAGGGAGGCAGAGTGTGGAGAAGTTGGGTTTCTTTAATCACCTCCCTTGGCTGGCTTTCAGGGCTTCTGGGTACCCCAGCAGTGCTGCAGACCCCCTAGCTTGTGAGCCCTGCTGATCCAATGCAGCTCCCCAGGGGAGGTGCCCAGGTGAGAGCCCTGGGGAGCCCTGCAAACGCAGGTCCCCAGACTTCACTGCACTGTCTGCAAGCATGCTGGGAGGGAATCGGCCCAGTCTCCTCCTGGAAGTTTCCAGATTCCCAGAAATTTTTGCAGTCAACATGGCAGAGCATTAGATTGTAAATCCTTTTCTTCAACAGAAAAATATTTCACAGAGCTTTGCCACAACAGCAACACCACTGAAGTGAAGCCACTCTCCCCCTCACCTACAGGTAGTGCTGCTGACATCTGGAAGTACACAGAATATATTTTTAGGAAAATAGTGAGTGTATTTTGACTTTGATTCTAGCAGCGAGATACAAAGATGCCTACCAATGGCAACCAGCTGTGGGAAGCACACCTTAAGGAACATTTCAAAACCTTTTACACCGTTCTGGAACAGCAAAAGCTTGCCAAGCAATATAATGATGAAAATGAGCTGAGAACTAGTGTCAAACGGCAATTCAGGTAACTTGGTTTTGGTTTCACTCTAGGTTCCTACAAGTCCTGTAATAAATCACAAGACAGGCGTAAACTTCTGGGTTTAATTGTCATGTGCATACCAGTTCCTCCCAAATTCTGTTTCTCTCTCTCCCACTAAAGCAACAGCAAGTTTACAAGCCCAGTATTCTGCCAAGTGATGACATTTTGGAAGCCTTGATACATAACCATACCCAAAGCACTGCTGCTCTAAACCATCYTCCATTCAGCCAGCCAAACCAGACACAGCAGCACTCGGACCAGCAGGCAACTGCAGGGACAGGACAGCTCRGTCCCTTCCTCCCTACATTGGTAATTTACCAGAAGAGTCACCGGCCCTTCTCTGTCCCAGTTTGTCCATCTGTACAATGTTAATTGTAACGATACCTTCCAAGCAAAAAGTGCCACTTTAAATTCCAGAGATCAAAGACCAGAAATGTTCCTGTTCTATACAAAAGCAATTCTTGTGCTGCTTGCATGGCCAGCACTGGAAGCAGACCATTCCTGCAGTAATCATGAGGTAAGTGTACTAACCTTTATGCACCCAATCAATACCTTCCATTAAAACATTATTTCTGAAGATGTACTCTGGACAAATACTTCAGTTGTGGGGTGAGGAAAGAAGAGGGAAATGAGGACATAAATAAAACATGTTTTCCTCAGACAAGCTGTATGTTAATTAGAAATATTCTTTTCTAACAGACTTCTATCTGTAGGAGGAATGAGATGCTGCAAAGAACAGGCTTTAACAGCAATGGCACTACAATGAAGGACCTGACTTGCCTTCAACTACAACATGACCACTCAGGCAATCAACACACACTGTAAAGAGCACATAATCACATGTGAACTTATTTATATTACTCTTCTTCCTCTTTTCTTAGAAAGCATTTTACATCTCACTAAAATTCTAATTGTCCTACTGAAAGTTCACACTTCTGATTTTGCCTGTGCAGAGGAGAAAGCTTATTCACAAATAAACCTTTCAGGATGGAAAAGTGACAAGGAAGAAAAGATCAAGTCAGACAAGTACAACTAGAAACTCAGATGTAAAGATTTCAAGTATTTCAAAAGATGTCTTGATAGGTATATTCCCACCTCATTCCAAGCAAATAAGATTAGCATGTATTACTGAGAATTTTATGCCTCAGTAGAAGGCCCTAATTATATTTCACACTGCTCTGAAGATTCCTGTAATATACACACATCTTTAATGTGGAATTTTATACCCTATTTATAGCATATAGACTCTTTTTGATATTATTACTTTTCTATGAAAGTTCCTTTGAAGTCAGGTAATTACCTTAAGCGAAATATTTAGCCTGTTGTGAGAACTGAACCATAAGATTTGTGTAGAACAAGTAAGTCATCATGTAGCCAAATATAAAGGTTTCTGAGCCACAAGTGGGAATGGAAACATTAATTACAAAGACAAAGCCAGGAATGCATTTTTAAAAGTCATTTAAAGTGAAAGTGGATAAATCTGTATGGTACTACACCTTGCTTCATTCATATCCCCAAAAATTATTTGAGCTAAGCACTAAAGAGAGTAAAATCATTTCATTACTAGTTACTATCCTTAGTAAAGCCACAGGTTACCACAGACCTGGCCAGAGCCAGGCTGTAACTGTGAAGAGCTCAGGAGGAGTTGCTAAGATGGCTAATAATGATCTGCAGTATCTTAACCCCAACCAGAAATGGTGCATCAGTAAGACTTGTAAATCTGGATCCTTCCATACTAGATGAAAGTGTGTCTCTTTCTCTGCAAAGCTATGAATTAATGTCTTTAGTGGGATAAATCATAGAATCATAGAATCAAATTACATATGGCTACTATATATCAATATACAAAGTTATGTCATTTTTATATTGCATTCTGGTTTAGGACTGAACCATGGCCATTTTTATTTGACAGCAGCTTTTTGAAGAGAAGTCCCTTGTAGTGAGAAGTCACCAACAGATTCCCCTGTTCACCTCCTCAGGCACAGTTCCTTGAAAATACCTAAAAGTACAGGATGTTAAAACAGGATGCCATATGGATCTGCAATTTGTCATGCAAACGTTGTCCCTCATATGCAATGCATACCATAACACAGGAACCCAAAACTTCAAGATGTAACAGAGCCATACGGACATGCACATACACTCACACTCACACACACACACACACACACACAAGGCCAGTCAGGCAATGCAGGACCACAAAACCAATTTATTATCATTTTCCCCCCACAGAGAGAACAAATTCACCTAATCTACGGCATCCAGACAGGTTTTCCCAACTGCATGCACTTCAGTAATCTGAGAATTAAAACGGCTGTTTCTCTTATATTTTTTGCCTAAACAAAAGTCTAGCTTTGTATTAAGAACGCTTGATAAAACCAACACACATTAAAAACAGTCAGCAGGGAGTGCTGCAATTAGATGCTTGCACAGTACTTCCCTCTGTGCCTACATGCAAGTAATTTTCATCTTATACAGACTTTCAGAAGCTTCATCGTGGTGCTGCAGCAAGAGAGACCTCCTCCCTTGATGTTCATGTGAGATGTAAATATAAGGCCATTGATTGCTTACCACCATTACTTTATAGAATAAAACAAAATTACTTGTAAACTGGCTAAAAATGTAAAGCTCCCCACTTCGTGGGGGATCTCATTATAGACTAACTGAAGCCACTGACACTGCTTGGGGGTTTCATCCCCCAAAACTTAGGGGTAGAGGAAACACTAGGACTAAAAAGGCAGATGAGATATGGGTCCACAAGGATATAAAATGCTGGAAGAAACACATTTAGAATGACAGAAGTATCTCCATAGATGATATGAAACATTTTCCTATACAGAATATAAAAATGCTATTGAGTATGTTCTTTTTGGGCAGGAGGGGAGGAATGTTTGGACTAATAAGGGCAATCATAGGGAAGACAGGCATAGAATTCCTCTGTGTTGAGTTAGTCAGATGCAAAATTCATTCTGATTGCTGTGGGATTCTCTATATAAAGCCAGACTCTACTGAGGCTACAGACTGCTTCGTGTTTTCAGCGTAATTCCTTCCGAGTGAACGATGCTTAGCATTTTATAGGAGGCACTCTTCCATCGTGTAAAATTGGCTGCACATAACTTTGTTACAATGTCTGCAATTCTCTGCATTCATATTCTTCCTTCCCGGAGTAACCTACTGAAAGGACTGCAGGATATACGTGAAACAAACCAAACTGTCAGGAGGAAACTTTAGGAGGGAATAGGAGAAAGGCTCTGAATTGCCAGCTCACAGAAGGGTTGAGGTAAGGAGGGACCTCTGGAGGTCATCTTGTCCAAGCAGCCCCTGCTCAAGCAGGGCCACCCAGAGCCAGTTGCTCATGGCTGTCTGGTTTCTTCCAGCCTTGCTCTGGCAAGTGAGAGGCTCAGTCTGAGGGGAATAATTGTGGCTGTCTCATCTCACCTCACCCCAGGGATGCTACAGGACACAGTCTTTTCCTAAACCACTTCCACAGCATACCTTTTACAAAATGTTCAACCTTTCTTTAAAGGTTTCCAGTCAGAGCCTGGTGGCATTTGACATTGGCTTTTCTGATGCCACAGTCTGACAAAGGAGAATTCCATTTTGTCAGAGCTTTGTTCCCACTGCCATATCCTAGCCTGCAAATATAGCAAAATGTCTCTACCAGAAGCGAGTATGCAAACAAACAAAAAAATGCTGCAAAAATATTCAGTGTGAAGAAAAGCCACACCCATCATCTAGGTCTGTCCAYGTCTGTCTTTTCAATGTATTTATAACCTCATGCTGCAGGTTTGTTGGTTTATTAATTGAAAATTTGTCTGTGTGAGTCTCTTGCACATTCATTGCAGCCTTTATAAAGATATTCCTTGCAAATGCCTTGAGGTCACACTTAAAACCATGGTGTGAACTATGCCAGACATCGAATTTGTGAACGAGCTTCTCCCGGGCCCATGCGTGCTGTCTGCCTCTCCGCGCAGAGCGGTTCCGGAAGGAGGTGCAACTACAGCAGGCCTTTCCCTGACGCCGAGCAGCCGCCACGTCTCCTCTCGGTCGCGGCTGATTCCCACAAGATGGCACGGCACAATTTAATCTGAGTTTAATCTGAGATTTTAAACGATGACTCCTTTACTGACGCAAAAGTCTGCCAGCACACTGCCTCGCTACACATCTCTCACGATTCGCTTCTCTCACGGAGTGTCTTTGCAATTCTCCCTGGATCAAAAACATTGCCGGTCTCTCCCTGCTGACAGCAGAGCACTTGTTTCTGTAGAGCTCTTCTGCAAAACAAAGTTGCAGTAACTTGGAAGTAAAGGTAGTTTTAGGTTGTGTGATCTACCTGAAACACCACTCAGGCAGTGCAACACTGAAATGGTAAGGAGTTGAAAAGAAAAGGAAAAAAAAGTCATAAATGAGGAGTGTGGTTTGGGTTTGGTTTAAGATTTTTCAGCTTTGATGATTGTCAGTGCTACTAGTGCTGTGATTTAAATCAGTCTTGAAACAGTCTTGAAATCTTTAATAAGAAATTTAAACTGAAATGGAAAATTAACACTGGCTCATCAGTACAGCCCCTCAGTTACACAAAATCTCCTAAATCAAGTTGGAAAAAGAAGAATACAATGACATTTCTTGCATCCATGCATGAACAGAAAAACAACCTTTTGCCAAAAGCTAAGTAAAGGTTTCCCCTTTTTTCACTATCTTTATGGTTTCTACCACCTTTTCTGCCTGAGCCAGTATTTCAGCTGCCCATCTGGGAGCATTCTGCAGGGAAGCTCCCGCGCTGCTGGATGTGTCCCTGCCTGTCCACAGCTGGGGAGAAAACAGTTAAGTTCAGCAGCAAAGCGACAAGAGAGGCGGCAGCCTCTGGCAGCCATGGGAACAACAATTTCTGAAGACTGGAGGCTGAAATTTCAGAGGGAAATAATCCCAACCGTCATAGCCAGGTCAGAGAGCGGGGCCCCAATGGCACTGGCTTGAGTTTTAAGGCAAAATGTTATTGCAGACATGCGTGGACCTGACTTTACCATCCTCTAAAGGGCCATAATAATGACATCCACATACCTGCAAGAGGTAATAAAACAAAGCAGGAATTTTGCCTGCACAAAATGTAAACATCAAAACAGATGGCGCAGTTATGGTAATCAGTTAATGTTTGCAGAGTGCTTTGAAGATGCAAAGCACCGTAAAGGTACTAAATACTTACAGTCTTGTCTAGACATCATCAAGCTCATTTTCAGATTGCAACCTTTTCAGGCCAAACAGAGCCTCACTGTATATGGTTGCACTGTTCCTTCTGTAACAGGCTCCAATCTCAGGATGTATTTGCAAGAGAGGAATAATAGAGAAGCAGCTCCAGGAGATGGAAAGCTCAACCAACAGTTCCTGCTAAAGCAGCATGGAGTAGCACAGCAGAGAGTAGGGCTAAATATCATCAGGGAATCAGATGGAAGTCAAAATGTACTATACCAGATTTCACCAGAGAAACAGGTAAAGACTGAGGCTGTCACAACAGATAATCCCTTAAAAACCAGTTTGCCATGATAGTGAGAACTGTTTACTTGAACTAACAMGCCCTGATGAGAAAAAAACGTCTTTGACAGAGTAAGTTATGTATGTAGACTTAACAGAGCTGTGAGAAGTGCAGAAGCAATCTTCATCATCCATACTCCAAGTATGGAATTTAACAAAGTGAGTTATGAACAATGAGATCACAGATTTTGTTGAGGTTTGGGAAAAATCCATCTAAACCATTTCAAAACTCACACTTTTTATTTGCTCTAAGGAATGTGGCATGCAAATAAAGTTAAACTCCAGGGACTTATTCTGCAATAAGCAAGCCTTCTGTGTCAGATTGCCTTGCAACCTAACCCAAACGTTACTATTCCAACATTAAGAAACCACAGATCTCAGAAACCTTTTCCACTCACATTTCCCCATCAGCTCAGACTTTAAATGGGGAAAGAAGTCTGGTGTTACACAAAAGGTGCAGACAGCTGAAACACGTAATCCTTATTCATACCCTAAAAATAGACCCAAACTGACCACCCAGTGCATAACCAGTGCTACTGAGCATGGAATTGGAGTTGGAGATTTCAGCTCAGCTGCTAGCCTGGGGGTAGGAGCAGTGCGAAGCTGGCATGTGGAGCCAGCTTCCAGTCCCTCTGAAGCGGCCCCTCTGACCCATTCTGAGGCAGAATGTACCAGACCCATGGGGAATGGCATCCCTTTCCCTCAGCTCCAGTCAGGGGGCTTGTAGTCAGGATAGAAAAGATTAAAGGAAGATAGGCATGCTTGTGTTTAAAAAATTGATCCTTTTTTTACCCTAAAAATAATTTTTTTTTCTTTTTTTTTTTTTCTCCTCCACATTGGGGGAAAAGATGGATTTATTCTTGCTTGCGCTTTCGGACCATCCCCCAAAATCTACTTTCTTACTCTGCTGGGAGAGCGTGCCAAGGATCTCCAAGTAACTCACTATTCCCATAAACAGCTGTATAACAAAGGTCCTATGCTGTAGATTCACTTGAATACTAATGACAGGTAGGGTTACCTTCCTGCTTTTGAGGTTTTTACTTATTTTCCAGCCTCTTCACTTCAGTTGTTGAACATTAATTTCTAAGCAGAAGAAAAGCCTTAATATCATTGCAGCTCTTATTTCTCAATTTGTTCTCAAATAATTTCTGTCACCTTCCCAAAAAGAAAACTTTAATTGGAAAAGGATTAAAATAAGAAGAAAACTCRAGTCCTTTGTACTGGCAAGGCACATTAAAGAGCAATGCCAACACCATACTGACTTCTTTCTTTCCAGGGAAAGCATTGCCTCTCCCTCTTTGTTTCAAACAGCATGTATATATAATAAGTCAAATTTTCAGTCTCATCTTAACTGGGTTACCAACTTTCCTTGCCCGTAATTTTGCATATGCTCACATAATTATGTCCTGAAATTTGCAAATACAATTACTTGCTGACACACTTTGTTATCTGAATGATAAAGTATTTGATTGTATCCAATGAAAACAATATTAAGATGGGGAAGCAAATGTGTTTTAGCAAACCTAATGGACTAACTTAAGCTTCTGTTGTTTTATGGAAACATGATCCTCTAACAGTATGTCTACACCCTGTAGTGAAGTATTGTCTAGAGACCTTACATTAAAAGCAGGAAAGCCATACTGCTGCATTACCACATTTGCACTTGCCTGGTAAGGAATACAGCTACACAGGAACAATCACCTTTTCATTTTTTCTAAAACAGGGAAGTTGGCTTGCATAAAAATCATCAAGTTAATAACAGCATATTAATGGAGTCACAAAATAACAAAGAGGTGCTGCCAAGTTAAACTAGTTTAGAATTCATATTGCATCTTGATGTTTGTAGGTTCACTACATGTAATAAAACTTTTTGATTTCTCTCCCAAAGAGAAAATTTGCAAAAAGGGTTAAATCAGGACTCCTGATCAGAAGAGCAGCTGTCAACTCTGAACTACAGTTTAGCAGAACTAAGAGATTTTTGACTGAGTTTAATTAGATTTGTCAGTGACTTCTGAAGCTACATTTATTTCTCATTAGTTCAAATTTAACAAACCTTTTATTGTCAAAATTCCCCAGGAAATCCTTAAAACTGCACATTGGGTCTATCTGGGGGCTGGCCYTCTCTCACTGCAGTCTCAGAGAGTTCTCGCTGGAGTTCCTAGTGCTCACCATAAATGCAAACAACTAACTAGAAAATCCAGATGGGGTTCAACTGGATTTCAAGAACAGTCTTATGACGTAAGACTTTCTTGATACAGAGCACAGATGTGATGCTGGGGAGATTACACTAACAACTCACTTTGGTTAGCAGCSTACAGGAGAGGCTGTGAAGTAGGGGTAAGCAGCCTATTAATTACATTTAAAGATATTATTAAGAAAACCTGAGTATTTCAGAAAAAAAATGTTACCAATATACTTACAGGCATTATCAGTAAGATCATGAAGAAAAAAMCCTTTTGTTACTAATATTATTCTCTGTGTTTGAACACACTGTCATCATTGGAAAAAAACACCCAGAGCCTGGTGACATTCATTTTAGGTCTTGAAGCTGGCACTGAATAAAAACACAGCCAAACACACAGAGAGATACTTAACAAATTAATATTATATGGAATCAATCAACACAAAACTATTCAGAAATTGTGGCAGCACTCGTATCAGGAGAGCTTAAATATTCTTTTTTCTTTAATTTTATCTAGTTTCAAAGCCTTCAGGGATCATGTGTTTAAGCCTTTCTTTGCAGCTGAGAGAGCTGGAAATTAACCTTTTTTACAGTGAGACCAAAATTCTTAAGTATTTCTATGATCAGTAGCCTTGGAAGGCAGGTTTTGAAGAAAATGCAAATCAATGTGTGACTACAGAGGAAGACACTAAGAGCTGGTAACTATAATCCAGCAATGACAACGCACCATAAATTGGATATTAACTTCAGGAAGAATCAAACAGCGAAATTTCAGTGAAGTCTTGAACAGTGTCAGCTTCAAGCTGTAATCCAGAATGTCTGCACCATGCTGGCCAAGCCATAGATAAAGCATCATACAAGTGCATAGTTAGAGGACAGGTAGCCACAGCTCAGGGTTTACAGCTGCATTTGACACGGGTGTTAATATATGAGGGTCAACCTGACTGCTTTGTGTACCAAAACCCCTCGGTGACCATACTCGGTCATCCACATATAAACGCTCCAGCAGCTCAGGAGGAAGCCTACACGTCATCAGACCCATTTACAGCATACATCCAACCAGCACGCAGTCCTTGGCCACCAGGGAGAAACACAACGCTTTTCCCCATGGGCTGCCAAGTGTTGTTCCTAAAACCAACCTGAACTCGTGTTTGTATTCCAGACTTTTGTTCCCATTGCAGCTATGCAGGATCAAAAGCTGTTTACTCCCTTGCCTTAGTAGGTTCTACACCAACGAGATTTCAGGAAAATGTGCCAACAGCRCCAATCGGGGCTTTCATGTTGTTGTTAGAGCCTAAGGAGGGATGACACAGTGTGTTTACAGCTCGAGCGGCTCTGAACTCTCCAGTTCCCTGGTAAGAAGAAAGACAGCACGATCACAGTCCCCTGATTACAGCCTGCACTTTTGAAATGTTCAAATCCTTCCAACCTTTCCATAGTATTCAATGCACTTTGACCACAAACTGCTCCAGAGTGCAGGCAAAAATAGTTGGGAAAATATTAAGCCTCTCCTTGTACAGTGAGAATAAAAATAAGAAAAGACAGGCTACATTCAATATGATAAATGTCTAAGAAATTCCTCTTTGATACCTTGACTCTGCTATCTACATTCACAGAAGACAAATTATTTTGGCATATAGAGATAAAAAATTGTGTCAACTCATGTTAATATTGTACCACAATTATCAGAAAATGCTATTTTGACCTTTAAAAAAAACCACAGTATTTTCAGACTTTCACACACTCTTAAAACTTAATTCTAAGTGCTGTACAACAGTTCTTGCAAGTTAGACAAATATTTTTATTTTGCAGACAAGGAAACAAGATAAAATTTTTAAGTGACTCCTCCAAACCATTACTAGACCTGGAGAAAATTTCAGAAGACTTGATCCTGTATCTTGCATTGTCCATTATTCAACATTCCTGACAGAGTATGTAAGTATAAACTATCACTCCTATAAATGTTTACATTATATCTACTGAATGGCTACATAAGTTCAATAAATTACAGCAAACTAATCTCTCTTACTGGGTTGCTTTCCTGTTGGGTCAGCATCGCAGTCTAGGTCACCACACAGCTGTAGGAGAACTGTCACAAGGAAGTGGGCAAGAACATGTGGCCGGAGGTAGAGAGCAAGACCAAGTGCAGACAGAGATAAAATTAGACACGGAAAGCAGACAGTGATCTAACAAAGTCCTCTGGTTTAGCCACAGGGTGCTGTAGGGTTTTTTTATTCATGCATTAAAACACAGAAATATGGGGCTGAAGAATTCAGATATTAACTAGTCTGACCCTCCTACTCTAAGGTAGGAACAAGTGCATGCACATTGCCTGTGGCTGATGATTATCTAAGCTGTTCTCACCTCTTGTGAGGATACTGCATTGAGCAACCCTCAGGTAGCCACTGATGATGTTTTATCATCTCAGCAATGAAAAGGTCTTACAGACTTTTAGCCTAAATCACATCTGTGGCACATTAAATTGATTTCTTTGCTTCCTCTGGAAATTATGGCAAGCCATTGATTTCTGACACTTAAATATTGACATTTTGCATATCAAAGACTTATGTCCCTTCTGGTCTCCTTTTTTTCAGTCTTTTCTCTGTGGTTACCTATTGAAATGCCTTACAATGCAGAACCTTCTCTGCTTCAGTTTTGCCTCCTGAAGGAAGGGAACTGAAACCAAACACAGTATCCCACTGATGAGGATCAGTACCAAACATAGCAGAAAAAGACTTCCATTTTCCAACTGTTGATTTMTCCTTACATGCAACAGTAAACACTGAGTGAATTCCAACAATATATTTTTATGTGGAGAATAAAATTAAACATGATGCAAGGAAAGTCCCTGCTCTACTTTTGAAACAACATAATTACACACACATTCTCACACACATAATAATCTGGCTAGCTGCCTGTATGACCTACAAATTTCATTTCTTGTTATGTACTTCTGTTTATTCAACTTTCTTCATTGTTCAGAAATGTTGTGCACCACGGCCTTGTCGCTATAGTCAGGAGACTGAGTAGGGACATCCTGGACGAGACAATAGTTGCTCCTGTCAGTAACTGCAAGGACTGTCCTTTCAGACATGGCCTCTCTGGCCACTTCAGAGAAATAAAAAGTGAAAAAAAGAGAGCAAGGCTCCCAGCAGCAAGGCTTCCAGTGGACAGAAAAGATGTGGACCAAGTGCCAAAGGTTCACTGCTGCAGTGAAGTAACATAAGCAGGTGTTTGGAGCAGGTCTTTCTATTTTCTTAGGGCTTCCTGTATTGCACCCTGCCTGTGCTCAGAGGGACTTGCATGCACATCTTTTTTTGCCAACTCCATCTCTTTCTTTCAAAGATGAACCTGAAAGAATTGACTGAGAACTGCAAGCTGCCAGAGAAGTGGAAATCTGGGAAGTGTCTGCTTAAACTACTGGGTATGTGGACTGATCAGCACTGGCTCTAATGCTCTTTGCTTTTTTCCAGATTATTTTTCTGCCAATTAAGGTCCCGGAAATAGTTCACAATAGTGGAAAACACCTGTATTTGCACAGCTCAGGACAGGAAAGAGTGGCTGGAAGGTACCAGCTGAAATCACCACCGCTGACTCAAATGCAAAGCCAGTCTTCAGCCCCTTTGGCCAGGTCTGAGAAATCCCAAATAAAATTAAGAAATCAGTTCAAACGAAATTATTTTTATATCTTAAGAAACTGCAGATCCACTCGTATTGGTTATCTGAATATTGAAAACGACATGTTTTCTCATGACATACTTCAGCTACCAACATGTGTTGGGCTTCACTCAAATTGCCTCTCGTAACTCATCGTAGCACAAGCAATCTATAAAGTTTTTGCAAATCAAGGCAATGGATTTCCTTTAATTTCAACCAGCAGCTGTTGAATGTGACCAATAAACAACCACAGTGCAGTTTCCACTGAGCTCCAAAAAAAAGCTGTAAATACATTTAACAACCTGCAGCATAAACACATCATCTGCTTTTAACCACCACTGAATACCTTTCAGAAAGTGTTTTTGTTACGTGTGTATTTGAAGAGAAGAAAGGCTTTAAAGGACACAACTGAAATGCCTCTTTTTCCAACAGACGTATCCACGCTCCCTGCTGCATTGCATCTCCCAGATGAATCAGCAATCCACAAATACCAGCAGCTAACCAACTTTCTGAAAATGAATTCAGTAATCAGTCTGATTAATTTAACATTTACGTATTTTAACATGGAAACTTTAACTTTGGGAATACGTGACAACTGGTGGAAGTCACAGAAGCCTGTAATTGTGTCTTGGTTGGCTTAAGGTATTTCCATAACACTCCCACTGTTAGTACTTACACTAACTCAGACGTCTGAGCAGCGTGTGGGGTTTGACAGATTGCTGGCTATGGCACTCAGCTGAGGTTTAAAGGGTCCCACTCACGTGGACTCACACCACAGCTAGCCACCACAACTCTTTGTGCCACCATCCTACAAAACACACCGTTGAGCTGATCCAGAATAACAATATCCAGTATGTTTTTTCCTGTAGAGTTGTTTTTCCACAGATCTCTCCAGCAGTGGCTCAGCAGTTCGGCCTTGCCAGCAGTCGTACTGCCAAAACCTCGGTGGTGGCAGGCAGATGCAGAGCCAGAAGGCTCTTGCACTGACTTCGCCAAGGAAGCCACTGTCTTACTGAGTTACGCTCTCAGGAGGCAGCAACCTCGAAACTCCCCTTGAGCTTAGCTAAGAAATGCCACCACAGTAGCACATATAACATGCTGAGGCAGCTTCCAACTTTAAAAATATACAAATTTAAAAGAGACAGAAAAAAAACAACCCGAAGTATTTAAAAAGAATGAAACTTGGTTTAAAAATTAAATTATGTTTCTTTATAGCACCAGGCTACCTGATGCTTCACCAAATTTGCAATTCATCCAAGTAGCACTGAATTTGTATAAAAWTAAGCCAATTAGAGTCTTTGCCATCTTTACTAAAAGGGACGGGCTTCAGCAAACCATAACCCGGTGCTTGGAAGGAGAGTCCTTAAGGAGACATCTCTAGAAGAGATTTGATGCAAGCCAAGAGAGCTGGTGACGCAAGCCCCACTGCCACCTTGCCCCTGAGACCAGTCTAACGCAGAGTCTGGTTAAATTAAATTAAAGCCAGGCCCTCCCTGCTGCTGGTGCTGAATGTCTCACATTCATCCCAAGGGACAATTGTGCCTTAAATTAAATCTCTGAAAAAACAGGATATGCCAAGGAAGAGCTGGTGTACATCTGCCTGCCATTTCAACTCCACCTCCAGCTGGGGTAAGCAGGAGTCACTGGGAAGGTATTAACACTGTACTTMAGCCAGGACCATCCCACCAAGGATACATAAGAAATGACTAACAAAGGAGACATCTGCTTATGCAGTGTGGAGTGTCACTGGGAAAATCATGGGTTTGGCTATGTACAAACACACTTTTCCGTTTAAGATTGCAGCTCCTGGCATGGCTGCAGGACTTGGGGCAGGGTTAAACTCGGTGGTTGGATCAGGTAGGGAGATTCTGGCATTAATGGTCAGGCAGTTTGTGAGAAAGTCACTTCATTTTCTATCTCTGTTTCCCTCCCTCRCTCTATTCCTCATCGTCTGGTTTTGCTTTTGGTTTTTTTTTCATTTCAACACGTTGAGGCAAAGACTGAAGACTTCTGTGCAGCTGTACAGCACACAGGTTGCCTGGCCATTTTATGACTTGTTTTCTCTTCTACCTTGCCTTGTTTCACAGTTTCCACTTTGCACAACACTCTGGTCTCTAGAGAATTTCTGCCCCTGTTTCTAATTGTAGTGCATGTAAAAGGCGCTAAGTTTTCAATAAGAACAATAAACCTCTATCAAACCCAGAAAGAAGAATTTGAAAATGTTTTTCCTTTAAGCAGAAGTTAAATGACTTGGGGGGAGGTTGGGAAGGGGGCAGGCAAAGGTTGATCAGAGAAAGCTAACAAGAACCCCCATCCAAAACAGAGAGCACTTACCTGAGTAAGGAAAACTGCCTCTGCCAGCTTTAAAGAAAATACTTGACCTCAGGCCTCCCCAAGCATCCCTGTCAGGCTACAGAAGCATCTCTGCTCACCTCTGCTGACATCTGTAAGAACCTGCTCAAAGTGGAAACTCCACCAAGTAAGAACAAGACACGCAATTTGGGGCAAGCAGTGACTCCCCATGCGAGGCTCTGGTAGGGTATATGGGAGAGTCAAGAAACTGGGAATAACCTGATTCATCTCCAGTTCCACATCCATCTACGAAAAAATCTTCAGATAGGCACTGCACTGCCACTCTTACGTTTCCTCAGTTTTCCTAAGAGCTTTCTGTAGGTTCAACTACCCTTGACTCCAACCCAATCCATGGAGAACACACGGTAATGAACTACAGCAGAATACCTTGTTCTATTGTAAATGTTTAACAAAGCTGGAAAACACCATGCAAAGAGTAATGAATCTTGCAGTCACCGTTGTTACATTGCAACTGAGAAAAAGATACCTGGAAAGAAAAGCATTTTACCACMGTTTGATAAGAGCGATGAAAAGTGCCTTAAAACAGAGCAGCACGATTTGAAATGGTATTTGTGGAGTAATTACCACTGTTTTCAATGCAAGTCAGTGGAAACACAACCATGCTCAGCTGCAACCAAAAAAAAAAAAAGTAATGTGCTTTGCTACTGTCAGAAAACCTTCAAGCAAATTCTTTGTACACTGGCAAGGAAGTCCTTTGGTTCTGCTTCAGTCAAAGGAAGAAGTCAGTTCTACACTGTGAAACAGTCCAAATTAATGCTCCTAAAACAGTGACAGAAGGAAACATGGGGGAAAAAAATGAGTTTGTGACAGTTCTTGATTTTATTAGCTTAGGCATTCAGCTTCTGGAAAAGATGTACAAATTACTATCTACAGTGACATTACCTCAGCTACATATTTGTTAGAGAGGCTGAGCAGCAGTCTGGGAAAAGTGCGAACTATTTCTCAAAGTAACCTCTTGTCCGTCTGGCACATTTCAGGGGACAGAACGTCTGGGTCACATAGGAAAGAAGCTGGAGTCTCGGTGAACCCTGACAGAGCCATGTTGCAAGCTGCATGAACTGCTTCAAACGAGGCAGCTAAGGGGGGGAGCGGGAGCGCCACTCTAAATGTCTCACAAAAGCAATTAAAATAGTGTAAAGCTTCTAGAATAAGAGACTCAGCATTGCCAACCCTTGAAATTTTATTGCAAGTCTCATGATGCTCTATTTAAAGTCATAACTTTTGAAAACAACTGATTACCTTGGAATCAACAGMCATTAAAGAAGGCCTCCAACAGAGCTTAAACAGAAGAGCCTGAAAAGTCCGAGTAGGTTGCAAAGACCCAAGAAAATAATCTGTTTATTAAAGACTCAGGATCTTTAAGCTAATCATGATTTTGACAGACTGGCTCAGTTGGTGTAAGCCATATCAGAGAGGTGAAAAAGCCCCAACAAACCCTGCCTCAAAACTAAGCCTAAATGAATTCCTCAACAGCATGAGGGAATTGGCAGGAGGAATGGAAAGCTATCTCTGCATTGCCTTGCCTTTGAAAGTCTCTCAACAAAACAAAAGAAAATAAATCTCATACTTCTCTAAATCAAAGGGGAATAATCAAAATCAGCAGAGCTCCAGAACTATGTTGGGTTTATGGAGCCATTCCCGGAAGGAAAGGTAATAAAAACTGGAAGAGAATCTCTGGGTTGTTGATTCCAGCACGATAGCTGGAGCCTGGCAGTCAGCTGCAAAATAGGTGCAGCAACTTCAGAAACAGGAGATGTGGGAGCTGGTGGAAAACAGATGGATGGTTTGCCTACTATGCCAGGGAAGGTTATTTTTTGCTGCTTCTACTTCCATCCACACAAATTATAATATACATCCTGTGGATGTTGACTGTGAGGGAAGTGGGGCGAGAGGATCAGGCTGCGGCCACAGCAGTGGGAGAGAACTATCAACACTCATCAAAGGAGCCTGGATGGGAAAAAAAACAGTCTTCAAGTAGGCCAGATCAAGATAACAGAGAAGTAACGCCATGAATAAACTATCACTTCCACCTTTGCTACATTTATCTCTTCCTTCATCATTATTTCTCCACTCCCCCCCRCCACTCCTTCAGATTTCCAAGTAAGACAGAAGATCGAGATGTGCACTTTAATTTAAAAGGGAAGGCAAAGAGGAAGACACAAAGAGATCAAAGCAATCAGACTTACTTCTCACTTGAAAGTTTTGTTTTTACAAAAGGGAGGAGGCTGGTCTGATTTAAGTCAACAGTGTTTTGTCAGGGTATCATTGCCACAAGCACCAGAGCACCTCCAGCCAAGAGCAGCTGAGCCTGCTGGCGAGAGCCACACCAGAGACGGGAGCAAACAGGGCAGGGAARTTCTTCCCATCCAGCCCATTTGGCAGATCACCATGGAAGAATAAGAACAGTGCTTTTCCCGCAGGAAGGGGGGCTGTCTATCTCTATTAGACACAGATAGGTATATCCTTTACATAGTCCTTCTCTCTATAAAGCTGCTATCATGCCAAATACTGTTAACAATAAAAAGCAATCTTTTTTCTAAGATGGAAATTAAAAATAGTTACAATCATACAAAGAAGTCCTGGTGACTCTCAATGCCTGTTAGGTCTATCCCTGCTAAACTTGCTGCATGGAAATAATTTAGAGGTGGAAAGCCAGCCAGGCAACTCACAGGAGACTTGTAGTCCATATTTTTCTAGATTTTGGTCAATGTCTTATTTCCCATTTGTTTTTAATATACCTGGGATTCCTTCCAGAGCTGCTAAGCTCTGCACCACTTTTGTTCATTCAGTTTAAAATCTGTTCCGCAGATACCAGAAACAAACAAACAAACAAAAAGCTTCGGGGAATGGAGCACAGCTGCCATTAAAACTGCATTAAGCTTTCCAAAAGCCAGTTTCCCTGGCCCAACACACCTCTAGACCACAAAGCAGAAGGTTAGCAAGCCTGGTCCTCCTTATCTAAGTGACCATACATTTAAATGGTTAGAGGGAAACACTGATGTTGCCCTTAAAATGAGCCCATGGACACATGTCAGCCCTGTGCCCAACAGCAGAGCCCAGCTTTGGCAGGGAGAAGAGACTAGGAAGGAGCAGTGGGATCTAGTCCAACCTTTCATCCACCTGTTCTGCAGTGAGCAAACTAGAGCGGCTCAGCTGAGAAGGGCTTGTGCCCCTACAAAACCTGTGTGAGGCAACTTCTGCCTGGTACTGGTGTTGCTAGCCATTTCTGAAGTTCCGTCAGATGTTTTTACTTGGGGCAATCCTTGTCACAGGTCCTACCCTGTCACCCTCTGAGAGCTGAGCTGGTCAGGGCTGGAGGGAAGGATGCAGTGGTTTGCAGCAGCAGCTTCTGCAGGGCTGAGAGTTGCTTTGCCCTGGCTGCAGAGAGGTGTCTGCTCTTCGAGCGCAGCTCAGCAAGGCTTTTGAAAGATGTTTTTGCTTCACTAGCAACTGTTTGAGTCAGTCGCTGATCAGGCATGGAGAACTTTCCACTGTGGAGACACCAGATAAATTGTTAGTTTACTGGCCCCTGTAACCATTTGGAAGAACTGGGATGGTGCCAGGCACAAGCTCCGAAGTCAGGCAGATGTGTCGCTTGCACAGTGTACGCTCATGCAATAACACTGTACAGACTGATAAATCACTGCATGGAATCTATTTATACGTGCCTGCTGAGATATATACCACCAGGGTGAAGCCTTGCATATAAATGTAAATATTTAAAAGCAAAATAGGGGTAAGATTGTGTGTATATCAAAATATTTTTCACTGAAGGCCTTTATGTAACACTTGTAACACACCAAATAAATACCACTCCCTGTTTTACAGAATCTGCAGTCTGTTGGTGATTGGAATTTGTTTACTAAAAGTCTGTATATACTATTTGAAGCTGACAGTTACCAACAACTCTCTCCACACAACAGTCCTCAGAGGAATGTGCTACCCTCTTTAATATTTCCTGAAGAGTCCCAGGTCTGTCCTGTGCTACAGAAGAGTGAAGATGAGGCAGAGGTAGGACAGAACACAGTGCCCTCACAGACGGTACATACAGACATGTCATGCCCTACCAAGAACTGATAAGGCTGAAAACAATTTTCATGTMAGTAGCTCAATACTACAGATAAAAGTACACAAATGCATGTGTTGCATAAAACTTTTCAAAGACTATGTGTAGCTAGATATGAAATCAAATTAATGGCCAACATGATATTGTGTAAGCATAATTATCAAGATGATGGGATGCCTTAAGATAATTTAAGGAATAGTAACAGGTTCATAAATCTTGCCAGATAGATTTATCAGATTGGAATATTTTGAAAACCTCACCAAACAAGCTCTGACTTTAGAAAGAGGAAGATTAGACTCTGCTGTTGCACATCTACAAAAACAAAACAGAAAGGTCAAAGCAGTGTGCCTGACATAAATTGCACTTGGAAATTTCATTATGGATTGGCACGCACTCTATTCACAGCATCATCTAAAGTTACCTTCAGCCAGGAAGTGAAAGATAAAAGCTTCCTCAATATTCAAGACATATCAAAAAAGGAAAATGGTATCTCAAGTGTAAAGCTCTCCAGAATGCTCAGTAAAACATATTCCATCTATGAAAACTAGGCTCTAGTCAAAGGAATATTTAAGGACTATTCTGCTTCCTAGCCTTCCCACAGGACCCAGTCACGCTTCTCAGGCACAGATCATGTCCTAACTCAGCACATAGCTTTAGCTCTCATAACACAACTGCAACTCCTTTTAGCCTGAGCTACACAGACAAAATTAAGCATTCCATAACTTAAGAGTTAACCATATCAAATTAATTCTTTAGCATAATTGTAACTGTAGTTGATATGAGATTCAATTTTGCTCATGAAGTAGCAAAGGAATTTCAGCATATCCTAGACAATGATTCAACCGCCTAGTAAGAAGATAGCTTATGTCATATATAGTTTAGGTTAACATCCATGCATACCATACTAGGACCTCTCTGATGCAACAGATTTTATTCCATTCCATGCTATGCTGTCAACAAAAATGTTTCAAGGCTCATTGTTTACAACATTTTAAGCCAAAAATAACTGAGTGCGTCATAGTTGCTACAGACTCATGGAAGTTAGGAGGAACAACTATACCAATGCTTTTCTCCTCTAACAAAGCTGGAAAATGTGCCTTCTTCTGTGCTGATTAATGTGAAACAACAGGATGTCCATAACATCTTAGGTGAAACTTCTGCAGTCAGGGTTAGGGATTTTCTCTCGATTTAACTCTTTTGAATCAATTTTACTTCCAACCATGTACTTTTGTGCATCTAAGATATTCAACAGTTCACTAATAATTAGAAACAATCCTCTGTGAAATACCTGAGGCAGGTGTTTCACATGGTTTTAAAGAGTCCTCTGATTTGAAATCTGCCCACACCATTTAACAGACCACCAACTCTAGCTGAAAGGTGGAACTCTCTTCCAGGTTCTGCTAATTCCCMCCGCCCTTTCTCAGCTTCATGGATTCAAAACAGATGCCTTTCCATATGTTGTGAGGATTAGTATTTGTTTGCTATTTTGGGCATGAAAAATACCATAAAGCATGTGTCTTTATTCTAGGTGCACAGAGCCATGCCATTATAGGACTGCAATTTCTACAAAGCCTGACACTGGGCAATCTACAACTTGATCAATCTAAACTAAATCTAAACTAAAACAAGGCTTACCAGGACTTGAGAAATACTTGACTACTTTCATGAAAGGAAACACTTTTCCCTGCAATATGCAGATGACAGTAGAATTGGCTGCTGAAGTCTGCTGAGGGTAAGGATTTCACAAAGTGTATGATGACATCTGTACAGATCAAAAGGCTGTCCAGAGTTGCAACAGTTAAAAATTCAGCAAGAATTTTAAGTGTCTGATTTCTGGGTTTAAGCCAATCATGATAAGAATTCAAGTTGAAGCTCAATATGGAGCACTTTTTCTTTTTTTTTTCCCCCTTAAACTTTCCTCTGAAATTGCAATGATTCACTTATGGACAATTAAGCGGGATTTTCATTCTCATCCAGCTGTTTGATTGGGCCAAGGGCATTCCGGAAAGAGTGTTCATCTCTGTAAGACCAATGCAGGACCAGTCCCAGCTACACTGAATGAAAGGGTGACAAGTGCTCATAGCACGACACCCTGTGGCCCCGGCACCCAGTAAGGAGGGTCCCACTAAACTCAGAGTGGGAAAAGGTGGAGCACACCACATGGGTCATGCTGGGCTGTCGGGGCTTATCAGCTCCTGCTCTGCATAAGCCCTTTGGAACACTGCAGTGCAAACTGAGGGAAAGGGYGGCTCGGTTCAGGCAGAGAGGCCAGCCCCGAGCTGAGCTATCTGTACCTTATGGCACCTAAGGCACCAGAGCTTGAGGAGGTCAGTGCACTGACACCCATGTTGTTCTGCAAGGAGTCAGCCCAATGGCCACCAGGTTGTACATAGCTCAGTGCCGATGACAAGTGATGGCATTGCTGAAATAATCTGGAAAAGAGTTCAGCTATTCCCATACAGTGATGCCTGCGAGCTAAAAAAATCCTTTCAAGCCAGAAGTGGCTCTGCGGAGGGAAAAGGCTCTGTTATTCCTGACTCCTCTTAATCTGCCACACAGGTAGCTGAGGCTGACTTATCTTTCCCTGAGTGAGGACTCCAGTGTTCCTTATCCATAACCTGTTCACCCTGGCTCATTGCATACCCCCCTCCTCCTGCATCTACAGACTCTACTATGTACTGAAATCTCCATCTTTTGTCTTTCTTTATACGCTTATGAAAGAGCTGTACACAAGCAGTGCGCTAAATGATTTACATGACTCACCAGGGATGAAGAGGGATTTGCAAGTAAAAAAGTATCATCGTGCTAGACAGATGGCTGTACTGCAGGGGTTATGGCTAAGGAAGAGGCTGCAGAGACTGATCAGAAAAGGGAGGTCCAGACCAACAAATTGGCAAGCACAGGCTTGGCAGGGACTGCTGGACTGGGGCAAGATGTGTGTAGGAGGCCATCCAGGTAATTTTAAGGCAAACACATAGGCAAAGGATTGAAGAGGCTGCTTGTTAGGTAAGGGTTAAGTATGCCAATTTTGCCAGTATGCAAAGTCCGATGAATAAGACTTGCTGCAGAGAGGGCTGCTAACAAAGACTCCTTTCTCCAGCTGCATGAGCCCTGCAGTCTCCTAGAAGGCACAAGATGAACATTAAAAGAGGGCAAGAGTGCAAGAAGACCACCCAGTGATGTAAGTCAGAACAATACCCTAACCTCATCAGTGCCAGGTTTCTGCAGACACAACAGTAAGGGAGACTTCTGAGAAGGAYGCTGTGAGTGCCCAGAGGATGCTGCCCCTCAAAAGGACTTTGAAGGAAGAGCATTGGAGCTGAAAGGACAAAGCTAAGGAAAGTTTGATCATGTCRCTCTTCTTGTAATCCTTCCACCAATTCCTCTTCCTCCATAACAAAATCTCTAGACATAAATTGCTCGCCTTTGCTTTCAAGACCTATTCATTTCCTACCTATCATATCTCATTTCTCACTGAAATATCAGCTCCTGTCTCTGATCAACCAGTGATGCCAACATTCATCACCAACTTCAGTGACAAGCTGGGACAACAATTTTTGCAGGAGCATTTGCCATGGATATGAGCAAGACTGTGTTTGTCAGGGCAAGAGAAAAGTACACAGCAGTAGTTGAAACAGTTGAAAGTGAATTTTAGTTAGATGAGAAGGTGGATAGAAACAGAAGATGTTTTGAGAAAATTCTGATTTGTCTGAGACTCTTCTCAGACTCCTCCTGCAGCTGTAATTCCACATACTCTATTCCAGAACCAAAACAAGGTTGTGTTCTGAGATTCTCATGACTTTTTACAGTCTTTCCTTGCTTTTGCCTTAATGTGAAAAAATTCCATTGTTTCCTAAAGAAAGACTTAGCTACCCAACCAATTACAATGAAAGGCAGCAAAACAATCGTATAGACAAAACAGAGAATCCAAAACCTTAATAGGAGCAGTAAAAYTGCTGCTATGAAAAGGAGGCTACTCATTGTAAATAAAGGGTTATTTTGATTGCATTTTTATTCAGACCCATACTATATATCAACTTGACCATGTTACTGTGTAAGCTACGGACACACTGCATGGAAACAAACACCAGAAGATATTCATACTTGTAACTCTGGACTTCAGGTTTAAGTCCCAACTTGAGTTGAAACTTTACAAATACTTCAGACATCCAGAGAGCATTTAATGTGAAAGAAGACAGATGCTAAGTACCCTACTGTAGCATTCTGCAAGGACTAAGTATTAATCTATCCTTTTACCAAAAAGTTCTGATTTATACTAAGCAGAGAGAGTGTGAGGAGCAAGCAAAAAAATTATCATTGGCTCAGCACAAACCACACTAGGCCAACAAAAGTATTTCACTAGCAGATGAGAAATTATTTGCTGAAATTCTTCATACAGTTAGCACTTGAGAGGGTTTTTTTGCCCCCAAAATCATACACATCCAATGATAATTAATCTGCCAGCAGATCTGCCAGAATGAGCCTGACATAGCAGCTATTACCGATGAAGCGCAAAGCCTTTTACAAGATGAAAACCAGCAAAGCTATCACGTCCTTCAGGACTGGCAAGAGGCCAGGTGATGATGGGTTGCCACCTAAGTACTGTGCAGCCCACCAAGACCATGTAGGTCCAATCCAACAGGCAGCATTTCAGCAAATCGACAAAAATAAATTTTTGCAATCCCTCTCATTAAACTATCAGTTCTTTGATGGGCAGAGATCCTCAGACAGGCAATGAGATGCCAAGGATRATGGACACAATGCAAGAATTCAAGCAGACTAATCGCTGCAAGAATGATCATCTAATTTTATAAGCCAGTCTGTATTTAAGCGCTGTGTTGAAGTACAAGAGAAGGCTTTAATTCCATATTAACTGTAAGAAAGTAAATGTAAATTTAAATAATGTCTTGTTTGGCAGAGGAAGTGGGGGATCTGTTCCACATCACGGAAGGATTGCTGGTTACCAAAAGGGCTTTTGACTGTGTGGAGTGAAAGAACTTTTCAAAACTCCTAAAGGATATACACTCTGAGTATGCTTTCCTTTTGGATACACAAATTCAAAAAAAAAAATCTTTTTGTGGAATAGTTCTATTTCTTTACCATTTGAAGCACTTGAAAATATTGCTCACTCTACTATTTCAACTTGAAATTTCTCCWGGGAGCAAATGAGAAGAACTATACCCAAAAAAGAGCAATAATATGAGCAATCAAGTCTATAAAAATTATATGATGCTGAAAGAATGCTGCAGCCACTCCAACGTTCTGTTATTGATATTTAGAGGTTGATTTGCTGAATCTTAAGATATTCAAATTAACCAAGTATTTAATGTCACTGCTCTGCATTCCTGGGTTAACCAAATCTGAATGATAATTTAAACTGAACAAAATAAAGCATGACCTGATTAGGTAATGGATTATGAGGTACAATTAACATGACTATTCAAAATAATGGTTCAGGTTCTCTTTGCTATAGAATTTCTGCTTGGTTCAGCAGGAAGGAGGGTCAGAAAAACATTTACAGCTCCCTACTTATTTGTCCAGCCTTGAAATGCAGACAAGCCTCAAGTTTGCTTTAACATGCAGCAGAAAGAAAAACTTCTCAAAACGTTCTCTCTCGGCTAAAGAGAGCTGAAGTACTTAAACCACAGCTTCTCCCTGTCTCCACCATGCTGCCTGAAAATACCCATGTCCTAGGATATGGTGAAGATGGCATCAAGAGTAACTGCCTTAGAAGAAATCTCCAAGATGTATCTGAGCGGAACCCAATATCAGCAGCCATGAGGACAGGAAAGATGAACAAATAGAAAAAATACAATGCATTACATAGACAAAAATTATATTAACAGAAGTAACTGGATTTTGGGGTGCTGCAACTATGTTGCAGTGCAAGAGCAAAAAAACCTGAAAGAAACACACTGAGATTAATAAAGAAATAAAGATCCAAGTCATTTAAATTCAATACAAAGCAAGTAGCTGCCTGAGAAAATATTAAAAGCAGGATTAAAAACATGAAACTGCAAGCTTTTACATCTTTTGTCCTTTTTCTGCTTCCAAAACCAGACAGCATTACCCTTACAGAAATGACAGACATATTAGCACATAAGCATGTATTGCACCAGACAAAATTCAGCTCTGGCTGCTAAATCAAAGAGGGTTCAACAGGCCATGCACAGGTAACACAGACCTGTGCTCCTTCTCTCCTCAACAGGTCTCCATATACCACCAGAAACAGTTTTATCTGCTAAGCAACCCAAACCCGAGATGTGGCTTTAATAAAGCTTTTTCTTTTTTCTTTTTCCCCTCTCAAATACAGAACAAGCAGTGCCTTGCTTCTCAGTGATCTAATAAAATGTACTGGGCACTTCTGATTTATAAAGACAGCTTGTTTAAATGGGAAAAAAAATTAATACACACACAGCAAGCTACTTTACACTTCTTTTGGGAATCTCTATTTGTACAACAGAAAACATACAGGATAAGATCTTGAAAAAAATCAAAAGACTACACAACCTACATTTGAATAAGGTTTAGACTTTCAAAGCAGAGCATTTTGTAAATTACTGTAATGACATATACACACACACACACTTTGCCCCTCTTCTTCTCCCTACCATTTAGCTTTCATAATATATACATCAGATGCATTTCTAATATAGCACCATTCTCCAAACAAAAGGAAGACATTTGACTTGGATTTATGGTTGAGAGAACATAACTACAGTTTAGGAGAAATTTTAAAAAGGAAAGGATTCTGAGGCATTGGAAAAGGAAGCAACTTTAGAAAGCAGAGAAGTTCAGAGACCAAGCTTGACATGAAATCTGTATGCTTAAAGGCTGTGGAAATGCACAACTGACAGAATTGAAACATCTTAACTCTGTTGCAGGGATGCCATTTATCCCACCYCCTTCCCCTCTAAAAGTCCCTACAAAAACATAACAATCTCAAGAAACCATTGTGGAGGGTGGAAGGCGGTAAAGCCTCTTCATAGTAAACTCATTAAATTCTTTACAGAAAGAGGCCATGTCAAGAAGGAAATCACAAAAGGGGTCAAAAAACTGTATSATGCTATCCCACTCACCCTTTTTTTAAAAGCTGAGGCTGAATATCATATGTAATTAAGAGGTGGTAAGGTGTTAACCAGATGAATACTTTGGTATCTACTGTTTTAGATGACAGAAAATAAATCGTGCCAATTATCTGCATTCATTCTCAGTACAGAGCTTCCCCTTACCAACGGCTACACCTCAGAACTAAAGGTGGAGGCATAAGATACTGCAATCACCACTCCCTCATACTTTCTTAAGAGTACCCATTTTTAACAGAAATGGTCTGTATGATACTGGAAAACCATGAGGTCTTTTTAAAAAAAACAAAAGTTTATCAAGCAGGATAGCTGGGTAGAACTGCACTTCAAGTACCTTCTTAGGCAGCAGTAGAAAACAAAAACAGGAAATCAACATTCCAAGAAACTTCTTGCATGCCCCAACTTAATACCAAACAAGTTGAACAAAAGTTTCATTTGCTTACTAACAGGTGCCATCTGAACACAGCTGCAGTGCAGTAAGTTACGTGGGAAGTTTGATGAAGGTCAGGAGATTGCTTGATGTTTCATTTCCACTTGGCAATAACCAGAAGCTGCCTGGAAAAAGAGTGCCCTGGAAGGGAACTCAGTGCTGAACAGCTTCTCACCTTCCACAGCTAATTTATACCTGAAAGGTCCTAACCAACAGTCACTGAAGTGTTCCTGATGCCATTTACTCCATTTCTCTTTTCTAAAATTTGTTTCCAACATTATAATGAAGAATTCATTGCTTGATTTGCTAACAGGAACTTGTATCTTTAAGGTTTCAAGTATTAAGAGCAACTCCAAAGAAACTCAGCACACATACATTTCTAAACAACTCATCCATATCATATTGGTTATTGATATAGATTTGCAAATGCCTGTAACTTACAGGGAATTTGAAACGCACAGGAACCAAGCGTGTTCCCATTGACCTGCCATTGCCAATACAAGAGCTGGTATTACATGTGTTGCTTCTGAAGAAGCTGATCATGCTGAACTGGCATCAAACACTTTTCTGGCAAAGAGATGTTGTCCATGACAACACATGTCCACCAACCATCCACAGCTGCCTCATCATCGCTCCTTACAGGAAATGTCTGGTCTCACAGAAGACCAGGAAGGCACTGGCACTGCCCCTGCAGCGACTCAGGAGGAGTTATCAGCTGCTGGCTCCTTTGGAGGGACTTAAAACACTCTGAGCCGTTCATCTGTACCCAGGTACATAACATTGATGTATATCAGCAGCACCACCAGGTGATTTCAAAATTTCATTTTGGTGACTGTTTTTACTACCATCTTCTCAGCAAATAAATAATTAATTAATAATTTTTTTTWAAAAAATCGGGAACAGCCAAGCACTGTTTATTTATGTGAAGAAACATTTCAAACAAGAAAAATCTCAGAAGAAATGTCTAGTCTTATCTGCTGTTTATAGACTCACATCTTACCCCCTCTCTCCTGCTTTACTAGTCTCCAGCGCACATGCCACACCTCTGGACATGTGGTAGCACGATCCTTAGGATAATATGAAACTCTCTAAAGTCCCGTGTCTTACTATGACTCAAAACCTGTTAGAACTACAAAATCTGGCAACAAAATTCCTTTCTGAGGCATTCTGTTCTCTTTCTTTCTGAGAAGGGAAATGCTTCCAGTTAGTCAACAACAGAAGCACCTGAAATGGTCTCCACCATTCCCAATGCATCTAATCCTCCTGGATTGCTTTCAGTGGTAAGGTGCTCTTTACCCAGAATGTAGTTATGACAGAGATTCCATCAAAGTGAGCAGAATGATGCATCACAGATTCCATGGGTGACTGCAGACCAGTATGTGTGACATTGTGCTTAAGTGACATAATTTTTGTGCAGTATTGCTTTGATAAGCAAATAAAAAGACATAGGATATAAAGGTCTGCTACAGAACTTCAATCCTTCCCTGGAACTTCAGCAATAAAGATAATTCACCATTTTACTGCTTTAGTCATCGAATTTTATTACACTTTTGCTAGCATGAATGTTTTTTTCTCTCTAACACTCTGGCACTCAGTGATTTGTAAGGTCTCTGTGTTCAGCTTTGAGCAAAAAAAAGGTGCAAATGTTAATACCTGCTACAGTCATTCCTCTCTACTCCCTCTTTCCCTGTGCCTGAGACTTTCAGAGCCTAAAATATATTTAACAAATTGAAGAAAAGCATTTGTAAGACATGGGCTGCTCTGAACAGCCACACACTAAAAACATCAGGTAGATAAACTTGGGGCTACAGTCCCAACACTTTGCCTCTACAGTAAAGGCATCAGCTTTCTGTTTTCAGCAGCAGAATTTTTGTCTTTGGGGTTTATTTCTCTCCCTCTTTCCCAGTCTAATGCTTCTTTTAATTGCACTTGAGTGGATACTTTCTCTTCTCTTTTTTTCCTTTCTTCTTTTCTTTTCTTTTCTTTTTTTTCTTTTCTTTTCTTTTCTTCTTTTCTCTTTTCCAGGAGACCTTTTTCCCTTCTAGACAGCATCAGAGGAGTCATAAGATCTGGTATTCAAACCTAAAATTGATGAAGTGCAGGCAGTGTGAACCCAACTGCATATCCAGCCACACATTTTTAATTTCATATGTATGATCACACACCACTGTCATTGTATAAAGTGGAACACAGGCATTTTGAGAGTAAATTTAAGATGTGGCCCTTCAGTTAAGTAGATGTGCCAAGTCAAAAGTCAGGTTGGAAAGCAGCAGGCCAATATGATGTGACATTTCACCTTTCCCTCTCTGCAATCTTCCCCTATTCATGCATTAAAGGTTTATGTAACTGGATTTCAACATTACATAACATGTATGAACACATAACAGCGTTCACAGCTGAATCAAGTAAGTGCATGCATTACCAATGGTCTAACAGTAATTTTCTAATGGTTTTAGAGTTAAAAGCTCTGGAGTCCAACTTTAATGATGATTACCTGCAGAACACAGGAAAACACAACCTCTTTATGTCTCACTCCATCTGCCGTTTAAAAAAGTGGGGTGAAATGATGTCAACTCCACTTTAAGTCTTATCATGGCAGTTAAATTGCTATTTGTGAATTATATTAAGAGCTTCAAGATAAGATGTTTCAATTAAACTTGTTAAACAGCCACATTCAACACATCATCATTTGTCTGTATATCTGCTCTRTTACTCATCCAAAGAGCAGTGATTTGCACAAGTTCACAGTGCATAAAAGCTCCTGGCATGAGATCCAAAAAACCTCAGAAGGCTGGAAGTAACTCTTTTTCAAGACACACCAGATCCCAGGTTTGTATGACCATCAAAATACATGCACATATCTGTATCGATTCACATTTATTTACTACATTTCTAGCACCACACAAGCTCTCTTACCTACTCTCAAACACTGCACAATCCAGAAAAAAATTACTACAGGAAGCAGCTTCATCTTCCACTGATGCTGAACTACATGACCCTGGTCTTCGGGGAATTCATTAAATCTTGTAAGCAAACAGTGTTTTATTTGAGCAAGGGTAGCGATGGAGGGCATCCCACACACAGCTGTGTGTACATGGAGACAGATACACACTGTGAGTAGAGTGAGATCTAGGAACACTTTTAAGATTCCGCAAATTATTACTTATTAATTTTCCACAGATCAGAAGAGTTTATGAAAAGTATGTTCTTCTCCTTACCTAACCTCCTACTCAACGTTCACCTCTTAATTCAATTTAYACTATTTTTAAGCATCTCCCAAGGTACATTCCATGGCATCTYGCAAGATCAGAAAATATAGACTAAATAATGTCATGAACCAACAGACTTAAAACTAAGTCAGTGAGAAAAATAAAATCAACATTTTGGGCAGCCCACTAGCAGAGGAAAGTTCACTAAGACTGACGCCTTCTCTTTCATACCACATTTTTACCACTTCAGAAAAATATTGCCCACCTTTGGTTACAGCCAAGGCTAACTCATGTTTCAGTAACTAAACTGGGCTTTCAGAATTCTCTAATATGCCAACTAAAAAGAAAAACAGGCCCTAAAGCCCCATAAATTACATGTACTAACAACACCACCATCTTAACGATGAGTAAAAGCTAAAGCATTTAGTACATACTTTTTGTCTCCTCTTTAGTGTATCTAAGTACATAGGATATTGCAAAACCATTTCAATAAAACTCTGATTTCACTGCCATAATATAATTTATCTAGCCATCCTTTCTGCCAATTTTTAAAGCTTAAGAAAAAAACCCACTAATAAAACTTTACCCTATTGTCCTTCAGTATTTGAGATACTTAAAAATCCAATCTTTGTTTTTAACTAAAAGATACAGAAATATGAACAAAAAGAAAAATCCACAAYAGATGTTGTGAATTGAAAATCAGTTAATCAGAACTACACCTGAAGCATCTTAGTAAGCAAAAAGGAGCCTTGGACTCTCATATCACTCCCCCCTTCTTCTGCCCCCAAACCCAAATTAGCCAGAACATAGTCTTTTGCTGCTAAATTGCCAATCCAAATCCATCTTTAATTGGTCATAACTGAAATGAATTGTCACTTCGAAGGTTTTTTAGATTATGGTAAAGAAATCTGAGGTCCAAGTCTAGCTCCTGGAGCAAAGGTGACCACAACATGGCCCTTGACAACTGATCCAACTTGGCAAATTCCTTTCCTGGCTGATTCACAAGTACAAGAATAAATGGATATGAAAGAGGAAGCACCTTCGAGCTTCTGCAGGCAGCAGCAATTGTGCCTTGCTGAAGAGCTCTGACGAAATGTGCAGGCACGGCATGTAGACTTGTTACTTAAAACTCCTTTGCTATCGGAGGGCATCCAACTCTGAAGATACCAACACGGCAGTATTCATGCACCCTACATGTTCTTCAAAAGAAATGTTCAAATCACACATGGGTCTGTGAACAGCCGAACTAGTGACATTTGATTTGACCCAGAGCTTTCTGGTTCAGTAAGATGCAAGCACTAGAAAAGAGTTCTTCCAGTAGCGGAAGCATCCATGGCATCCCCTTCTTGCCCAGACTCTGGTGCTGATTAGGAATGGGGCTCTTCCTGCAACTTTTCATTCAATGGGCTTACTAGGTCTGTCTTTCACCTGCTTCTCACTTTTGAAGAAACCATTCCACCTCTAAGACCTGTTCCTCTTTCAGGGAATTCTTGGTTCCAAAATTGTTGTGAAGGGTGTGAAGCAGGCAAGCAAACAGGTAAATGAATGTCTACGTGTGCGTGCACCCATCCACCCACCCACCCACGCTGTTCACAGACTGTCACTGAAGCCTTGTTTCTTTGTGAATTTTAAACAGGAAAGGAATGTTTTGCAGTGGTTTGAGTCCRTAATTCTCATTTACTTTTAAGTGTCTGAAACATTAGCACAAAAAAAAATATCCAGAGCTTAGCAGCATCTGGGAAACACCACACTGTGTTWAAAAAGTAGTTTGAGCTTTGTGGAGAAGAAAAGTTGAACTTTTGTTTGTAGAGAAGAAAAGAGCTCCTGGCTTAGTGGAGATGTGTGCTCAGTTTCCCGGTCCCCCGAGAGAGCAGCTGAGCATCTCTCCCTGCAGCTGGAGAAGCCTTCTGACACTTGCTCCCTGTCTGTGCTGGACCACAGACAACACTGCTGAGCACAGAGTGCACTCTCCCACCGCAAACACTAGGACCGCAGCAGCTGTGAATCAGCTGAAAATTTAGGATGTTGAGGATCCTGTCTCTTCCCATGCAGCCCTCCTAGAGATCTGGATGCCACTGATAGAGCATGGTAAACAAAGACTCAACAGGCTCTTCTCAGCCATGAGCTCTGCCTATTCCACTTCTGTCTGCAAAACACCATGACAAAATTTAAATTCCTGCCATTCAACCTCTTCTCTTACATAAGGCATAAAGCAAACTCTTTAGTTTTGTGTTCTAGTGTAATGGGCCAAGAGACTTTGTTTATTTGGAGTTGCAATTTTACCACTAAAACAATCAGGAACTGGCAAAATCAGATTATCAATATCCAAAGTAGTATATGATCTGAACTGCTGATAAGTGGATGAAAACAGTAAGCTAAGGAATTGAAGTTACATTGCATATCCATTTGACAACTGCTAACGATACTGCTATTAAAAAAAAAAGCAGGCTCTGTGCTTTATTTATTTGTTCCTTATTTATTGATTGATTGACTGTATTTTACCTGTTTATATAAGTAAAACAGGATAGCTGTTATGTTTTAATGGCTTCATATCCTAGGGCAAATATCATTACAGAGTAAGCTCATGGGATTTGTAAGGAAGTGGTAAAATAAAAAAAAAAAAACATTTAAGTCAAGAAAATGTAGAGAGATCATAGTAAAAAAAAAAAAAAAAAAACATTTAAGTCAAGAAAATGTAGAGAGATCATAGTTCAGGGTGGGGGTGGAGGCTTATGAGTTTATAATCATCATGCAAAAGGATACATCTGCTTAATGCTAAGATCATACCATTTATTCAATGAATTTAGGAGTTCAAGGCCATGAAGGATATATGTTAAAGAGGAAGTAACTTCATGTGCCACCAGGAACATATAGTGCCAGCCCTGTTTTGTCATATTGACGCAGGCAGAGATTGCTGATAAGATAAAGTATTCTGGAATCTACCATGCCATGCTGTTGGCAACCTGCTGCATCTCCAATTTAGATGGAGATGTAAATTGTCAGGTCAAAAGATAAGCCACAGGACTACTTCTAGACGCATCTCGTTTTTGAGCAGAAGCAAAAGTGCCTGACAAAAAGAAGTGTGTAACCAGCGCCTCATACATTTTTTTTGTCTGAGCCCTTAAACTGAAAAGGAAAATTTCATTTGGAACATACTGAAAAAAAATTTGTTCACTCTTGGACAGTCACTGGCCAAAAAGCAGCACAGGTTGTGCTGGCACTGTACATCACTACTGAAACAACATAATATTTTCTGTCACGTCTTAAGCAATGATGTTCTTTCTTTTGCCTTAAGTGAGGAAATATTCTGAAAAAAACCCGAAGATTATGTTCCGCCTCTGTTTTCCCCTGAGAAAGATTTAGAGAGCAGTGTCATAACTCAATGTCCATTCTTCTCATCTGCAGATGACAGAATGGAAAATGCCACTTTATTTCAGAAATAAGCTACTTTTTTCATCTTCTGTTAGTCATTCCTGCCTGCAGGCACAAGGGTTATGGAGATGACGCCTTCAAACTCGTGTTTAGAGTACTAGTGCTTTTCCTATCTGACAAGATAATGCTTGTATACTTTGATAACTTAGGCAGCTCAATGTTCCAACAAACTAGCTGGCCCCAATGCCATGGAAGGTTTAATTCTTAAATCAAGAAGCCCAATGACTTTTATAATTTAGGTATGGACTAACATTCAAAAATATCTTTGCAGTCTACTTGTACTTTCATAAAGAGGACAACCTGACTTTGCCAATCTTTTACCACTTCAATAACCTGTCTGAAACATGTTCAAGGTTTTCTGCCTACATCAAACTAGGCCAAATCACTAGTAACAGGAGAGTGCCTTTGTTTGACTATGAAGTATTGGAAATAAAGGAATTATATAGACTTTGATTATCTTTTTATATTGCTGAGGAAAGAAAAAACAATTAGGTCAGAGACCTCCCTCAGATATTTTGATGAAATGCAGAGCTTTGACATAATTTCCAAGATCAAGCAAACATCTTTTTCCTTCTCTGCTCCAGAGGGCTATAACCTCCCACTGTTCTCTTGAGGAATGTCAGGACACAGCTCCCCTTTTGCCGATGGCATGTCTTTTATGCTACTGCCTCTTAAACACTCACTATAAGATCATGCTATTGTTTCAAGAAATTTAATTAAAACAATGACAAAATCCTCATAAGCAAGGTTGAACATTTGGTTCCCTATTCCTTTGTGAGCTTTCTTTCACATTTCTGACAGAAATCTTAACTGCCGCTTAACCAAAATGATAGTCTTACAAATTAAAACATTCAGCTCTACCAGTAGTTAGAGAGTGTCCACTTCCGCGTTTTTATAGTGTCTTTAACCCTGCTGTTACAAGATTATTTTTTTTTTAGGTTTTTCTCCTCCTTTAAGACACTCAGGAGACAGCAACTTGCTGCTGTTTACTAACAAAAAACTCCCCTCCTGAAAAATAACTCAGCCATTATATAGGTCTACTGATCCTGGACTGTACCTCTCCAGTCCCCATGCCATTTCCAGGAGAATAATGCATGTTCTGGCATACACTTTCTCAGAATTAGGACCAGTAAYGGTGATGAGAAAAGTTACTTCCAGAGTTTGGCCAGCCAGTAGAGAAGGTCCAGTAGAAGCCAAATATGTTTTGGCAGGACAGAAGAAGGTGGAAGAGGCAAATCAGTCCAGACCTTTTCTCCACTAGGTAGTTCCTCATCATTTTCAACAGCTGAGCAGACTGACATTTAGAAATACATCCACTGATCAAAACAGATAGGAAATCTACTGTATAAATACTACCCTTGTCTGGAATGACTTCAGATTCGTGATCATCAAACCAGAAGAACAAGAGGCTTCATTTCACTGTGACTTTGCTCCATGTCTTCTCGATAATGTAAGCAATGGAGCCAAGTGAAGAAAAAGCACAGAGGTGGTGGGATGTCCAGCTTCATGCAGGTTTGAAATGGAAATACATGCATACATGGGAAAATACTGGCGTGCCAACACCAAGGTAGAGGAGTGACCTAGGGACATCTGCAGCTCTTGAATTCACAAAGGCATTACTGTGAGGACTTCAACGAATCAGTTGATACTGTATCCTGGAGTCCTTTAACCTTGCTATGGAAAAAAGAGTAGCGGTAGCCAAGCAGGTGGATGCAAGAATATGATGCTCTTTTAAAGGTGGTGTAACAAAAGCAACTGTTGTTTTAGCTGGAGGTTTTTTTTCCTTCCACTYTGTTTTTTTCCTATTACTATTTTTATTACTACTTGTCAGACTACTTGTCTGAAATACATTATGAGGCTTAATTTTTTAAGGAATATACAGCATGCTGGGAATCTGCGATAGAAGACACTCTACACAGGCCAACTATCATAATTATGCTATGATTTTACGCCCAGCAGGAAACTTATGATTTACCACCCAGGAACAAAGCTAAAGAAATGATCTAAGGTAGCCAATTAAAGTTTTCATAAAGAAACCCTCATCTATTCTCAAAACCCCAAAATCTCCTTTTATAGCACAATCCTCTTAGCACTTATCTCTCCCTTCCTCATTAATCCAGTTTCACCTAGCTGGCACCGACACATGCAGAGACGGGGAGGGAGATACACACACATATATACACACTTTTCTCCTTCTGTTCTTCTTGACCTTTCTGATTCGGTTCAGCATTTATACTAGCCCACCTGTCTGGCCAATCTCCCCTGCAACGTGCCCTTCAAGATGAAAAACATAGTTTGATAAGGCTTGGTGACAAACCTTGCAGAGAGCAAGCGTGCGAGCAAAAGGGAGAGAAAGCGCTGAGGGAAATCGCTCCTAACCAGGATCTGCTGCTGCACAGCTAATCAGGCAGGTATTCAGTTGTTCACTCCTGCAGACTTGCTTAGCATAGAAATAGGCTGTCTGCCCAGGAAGATGAGGTAATGTCTAGGTTTAATGCCAATCTCTGTAACTGGCAGGACACATCGGGTAAATATTTCTGCTGCAGGAGACCACATTAATTTGATTTTGCTACCAATTTTCATTATTGTTATTATTTCTATTGCTATGAATATGCATGAGTTTACCTGCTAATGCTGAGGATGGAGGGGGCACGGGGCTCCAGGTGAGGCAGCCTTCATGCTGCAGCACTATTCTCCCCCCTCGCACTCCTCCCCACACTCATTGCTGCCTCCACTTTGTCCTTTCTTGATGAAGGATCAGGCATTTGTCTGCTCAATTATCTTCTCTAGTCCATTTATGTAGTATTAGATCCCCCTTTTCACTCACAGCACAYGTTTTTTCACTCCTTATTGTACCACAAAACCCACCTTCCATTCGGTACTGCAATACTGTGGTCATCCACAAGTGCTTCTCATGCAGGCACTGCTTTACCTGCATATTAACACAGCCAGCTCTACTCTCAAACTGTCAAAAACTAACAAAACCTCTATCAAACAAAACTTCTCACAGAACACTGCCTAGCAAATAGCCTGATGGGTCTTTTCATCCTCTTTGCTCTCTTCCCAAGCAGAAAAGATCTTGAAAGGTCAAAGTGAAAACATAAACAAGAAGTGTGGGTCAGTCTGTGCAACCCAGGGCTTCACAAACATAGACAGAGCTCTAAAACTTAAGAGGTGTTTAAAGTAAGTCAAGAGCATGAAAGCCTGCAAACAGTAGCAAGAGAGAAGTGGAACAATCCTGTAGGAGCAACAACATGAACGAATTATCCATGACATGGCGGCTCCAAAATGAGCAAAGAGATGTGGGGAAAGGTTTCATGAAAAGAGAGGACATCTGAGCACAGGGTTGCAAACTAAGAATTCCCCAAAGTGACTAATTCTTGGCCCTAATCATGCTCTTATTTCACTATCAGTTAGACCAAAACCAACCATCAGTTCCTTAAAAAAATAAATTCCCCCAAACTTTGCCCAATATACCACATTTTCAGTTTCTAGATCATTTGCTTTTGAGCTCTACAGTGTACTTGAAAACAATATCCTGAGGATACAACAGTGCTGCTTGTAGGCTCGTATTTGCTTAGAAACAGAGACAAGGGCAAAAATTTGTTTTTGGCAAATATAAAAATATTCAGTGTCTTAATGTTGCCTTTATTCAACTGTAAAAGCCTCCAATTTCAATACAAACAGGCATTTTCCTCCTTTTTCATTAAGTCTCTCCAGAAGAGCAGATTCCAACCACCTAAATACTATCCATGTCAACTTTACATCAGGTTTCTCAGCATAATGGGTACAATCACACTTTTGAAGCTACCACACTCCAAGACAGTTCCATGCAAACTTGTTCCTTCTGGAGACACTGTGACAGAATGGGGCTCAGGCAGAACACCCCTCTCTTCTAAGGGGGTCTGTCAGCCGCAGCTGCAGGACACGCTCACATTATGACCAGTTCCCTGGTCAGAACCAGTTTGCAAGTCCCCAGTTCAGCTCTGCCATGCAGATGGTTGCATCCTCCTTTCCAAAATACTCATTTATATTCGATTGTTGTGCACAATTGTAAGAAAGTTGGGTAAAATCAAATACGGCCATTTTCTTCTGTTCAGAAGTTTAATGTGTTTAAAACAATCTTCTCAGTATTAAGCCTGATCAAAATCTTTGAAAACTGCTAGCAAATCGCTTGCATTAAAACTACATTTTTTCCTTTGTCCCACTTTCATCTCTTGAATGTCAGCACATATTTTAAATCATATAGCATCAAAGAGGGTGAGGATATGTTTGAGTTCATTCTTTTACCTTTGATACCTGTATATAGATGAGCATTTCAGTTTAAAATCTGTTACCACTTGTGATCAGCATCCACACACTGAAGACCACACTCCAGCTCTTCCCTTCATTCCTTCATGCTTCAGGACATGTCATCTATGTTCAAACTACACTGTTCCGTTTGGTTCCACCATAACCACTCCTTGCACCAGATTTAATATTTAAAATACATGTTCTACCAGATGAAAGTAGTATACTGGCTTCTGTGGGGTTCAGACAATCCAGGGCAGATATAATACAGACCCATTTTTACTACATACACCTATTTCAAACAAGTTCTTTGTAGCTTCTGCTGAAGAAAACTGTTCAGGCATCACAGTTACATCGCAAATTTGTTCCTGGTTCATCACTACCAGCGATTCAAAAACATGAGAGGAACATTTTATGTAAAGAAAGAATAAAATCTGCATGAAGAGGAGAGGCGGAAAGTGTCAGGGTTTCTTCCAGTCAACTCTTTATGGCAAACAGCGAGGAGAACTGAAATGGAAGGAACTTATATAAATCGTGTGACCGAAGAGAGGCACGTGTTCTTTCCTCTCACGTGTGCCTGGATACCAGAGATATCTGACAAACCTGAGACAGAGAATGAACCAGGGACCTTTGTCAGAACTAGAAAGGAACGTGACTCTGTTTGGTAAGAATGTGGTGACTATTCCCAAGCTGACTACAAGCCAGAGCATGAAGAAAGAAGCCCATTTTCAGTATTAGGGATGGGCAGGCACAGAAATCCAGCTTGGAAGGAAAAATGTCTCCCCTCATGATGAAGAAAAGCACAGCTAAAATGAAATCTGTAAGCTTGGTGATACTGGGACCTCGACTCTTTGCCTAACAAGCCTCAGCTACTTGAGCTGACAAGGCAAAGGTAATAGATGTGCCCTGCACACTGCTTTTCCTGATAGGAATATGTTTTCATGTTGCATATTCAACTGAGGCCATGCCCCGGCAAAAAAAGACCAGCATGGCGTTGACAGGTGACACATTAAAATAAATTTTCAATATTTTGTAGCAGAAAAATATGTCTGCTAAGGGAAAGGCTGGATATGCCGGCTGCAAAACAGTAATGGTATCCAAGTCTTGGACATTACCAGATTGCACTGTATACCAAAGTGCTAACACACGTCCTCGCCTGCTTCTATTTGCTGCCAAAAACCCAACAAAACAAGTTCTCATCTCTAGGTCCCTCAAGGTAGCATGTTTTATGAGGGACAATTTCACTTTAAAATACTGGAATTATTTTCAGCAACTCCAATTTTAAGCCATGATGTCACTGATAGACAGTAATCAAGGACAGCTGCTTTTSAGTGCCAGTACCCTGACAGGTTGATGATACCTCAGTTTTATGCCCTGAAGTCCCTCATTCTCTTCTTCTGTATGAAAGCTCCCTCAAGAGGTTCTTAGCAGAGATTTAGCCACTTTCCGTTCCCATGCTAGAGACAAAGTCTCATGACAAGGTAAAAAGACACAATTCTGACAAGATTCCTGCTGCAACACTTGGCCTWCCAAAGGATGCCCAGGCTCAATAAATTTTTCTAATTATGTCAGCAATAAGACCATGTTTCCATGAGTGTTTCTGATTTTATTTTTTAATAAAACTATAACAGCTTTGTATCACTTAAAAAAAMCCAAAAAGGCAAGGAGAAAAAGATGGAAAAATGAGTGTCCCAGACAGAAACCAGCTCTGTGGAGAGTTAACACTGCACTGAAACAGGCCAAGTTTGAAAAAAMCACTGCCCTCGGGGTGTCCTGCCAAGCAGAGGAAAGACAGCAGGTCAGATTGGTGGGCATGCCAAATTCTCCATGACACAAAGTAAGTGGCACTTTGTGGATGCAAGCAGCCGGAGCAGGAAAGCCATGGTCGGGTCTCTGGGATCACTGGGGCAGCTGCGACAATCAGATGAGGTGGCAAACATCAGGGTGCCTTTAGGATACAAGAAAAACAAAAGGGTCTCTCTTCTTTACCACTACATGGGAACTCACAGCAGTGCTCCGCAGCTGGAAAGAAGGATCAGGCCACTTTGTCACTACTGAGCAAAGGTTTTGATAACTGAAAAGGGAGGTCTGGTGAATACAACGGGGCACAAAAAGAATCTAGTTATAAAAAAAAAACCAAAACAAGACTCAAGAGGATTTTGACAACAGGGTGTACGAAGGGCATCTACCACCAAAGTCACTCAACAAATCTCACACGTACCTCTAGGCTGATGTGAACTTTACACTCTTCCCTCCAAGCTGCTGAAGAAATTCTCCCAAACCCCCTCAAGTGGTGACAAGTACTCTTATTCCTGCTGGCTGCCAAACCTCCTTCCTCCCCCAACCTGTTAGAGTAGCAATGCGGGAAGAAGATAAAAGGGGAGGAAATAAAAGAGCCTCTAACATGGTTTTCCTGGATCAAAATCACTGAAGACCAGGTGGATGGATCTTTCCTAAGAAGCTTCTGTGTAATTGAAATATCTYTTATTTGCCATGTTCTAATTATGCATCATAACCATGGGAATACAAAAAATATTTGGCTTTCCTTCAACTCAAACCAAAACCAGGCAGTTGAGAATAGCGATTAAGTGAATAACAAACAAAAAAAAGTGGGGTTTTTTATTTAGTATTTAAAACTTTTCCAACATATGTTGTCTTGTAAAAAATATGTGAAATTCAAAACTTAAAAAAATTCTGAAATGAAATGTTTTGACAACTTAAAAATTGAAATACTGGAATACTTCCCTAAAAAAATTATTTACCGAGTGTGGCAGAAATTTTTTACAAGGTTGAATTAGCTCTAAACTGTGTTTCTCAGCAAGCTTATATGTCACGTGCTCTGTGGTTCACACTCCTGTACAGTTTAGCTTCTCAGTCCATCTTCAAGAGGAATTTTGCACCAGCAGGTCACACTACATAAAAGCCCAGAGATCCATGAGAAAACTTTTATTGAGACTGGCCTGTTGCCTTTCAGAACATAAAGACATCATTCAATTCCCACTGATGTTAGCACAAAAAATCCAAAATTCAAATTGTTTCTTAATTTGTTAACTAACTTTGTGGCAACTTCAAATACCAAACACGAGATATTTCCTAATTGCTTCCTTCACAGAAAGCCACACATTTTGTTTAACGCTGAGGTTTTGTGAAAGCAAACAAACTGGTTGTCTATCCATCTTAGAAATCCTACTACCCAATCTATCTCCACATATCCTTGATGGCAAACTCGTGAGTAGGTTTCTCTGGGATGCCCCGAATCAGGAGCAAGATTCTGATTTTGAGAGGTTTCTTCACATGTCTCTACCATGTGGATTTCCAGGACTTTCAAAATTACCATTTATTACTTCTTAAAGAAAATGCCTTGATTGCTTCCTCACCATGTACTCCCGGCCCCTCTTTTGTGTTCCTCTGTTGTACCCTCTGGGTAGCRGACAAGCAAGAAAAAGCATTGCAGACATTTTCACATAGCTAATCTTTATGAACCATCAGTGTTTCTGACAAGCCATTACCTACAAACTATGGCTATTACCAGAGGAAAGACATTTTTCAGCTACTTACATGGATACAGAAACAGCTTTAAAAAACCCTGACACGAACATTGTGTGCATCACTCCAAAACTTTACGCAAGCCTGTATCATCCCCCAGCAACCTTAAGTCTCCATGGAATAATTTTTCTTTTTGTTCTGCTTCAAGTCTTCTAGTTGGTACACATAGGCAGTAAAACCAGGCTCTCGCCAGAAGGTGAACAAGTTAATTCACTGGAAGTAGCAAGCCTAAAGTTGTTTATTAGGCTGATAAATGCAAAACATTTGTTTTCTGAAACCAGTAAAAAACAAACAGTAATTTTTTTGTCAACATGGAACTCTAATTTTCCAAGGGGCATTGACAGCCATACCTTGAATTGATTATCCTTGCACTAATGAATTAACTTAAAAGGTGTGATAGGAATTAATACTAGATTATTTTAGCCCTTTCTCCAATTCCTTTTGTCCTTCCACAGATCTATGTGCTCTCCCTTGCTCGTTGCCTGCAGGTAACACGTAGCAAATGACGGCCATAGTGACGAGCTGCCACCAGGAAAATAATGGCTTCAGCAGAACCAGCCCGACTGATTTGGCACCATTTCAGCTCAGTGAAGATCATATGAAGAAAAAATGTGAATGATGATTTCAACCACCCACCCGTGCCCACTCGTGACACTGTTTGCTCACACTACCCACGCCGCAATGCGCGGATCGGTTCCAAATTACCACCTCTGAGAGAAAGCGCCAAGTGGAAAGTTCCCTAACTGTTCCAGAACAGTGTGGTTTAGCRTCAAAATACCCCCGCGTTCAACAGTACCTTCCTCATTCCTGACCACATTTATTTCCTATACAGTTATAGACTATTCATATTTTATACATATATTTTCCATAACAGCTCACGGTACCATCCCTTCTCTAGAATCTTTAGTGGAACTCGGGATACGACATGAGGAGCAGAGAGATTTGTTGTATTAAAGTCTAGTTTAGCCTTGCGAAGTTATCACCATTGAGCTGAGATGGCTAAAGCAGAGTCAGGCTTTCATCTGGTGGAAAGGCACCAAAATTTACTCCTTAGATACAGCACATTGTAGGCTGCTCGTAAGTCTCAGGTCTTTTACTACTATGATATCTGTTTATTAAACCCATTTTTTAATACAGTGAACTCATTAACGTTTTCATTTAAAATAAAATGGTTTCCACTGACAACAATCTACCCTGTATTCTTGACACTCAAACTGCTGTAGCCCTTAGGACCAGAACTGGAGTTTCTTCAGCCTCTCCGACATCTGCAACATCCCCAAATAACAGATCACTGTTGTTTGGGGGTTTTATTTCACTTTGGGATATTCAGGAGAACACAGACAAGGGTTTTTATTTCCCATTTTCACTGAATATACATTTTCAYGTCAGCCAAAGTGAAAGCTAACACAGTTGGAATATACTAAATGTCAATATTTAATCTGGCCTTTCCTTTCCAATTTTTTAAACCACAATGCATCATCTCAGCATGATTAATAACAACTCTTCTGTTGCTTTCCCTGAACCAACCTGAGGCATTTTTGTTGCTAGGTAATGTTTTGTTGTGAGCTGTCCTCCCAACTGTAGGAAAGATTAAGAGATCTCAGATGGAACCAAAGACAGCATGCCAGTAATCACAGCTGAAAGACGCTTGCACTTGACATCTTGAGATGGGAACAACATGTCTATTGTTTGGAGCCATCAGTCCTTTGCTATAATGCATGACAGACAAAACCACTTACCTTGTCAAGAATTGGGAACCTTGTCAAGAAGTCATTTGTACTGATTGGATAAACAAAAGGGGAATCTGGAGAAGCAGGTTCATAAAAGAAACAGAATGTCCTAGAAATGGCCCATATTCACCATTACATTCCGGAGCAGAAAGGAGCTCTCCATCTACTTTAACTGGTCCCAGGAGGATCCAATACTCATAACGAAATCTTGCATTGGCCTCAAGCTTCCACAGCAGCTTTTATAAGAATACAATGCGCTGCTGCCAAGGGAGTGGGCTTAGCCAGAGAAAAGAGAGTTTTGGCCAAGACATTCCTCCATCTGACTAATCCTTGGCTTTCCAAGAGCCTGTTGGATGCACTGGCAGCCGATTCAAAAAGCCTAACACCTTTTTAGTCCCAATCTATATGAGATAATATTTCAGCAGCCCCAAATCAGACAAACATGCAGTCATGCTGCATACTTCCTCCAGACTTTAACTATTTCTTTGCCTGACCAGRGAGTTTATTCTAAAACACTTACTTTTTTTTTTTTGCAAGGATCAGCATTCTTATTAACATATTTACAAAAATACACAGCCATATCTCTGAGTTCCCCAGCAATACCCTTGGCAGAAATAAAGCAAGCCAGACTGATAGAAGAGTTATACTCCAAAATTACCGTGCTGTATTCTTTGCCAAAGGGTAATTTGTCAATGCAGTTGACAAATTGAAAAAGGGGAACGTTTTTAATGCCAGCCCCAGCAAACAGCAGAAGTGAAAAACAATGCTCAATCCCTTACTGAAAATATCACTGTATAGCCTGTAAGATAAGGAAGGGAAATATAAAGGAAGAAAAAGAAATCACTGCACTGAGGAACCTAACTCCCTAATCTTATATTCTTTAAGACTATCCGAGTGAAGAGAAACACAGTTTGCTTTTTCCCAGTTAACAAGCTATTTGCGCATTCTGGTGGCACCAAGGCTCCCATCAGAGATCCTTTTGTGCTAGGCACTGTAAAAACACTTACTGAAAGGATAGACAGCCCCAATGGCTTTATTATCTAGAATAAATAAATTACCATGACTTACAAATGAGTCTTCTAGTAGGGTGGGTAATTAAACCCTGGAACAGGTTGCCAGGTGGTACTCAACATCACATGGAGTCTTGAAYACTGTATTTCTCTCTAAAAAATATGCTTTCAACTAACTTACAGTAAAAACTAGAGGCCTAACTCTTAACAGAGAAGGTCAAGCTTAATAATTACAGTGATCAGTTCTGCCCCTTTAATCCATGAATCCCTCGTACTCAATCTCTTATTGTACTAAACCAAAGGCAGATAATTAACAGTACCACACTCAGCTGCTACTAATACTCACTGTTCTGCATAAGGCAACAATGACAAACACAGTTCAGACCTTTGGTCACCAGGCAGATTCCTCCCAGCTGTGCATCCCAGTTTATTTTCTTCTGCAAACCGGAGCAGTCCTCCAAAGTGCTGTGCCATAGCAAGAGTCACTGGGTAGGATGGAACAATATTCCACGGTAATGCAGATAATTTTACTTTTTCAGTGTTTAATCTTGTGTGTGTTATGGCTGTACCTGGTTATGTTGGCAGCATCTCCCCAGATCTGGAACACTAAAGGAATTTTCCTGCAGTGGTCTAATGACACTTTTGCGTCCTTTTTTAACATAGTCTGTGAATCACTGGGTTCAAGCCTGTATCTCAGCTTATCCACATGCACATATGAAAGTTGTGATGTGATCTCTGTTCTGACTTCTTCTCTGAATGTGGCATGCAACAATTTATTCCAAATAACACTCCTGGGGTCAATATTATGAAGAGCATATACATGCAATTCCAAGGCCTTTTGCATCCTCAGATTAGTCAATCTAATGAAGTCCTTTAGGCTCTAAATTCTATGAGGTTGACAAAATGGCTTCTCCATGGACAAAGAGCACCAAACCCATTCTTTTCTACCATATGTAACTCTTACTTTCAGTTTAATTAATAGTAAACCACTTCATCTTCGTTATATATCTCACTGTGTCTATGCAACTGCCTTGGCTACTTGGAAGCACTAAGCTACTTGTCCCTAGTGACTTCTTAATGAGCTGCATTCTCCTACTGCATGTCTGAGAGCTTCTCTCCCTTTATTCKCTCCCTTTATAATTTACAGACCCATGTGCACGGGTGGTCATAAACAATGCGCTACATCTATACATTATTCATATGATAACACCATATTAACCAAACTCACAAATGCTGAGCAACCTTAAAATAAAAYGGATTCCTTCAAAACAGCGTTCTCACGAATTAATACAAATCTCTGTGAAACATTTCACTCCCGTAGGCCCCCAAAACCTTTCTGGACCACAGCAGAGGAAAAGCTGCAATATGGCCTTCAAGATTATACTGGGTTTTGTTATTGCARCTTTAAGAAAACTGGCAGACTTGCTTGCCACATCCCACACCCTTCCCACATCCCTGCCAGTTGTCTTGAAGAGTGAAGTCAAATTAACCTTAAAAACCTGAAGTAGTTGGCCAGCAGCTGTGGAAATACTAAAAACAAGGAATGGTAGAGCCAGCCAAATCACTTCATTTCCTCAGGCAACAGCGAAGAGAAAATGGAATAGGTAAAAACCTTTAGGACCCGGGGGACTTTGGGTATATATATTTGTGCTTGAGGGTGAAATACTCCCTTCCTGAATCAGGGAAGGGAAATAGATAAGAGAAGTTGGTGTTTTAGGTTAAAAGAACATCGAAACCCCAAGAAAACCCACCACACTCAAAATTTAGCAGTTTTTCCTTCTTTGCTTGAAAGTCGTTGACCAAGTATGACTTTTATTATGCTCCTATTCTAGTTTGAATTCCAGACACAATACAAAGCACAGAGAAAACAAACTCACTCCTATCAAAGAAAAACAAAACCAAAACCCACCAACTCCCATAACCACCACTTTTCAAAACAGCTCTCCTTATAAAACATTAAGAGAAGAATCATTTGTGTCCAAATGCCATTTGAACTGGCATCACCACCCAGAAACACTGCGCGGTATAATCAATAAGACAGATTCTAACCTTTGGCGATATCTTAATCATCACAACCATCCATGGTTATCAGCTCAAATTATGTGTCCGCCCCTGAAACATTCTTCAAGGAGAGTTTAGTGTTCTGGCACTAGTTTTAGGGCATGTATTTTATGATATAACAAGTAGCTACAAGTCTAAGAGGACCACAAGGTTTCCAAAATGGCACAAGCATGCCACCCTCCTATAAAATACAATAAAAATCTACATCASATCAGTGCAGGGGCTAAAGTTTTATGCAGAGCAGACATCTGCTGGCAAATCACCATCATCACAGATCCTGGYTGAACACTSCAGCAGGAACATCCTAGGTGCTATTTGTCCCACAGGGTTTGTGCTGGTTTCAAGCCTGAGAAAGTTCCATCAAATAGCAGCTTTGCCTCAAAACCAAAAACCAACCCAAACCAGTCCACCCTACATTGATACTCAGGACAGCTACAGCTGAGCTACGCAGCCTCTCCCACTGGTCCAGAGAGAAGCAAGGGGCAAGACCAGACAGCTCTGGAGAGGGAACCTTCAGGACAGCCGAGGCACTCTCCACAGGAGTGCAATTATCCCGATCTGACTCATCTCATGTCTGCAGCTCAGCCGCTTGCACTGCACTTTACTGTAACTGCCATCTTAAAAAAGCCCCACCAAACCAAACCAAACAAACCCCCTTTCAGCTGCAGATAGGCATCATCTGCTTAATATAATCATATCACTCCTTTCCAAACTCGAGAGATGAAAGGCTTCTCCTTCCAAAAGCTGTGAGACAGCAAATTAAACATTGTGATAAAAGAAGTTTCCGATCAGCAGGTGCCTCCTGTGCTGGCAGCAGGCGAAGATACTCCTGTCTGTCAGCAAACACAGCGGCCCCCAAACAATGAGGGCTCCCACCCTGGGGGCTCTGCCAGAAACACTATCACCACCAGTATCAAGTAGCTGACAGCACACAGCGTTATGTGCGCACAGATTGCCCGAAGGTCACCGAACATTTACCTTATGGTTAAAAGCCAAAATGAGATTATCCCCATGGATGCCACCTAATAAACACACACACCAAGCTGCAAGGGATGCCAACGTGTCTGGARCGATAACCACCCGCAATGCTTGCACAGGCTGGCAGGAGGGAAGCATGAAGAAGGCGTCTGCCATGCTTGCACAGTCCCCCTTGGGAGGAAGTCTAGGCAYCCCCTTTGTGAGCTTTATGGCCCACACATTGTGCTTTGCTTTTTAAAGCCTTGCCCTGGGCACAGGCCAAGTGGCACCACCTGAACTGCCTCAGTGTACCAAAGTACTGGGACTTTGTTAGGTGGGTATTTCAGCTGAGGTCTGCAGATTGGCACAAGAGTTATTAYACAGAAGATCTATGCAGCAAACATCTAAAATGTGGGCAGTCCTCAGAAAAACAACATTGCTCTCAGAGAGAGCACTGCACAAGAGCTCACCTTGCACAGTCTCCAAAGGTATTATTCTTAAAAAAAAAAAAAAGAGAGAGAAAGGAAAAAAATTTCATCAAACTAAGAGGAAAAGCATACAGAAACTATGGAGAAAGGGCTGAAATGAGATAGTTTGGTGTTTTCTTCATTTTGCACTTGCAAACATAATTTGTACAATGATGCATGTACATAATAAATAAATAACAAGCGGATGCCATGCCAAGGAGAGATACTACTCCACAGGAATTCAACAAGTTACAACAGGGTGACAAATGATGTACTGCAAAAAACTTTCATAGACAAAACCATCCAGCACAGATCAGACGCTCAAAAAGTCCAGTCCACAAAACCTGCTGATTTCTGAATAAGGCACCATCTTGTCCTGAAACCTCCTCTTTCATCCCAACGTGCTGACAACTGAAATTCACAGGTAACTGTTGGGCAGTGACTCTACTGCCAGCAAGGAGCAGGATTTGCAGCTTGCCCTCCACCAGCTTCTCKCACTGCCCCTTCCCACCTTCTCAGGAATGGCCCACACTGCCACCCCCACCTGCTGCATCCCCGTTGGTAGGTGGGACACCAGCAACACACACCAGACACATCTAACAACTTCTACAGCCAGTCTGGGGAAGCCCTACCAGAAAAATAAATAATCCTGCTCTGGTAGCTCATGATCAGATCAGTTAAACGTGTCTAACTGCTCTTGGGAAACCCTCTCTCTTTATGAATTAATGAGAGGTAGGTTCTGAGTTGTCTGAATAATTTTAGGTGCAATCTCTCAGGTTCTCAGCAGCAATCAAAGGCAGACAGTACTGGCCCCCCCAAAAAATAAAGGTTAAAACTTTTTAGGATCATGCCCATATTATTAGCAAATGCCTTTTTAAAATAATTGGCAGTTTGAGTTTGTTGCCTCACAACATCAGGAAAACAAACGTCACACCTCACACCAACTAATAATGAGCTGACTTCACCTAGTCAGTGGACAGACATTTGTATGGCCCCAAGAATATCCCACTGTTCACCCTACACCAGCAAAAGGCACCATATGGCCTGCTAAATTGGTGTCATATCTAATTTCTGAAATTATGTAGGGCACTCTTTCAGAGAAGTAGGTCGCTGTGATATTTTGGATGCAAAGGTCTTCCACTCTTGGAGACCTGAATCAAACTTTCATGTAAGCACAGTGCTTGTTGCTATGACATAATTGCAAGCTTGTTTATGTTATGAATACTGTGTAATGAAGTCTGCATGCAGTCTCCTCTATTCTGGGATTGAAAGTACTTTGACTTATGAATTATGGCAAACATTTTCGGTCTGGGTATCTGCTGTCACAGGAACTATTTAGAAGGCAGCAGGGCAGAAAGGCGTGCACAAGGGGAAGGTGCTCAAGGACGTGATCAAAGGAACAAGAGTACTACTCAAAAAGCAAACCCACCGGAATAAAAAAKTGCATGAGATAGTATGTTCCTCAGATTCCTCCCTGCTTAAGCCAGGGCTATTCCTAGTAGCCCCCTGCCCCTCTCCAAAGTAAACTGCTAACTGTGCATCATAGGCACCGATCTGACTCAGTACATACATCAGTCTCTGAATACACATTGATTTAATTTGAGACAATACACCAAGTCATCACTATTACTTCCCTTCCCTACGGCTGGCACAGCCCCTCTAGTCCTCCCAAAGAAGCAGGGCATTACCAGAGCAGGAAACATTGGCAYAACCTTTCACAGTTAATTTGCTCTTAGACCTCAGTGCAGGAAAGCAATATTTGGGTACCTGGGAATGTATCGTAACCATAATCTCCCCACCCAAGGCGGCAAAGGGAGCAGCTCTCCTCTACACAAATGCTTTTGAGTACTGATCTGAAGTTTAGAGATATTCAGATAGGTTAACATTTTCTTTTCTAACTTGCATGSTCCCATTCCCAGAATATACATATGAAAAAGCATAATTGTCCTTCTCCAGTTGATTCCCTCACAATGGCAGTAAACACCTCAACAGGGTAACTTCACCTGTAGAGTCATGGGTGAGCCTTGGCACTGTTAGTATCCTCCTCTGACCAAGCCAGTATTTTCACTCTTCACAGAGATGCAACTTTATTTTAAATGAAGTTTCAAAAATTGTGAACTATTTCAAGTGGGTAATGGAGAAAAGGAAAAAAAAAGGAGAGTTAAAAAAGAGACGGACCAAGATAAAAGCTATTTAAATTTGATTCTATAGCTTTAAGAGATACTTTTTCAGGAGCATGGGAAGAACATCACTTGGGAGTGGAGAATTCAACACCACAGCATTAATTGCTCTACCTGAGAGCATAACAGTAATATAGCCAGGCTTCTGCTCTCAGAGTGGAGCCAAAAAAATTAATTTCATAAAACTGAGCCATGGTACAAATTTCTTTTCACAAGGAAAAAGTACTAATTTTTGTTTCCTCCAGAACTTCAGAAAGGAATTTTTCTCATATTTTCCTTGAGTTTGTAATAAAAGGCAGTGGAACTAAATATCTAGTGTCTAGGAAAAAAAGTCAGGTGTTAGAAAGGCTACAAAACTGTATAAAACAGTTTTCAAAATGGAAGTTGCAAGGAGATTAACTACATGACTCGCTCTAGTAGGGAAAAATAATTGAGGGACTAAAGCTGCATTCAAAGAGGAAAGACAAAAAAGTCGTATTATCCAAGGGCAAACCATCACTCAGAAGTACTTCAGGGCTTGGAAACCAGATTCAAACATTGCTGAATGACTCCCTCCCGGGTGCAGACAACACCATTGAAAAGCCAAACTCCAGTCACTACTTTCTCTGTAACATTACACACAACCACACGTCCCAGCACTGTCTGTGTCTCTGTAAGCCTTCCCAAAGATGCTTTTGCAGAAGAAACCTGTCTGTGCTTCAGGGCATTGAAAGTAGGGAGCCAAAACAGTGGGAAGGCTTTGAAGGACCACTGACCCTCAGGTTACATGGCCTGTGTCCCCACTRCAAGGTGGCTGTGATACAAGCCTTGGTGAACAGAAGGAGCCGTGCTCTTGGCTCTCAACCCTCCCTCCAAGAAATTAGCCCGCCTGAGGACAAAGCACCGACAAACTGCACTGAGAAAATTTTATGCATAGATGAGAGCAAAGCTAAGGGCAACACCCGAGAAACCACGTCAAGCCAGAACATGGAGTGCTCAAGAGGTTGTATCCAAATCAAAAGGAAAAAACATTTCCTCTTGCTATTCACATTTTTATAGCAGAAATAAACACACAGAGCACCTTTGACAATAGCTCCAGAATCAAGAGAAAATTGTTATGAGAGGGTGAGTAAAACAGAAAGCACTCACTGGCAGAGATTTGCATTCAGCTGGAGGAAAATCAAAACAAAATGTAGGTGCAGGGTAAGTTGAGAACTATAAGGGTGCCAGAGGTCCCCATGATGCAAGGACAGTACAATGACTGAAGTACATTTAAGAGAATACCACAAGCTTAATATTACACTATCATACTTTTTCAAAGTCAAACTAGAAAGCTATTTTACAGCAGAGTTTGTCTTTATGAATAAGACTCAGTGCCGCCTCTGGTGATTTGCATATTGTCTGCATTGTTTGCCAAATGCCATCAACAACCTCTCAAGGCCATTTAAAATTGGTAACTTGCTATATCTGTTTTAAATTAGCTGTGCAGGTGTATATGGGTTCTTTGGAAAAGTGGTTCAGCTTAAGGGGGAAGAGTAAAGCCTTTAGTAAAATAGTAATAACTGGAAGATAGACATGCATTTGAAAAAAAACACCAAGGCAAGAGAATGACCTCGAGTTGCAAGTCAGAGCAAGCTAAGTAAAGAAAGCACCAAAGTGCATTTTGCTGTCAGCCTCGATGGGCCAAATCATGAGAGGTACTGTAGCGAGTGTTTATTTGCCAGGGACAGCAGTTACACAAGGCCCCCTTCCTCTCCTGATGCCTTACGTAAGCTTCCCTGTCTAGACACAAGCTTGACTTTGACAGAACATGCTGGTCCTAAATTTTTCCCGGGACTTTCCTCACCATCTGGAAGCTACAGGGGAACAACAATACACTCAACAGTGACTCTGACTCCCCTCAGCTGCTTATATAAAAAGTCTGGGCTTTTAAAGCACTCAGTGGAGGATGAAGAGAGTAAAAATCTAACTGCTTGGATTCGATTTCTTAGTTCAGCGATATTTCCAAGAGGTTGAGCTGTCTTGCCAATATAGACAAGAATCAATATTCCTCAGTTACTTCTGCAAATAAAAAACAGAATCTGGATCAGCTTAGAAAATAAACACACAGCAAGGGAAAAAACGAAAGGAGAGGTAATAAAGGACAAGGAAACTACATGTAAGCAGGTTATAYATAAACTATTTTATATAAAACACTTTCTATACCCCACACACTTTTTCAATGCTTCTTGGCAATAACAAATGGCATTTTGTTCTCTGGAAAATAACATAGTCTAAATCAATGACATGTTGAACTCTAATACAAGAATGCACTGAAAGTAACATATGGGTTTGGTTGAGGTCACAATAATACCTTTGCTATACAAGTTAAAATAGCATCTTTTACTGGAGTTCTGAGAAAATCTGGCATCTTAATAATTGCTGAGGCAAAATGGGGGCAAAAAGAGTATCAGACATCAGGAATTGGTAGGAGTTCATGTACCAAGTTCTGTTTYCCTTTGACTCAAAACACAGAGAAAAAACAAAAAGAAAAATGGCACAGTCAACATTCATAGCCACTGAAAATTTGTTTTTTGGTAGAAAACAAACAAGAACAAGAGATAATGAAGTTGATCTCTTAGTTGAAAACACTTGGGCATCCCTTCAACTTTTGTCTGGGCATTGTTTGACCAATACTTGCCTATCCTGATCCAGTGGTCTGACATGAGCCAGCCTCTGCACAAACAGGTGCAGCAGGACTACCAATAGAAGATACAATTTTGCATACCTTAACATATTTCTAAATGCTAGCCAAAAACTCAAATCCAAACAGGTTTCTGAAAATTATCCTCAGGAGCCTGTGCAAAGCAAGGCAAATACTATTTGAGACAGGGCATAAAATAAATTTTAAAAAAGAGCAAAAAGTATGCTGTAGGTAGAAGTGCCTTGTTAGTAGAGTTCAGCAGCAATGAGGAATTGATCAAGTTGGCTGTCACCAGTGGGAACCACTATAAAGGGTTTTGGAAGAGGGACTAGGATGGGATGAAGTATTTGCTCAACTAAGGAAAAAAAAGGAAGTAAAAATGTTTAATAAGATATGTATTAAAAGATATTCAGAAACATGTTTCTTGGCAACCCTATAAACTCAAGAATTATCTGCTATGACACAGGAGGACTGAAGGAGCTGATGAAAGGTGGAACAAAAAGTATTTTATTCTTATGTATATATAATAAATAACACCCTTGGCTTTTGTAAGAAGCCAGTTAAAAATTGCTTGGCATCTCCCAAGATTCCTCCTCTTTGATCTCTCTGCCAACATGATCCATACTAAATGAAGAAGCAGAGCTTACACTATATATCTGTCAGTAAGATTCAGGAGAGGCGTTGGGAGAGGCATCAGGAAGGCACATCATGACATTTTCACCCATGTCATTTCTGCAAATTAAGGCAGAGCTTGCTATACAAGGAAGAGGAGGACAAAAAGCCATCACCTCTGTGTGAAAGAGCTGTTAAGTAATGGATGAATAATGCAGAACAATACAATTAAACAAAATGTCATTGTTCACTACATATGGGGGAGGAGGGGGTGTATAAACACATGTACACACACATGCAACTCTCCCAGTCTCAAAGAAGAAGAAAAGGGTGCAAGTGCTTTGACTGCCAACGTGAAACTTCCATCATCCACCCCAAACTAACAGTGTCCATACCAGCTGTGATTCTGGGTTCTTATAATCTCTCCATTATAGATTGAGTGATAGTCWCTGCATAGCAGTCCCAGGAGAATAAAGAAATCAGGGAAAGAAGAGTACAAGTGACCCTGTAACAGGAATGTAAACCAGCCAGCTGTGGAGACAGGGGCCCATTTGTTCTCCCTGGCAACTTCACAGCTGTAAAGTGGCCAGGGACAGTCGGTACCTGCCACCATAAGGAAATGTGGGGAAACTTATTTAAGGAACAATAAAAMTGAAGTTAAATAAATTATGGACAGACCTTAATTATTCTGCATTTAGCCAAAGAAAATGTCTGGCCATATAGCTGTTAAAAAAAAAAAAAAAAGTGATGAACTAGCGAGATCTGAATGTTCATAAGTATTAGGAGAGGGAAGTGAAAAGCCAAATATATACTGTATCAGCATCGGCTTGAACAGTGTTAAAATTGTGGCAAGTGGATAGCTTTTGAACAGCCTGCATGAGATCTCACCTCTATGTGCATTGTACAAGTGTCCACACTACAAAGCCATCAGCCCAGCTGGCACTCTGACTGTTACAGCAAAGAAGTCAATACTTCTACCTGACCCGAAGACCAAATACATAAAAGGTATTTGCTGCCGAGACACTAATGCTGGGTGAGCTCATAGTAGCAGTGTCCATATGTTCTACTCATTGAAGTACTGCCAACAACAAATACTCAGGAATATGAGTCAGATGCCATAAAATTTCACATTTGGCATAAAACCAGAGATTTCTTTTAAGAAATAATGGACTTCAAAATTTTATTTCCTTCTAATTTCTGAGCACTTACAGCTTCTAAGCATTTTTCAGGAATGTTAGGAATGCACTCTTCAAACCCAATTGCTGAAATCTTCATGAAATCCCAGGATGCTAGCCGACAGGCTTTCTAATAGAAAAGAAGCAAATACCATGAGACAAGACCAAAATCAGAAAGTTAGCAACACTTTTGCCTAAGCAACTTCCAGACCATCATCCACAAAGAGGACAGGAATGCATATCCTTCTTGCCCAAAGTCCCGAGTTCAGAGCCAACAACCCATTTTAAGTAAGACTATTTCAGCTCTTTTACAATAAGTGATTTACTTGATTGCACTTCTTGTACAATACACAAATTTAACACTAAAATTTCGCATCGCCATTGTAGGTTTAGAAGGAGGATTGCAGTTCTGCATGCAATCACACAACTGAGTTATATTTACCTGCTCTCACTGGGGGGGAGGGTGTTTCTATTTTAAAAGGAACTGTAGCTCAAACAGACTTTTAGTTTTGGAAACACATTTCTTATCAAAGTACTGAATGATCAGAGAGCAGAACACCACATCCAGGTGAGCATCACTGTTCTGGGGATAACCAGATCTCTGTCTGCCAGCCCCACTGCACAACACCAGCTTTCCCTGGTGGACCAAAAGCAGTTCAGTCTTCACTCTCAACACTTCTTTGGTCTGACAAACTCAAAACCTGTAAACCTCAATTAAATAAAAATAAATTATTGCAGAGAGCTGATGTCTCTTCTGAACTGAAGATGTGCTACGACTCGGCTACCTTAGATCTCTGTGACTCAGCATCGGGAAATCTGCAGTTTCCCAGGGCAGTGTCCCTTTAAATAACTGTTTTTCTCGGTTTCATTAAGTTGTGTATTTACTTTAAGGAACATTTCTTCAGTGCAGAGTCAACAGAGTACTGTGAATTATTCCTCAGTGATTTCTCATCAGACAGACAGAAGTGCTTCCATGAAGAGGCAGTGGGTGGGCAGCAAGTTGTAACCCAGCTGATTATCACCCTCCCGTGGGAGCTGCTCTCCTGGAAGCTCCCGGCCCAGCAGAGCGGACACTGAGGACCTCCCAAGCAGTGACCCAGGGGCTCTCTGTTGCTCAACTGTTCGTGCCACCGACTTAATTCACAAAGAGATTTGCTGAGACAGAACAATTTGGTTCTCCTCATCCTTGTATGAGCAGTGTAACCACTGTGTAGTGAACAAAAGCCAAACTATGATTATGCCTGATCAGTTATTAGCAAGTCCACTTCTCCCCCTACTCTCCTCACCCAACACAAGCTATTTCCTCTATTATTCACTACCCCTGTTCTCTGTGGTCAGGCCCAGACACAGAAGGAGCAAAAGGAGAGAATAAACAAACTTAGGGAAAAGCAATGGTAAGAGTGGCCACTTGTGAACCATATAAAAGCCTGAGGGACTGGCAGGGTCCAGCTACCCTGCGCTTCCTGTCTCTTACAAACCACCTTGAGGGCACTTCCCATCCGCCACCCTGAGGTTCCCCCCAAGTGCTGCCCACCTCAGTACCCACCAGCTGCAGGAGCACGGCCATCCCAAGGCTTCTCCGGCGGCCAGCTAGCCCTGGCAGCTTGGTATCTGCAGGGGTGGCCACAGGTGTGACTGCAGCACATCCCTGCAAGCTGCAACCCCACGGATCTGAGCCTTAACATTACTGCAGACACAGAAACAGGTTTGAGTGTGAGCTGGATTCACATCTTCAAGCAGCTGGGCTGCAGCTCAGCTTCTCCAATCTCCACTTCTTCCAGAGCCTCAGCCCACGCAGGTATCTCTGTGCCCGTCGCAATTAGAACTCCAAATTGCCAGGCAGGCATCGCAGTGACAAATCTCTCTCCGTGCCTTTACACTCCCCTCAGCCTTTGCCAGATCCAGCAGAGCCTGTGAGATGCAAATGCTTTCACACCTACGTGTTTTGTTTAATCAACCACAGATGCTCAGATTGATTGAGCAGTGATTTGCATAGATTAGCGTGATGTCAGTATTTATAATACAGCAGGAATATCATGCCAAAATCCACCCTGAGGAGGTATCTACTCACAAACTAAACTAATAATTGGATGGATTTTATATCAGAAAAAGAGACCAAAATTAAAACTGGGGATCTCGAAGTCAGATTGATCAGATTTCCTCAATCTTCGTCCCTCTTGCAGGCTTCTTTCTTCTTGTCTGTCTGATGACATTGGAAATTTTCCTCCACACCTTCCTTAGAACAATTACAACAGCTGTCAAGGCTGTCACTGTGACCAGATATACCTTAAGTAAAGAAGATATACAGTGCAAAGTGGGTATTTCTACACATTGTAATTAGTGTAAATAATCTTCCTTGGAGCTAGTTATGGGTAAAGATCATAATTTTTCCTATTAAAATCTTCATGTTTTAATGAAAGAGTGAAAAATAAAGCGGAAATTATTTAAAGTTCAGTTTAAAATCAGCAAGAGTTATCCAAAGGAAGTCTGAAATCTGTAGAAGTTTATTGCAGATAAAAATCCAATTTTTAAAGAAGACTTGATTTCAGACAAATAGAAATTGTTAGCACTTCTAAACAGCACTAATCATTTTTCTCCTGGCCTAAAATACAGAGCGCTACAAGATTCACTTTTGTATGTCAGTAATTTGCATGGTGACTACCTTTATTTAAAAAGAATTTTAAAGAACACACAAAATATATAACTCAAGAGGATGAACAAGAGAATTAGATTAAGTGCTGCATGCCTTTCTGCAATTCAAGTTACACATTTTGTTGAAATATAGTGATAACTGTGAGTACAGATTACTTTAGACAGGCGATAATCCCCATTTTGTCATATAAGAAATTAATACCTACTTAACAGCCAGCCCTACTAAACATCTATCAAAACAGCAGGGTAGGGAACTTCACTTGCAATGTGAAGCAGTTACCATGACCAAAGGAGGCAAGTGTAGTCAGCTGTCAGGAGATGCACGTACTACAAACAACGACACAAACCCCAGGTACTTCAAGGAACAAATCAGATGCCTTTTTGCAGAGCTTCAGAGCAACTGGCAACATTACTACCACTGTACTGACATAGAAAACTAAAGGGTTTTGTTCCCCACAGAGTTTCAAAATAAGATTTGGCACCGACTTATCTGTTTTACTGTCTGCTTCCAATGACCAATCTATTTTTTTTCTCCTTCTTCCCCTCTCCCCCCACTTCAAAAGAACAGTCCAGGACCACATCCCAAACATCATACCAGCACTAGGCACCAAAATCCAGAACCATCCAATGTAGCTCAGGCATTACTGTCATGACACATTACCTGCAATTTCTTTTCATCCTTGGTTTACCTCCTTAGAGGATGACAAATGGTTTCCAAAACACTGAAAACTAGCTTGGGGCTGAAAAACCCATTTAACTTGTTTTGAAACCCAAATGTAACTTGTATTCTGGTAAGGCTGAATAGGACTCTCAATTTTGCATCTAAAGGTTCTTAYAATATTAAGAGAAATACAGAGACATTTTTTTTTCTAAACTGGTCTTTCCTTTAAGTATTTTACATAGTAAACATAGTGAATCAAGAGTTAATTCAGAGTCTATTTTAATCAATGCCTATTTAAGTTTTACTGTAAGAATCTGCCAGTTCAGTGCCCTAACACTCAACTAACCAAACCATTCCTGTCAGTAACAGACCTTACTGACTGATTTTACTCTCCTCTTGCAGAGGCTTTGTAACAAGATGTTGGCTTTTTCCTTGATTTTACATAAAAGTTGTAGTATTTCTAAGAGAGCAAATTTCTAAACGTGATTTTAGCTGGCAATTTAAATGTTTTTTTTTTTTTTTTTTTTCTCCCATTAATTTTCATTGAACATCTGCATGCACTGATCAATCTCCCCACACTTCCACTAGAGAAAGCAAAGCTATTAATAAATTAAAAGTGAAGAATATACGTACAAAAAAATTAAATGGAAAAAAATCCCAAAATACACAATCCCGTCCTCAAACATCAGGACAACATTTAGAAAGTGCACAAATTCTTGAGGAAAACACAGCCAGGGTAGGAAAGGACTCTGGGTACAGTGATGCCCTCAGAAAAGGCATGCATTCACTCGCTGTTTCTGAAGTACATGAATATGCACTTTCCTGTCTATAAATTGACCAATTTACCATTCGGAAAAGGCAAAGCGATAATTAATGCACAAGGTTAAAGAGAAAGGAAAAGAAAAACAAACTCTTTCAAGAATGCAGCAAGAGAATTTTCTGCCTGCGGCTACATCAGCCAAAATAAGAACGTCCACTGTACAAGATCTCATTTCATGCATGAATGCAGCTCTGGGTCACAGCTCTACGCTCTCTCCCTCTGAAGCTTCCCCATTCACGCCTCTACCCCAGCCTAAAATACTGCTATTTATAAATCGCTTGGAAAACTGGTATCCCATCAGCCTCATAGGTTTTATAAACAAATGTATCTGTCTAATCTGATACTGAATTTGTAACATTTTTCAACCAAGAGCAGTAAACAAGATGATGCAGAAGGCCATTACTTCCAGATTCAGGCAGACTGTTATTGACAGATGAAAAATTGCTCCTATTTTTGCCTGCAAAATTAAGAACTCTGCTGGAACAAACTGAAAACTCYTTCCAATTTCCATTAACGATTTTTTTCTTTTAATGACAGAACTCAGGTTCGTTTTAGTGAAACCATCCTACTCAAGGCCAATTAAGACATGGTTTACCAAGACAAACACTGTTATTTTTTTCGGTTTCAGTTTAGGAACAGCCAAATTGTTCGAATATGTCCTATATTACAACCTGGGGGACTGAACTCTGTTGGAATAAAATGAGGGCAGATACCAGACTCCAGAACAACAGCTTTGGGGCTGGTATACACAGGACAGCGTAGCAACATACATGAGCAATTAATTATCTTGGACTTTTCTATCCACATTAGCATGGCATTTTCCTAGACTAATGCAATCATGCTTCTGATATTCAACAAGTTCTCTGGGATATCTCAGCAATCATGACTACATCCACGAGTACACATCTTCTGATGTTAGGTTGTATAAACACACTGATTCACGAGTTTCAGCCATCAGTGGACAGTCTGCATCGGCAAATCAGGCACAAGCCAAGAGGAAAGGCAAAATAAATCCAGTACGAACTTGCTCTATGCACCTGTGGAATTGCTATGACTGCAAGTCAGATAAGCTGCAAGTAACAGTTTTATCTGTCTAGACTAAAGGTTTAGATTGGCTTGCAATCAACTGCTTCAAATAAGGCAAATCTTTGGGAAAAAAAGATGAAAAAGAAAGGGAGGAAAATCAATATACAAGAACTCCTTTAAAGATCTGGCATAGCTGCATGGAATCACRGAATGGTTGAGGTTGGAAGAGACTTCTGGAGGTCTTCTGGTCCAAACCACACTGCTCAAGCACAGCCACCCCGAGTTGCTGGCCTGTGCTGTGTCCAGGAAGCTTCCAAATAATCCCAAGGACAGAGACTCCACAGCTTCCCTGGACAGTCTGTGGCACTGCTCAGTCACAGTAAAATAAAAGGTATTTTCTGATGTTCAGAGGGAACCTCCTTTGTTTCAGTATGTGCCCATTGCTTCTGGTCCTGCCACTGGGAAGCACTGGAAAGAGCCTGGCTGCATCTCCTGTATACCCTTTTTTCAATGTATTTATATACACTGTCATATATACACACGACATTCCCCCTGAACCTTCTCCTCTCCTGGCTGAGCAGTCCCAGCTCTCTCAGCCTTTCCTCATAGGAGAGATATTCATCGTTATCTCCACAGTCCTTTGCAGGATTCTGTCAGGCAGCTCTAGAACTCTCTTCTACTGGGGACCACTAAAAGACACTTCCCAAAAGACACTTTTTCCAAAAGACACTTTTCTCAAAAGACACTTTTTCAGTCTGGAAGTAGTAGATTCCTCCAAATTCAAAACAGCAAAGAGTAAAGATTTACTTGAGATAATCAATATAATTTACTTTCTCACTCAAAGATAGTAAGCCTTTTTGTTTAAAGGGGTCAGTTCTACTATAAGACCTACAAAAACCCACTGAAGTCTCTAAACAACAAAACTGTTGATGCATATCAGAGACATAATTTATACATATCTTTTTCACACAATTTATAGCTGTCTTCTAGAAAAGGCTTGAAAATGACTAAAAAGGAAAGTTTATTAAATTGTTTACTGTTCAAATACATTCTGAAGCAAAAATAAATGCCTTGCCAGCTGGTGTTCCTGTGCTCTCTGCAAAGAAGCAGTATTCGACACTTATCTCATAGGACCCAAAATTCTTCTTTCTGCCTTTTCTTCCCCCCTATACTGTCAGGTTGGTTTTTTTTTTCCCCCTTACATTTCCTCTTTAAAAAAGCAAGATCAATAAATAAATTCTTGATGTAGCTGTTTGCATAATGTCATCTACATTGTGGGAGAGCACAGTGATCTTTAACCTATCCCTCTCTGCCCAGGGCAGCTCGGGCTGGGAGCAATGCCACAAGAGGGAAGAGACCATTGCARAGTGCTGCTCACAGACCCTGTTGTGTCCCAGACCTAAAGCCTTAGGTGCCCAAGCTCTTTAAATGGGAAGCTTCCCTAAGGTTTCCCTAACAAAGCCCTAGTTTCTGAAGCTTGAAAGAAGGAGGAGAGGGAAAACAGGAGGAAAAAAAAGCATGTGCTTGAGTCCTCTTCTCTATCTGGAAGGAAGTAACTTGATAAAGGACTATTAAAACCCAACAGTTTAATGAAACCAGAGACAGGATATCAGCTTTTAAACTACTCCTGTGCACAAACTTGTCCAGTCTATGTYGGGGAAAAGTAACAGCAAGAACATGCTAATCTTGTTCTGGCTTACTAGGAAGTTATTTATAACACACTTCAAAATTTTGGAAGGTTATATTATGGAGCAGGAGTTGTATTGTCTATTGTTTTACAAGCAGGTGCAGGAAACTCGAGTAGAGCCAACATGCTTACTAAAAAAACCCAAAACAACCAAAAACCAGAAACCTGTGGATTGCCGAACTTGCTTTTTTACTTATTATCACATATTTAGCAAATGCAGATATGCCATAAATTAATATYTACTAAGCATAAATGGAGACAGCATCTCATTATCCTTACGTTTGTTGTTAAGTTTCCAAACTTACCTTAAAATTGTTCCATCTTTCTAGATTATTTAAGATGATTGAAGACATGTAATTTGAAGCAGTTTTGATAGGGAAAGGCAATTTCTTTGCAATAGTCTGGTCTCTGTACATCAAAGCAGAGACAAGAAGTCTTCTTGATTGTCTCAACAGACAAGCAATAGAAAATTGTGGGCTGTTCTTTTTTTCTTACTCAGTCCTTGTTAACCAGAAACAAGAGTCACCTATTGAACACATCTCACCTCACTAGGGAGGGCATTCCCCAGGTCTTATAAAGCAGAGAAATCCAAGTACCAACAATCCAACAGTACAAACATTATGAACAAGAAAGGAGTCTGTATTTTAATCTAGGTGAAACAACACTGACTTCAACGAAAAGATACTGAACAACCACAACATAATTATCAGACAGCTGCCAGTTCTGAATGGGATGCTTTTCTGATCTTGCACATTAGCAGCCAAAAATTTGCTTAATTTTAGCTTTAGGTCAGGTAGTCCAACACAAAGCCTGTCTGGGGAAGCTATATTTATGTACCACTTATCTGTTCTTCCCCTCAGAAAATTCATTACCCAGTCTTCCTTCCTGCTTAACCTTAACCTCGACTTCCAAAAAAGTACCAAATTCCGCTTACACAGTGTTCTTTATAATTAGACACAAATTGTTCAAGACGTTCAATTATAACATTTTCTGCTCTCGCATCTAAAAATGCTGGGTATTAATAAAAGCTTTAATCATCCTGAAAAAAATACTACGGTATCACAATTCTATTCTGTGTTTTAAATTTGTCTGTGCAGACAGAAATATAAAGACTGATATATTAATTCTTACTACTCACATAGTCATCATTCTGTGAATTTTAAAAGTTGGGTTACAACAGCCTTACAGTGTTTAGAACACACCTGTCAATTAATTTTTCATCTCTGGTGTTGGATACAGTAAAACTTACTTTAAAATATACTATATTTATATTATTTCATATATTAATTAAAAATTAAGTACTCTATATTGTATTCTTTTATGTTGATATTACTTTTTTGTACACATACATTATAAAATACAATACAATAAACACGTGCATATGTGTATTCACATACCTATATGCACATGAAACAGGCAAAAGAATTGTTCATATACCTCGTTGCCTCTGATGGGCAATACACACCATCCCAGTGAAGTTCCTTAAGCTATCCAGCCTAACTGTTTAAGTACACTGACAGAAACATACTGCAACACAAATATCAATTACCACATACAGCTAAAACAACCTACCAAACCACTGGCTGCGGCTAACAGAGTTTGTAAGACATGCAAAGTGTCCAAAAAACTATTCTTTAACTTTTGAAGATTTTTTAATATTAATATACATTTTCAACCCAATATATGCATTGAGTGAGTTTGTTGCCTTCATATTTTAAGTACACATTGTCTTGGTTTTCTCTCTCACTTGTCTCCAACCCTTTTCCCTTAATTCTGCTGTCTGCTACCAGGTCAGTCTCCCATTCTCATTTTCCACATTTTACGTATTTCCTTCTTTGGTCATTCACTGGCACTTGTCAGCAGAATTTACCCACTAACCTGCTTGCTGTTGTTGACCTTTTCCAGGAACATGTGCGTCAGTGTACAAGGAACTTAAATAAAATGAAAAAAAATGCAGATTTCCTGGAAGATGCTAAATTAGTAAGTCCCTTATGCAAAGTCCCTTCAGTTACACAAAGACTGGGCACCCAGAGTAAAGTCCTGCCAGATAAACTCGACTTCTGCCCTTTACTCTRTCACATCAAGTGGCTTTTTCCCTCATCAGCTTCTGCTTCCACAGGCCTGGGCTTGTGTTATCTATAGCGCGGTTGGTATTTGGGAGGATGTTTTGGTTTGGAAGCAGCTATGATGGATAAATGCAGTAAYGGATCACTGTATGCTGGAGAACCCTCTCATTCCATATTAAGGGAACCCTTGCTCCCTGGCTTTTAAAATTTGCTTCAGGAGCTGCTGGGCTTTACCCCTTTTTATTTCTCTTCTGTACAGCTGGTTCTAGTCATTAACAAGGGTGGACAGCAGCAGCTTTTCAAGAGCCAGCTATGTTTTCTGGCTTTTCAACATACCTCTCTGTAATTTTCCTCCAACCTATATATTTTTGGTTGGAGCTAACTGTTTTCACTATGGCTTCCCTAGGAGACGATTCCAAGCCTAAACCAGAAGGTTTCTAATTTAATTTATGCTCTTTGTTTCCCTTCCATGAAAAAAATAAGGTGTTAGATCTACAACTGGACAGTCACTAGTGGATGAGGGGTAGGATAGTCACAGATCCAGAAGACTGAAGGCCACTTTCCCAGGCACTGAGAACATCACACCCGATCTGAAGATGCTCAGTGCATCTGAAAATAGTCGGAACACATGCATGACCCAAAGAAAATGAGGGGTGCAGTGTCATCATGTGACTGGACACATTTCTATTTCCAGCAAAGAACTTTACATCCCAACTAGCACTGTTGCACTCACTCTATAGATCATAATCACACCTCCAACATGAAAACATTTTCACTGCTATGTGATGAACATATCACAATTTACCAGTTTAGGTAATTTGGATATTTTTATGTCGATACAGGCTTCAAAATTCTAATCAAAAAGTTTTTAGTCCTTCTGTTTAGTTCAGAATGCATAAAGATTTAAAAACCAACCTATTTTACAAGGTTGTATCATAGGTCACATTTTCTTTTAACAAATGTTAATACCTGACCAGAATATTATTTTTTTAAAACAGTAAAGAATTAGGACAAGTTCAAACCTGAGGACTCAACAAAGCAATAAAATATGAGGACTCGAAACAAAAATTTGGGGGCACTTCACATAGAAGGCTCTTTGGGACAAGATTAGTTTCATTGTAATCATTCTTTGTTGCAAAAGCATATAGGTTTTTTCCCAGTACACTTGTATGCAAGTAGTTTAGTTCTAAAGTAAGTATAAATTTGGCCTTCTTACAGTCAGTAATGAAAAAAACAACAAACCCACAGAAGAAAATATAACCTGTAAATACTGAAGTGCAGCTACACTAGCAAGAGGTGGAAGATGACACTTTCCTCAGGCAGCAAAACTAGTCTGTGCTAAGTCAACTTAGCAAAAAAATACCATGTCATATCTCCTTGTGATCAGCTGAAGGAGGCAGATCTAAGGAGATAAATGAAATCCAAACAACACAGATGCAATGGAGTTTTCCAAGAAAAAAGAAAAACAAAGGAAGAAATCAACTGTTCTCATTTTATTGAAAAACATTAAGAAAAATTCAAAGAAACCAGTTTCCAGTTGGGTTTTTTTCTGGACTGAATGACTAAAACTAGCAAACAGGAACACTCTAATAGARGCATGGTGTAGGGAGTATAAATCCACTTCTTCCTGAGCAATGAGGAGAACCTAAATCCAATCACACTTAGTTTCAATTAAAATTAGTTTATTACTTTGTTTATAGTAGTATTTCATTTATCTTGATTGTGTTGTCCTTTTGCATAAATGAACTTCATCTGACATACTCTACATTTTTTTATCACTCTTTTCCTCTCATGCCCTTTTCAACTCAGCAGTTTAGTTAATATCTATTTCTAAGAATAAGTGCCATCTTTGAGAATTTAACTAAACATGCTGAATGAACCCAGTTTCTGAGAAGACCTTTAACAACACACCAAGCTTCAGTCGAGTTTCATTTCCCAGAGTACAAATCTCTCCTTGAGCTCGCTGTAACATCTGACTTATCACTGGGAATGTACAAAGTTTATATTATGTTTTGTGGAAAAAAATTGTAGAACTCAGCTCAAGTTAATACAGACCCAAATGACCTTCTCCAAAAAAAAAAAACTTCTTAAGCTTCCAGAAAATAGCTCTTTGTGATTAAATGGGTATTTTTAAAGCAGATTCTAGCTCTGTAGAGCCTTTCAGTAAACACAGTCCCTTCCAGCACACTGTGGAGACTACCTCTTACTAAGGAGATGATATAAATAAGTTTAAATAACATAAATATATTTATAAATAAGATATAAATCTTTTAAAGCTGGAATTGCTCATTAGACAGTGGCAAATTCAGGCAAAGCAACCCTGTGACCTGACACGGGTCTATAAAATCCAGACTTTGACCCTGAACTGGTTCCTGAAAACTCCTCCTACAGCGGTCATGTGGGATGATTTTAAAGAACRGGAGAGTGAAAAGGGAAGAGAGAAGGGAGAATGAGGAAGGGAGCCAAACTGCCAGATCATTTTTTTCATTAAACTTCACATAGTCCAAAACCTGGTGTACAACACAGAACAGGATAAAAATTCAGCAGATACTGCATGAATACTTCTTTGTTCGCTTTATTCTTACATATTTTGCCACGAAGAACAGAAGCAATACTGTTAGACTGGAATATGTCACCAAACTTGATTCTTTCATCTGAAAGTGAAGTCTAAATGACTCCTTTTATCTTCCTCTCTGGTTCATTGTCCCTCTCCAAGTGCCTGAATGAATGCAAGGAAGCTCAAAGCTGTCAGTGGACATCGTTAACACCCACACTTTGGCCAGAAGGAGGTGGATTGATTTGGCAAAAAGGATTTTAGGAGGCAAAACATCAAAAGATGGCAGGATGCAAGAAGAAAGAGGGGAGATCAGTGGCTAGTTCCAGCCTTGGCACCAACTGAATCAAAGGGAGACGAAGCCGGATCTAATGAGCCCCTCTCGCTGTTTTCTTCAGCAATGGGCAACTGAAACAGTAGGTATGATTCAGTGAAAGGAAGCATTTTACTTAAGTGTAGTACTTTTACTTACACGCATGAATTCAAGTCCTCGCAACTGGTACCACCACACGTGTTTTCAACATGTTTATTTTCAGCATCACTTCGAGCTGGCAGTGTATCTGTTCACTAAGAGAATCATTATCCTACAATCAGCAAGTCCTCACACCCTTTTCTTCCAACCCAGAATTTGCTGAAGCTTATCCAATATATAGATATGTGGTCACATGTATTAACTACACCAAGAAACACTTTCAAAGAGCCCCCTTTATGCCACCAGCTTCCARTTTTGCTACTCTGTATGTCTACATTAAAAAGGCCTCCCTGGATGTGTTCTGTGTGTCTAGTTCTCACCTTCTTTTGAAATTAAAATGAAAAGTAGTAAACCCTTGTACTGTATTTGCTGAAGTAACTGAAGACATGAAGAAATTTACACTACAAACACAAATACTATTAAAACACAGCTTCCTCCATATTCATGCTATTTAACCCTCCTCTCCACCACTGGTGGCAATAACCTCTAACTTGTCTTTTTCCTAGTCCTTAGGCCTATCAGGATGCTCAAAGGAGCTGCAGCTAAGCCGGAGCTGTGCACAAGCTGCCAAGCCCCTGGTATTTAATCTGCCAGTTATCCATAGGTCTGAAAAGTATTCAACACTTCCAACGGGTTTTTTTTCCTTTTATTTCTTAATTTAAGAATATTTTCTATATTTAGTACTTATGAAATTACCTGACAGAATGAATCGTTAGATATCCAGCAGGGCTAAATCAACAAAGCTTCTTTGGACTCAGTTCACAATGCATATAATTTCAATGCAAGGTTCTTCCCACCCAGCCCTATCAAAGGGCCCCAGACAACTCCAGTTATAGATCTTTTTAATCACTGCCTAATTTAGGAGTGAAAGGAATAATGCCATGTAAGAAAGAACAAGGTCTATTTTCACCACTAACCTGAGCTGAGACAGTATATATGAGCAATTAGGACCCTAATCCTGTAGCACTTAATCTCCCAATTGCTTTTACGGGGTGTTTAAAACGATGGATTATTGCCTCTTGTTTTCTTCATGAAACACAGCCAGTACAATTAGGTGTTCTAAATGCCCTGTATCTGAATAAACGAGAATTTGCAGTGCTCCACCTGGAGCAACCTCCTCACAACCAACACGCTCACGCAGAGCGGCTGATTGCAAACCCAGGACCGTGAGCCCCAGAGCTGCCCGCTAAGGTTCCTGCAGAAATAGTGGGAACCAAAAACCCAGGGAGTTACGATAAACTGACTTGAAGGCAAGCAGCAGGAAGGGCGGCCGGCACACGTGCACACGCAGCGAGTTTCGGACGGCAATAGCTACGCAAGGCAGGGCGATGTCTTTGGGAACTCCAGCAACTTTTTCTTCCCACAACCTGCCACACCTCCTGCTTTCTTCCCACCTACTGACTCGTCAGGCAGCCTCGCTCTGCCTGCCACAAGTTATCCATCTCCCAGTCTCTCTACCAAATCTCACCCAATCTGTTCACTCTCAGACTAGTGTTGTCCCTGTTTCTCCATCCTTCACGGACACACCTAGAAAGCCCAGCTGTTTTTTTCTGAGGATTGTCGCTGTTTAAATATGTCAATGTAGCATTTTGTAGAAGTATCAACTCTTTTAAGGGACCTCCTCCAGGCAATGTACGCTACAGACATGGAATGTAACAAATTAAAAGTTCTGTCAGAATATAGTTACTCCTATAAGCAGTGGAAATACCGTGCAAAACTGCAGTGTGTGGTAAGGGCTTCATGTCCACGAAACGTGTTTTATTCATGCCTAACTTCAACACCCTATGGGCTACCTAGGGCCAGCAATCAGCCTGCAAAGGAATCAAATGGAGGCTACAAAGTCAAGATGTGGCTTTAATTCCTATTAAATTTTTTTTTWAATTTATAATATATAACTATAAATATATATATTTATATATAAATATAWAAAAATACATAATATATAATATATAAATATATTTTATATATATATATTTCTATAAAAAGGCCAGCACTAGGATTTAGAGACCAGGGCTGATGCCTTCAGGAGAGCAAGTGATTCAATGACATAGAAAACAAACACCTCCACAACTGAAAGGATTAGATCCTTGCTCTTATTTGTATCAAGTACCTTTAAAAGACCATCTTCTATCCCAACCCTCCACCAAAGATGGAAAAAGACCCCAAAACACCATTCTACCACTGTGTATTTGTAGCTGCTTTTATTTCAGTTAAATTTCCCAGTGTTTGTGGTCAGCCAGCTTTCCCTCACTACACTGTAGACATCACAGAATGAGACACTGTTGGCTAGCATATATTATGCCATGTGAAGTACCAGGGCTTTTTTTTTTAAGATTAACAGATTAGGAATGCAAGTCATGTGGTATCATCACCTATACCTGTCCATTTGTAAGCAGCACTTTAAACCCTGGTTTCCAACACACAGTGCCCTGCTTTCACCTTGTTTCCCTCAGAATAATGTTTTATCACTGTGGATCTTGCATAGATGCAGCTTCATGCACAACATGAGGCAGAAAAACCAAAGTATTTTTGTGATCTTTTTTTTTTTCCAAGATAAGTAGATCACTAAGAAAATCCCAATAACTGAATTTCTTTTTCAGATTCATGTGATGATCAGAGATTTTTAAACCTCAAAATCTATTTCACATCTGCAGATTTCTAGCAGTTGGCGGCCCCACTCTGGAATCAGATTTTCTCTGGAAAATCACCTCTGGAGTTGTTTTTTTTTCCTCCCCCACTGGTCGACAACTATAATTAATTAGAAGAGAGGTGTGTGTGTCTGTCTGTCTGAATAATGGAATGAGACACAGCTGGTAAAACTAGCAAAGCATAAATGTAATGTCTTGACCACTTGTCGCTATTACAAAATCCTATGGCATTTTTCCCTTGTGTATTAGCCTTGCAATGGGAATAATTACATTCTGTCTACTTAAATCCTTAGCTTAAATAGCTACTATGGGCACATATAGARCACATTTGTGTGTCTCGCTCCTACTTAAATGACTTAACTGCCGTTGAAATCAGGGACAAATATACCTTTTGACTATGGCTAATATATGACATAATTAAAGAAAATAATTTCTATAAAAAGCCTATGCAGTCTGTAGTTTACCAACATAAATTTTCTATTTAGCTAAAAAAAAATACACATTCCCTATAATAACCAGTTATCCACCTAGTTAAAAATACGTTATAAAGTCTCTGATTGCTCTTTTTCAGTCAGAGACCACCAGTGTAATGAAAACATGCTCTGCAAGCAAGATTTTTATATTGAAATAATACTTCAGCTTCTTCACTAGAGAAGCCAAAAATTAGAAATATTAAAAAAAAATTAAATCTAACTGATTTAAGCCACAAAGTTCAGTTAGYCCTGCAGAATGGAGAAAGGAATCCTATTTATTATTATTACTATCACCTAATCCAGCTCAGTATGTTGTAAAATACTGCAAAATTTTGTATCTGTGGGTGCAATTCAAAGGTCTCTGAAATCCATTTTTATTGTGCATAAACATTTTTGTACACAATTATTAGCTTGACAAATGACGTCTTTATAGAATCCATACTAGAAAGTGTGGCCAAATACGTAACTGAAGTGTTCCAGGCAATATGGAGGAACAGTTGTGCTCACATAGAAATTAGGCTCTCCGACAGAGACCTCTAAAGCCCCATTTCTACTTGAAAGACATGTCTCTTGTTTCACTCTATTCTTTGCTAGCCAACAAATATCTCATCTGTATTCTGCAAAATACACCTTTCAACTGTGGGAGGAAAAACAATGTTTTAGGATTCTGTGGGGAGGGAAGACAAGGAAGGGGAGAAGGGGAGGGGGGAAAGAGGGATTATTTCCCCAGTTACCTGGAAGATTAGAAGCACTCTTCTAATTCATGTGCTTTTTCACATGGATAGAGAAAGAAGTTGTTCCAGGAAAGCGTGAGAAAACATTTTACAAATGCAGAAACTGGATCAGGGAAAAATCATGTCTGCATTTATGTTCTGGCATCAAATTTAGAGTCACTCTTTCTGATCTACAGATGTGCCTTTTACCTGGAATACAGCACAGTATAGAGTAGATAATTTATAACCCCAGTGTGGCAACACTAATTGTGCTGTCTGCTACTGCCTGTTCCTATAATGATGTGCAGGACTGAAATGTATCACAGATCTGGACTTCACAAAAGAAAAAGGTCTGTTCTAAGAATATATGCAAATGTGTACTGCAAGCATGGTTTTTTTAGGATGTACAGCAACTGGAAATACTAATACCTTGTATCAAAATTCTAAGAGATAATACAGCAAAACACGAACTTTAGATAAATTGTAGTAGTTTTCCTAAGGAGCMGCTTGTCATACAGGTAACATTATCACGTAATTTCCCCAGCTATGGCAGCTCAGAAATTGGCTTCTCTTTGCTGACTCGTCACTGAAAGAGGTATGGTGAGAATCTCCAAGGGGGTAGTTTAAAGTTGAGATGGCACACACTGGGTTCATTAGCATGACAGGAAGCAAAATGGATGAGTCAGATTTCCTCTCCAGTGTTAACCCAAATGCTGGCCCTTCAAGGGTACAGAAAGCTGATGGCCCTACACTTACAGCAATCTACACCAAGAAATTAATCTGTTGTAACAAGGAAGTTCTAGATACATCACTTTCAAAACAATTTTAATTGAAGGATGTTACTTATAGTACCGTGTAGCAATTAAGACAAGTGTGAAAACSAGATGCAGGACTGCACTCAAGCAATCGCACAAACACCAACGTTATTCAACATTCCAGGCGCTAATTAGCAGACGGATGGTATCTGAGTAATAGCTGGCTGGTGCATATATGACCACACATCTGCTTCCCACCTCTCTGCATCACTCTGCATGTTCACAGCCTACACACATTTCTCTCTGAAAGTCCTAATTAATGGAGAGCTTGTGTTGCAATAAGCAAAGAAACTGTTATCACCTCCTGAAAGGAGATCTACAAGTGCTGTCCACTAGTGTTGAGCATTTACACAGGGAGTTCAGTACATAATGTTAAGGACTAGACATTTCTGAAGGTCTGGTTTATTAACTACATGAGTTGAATGGACAGAAGGGCTGTAGGAAACTTCAAAGAATCAAATACCAATCCATATTGCAACACATTTAATTCTAAACCTTGCTTGCTTAAACCGGCTTCCTCCACAATTCCTAGTAAACTCTTCCCGTCAGCGTGCTCTCCTGCTCTGGGGATGTGCTCAACACCCCTCCCAGGGCTACAGCATGGTGTGCAATAGGTAATCCAGCACAGGCTGGCAGAGATACCACAGTTTTCACTTGTTTAGCAACAAGATGTGCCAGCCTCGCTAGTTAACCACCTTCTATGAAAGACAGATACACAAGACAGTCCAGATTCCTGCTTTATAAGATATGACAGAGGGCTGTTACATGCAATATCAGTAATTACTTAAGTCAGGGAAACTGCACGTAAGGACTTTGATCATAGCTGCCATGAGCAGTATTCCAAGCCACTTACTATGGACTTCAGTTTCATACCACACTTGGGAACCTACAAGCTGTCTTCCTGGATGAGGATGTTAGTTCTCCAAGAATGAGAAAATGTCCTCTCAAGCTKTCAAACGGATCTTATGGCTAGAAATTAACTGAGTGCCTGAAACTTCAGCCTTATACATTTCCTAACTACTACCCTCTGGATAGATTACACACAAGTGGACTCAGTGTTGAGACGCTTCCTTTTTTTAAGTATTGCTAAATCCTGGCCTCAAAAGCATAGCGTGATAATGACGTATACAGCCTAAAGACAGAAAGGGTGAAAAAATTTCTTTTGTATCAGCTTTGAATTGTACCGAGTGATCTTCTAATCTTACCACACAGCCTAAGTGCCTGAGCCACCTCTGTTCCACACCCATAGTTCTGTGTACCTTTTTATTTCCCCACCCTTTACCTAAACTCAAAAACAAATGATTCCAAACTTTTTGGGCTCTATTCGTATCCAAGTCTGTTCACAATTTCTTTCTGCTCTTTTCCTATGTTTTCTACATCCACAGCATATTTCTGTGCTGCAGCAACCCAGCATTCTAAGTAAAGGTGCAATGTTGATTTATGTAGCAGCATTGTAACATTTCACATCCTATTTTTATTGACTCAAAATACTTTATCCAACCACAACTATATTCTCTAAAGAGGTCTTCATTCAGCCCTGCATAGTGATGCTTTTTAGTGGTCCTTTTCCTTAAATTACACAATTAATTAGGACCTAATAAAATGCATTAATACTTTGCCCTCCGGTATGAATTACTTGCATTAATCAAGATTGAATTTCATCCATCATTCTGCTGACTGCTGACCTCACTTGATTAAATCCTTCTGAAGTTCTTTTTTCAAACTTCACTAACACACCACCAAACATCATTACATTGCATTACATTCACCATGTTTTAGGATAGTCTGCTTCAATCGTGGAATTAAGAGTTGACTGAAGAAAGTCCCTCCTCGTCTTCTGTCTCTAGTCACGTTTTAATGCAAATTATGTACCCACTTTTTATGTACCTACTTAGAAACTATCTAGCATATCCATTTCCTTGTTGACATACATGTAAAAAATTAAAGATACATTTATTAATATTGGACAGTAAGTATCAATGTACAACCCAAAACACATACTTTTAAAAAATTTTTTTATTCTCTCTGTCAGAGCGATTAAATATAAATATAAGTATAAATACTTATAATTGTATTTTTTTCCAGTACCTAATATCCATTTTCTGAGATTATTACAGCTGAACATCCCTTTGCATGTTTTTTAACCACATAAAAATTTCATCTTCTTTTATTACTTCTGCAAAGTAGATGAACATCATTATCTTCATTTTTTAAATAAAGAAATTAAGAAAGAAAACAAAAAGAATTATTTCATCAGGACTGCACAGGAAGTTTGTGGCAGAGATGCCAAGCAAACCTGGAACTGTTGGCGAGACCTATTCGCTACTTGCCAAGTCTTCCATTCCTCATATCATTTCAGTCCTTTCTTCAGTTTTCTAACATCAGTGAAATTTATTTGCCTCATACATTATCTAAGATGCTTGTCAAAAGGGGACATGGTTTGAAACCTGTGTTCTATAGTACAGCAAATTTCTTTGCTGGAGGAGCACCACCAACCCCAAGTACTCAGGGCTAGCTGACTGACCATCTACATTGTAATAGCCTATTAAAAGTGACAGGTATTCACAGTGAGAGCTGCAGCTTATTACAAACAAAAGTCACATGCACCTTTCCTGCTGGTAATTAAAACAAACAAGCCAGTACCTTTGTCAGGGAGGGCAGAAAAAAAAAGATGAGGTTTGCAACATAATGATCCCCATCAACGTCTAGCAAATCTCTGACTGGTATGAAAGGTAATTTCTTCAGGAATATCTGAATCTGCTGGRAATAAGTCAAGATCATTTCCTATTAGAACAGCTGAAAGGTTCCACAACATAACATCGTTCTCAGCATTACATGCAAAGCACTGAACATGAAGAAGAGAGTGAACATCTGAAATGCCATGAGATGGCTGGTCAGGCTGAGGCACTGGAGTGGAATACACGGCCACTGTGACTGTTCTCCAGGAGACTACTCACCCTCCTCTGGAAAAGACAGGGAGTTGAGCTTTATATCAGACTATGGCTCTACAGTTTCTCAAGGTAGATGGCTTATTCTGGCCAGATGAGCTAGGTTTTGAAACCAACAACAATTAAACTATCTGAAATTTAGTAGGAGATGCAGAGCATGAACTATCCAAGAACTGAAACACCAATCCCCATCACTGAACACAAGAGTGCACCGATTCTCACAGAACCCCCTATAYGAATAAAGATGACCCTAGCCCAACCAGCCTTAGTCATACCAATTTGTTTATACATTTGTTATCTTAGACCACAAAAAAGAACATTCTAAATCTTAGTAAAATATCAAAGAAAGGAAGATGGCTTTGGAAGACTGTGCTGCCAAGAACACAATAACATCACCATCAGCCCCCACACATTTGTTATTGCATTCGGCACAAGTGCCGGATGAACATCTGCACTGTAAAAATTAAGCCCATTAGCTCCTTCAGCTTGTTAGCATATTTTAATACTGTGATCACAGCTTTCTATTTCTATCAAGGTGCTACTAGGTGTCAGACTCAGTATTCACATAGTGCGTCACTATTACCTCTACATCCCCCCAGATCCTTGGTTGTGTCTTGCTTTCATGAAACTATTACAAAATGATACTCAGCAAGAGGAAAGAAGGAGGAGAAAACCGAGAAGGAAGGAAGAAGCTATCATTGTAGCAATACTGCTGGAAAGGTAATTAGACCTGTGATCTTATCATGTATGGTTGGACTAATGCTGTGTTACATACATCTCTAGCCCCTTAGTTAATTTTTAAGTTAGAAAAATCATCTAACACACACAAAACGCAATTAATTTAACAACTCACTGTCCTGATCTGTTTTCTGTTAGCTCCTAACAGTGGCTCAGTATAAAGAGTTGGCCCACTGTCTCATTTATGGTCTAAACAGAATGTGAAATTCTGTTTTAGTCTTGATTTCAAGCCTAAACCTGTAATTAAAAGAACAGTTGTTTTCAAACAAAGATAGAACCCTCAATTTGTCTTTTCATAGAAGCTGAGTATAGATATTTCTATGTTGCTGATATTTTTCTTAACTCCAGCCAGTCTGTATTCACTCCTTGGGTTTGCATACAACATGCATGTATATAAAACAAAAATGAGCACAAGTCTGCTGTAATATACACATGTACTCCCACAGTATCTGATGCCTGTGTGCTACACAGTCACAGGTGACAACTGTGTTTTCTATGTGCAGTAGGCTTTGTTAGTGCATTTGTTTTCTTAAACAGCCAAGACAAATTTAAGCCTGCAAGATGAACTTGGTTGACCATTAAATATAAAGCTGTCACACAGTCCACAAATCCTGACTAAAAAAAACCACAACATCACTCAGAAAAACAGTAAACTTAGAGAAATTAAAAATACCTGATCCTCATAAAGTAAGTGAAAAGACCCAGGCAAATAGTCTTTCCAGCTGACATGAATTCAGCACCTTCTAGCTTGTGTCCTACATTCAGAATGCCTTAACATGAAAAGTATGCACTGCATATAGAAGAAGCCAACATGCCCACACATCTACTGGTTAGCGAAGGGTTGGTGGATCTTCGCTCATTCTCACACTTCTGAAATGAGATTTTCTCTTTACCCCAATTTCTGCCCTTTCTAAATGCTAAATTCTCTCCAGAGGACATAAATCCCATGCTCCTCATGCAAAGCAGTGCGGCATTCCTCCAAGGAATCAGGTTTACTGGGAAAAGCACAACTGTTTATCTAATTTGCTTTTACTCTTTCACTTAGCAGCTGCAACTGGCTAGTGCTAGATTTGATACTGGGCTAGCTGGGCCTTTGATCTGACCCAGTAGTGCTGTTCCTATGTACTAATTTAACTAGCTAACATTGTTCCAATAAAGCCCCATGACTTAAGCCAAACTGGACTTGGTTATCAAAATGGTATATTATATTGTACTATCCTGGGTTCATTCCAAATGAACCCAAGCTCATGGATGGTCCCAAGAGACCCATTCTGATGCTTCACTCTTCCATTTCATTTTTCTATTACAAAAAGTGACAAATAATGAGATTTCAGAATTGGGGGAAAGGGGGAAAGCAACTGTTAGCTCTTAATTCCCAAACCCTTTTGTATTCGGAGAAAGGTCTTTTAGCACATACTTAAAGAGGCAGGGAGTAAGACATGGAAACCTTAAACCAGCCAAGGATAAGCCACCACTGAACAGAGCCACTTGTACCTCCCTCTGCTTTTGTGCAGGCACAAGAGTTAGCACGACTGAGCTGAGAACAGAATCAAAGACATGACAACAGCCAAAACAAAGTGGAAGTTTCTCGGAGTTCATCAGAACCAGACCAGTCTCCAAACCAACTCCTGTGTGCCTGCAAAAACCCTTGCACAGGGACAAGTGAGGGAACAACCACAAGAGGCAAAAGCAGTTTATGCCAGTTCCAAGCACTTGCAAATCTGTGGAGAACATAAGGGTTTCTCAGGCTTTCCAGTCGGAGAAAACAGCTACACACTAATGACCAAAGCAACATGGTTTGGTTAAACACCACATGATATGGGAAAACATCATTTCACTCACAATACAGACCACCGTAGAGATCACTGAAAAGCATGGATTTCTTTGAGCACAAGCATGATGCTGTATGTTAATCTACATAGAAACTTCAGACAGAAAATTTTCAGTGTGCATGTATTCATACCAGAACTTACAAGCRAACTCCCAATTCACCTTCATCTCAGCTGTTACTTTGAAGCAGAAGAAGATGAGCATGCTTAAGAGAAACTAAGGTGGTTCATTTCATCAGGAAGATGAAGAGTTTCTGGAGATAAATGGTCAGATACACATCTGCAGAATGAAAAGCAATCGAACATCACAGTCTGCAGCATTCTTAGAGAAGGAAGGTCATCTAGTCTGACTTGATGTCCCCTTTTTGTGAGGGTTTTTTTAAACATTATTTTTTATGAAACTCTCACAAAACACTTTAAACTATATGTAAATATAAGTTATCTTCATACTGCCTAAGCACCTCAACAGCTACCAATGCTGTACAGAAGGAATAGCTCCCAACTGCTCCATCAGGCTTATAGTAGCCAAGTGCAAACACAGTACAAATGCAGTGCTCCTCCTAATGAGTATTTACCAGCAACAACCAACGTGAATTGAATGAATGATGGGGAAAGCTGTGGCTTTAAAATTCACACAGCAGGATTTCAGCACTGCATTTAAAACTTACAGAGATTTACCTAGGCAGTGTCTAGCGCACAGTACGGTGTGACCCCTGCAAATGAAAATGTAGCRGGGAAGGGACAATACTTACTAATGTGGACTGAAAAGGAACAAATGTTGCTCAGTTACACTCCATATTATTTCTGATGTCATGTTCAAGAGCCTACCAGGTGTATGTGAAATAATGTCTGAAAGTAATTGTCTCACAGTTTATTCTCTTCCTCTGTCCAGGGGGAAGATTGTGCCTGTGGTATGAGACTGCACCGTGGTTTTCATACTCGAGTTTTAGGCCTGCATTGATGAAATGTTTATGCTACCATGCACTTCTGGTGGAGTAACAGTGTGTAAAAAGGGTGCYCTCAGAGTCTGTGGGAGGTCATTTCCCAGCCTCACAATGGTCCAGGAGGAGTTCCAGTGTCGTGTAGAGCCAAGTATATCTGTAAGATACAAAGTCGCATCATGCCTGGCAGTACTGCTCTGAGATTTCCAACCTGAAGCTTAATCACTCTCTAAGATACATAAAAATCAGTCTTTGAGTGAAGATTTTAATACACAGTACCCTTTGAGCACTTCAAATTCCCTTTTGCATCTGTAAGAAATCAGCAGTCAAAAAAGGGAATAGGAGAAAGCACAAGGATTACCCAATGTAATTGTACTGAGCAGTAACATGTAGAATTAGATGAAGTTTCCTAAAAGTTAACAGGAATTGAGGGAAGAGTGAATGAAATGTGTATGAAGAGCAAACACAAACAGGTCTAACGAATGTTTTTTCTAGGTCTTGATTCAATGTGATACAACTGACTTACATACTTTGGGAATGAATAAAATAGCATTTCAGGGCTAGTGCGATTGCCACATTTTCATCTGCATGGCACTGTGAGTTTTCCTTTCTTTTCTAATTAACTGTAAATACATGATTAATGTTCAGCCGGAAACTTTGTGAAATGGAAATTCCTTATCAGGAGCTGGGTTCAGCCCTGTTTGTAAGCAGATGCAAATACCTGATGTTGTACCAGCATATTTCATGGTTGTTATTGGCCACATACATGTGTGTGTGTGTGTGTGTGTGTGTGTGGCTTGTCCGAGTCATTAATAGTGTAAGACTCCAGATGAAGAACAGGTAAACCCTAGCATTACTGAATTCCACTGCAATTTTGTTACAGCATTCATGGGACCAGGATTCTATTTCATTTATTAAAAGCCAGGGAATAAAGTATTTTTAAAAATACATACAAAATTTTAAGAAAAAATACAGAAGTCACTTTAATGTTTTGCTTCTTTTTCAAATTTTCAAGATCATATTAATTGCTAACATTTCATAATGTGCYTTAAAAATATACAAAGACAAAATGATTTTAAAAGAAATCACAGAACCTGATTATAGCACTTCAAGAAACAAGGCTGCACTACAGGCTGAAAACCAACTGGATTTTCTAAATAAAAATATCTATCTAGTATTGAGTTACATATACACAGAACTAAAATGCAAAGTGCTATGGTTTATTCTGTAATCTGAACCCCAGAGAACCTCTTGCTTTTTAAATACGTTAGCATATGCATCAAATTGAGTTTTTGTTMAAACTCCACTGGTCAAAAACTATTTATCACTCCATCTACGTTAGAAATTCCTTTATCATTAATTGTGCTTAGTGACAGAGAAGGGACAAGAAACAGCATGAGAGATCACTAAATAGCACAAGATCTGCCCTAGGCTATGGGTCTCACCTGGTTACCACAGCTTCTCCTTTCCAAAGGCAGCCTCATGTAACCTCATCTTAACAGCCGGGGACACAGGGAGCCCCGGGTAGGGAAAGAGATGAATCCTTCTGAACAAGTGGGCCAAATAAAGAAAACACAAGCAAGCAAGTAAGCATTTGCAGGCATATACTCTGACAAAAGCAACTGATAAATACAGRTGACCATGCAGGTTTATGCATGTACTTTATGGCCAGATGATGACTCTCTCAACCCACCCCCTCCCGAGATCTGTACTCCCAGCTAAATCACCCCGCACTCCCCGGGCAGATGCAGCTGAAATCAATACTGTCGTAACAACATCCCTCTCCTTTCCCCGCTAAAGCTCCATAATAGCCAAGTTTCAGTCGAGCTCGATATTGACCGGCTCCCAGCACCGCCGGGCAGGATCAGCCCGGATCGCTATCTGGTGAGAGGGGAGCACGTCCTGACTTTCCCCAGTCACTTAAGCCGGCGTCTCACTGCTTGTCCTTAGAGACCACAGCTCCACTCAGGCAGAGAGCGTCTAGACAGTATTCATGATCCATCTGTCTGGCACAGCCAGGCTGATGACAAACTCTATTAGAGCCGAAACAATTTTTTTTTTTCCTGCTCTTCCCTCCTCCCATCTCCCTTTTCCTCCGAGAAGCAGTAATCTGACACTGAAAATTACTATCATTGTTGCAATGCTCAAAATAGCAGTGCCAGACTTTCATTAACATCAACGCTAGACTGCTAAATATTTAAAGAAATGGATAAATTTCACCTGAAGTGGGACAGCCCGGCACACATGAAAGCAGAAGCACAATCAAAATGTAAATCTAAGCGGTTGTTTTTATCTGCACAAATTCGGTGTCACAGTCAGAGGGGGATGCCAAAGGTCTCTTTAAACAAAATATTTTCCTTTGATTGAGCTTTTTGTTTTTAAAACAGAATCATTCTCCAACCCCCTGCAGATCCCTACAAAGCTCAGAGCTGACAGCAGTAGGTGGGGGTGGTGAAAGGGAGAGCTATATATTTGATTTGTTTGGGTTTTTTTACCTTGCAGAGGAAAATGAACTCCTACAGTAAACTCTTCTATGCCAAAACAGCCATGACACATCACCTCCATCAATGCTGACAACTTGAAATTTGATGTAGACATAATTTGCACATGACAAGAAGGATTTGTTCTCACTTATTTTATTCTTCTGTAAATTCTCAAGCATGTCAATATTTGTGTTTGATATGTCCACAAACACACAGATCACAGCAAAGATAACTACCTGTACTGTTTTCCACCAAACAATTAAAAACCCTAAAATCTCCACCATCACAACCCTTCTCAATGAGACATGACTTGGACACTACAGTCTGCAGACAACAGACTACATTTCCCATTTCAAAATCTAATTTACTTTTAGCAGGACAAGACAGGCTGATTATTTGTTGTGAAACAAAGGSAAATGCTCAAACAAATGAACTGTGTCCTGCTAGAAGCAGGCATATTGTTTCAGTTCTTCAGAGCCCAAATTCTGCAGGTCACACRGAGAGGCAAGCTGCTGCCAGGGCCAAGTCTGCAATGTTTAAAATCCTACTCTTCACCTCATTTTTCCTGGTTTTGTGCTRTTAAATACACCTTTGACCTCCAAGTAGTCTTTAAAGAACAGTCATCTCCATTATCTCAATCAATAAATCTTTACAGCTGATGAAAACAAAAACAAGTAGCCCTACTGAAGGCTGACATGGGCTATGCACAAGGGGACCTGAGRGGAGAGGTGCAGTAACATTGGGGTGTCTTCAAGGAGAGGAGATGTGCTTCAATGTGCATCACCAAACCTGTGTCCCAATGTAAACAAAGCAAGCTGCTACCTTAACATGTTCAGCTTAAATGCCTTAGCATGTATTTTGACCAGCTTGCTGGACTGCAGCTTGTGTCATCTAAAATCAGACTCTAACAGACCTTGGATTTTCCCCAGCTGCCCTCCAATTTCTCTGTGCTATACAGACTAAATTGTCCATGCACCAGCATAAAGGAAGCCCTACCTACAAGTCAGCAAAGGAAAATTAATACAACCAAAGGGCCACAGAAATACACATTTTGTTTTCCTTTGCACACGTGAGACATTGAGTTCAGTAGCAACATTTATCCAAGAGCATGTAGTGATAGGACAAGGGAGAATGGCCTGAAAGAGTATAGCTTTAGATTAGATATTAGGAAGAAACTCTTTACTGTGAGAGTGGTGAGGCACTGGAACAGGTTGCCCAAAGAAACTGTGGGTGCCCCATCCCTGAAAGTATTCAAGGACAGGCTGGATGGGGCTCTAAAGCAATCTGTTCCAGTAGAAGGTGTCCCTGCCCACAGCAGGGGTGTTGGAACTAGATGATCTTTAGGGTCCCTTCCAAGCCCAACCATTCTATGATTTAAAAGACTGAATGAACAGTTATCAGACCGGAGCCATGTAAGAAAGGCAAGGAGAGAGGACCACCAGGTCTGGGAGATTTAAACTCCTCTAACRCAGTAAGATAGCATCTCCTATAATCACAAGATCCAGGGAGCAGGTCACCCACAAAAAAATATCTTTCTATACCATTGCTCATGCAACTTAACGAAACTAAACAAGAAGCTCCAACAAGACATTCTGGATTTGGCTGCTGGCAAGAACACAAATGAGAAATGCTTCAGTAGCTGGGAAATATGGGCTACCACTAACATGGCACATATTGCTTAAATAAACTAAAGCAGAACTTTCATATGAAAATTTATTTATTTAGACATTGTTTGGGGGCAGTCTGTGTATAACTGTGAAATGAGACGAGTATTTTTTCCATCACAGGAGGATAGAAGGTTTGAATACAACAGGAGAAAAGGACTCTGAACAAACAGCAGAGAAGGCATACCATTTTAGTGACAACGTGCTGTAGGTAAACACAAGGACAGTCCCAGGGAGAAACAGGACACGCTGTTTGGATGTAGACCAGCACAAACTAATAAGTGGCTCCTTTCAACAGTTTCCTTCCCATTCAAGAGCTGCACACRAGCAAGAAGATGCAAGAACAGAGCTGATATGCAACAGTGACCAGAAAGAAATACCTGGTTTAAGATTCCTCAAGTGTTTTTTTTTTAAAATAGTCATTTTCTTCTTATTGAGCTGTATTACTGTCTTGTTACTAATTAGAGGGCAATGAATGTATGTACTTCTGTGTTGAAAGGCAGCCTGCTCAGCTGGGACTTTTCAAGAGCATACACTCTGCTGTACTCTGGTAGGGATCCCCATTAAAATCATTGAGCAACAGCATGCACACATCTCTTAATTCAACATGTCATCCCTCTAAGGCCTGGGGACCTCACTTCAGCAAGTATTCTAAAAACATTTTTTCAAAGCTGGAATAAGCCAATACAACCAACTGACGTGTTCATAATACTGTTGTTTCGTGCTACCAAATGGCACTGATTTCTACCATGTAGTAGTCTGTTTAATAGCCAGAACACAATAAATATAATTTCGATACCCTTATGGTTGTATTATTTTTCTGTCTGGCTTCGATCTTTTTTCTTTTTGTTTCACCATTAGGGTTCTGTTTCACTGGGATTTGGTTTTTTTACTTAAAACTGAAGTCTCCCTTTATGTAACACCATTTGTCATACAGTCCCTATTGTGATGAAAAAATAGAGTCACTGTCAATATCCCCAAATGCAACAAATAACAAACTGCTTTCTCTGCCACAAGGTGAGCAAGAAGTTAAACACTTCCAAATGCTCCCAGCAATGCATCAAGTATTTCCTCTGCAAACTCCTCAGATGCAATGCTGTTGCAAAACCAGCAAATACAGTCCTTAAAGGACTTAATAAGACGGTTTACCTAATTATTCCTCTTCCCTCAGCACTTGGGAGATCTCAAGTAGCAGGACTATTGGACACCACATTTTAAAAGGAGCCAGAGAAAATGAACAACTATAAAAGACTTAAGGAAACATAATTCATATGAAGAAACTTGGGGGGTTTTGTTTGTTGGGGAGGGGTTTAACCCCCACAGATGGGTGGTAACAGTCCTCACAGCTGTAAAAGGCTGATTTGAGGAGAAAGCTAACTATTTTTCTCCAAGTCCACTGAAAAGTAAGAAAAATGCTGCCAACTTGACTTGCATGGCTTTTCAGAAACAGGATCATGAAACACACCTCCTGCAGTTCCCATGAAAGCAGTAGGGAACCTGCCACTGAGGGTTTTTCAGAGACATATTTTGTTCAGTTCGGTCTGAATAAAGTTTATGTGGCTGGAGGTGAGAGGGATGCCTGCCAGCTGACCAGCCAGGCCTGTCTTCGTGACCTACAACAACACCTGAGGGGACAGCTGTGACTTAGGGGAAGACCAGGAAGTTTGCAGATCCTGGATCAAGCAAGTAACAATTTCTAGAGTCCAAAGGCCTTCTGAGGAGAAGGTGCCAACACACTGCTGTGATTACTGCCTGATTGCCACCAGCACAGAGGGGTACTGAAAAACCACTGGTGCCCTGGTTATCAGATCTTACGATGAAGAAGGCTTTGGGAGGTCCACCTAGGAACTCACAGAGTGCCACCATCACACTGCAGCTGTGCAGGGCCACCACCTCTTTAAGAGAAGATGTGTACAGCATCCCAGTCAAAAAAAAATTTCTCTATTTGAACTTTAAAGATATGCCTACATGAATAAATAATAAAAATGAACATGCATGAATAAATAATACAGTGTAACCTTTTTACAACTCAAAAGCCTAGGTTATGGGCAAACACGTGCCATTTTGATTTGAACCCACCACCAAAGCCTATGTCTCATCCAGGGGCTTTGGAGAGAGTTCCACTCAAAACAAAAAAAATTAAAACAAAAATACAATGAAGTAACATTGTAAAGTACAAGATTTAAATTATTTGGAGTACAACATTTAAGAACACGTTCACTTGGATGTTAGAGGGTGGAGGAGGACAGGTGTATATCCAAGACCTGACTTCATCTTCTTTTATGCATCTTCTCTGCTGATTCTATCCTGCTTATAGCCCCATGCAGTCATTACAAAAATTACAGATACATGTTGCTCATAATTCCTATTATTACTAGCAACATAACAAAACAGATATTCCTAAGCCATAGTTACAACCAGAAGTGAAATAGAATGCTGAGGAATGTCAGCACTGGCAGAACCAAACCATTTGGAAAGCAGAAGTAACGTAACATCACTTCTGTTGTACTTGTATATCAGAAACATTATTGGAAAATTTATCCTCCATCCAGAAAGCTGAATTGTGATTTAAAAATAAATGATTGCAGAACAAACAAAAGCAAAACCCAAAGTTTTACTTCAGTGTACATCACTGAGGGCAAAGCACTGAGAAAGCAATTCTAGYGATAAACTCTGTGTGCAATATTTATCCACCAAAGAATAGCAACTAAAGCTATTTTAAATATGTACCTACAAAGGTCAGTGACCTACCAAATGATGCTGATCTCAGCACCAATAAAATACCTTTGATTAATAGGAACGATCAATAGAAAGATTATAACTTTCTTGATAGTTTTAATAGCATATAAACACGGTTACACAGACGAAGCAGAGGGTATTTTGTAGAACCTTGGAAAACAAATTATTTAATTACGTTGTCWTTCTCAAAGACCACATATGATCCATATGATTATAACATCAATGTCTGTAGCACAAACTCCCTTTTGCATAACTACAAATTTCYATGTTTAGAAACCTAGGGAAAGCGTATTACAAATCCCTGATAGTTCAGAGAATAGTATTTACTTTCTCTATCTCACAATCCCTTGATATCACACTGCAGACCAAGCTTCCAAAAAGACTGATTTCTGAGGTAAACAGATATATTTGACATACATACATGGATGCACACAAAGAGCCAATACTCACAGCTAAAGATGCCTGGAGGTGGATGCTCTGTTACAAGCAGGCAGTTCTCTTCATCACTGTTATCCCCACAGTCATTCTGTTGGTTACAAATCAGTGAACCAAGATACAAGCATTTACCACTGGCACAGGTGAATTTGCACTCTGAAAAGCAAAAAAGAAACCAAAACAAAAATTTGTGAGAAAATTGATGCCTACCCTTCTTCAGTGCTAGAATGACTGATATTAAAGGCAATATTTTTCAGGTAGATGCTATAATGGTGGATGGGTCTTTGGCATTTCAACACCAAAACAATCAATATTGTATTTATAGCATTGCATGTATAAATATATATATTTATATATATTTTCTGATCACCAGAATCAATCCACTAGTAAATCAGATTTGCCACTTGGGAAAATTCAACTTTTTTAAAAAGAAGCAATATTTTTTGTAGTTCATGTTGGTTATGGTTCACTTTGGACAAAGACTGTGTTCTCATACATGTTTCTGTGGCACCTTGCATATCTGGAGCAAGACAGCACTATATAATAAAAATAATAATTGTCCCACATTAAAAAAAGGCTTGCATCAGCTGTAAGGCAACAGTATAGTTTGTAACCAGGAACCATCCTGTCCAGACACAGACAATTATTCCTTAACTACCTTACCAAAGCCAATTTGCCAGTCTCCCAACTAATTACAATCAAGCACTTGGTGTCTGCACATTGAGCTCCCACATGCCAGTGTTCTTTACAAAGTTAGTAAACTTCTGAAATGCCTATAAAGTGTCTGAATGCTCTATGCAGGCCTGCTATAGTTTTTACATTTTGTTTGTTACAAAAAAAAAAAAAACAGTTTCCCCTAAATATGATTCTGTCATGAGAAAAATCCCTATGAGACCAAGTATACTTTATAGTAAGTACTGGAGAATTAAYTAAGAAATTTTCACAAAAATATACACACAATTATAAAAAGCTTTCTCACTAAGCTTGTTCTAAAGTTAAATACACTACACATATAGAACAGAGAACACATTATATCTAGACAAATTGTAATTTAATGATTACACTACCAGCATGTTGACAAATTCTGGTGATTGTCATTCACAAGCAGAGGCAATGCAGACAGAATKAGAAACACTCACAAAGTAGTTTATTAAAGAAGTGCCATTCCCTGAACCCTGGGCTTCCCTAGGGCTGCAGTATGGGTTGGCTGATTCTGCTTCAGAGAGATGATTTCTGGTACTTCCCAGCAAAGAGACAGAATTTGTTCATCTTCAACAGTATCAGCAAGAGACTTTGCTTTAATGTTAACAGCACTTGCACTTAGTCTGAACTGAGACAACAGGACTTCCAATTCTAAAAAGCCCCTAAACCAGTTACTGAGGTGTGATACTCACGTGTCTGTTGTGTAATGCAAGCATGATAACAGCAAAGGAGGGGAAAAACAAATTGAGAAAGGGAGCAAATTCATTTTTCTTAGCAAATTTGTTTTATAGATAAAAACGATTTGCAAACTTCACTCCGAACACTTTTCAAGAGTACTAATGGTATTTTGGTACACATACCAGCAAGAACCTGCTGTGACAAAAAAAATGTATGCATCAACATGTGTAACATATAACATGTTACTGAGGAATATAAATAAAAGGCATGAAATGCAAGGAAAACAAGCATTTCCTGTAGAAAAAGAAACTAATCTTTTTATTTCACTCAAACTGCACTTACAAAACTAGTGAGTATTTGCCTAAATAAGGTCCTCAAATTTAAGCTTTTTCAGTCCAACCCTGCAGTCCCTGACCTATTAAAATTGTAGAATAAAACACTGTAGAAACAAAATTATTTTAACCCTGTTCCTTTGTTGCTCTGTCCTTCTCTGCTACAACAAAGAATTGAAGAGGCATCGAAGGGCTTAGATTTTGTTTTGAGTATAAAAAAAATTCATAACCAAAGAAAGTAAGCCTTTGAAACCCATGGAACTGAAAAGGTCATTACAATTACTTTTGGAAAGGAGAYTTAAAAGACTAGCCTCAGTATTAGCAATCTAATAATTACAATGCTGTAGGACTCATTTCTGCAATTTCATGAAGAAACTGGAACAAGRGAAGAACAAAGCTGTCTTGGAAGATTAGGAAAGTTGGCTTGAAAGGGTTTAAACTTTTCAGGTATCTTAAACGAGGAATATAACACACAATGAAATAAGAGTAGTAAAGAACATAGTACTTCTATTAGAAAGACAAATATCAATCACTATATTGCTTGAAGTTAGAATATTTGGCATACTACTTTGGCTGCACTATTTACTGCTTTCCTGTGTCATTGTGTTGAGTCCTAATGTAACACCTTCCATGCTTCCCCCACGGCTGATATAAAATGCTCAAGGAAGATGTCAACTCAAAAGCAATTAAAGCTAAGAACTCTAGGTTTCTGTTTGCCACCAGATTATAGAGTCTCAGACAAAAGACTAGACAAAGCTTTACATTTTTAGTAGCTATATTAAGGTCYTAAAGTTCTGGGGTTTAACTAACATTACCATAAGAGGACTAGCCAGAAGAAAGAATTTATGATTTAAGGTGGTGGGGGGGGGGGGGTGTGTCTTATCGTAGATAACAGACCACATTGAAATTTGGATTCAAAAAGCAGACTCAATCAACTTTTCTTATAAAATATTATGGCTACTTCCTCCTTCCCTCACATATGAGAAAATTGCCATTGTCAAGGTGCACAAAAAAAGAGTCATCGGGCTTCTTGTCTGCTTTCTGATGTGCCCACATTGACTGGAAGGTACTCACAGTACCATGGGAATTCTGTGTTGATTTTAAAATGGGACATGTTGTCAAAAATCATCTTGCCTTCTGATCTCCCACCAAATCCATCTGCCAAGGAAGCAGTCATTCTCTACTGGGCCTTTCTTCATAACAGGTCCTATGGTGGTGGTTTGGATTTGTGAACAAAACAGTGTTGATGGCACACCAGTGTTTTGGCTATTGCTGAGCAGTGTATCCGCATAGCATTGAGGCTTCCTCTTTTTCTCACACATGCATGAGCAAAAGTAACTTCTAAATCTAACAAAATTTAATATCTAATGGAGGACACAAAATTGCAAAACTTAGCCTGCATAATCACATTCTGTTGAAGTCTGAAGGAAATACTCGAAGGAAAAATGTACTGTAGGGATAGGACAAATTAATTAAATAGATTATTCAATGAAAATACAGATGCTTCTGAACATGGAATATACTTAAGATCTGGTATTTGCAACTTGTAAACAAAAAATTCAGTATGTTAATTTAGTTTGCTTAGCAAATGCATTTAAACAGTGTGTGCTTTTACTAAAACCAGAAAAGAACTCTTCCTTGTAAAGCAAGGTGGATCAAAGTCAGGTTGATGGAGGTAGTAGAAAGCAAATATTAGAGTATTGTCAAACTGAAATAAACCTGCCGAGGTCTGTACCAAAATAAAAGGAGTGACCTCAAAACACTCCAACAGGGGAACCCAGACCAGTCCAGACTAGACCAATATGCCTAAGGACACACCAGAGAGCCCTTTTCAGTACAAAGTCTTGTACTTGGCCTGTCTAGACAAGACAGGGGGAAAAGCTCCTGTTCTGAAAACAGGCCAGCATGATCCTTCTTTCATGAATAATGTTTCAAAGCTAGACAGTTTCCCTTTTCATTTTCAAGTGGCAATTAGTGAAAMATCAGTCGGTTGGTCAGCAAGGCTATGACTAGAGCTAAACCTGAAGCAAGATGACAGCTATTGGAGGTTGGAAAAAATCAGCCCTTCTTATAATTATGTCTTACTATGTTCATAATTATRTCTGGAGCATAATTTTAAAAACTATCCTTATGATACATATGTTGAAGGGATTCTTCAACATAAAGTTTTAATAAACACACTTCCAGGTAGAACTAGACTACCTTGAAAAAAAGGAATACTAAGAATACTGTTATGAAGATTTCCTATTTTTAGAAATTGAATGCAAGTAGTACAAATAAGTATATTGCACACACGTTCAAGGTAGATGCTTGTATGTCTAAAACTCTCTACAATTACCAATTAATATACAACTGCATTTCAAATAGTTTCAAATAGTTAATTAAAGGTTATGTTTCTGTTGCAAAAGCAAAAGATGGATTTGCCTCATGATACAAAAAAAAAACCCTGACCAGATTTTTTACTGTGAAATGCAAGATCTGATGTATTGGGTAGGCTTATTTTATACTTTCTGTGCCTAGACAACAGGATAATTTTATCCTTGCATTCAACTTAATTCTTTTCGACTTCATTTACACTTGACTTCATCCATATGAACAGCATTCCCATTGTTTTGTCATCCCACTTACCGTAGGGCATTTTTAATTATAGCTAAGTGCTGTTTGTTTTTCTAATGTAAGTCCAACCAYGGGCCAAGGAAAAAAAGCAAGAAGTGTCATATTGAAAAAATATGGTGGTTTAGGCCACTGTTATGATGCATGTCACAGCTACTTATTTAACGGGTCTGAGATGATTATCTGACCCAGAGGCAGAATTCTGTTACATCCATTTGAATAAAAAATAAAAAAACATATATGCAGCCAGTGATTTCAAACTGTTGTGACTAAACTGTAGTAACACAGTTCAAATGCACAAAATGAAATCCTAAGTGATGTCTGGGACTTAACCAGAGCGGAAAGGCACTCTCCCAAAATCCCACAGACTGGCAGCTGCCCTGGCAGCACTGCCAGCAGAGGGTGATCAAATACCCTACTGAAGTCATATAAGTGGAAGGTAGGAATCTCTTTGCCTCCGGGTGGATCTAGATCTCTAGAATAAAGGCCTAATTTCTAATTTTGTACATAAAGACGCCATTTTAAGTATGTCATCATACTTCTTCAKACTCCTGTTCATATTGCAGCACACAACAGCCTGAAAGAAAATATGTTTAAAGGGCATCATCACCTGTTATAAGGATAATAAGCGGCAGAAGCAGTAAATTGGGGAGGGCGGGAGGAACCACACTGCGCTAGAGATTAAAGAAATATAAACCACAAATACCAGAGTCAGTACAATAAAACCCTGTTCAAACTCTCATAAACATCTGTCTGTGTATTATTTTTAATATTGTAGATTGTAGCCTTATAATGGGAAGTAAATCATAAAGAGGAGACATGCACACAAGGAGCATGTTTATTTGGGAAAAAGCTTGGTTAATAAGGAAGATGGCAGGCTGCCACACGATCTAATAAACCTCCACTGGTGCAGGGAAGGGAGGGATAAATAGGTCTCTACAAAACAAAAAAGCACTTCACAAAAAGAATGCCAAGCAGAATACCAGCAAAAATGAAAGCTGATCAGCTTATGCAGGGTAAGAAGCAGAGCTGTAAGCCACAGTCAGAGGCCTGTCCTCAGAGCCCACGGCCTCACACAGGACCAAGCAGCAAGGCTGCTCTCGGAGCCACACAATGTGGAGACAGAGACCTTCTCTGCCCAGGGGAGATTACAGCCTTAAAACCAGGCTGATTGAAAGAAGATTGTTACTGGTTCACAAGCAATCTCATTTGCTGAGCTACTACCCTCTTGCAGTCCCCCATACTCGCTTGCTTATCCAGCAATTATCTTTTCATCTACTTCTTAGGGCAAAGCCTGAAGCTATGCCCTTTAACAAGTTACTATTTATGTCAGTAGCTAAAGGAAGCAAACGCAATATTCTTGCACACAGGTAGTGAAATATGCTGTTCAGTTCACCAGTTCAGGGCATTAGGACATTTCACCAAGTTTACCTTAATTAACAGCCTGAACAAAATTACCCCAGGCATCGTGGGGGCAACCAAAAGGCCTCCTTTATTTTGAGATTGGTCAGTGAGGTTAGTTTTTGCCTGTGATCTTTCTTCACCATATATACCTGTCTCGGGTGTGAAAAGAAAGAGGAAAGTCTCTTCCTGAGGTCCATTGGTGCATTAAGAAAAGTTTTCATCAACAGTGGAAACTAAATTCAGGAGACTCACTGTCACTTAGCCACCATCCTGCCCACGCAGTGAGTCTCCACAGCTTCACAGTGGGGASAGCAGCTCCCCCAAGTATGTCTCCTCAGAGACAAGGAGACAACAGTTCCCGTCACAGCACTCGTCACAAATGAACAAGCCTCTCCAAGATGATCTCAGACTATCAGGCTCACCCAAATTGCCAGTTCTGCCAGCAGAAAGGCCAATAAAGGAAAGCCTCTTCTACTGCCACCTTCATAAATGATCTGTTCTATTTATCAATTACCTTCCCATAAAAGAGCAAGACAGTATAAGTACAGATTTCCATTTTCTGCCCTTCTACCCACTGGCTTTTCCTGACCCAGCAATGTTCTGCCTGCTTATGCCTACAGAGAACTGAAATGCCAGAACTTCCCAACAAAACTCAAGAACTGTGTCCCCTTCTCCTCATTCATGTGAAGATCTTTTACACCCCCACTAAAGCACCCTGACAACCTCTCCGGCCACAAAGCTTCTGCAGACACATCATTCCAGCATGGCATGCCTGGCACTCCCTGGCACAGGGACTTGTGTCAGTGCCAATAACTCAGCCGAGGCACAGCCTTGACACTTTGGGTCAGAGCCCACAGAGAGAAGGACACTGCACCACGGCAGACACTCACTCCCACAGCTTATGGGAAGAAGCAACCTGTGAGGGATGAGTTTCCAGCAGCCATGAGAAGGCTTCGTGCCTGCCCTGACAGACCCCACAGGAGCCCCTCYGCCCCCTGACATTTCTATATGCACTAGCAAAGTTTTCCAAGTCAAGTATAGGGAAGGGGGGAAGGAGCATCGGTGACTCAACTAATGACACTCTCATTTTCAGTTCAGAAATTACGTGAGGAGACGATTAAAGATACATTAAGCATGTACCTTATAATTTTTGTCAAGCACAATGTCATTATCATGGGCAAGTGCAGGTAAGAAGGGTATGTGCAAATGAGATTTTCTTAACATCTCRTTCTCCTTAATCATAATTCAAAGAATTCTTGAATTATGGTAAATATTTTAAAATTATCTTAGTTGGTTTTCATCTTAAGAAATCTTTAATAATCACAAGCAGTGCCACTTACCAGGTTTGTAGAGTACTGCATATGTAGAGGAATATAAAATAAAAAATCATATTACTCTAGCAGCTTCTTGTTTTTTCTTTGGAATATTGTTTGCTTAACAAATAGATCAAGGCTAGACCATTTGATCAGGCTACTTCATAACCTTTGAATCCAGAGAAATACAGACTAAACSACGTCCCTTCACAGATGCATTGCTAAGTTTTGCCTGCAGTCCTAAAAACAAGCCCAGATGAGGACACAACAGTTACTGCAACACTCAAGGATTATCCGGGCTTGGGGGAAATAGGTTGATCGGTGGGAAAAATTATGTCTTTATGTTCTCTGTTATTAAATTAGGTGAGATTAAGACTCTGACCCTTGTAGGGCACGAACTGTTTTAAGTTAGCTCTCCTAGGAGGTACTGGAGTACAGAATAAATACCATTCTCATCTACAATGGTGTAATGGTACTGAAGCAAGGAAGGGTCTGAGAATACACCTGAGAATTGACTTTTCATACAAGCAATGTATAACGCAGGTAAGACTTTATTGTGTTTCAGGTGGCTGTTCAGATGTCAACCTAATACTGATGACTGTACTTTTTTAATAATCTTCCTGAGCATAATGTGCAGAAAATATAAGAAAAATGAATGTACCCTATGTGTCAAGATGCAAGATAGTTATGGAGCTTCCACTGTAATGTGAATTCCAGATTTCAATGGACAACAGAGTTCTCCTTTCATTTCTCAACAGCATTTGAATTGTGCAATGCACACTAATGTGAGTAATGAAAAGTCTATTATCACCTAGATCATGTTCTCCAATCCACACCTGCAGAGATTTGTGTGTTCCTGCAGTAAATACCTCATCACTCTTAGGTTTTGTATTTTAAAAGTGATTTCACCTGAAGTCCAGTTATCTAAGAAGTGCCTAACTCAGTTCACTGTGCCTCAGTGTTTACRTAACAAAAAATATAAGCAAAGTAATACCTAGATTACAGGAAAACAGGTTRCTCTCAATGGTTTACATTATACAGCACAAAGTTTTTTACAAACTAGTACTGTCTTGTATCAATTGTTACTTAACTCTTCCYTCCTTATTCACTTCTATCTAAAAAATGAGTCACACATTTTATTCACCTTAGTATCCCTCCCAGAAGGCTGGGGGTTTATGGCTAAGCCTTTAAAAAAATAAACAAAATAATTCCTTTCTACCTTTCTTTAATTCTTCCTTTCTACCAATTTCCATGAACACTTCCTCTCAAGTACATTTTGCACTGCAAATGTACACAGACTTCCACATATCTGCGCTTCCATATAGTGGAGCTGGTAGTCATTTGGTTTGCCTAATATTTTCCACTATAAATACCTTGGAGAATTCCTCCCAGGTTCACTGCATGCAGCAGATCTGTGATACCAAGCTGGAAGAACACCCCTGGCCTCTTCTTTGTCCCAAGAAATTCCCTTCTGCTTTTATGGAAATAAAAACTGTTTAAAAAAAATAGCAGTTATCTTCCCATTGTCTGCATCAGGGGAGTCTCTGGCAGCACTCCAAAATAACTAAAAGGCGCAGACACTGTGAGGCTCCAGCGATACCACTGGCAGAGCAACAGCCCAAACCGTACTGGGACAGCAGGGGAAGAGGCAGATTAACTGTGGTGGGGAAAGGAGGTGAGCTCTGCTCCCCCTCACTCTCACCCATGATTTCCACTTCACTTCCATGTGCTGCCAAGTACAGCCATTTCTACAATCACCATATGCTCCTCTTTTGTCCACAAGTGCTCCCAACATCGTGTGCATGAGACAARGAAGAAATGTGAACACAGAGCCAGTATTTTATGGGTTGAGACTGCCTCATTTAGCAACCTAGMAGCATAGTTTCAATAAAGACTATTTCATACTAAAATTATGCAATTTTGTTTAAGCATCAGCAACATATTGGCATGTTGCAGCAACCATGTGGCAGCTATTTAACTAAGATTATTTAATAATTTCCCTGTCCAAAGTGCTTACAAAGTATACTGTGCAGAAAACTGTGATACAGGCATCCCAAAGAAATCTCTACCAGGTAGGTCTTTCTGTTGTTGAAACAGTATCATTTAAAAAGGGACAGTGCATTTAGGACAGTGCMTTTCTGATTGTGAACATGAACACACAATTAACACGATGCTGTATGATGCTGAGTCTATCCTTGCACTATGCATTTGTTATCTTGGGAAACTTCATGGTACAGAAAACCAAAGCAAGTCACTTTCCTTCCCCAAACCATATTCAACTTTGCAGATACACCACGCGTTTAAGCAAAAAAGTACCTAATAAGTAGGCACAAGCCTAACACAATGCAAAACGTGGATAGAAACAGAGACTCCAGTTCACCAGCTTAGGCCATGACTACATTGCATGTGAGAACCRACAAAAACAAAAACAAGCTGGAGCACTTTGTCCCCATAACCAGGCGTTTTTGGCTGGCATTGCTGCCCAGTGAGGGCGGGGAGGGGGGCATGGCACAGCCTTCCTCCAGCACCAGCTGCGGTTCACATCTATGTGTGGCCGCTTCTCTGGGAAGAGACGGAGAAACCAAGGAGGTTTTTGACAGGTCAGTTTGAATCAGGGGGACAATCTGACCCRAGCTAAGTGTCAGGGTGGTGAGGAGGAAAAGATCAGAGCGGGGTGCCAAGGGAGGACTGACGGTGCCTGGTGTGTCCAGTGTAAGGGTGAAGGTTGTCTTCACAGGTTACATCTACACATCTGGCTTGGGCGGAGCCACACAGCCTGGCACCCTCCTGGCACAGCTGGCTTTTAGAAGTTAACCATGCTTGCCTGTCCCCAAACACAGTTTTGCAAAAAGAGCTCAGTCTAACTTACACTGGTGGCCCAGTACCAACACATCTGAGCAGTGCCCACCTGCCAGGCACACAGCCAGGTGTGAACCAGGCTTGGGGCACCACCGATGGTTGGAGCTGGCTTTTCTGACAAAATGTGCATCGTGTTTGAGATCCAAGTAGGACTTGATCTACAAACCACTCCCCAAAACCCTGACACACTACCTCCCGCCTACAGCTGTTCTCGACATGATTTCTGTCTGTGGTTTATCTTAATACGCTGGACTGGAAACTGCTGTGGTTGACATGCAGATCAGTCATGCCAGCCTTGAGACAGCAAGGTCTGTCAGAGAGGCAGGGTAGGTAGCCAATAGCAATAACCATTTCAGACTTCTAATTTAAACCTGCCACTGTATATCTGTCAGACATCCTACTGAATTTTTTGGGTGCGGACAAGASAGGGGACTGCAACAAATCTCCAGTTACAGCTCAAGTTATCAGTGTATTGATGACAAGTTAAAGCATGTTAAAAATTGTACAAATGATGTGCTGAACACCCAAAACCATATCAGCCAAGAAAGAGAATAAACAGCCAGAGCATTGGAAACTGAAGAGCAACTAATCGTGTTTTAACTGTAGGCAAGGTAGTTTGTAATATTGTACCAGCTCATTATTACTAATCTGTTCAAAGGTCATGATAATTTTCCGTGTTTTTATAAGCCAACATAATTGAACCAAGGTCAGTTTCACCACACTGGTCCCTCCTCAGAATACTTCAAATAGGGAGCTCATACTAAAGCAAAAATCCAGCTAATACGGCACACTCATAATTTTCAAGCAAAAAAAAAATGAACCAAGTATTTGTTAGAGCTGCCTAATAACCCTCTAGTTTAGGGTCCTTATGCTTAAAAAATTATGTTAAGACACTAAGAAAGACCACCTGAACAGATTGATTTTCCTTGTCACTAGGATGTATTTCTTTAAAACATAAAATATGTTACTATTGARTGTTATACTAACGTATGGAAAATAGTTCTCCAGAGAAGAGACCATTCCAAAATCCAGGATACAGGTTAAGAACATTTTATGATTTGCAGGCACTGTGTTCAGGTAGAYGAATATAAAAAGTATGATCCTTAAGAAACAAAAAGGAAGCCCAATTGCAACCAATACAAGGTAAAGAGCAATCTAGCACACAAATATTTGGAAATCAAATTCAAAGGTGAGTGAAACTCTACAGTAGTGCAATACAGGACTCTCTGATTTTTTCTTAGTCCAATTAAATTCTCCTACTTACAGATACATAAAAGAGGCTACAATCAGATGAACAGTGTGAACRCATTAGTACATTTTAATATGTTTGTGCATCAAATCTGTTGTTTGTAAGGTCTGAGCTGAGATGTGGCTTCCAGTGTGCAAATTTCATCTGTTCTGTGCAATATSAAACAAAAAGCATTCACCTAAAGTACCTCAGCAACAACTTAGACAAACCCCTTGTACTTTGTGTTACAGTGGATTAGGAACAAACTACCTAGAGAAGTTGTAATTAACAACAGTGGGGAAATAATATTGAAATACGTCTTTTTAAACTTCATGCAATAACTCTGATTTGACAGCAAATTATTTAAATGTGCTCTACTACCTAAGAGACAGAAGCAGTGATGGCAGTACAACACACCCTGATAAAAGGTCATTCCAAAGGGTAAGAAGTCCCTTTCATAATGGATCGGGGTTATACAAAACGAAAGAAAAATTTCCTTAAATGACCTATGTGTAAGGGGATTTTGTGAAGTTTACCTGTTTTAAATAGCAAACACACACTTTAATACTTATTGGTACACAGTACGCAGTCATCAAAGCCTTCAAAATGTGATGAACCATTTAAAAGAGATGAGCATGTTTATAACAGATATGCATGTATAACAGTAATAACTTACAGTCTTCAGAACATATTGCTGTTGTTAAACTCATAGCTGAAATGGTAGCACATTTGAGAGAAAAATACGGTTTGGCTTTAAACATGCTTTCTAGAGTTCCAAACGTGACCTCACACAGTTTTATTTTTGTCAAAGCTTAAAATACGGAATGAAAAAAATCTTATTCTATAAGCACATATACTGAGCAGACCATTAATAAAAGAAAAATTACATTCTCTTGCGACTAAAACATCAACATCCACATGATGTGACACAGCAGAGTATCTGCTTACTCTTCCCAAAAGGCAAAACTCTGGCAGAGCTGCTGTTAGCCCAGATAGATGCAGTTTGCTTTGAGGAACACTGTTCCTCARTGTTATTCCTCAGGATGCTATTTTTGATTTCCATGGCAATTTCTTGGGCATACAGCTGTAGGATGCTGTTCTTTGCAAAACTTAAATAACTAAGTTAGGGCAAACATTCCAAATGCCAGGTATTCGAGAGACACTCACAAAAGGAATAGCTGAAGGAAAGCATTACTTCTATTTCAGATTTCCAAATGGAACATTAGGGTCCTTCAGAGAATCACCAGCCTACAGCTTTTTAGAAGCATAATTACATCAGACAAAAACTGGGTAAAAATTAATGCTATTTGATGACATCAATGGTGGAAGGAATTCACATACTTAGACTGTCTACAAAGCTAGCATTAAAATTATAATAATCAAAGAAATGGGCAATGGATACGGCAGGCAAGGCATCTTTCTAATAATATGCTGATGTTTAGTGGGTCTGTCTCATTTTGACATTTTGGGGGCTAATCACATGTATTTTAATGATAACCTGCTTCACTGAATTCAACTCCTAAACATGTATTTTAAATAACTTGCTTACTATTTTCTTTGACACTAAAGGTGACCTACATATATTAAGATTGTGAAAAGATACTGTGAATATATAGAGAGAGATAGAGAAAGATGGCAAAGGAAGATTAAAAAAGAGGAATGTTTTGCCCCTCTTTTCTAAAAACATTATTTCATTCTCTTACATTACAAGTACCTAGGGATGAGAGAGGACTACTCCTTAAATCACTTTAAAACTCTCTAGATAATATCTTGAACTTTAATGGGGCTTCACATATTTATTTCACTTAAAGCTTATTTATATCACATGCCTAGCAATCAGCAGCCTACATCTTGTCTTTTGCATAAAGATTTCTCCAAGTATCTTCTAAATATTTTTTCTCTCTCAAGCCACATATCAACAGCAAAACAAGGAAAGCATAACCTGATTAACAAAAAAATCATACCAGTGTTGTTTTCTTATAAAATAATTTCTTTTTTTACAACATATAGGCAAGTGCCTTGCAAAGAAATAAAATCCAAGAAGAAAAAATATATAATCTTTGCATATTCTTTCCTTACAAAGTTCGCCSTTGATTCATACCATTATATAAAGAGACATGTACTTCCATGTGAATATATCTAACAGCAACTCAAAGCATACCATTGTAGGCCAAGGTTTGAAGCAAAAATCTGGCCTGAGATGTATTGACCCAGAGATTCCTTCACAAAGTACTCAGCCTGTGAATTATTTCATACTTCTTAAATACAAGGATGATGTAGAGTTCAAAATCTCAATGCAGAACCATCAAAAAAGCACTGGCTTGCTTTATATGGAAATTTCCACAGGTCAATAGGAAACACATTTTTTATTTCAAACAGAGTATCATCTGATTTTGAATCCATGTATGAACAAYATATTATATAATGTATGATGGGATTAGGCAACGCAGGTCGCAAAAGCACATTCCAAACACACATGGAATACTCCTGTCAGACTGTACTACAATTTTCCAGCTTCCATTTTAATACTTGATGTCTGCATACAAAACCAGCAGGCCAAACAAGAAGACTGGCCCAAATTATTTTCATATAATATTCAGGAGAAAAGAGATTTGCTGGCTATACTGGCTGCTGAACAAGGGAGCTGCCTGCAGTACTGCACTATTACATTTGCAAAGTATGCAAGACTCAAGTCTTGTAAAGAGTCCAACATGGAGCAGCAGGAAAGGAACACAACGTTATGTACCAAAAGATCCAGGGGSAAAAACTACTGTCTTAAGTAATAGTTCTAGAAATTTTTCTTTCAAGAAAGTTGCAGAAGGTTTTCTAAGATCTTGAAGCAAAAATGTTACAATTATTTTCTTTGCTGCACTTCTCCCACAGTCCACATGATGCTGGGCAAGCTATTTGGATCTTCCCAGCACATCTAGAGCAATAATAATTATAATGGTAATGATGATTATGATGCAGCCACTACTGCTGCTGTAAAATGATCTAGATATGTAAAGCTTGTGATGACTGTAAGAAGGAAGGTATTGAGGCAAACTGAGTAACATTACCACGTGTCTCAGTGTAAAGAAGAACCTCTATTGATTAATAATTTCAATAATTTTCTAGCTCCATTATTTTTTTAAATCCCATCAACTATTAATTCATGTCTGTTGCCTGTACAAATTTTCTCAACGGAAACTGTGTTTCAATTGGGCCATCCAGACAGCTATCAGATGAGATATAGTGCTCTTGCTCACTTCCATTTAATGCAAACATTTATCTCTAAAGAAAAAGTAAACTAAAACATTTTATGTCTCTTCTTGCATGCAAAGTGCCTTTTTTTGTTGTTCAGACATGGTTCCAAGAGTCTCTTTTCAACCATCTATAGAGAACAATTAAATCAGTATATAACTAGCAGTGCTGCAGTGGTCAGTGGAGCTTTACCTTGTTTATCTTTAATTTCCTGAGGCAGATACAGCACGTGAAAAAGAAACCCTGAGCAATATTCTCTGAAAGGACTAATCCATATTCTTCCTTCCCAGGATCTAATCTCTATACTCAGTAAAGTCAGTAATAAAGCAGATCTTCACTACAAGACTGCAAAGATGAGGATTTCAATGAGAAGAATTATTATAAATTTCTTGCACCAATATACGACGTCTTTGTCCCCATGACATCTCCCCTAAATATTTCAAATTAAATTAGTCAGAAATATGAAAATGCTTTATCTGTGTATGAAGGTAAAGAATACTAGCAGGGTATGCAAGGCATCGTAAGGATGGAAAGCTGCCATGAGCTCTGTCTAAAGTACTGTGCGTCACATTTTATGTCAATTGTCCATGACCCTGTCACCTCTCCACCCTGCAGGCCATGAAATTGGGCCTGTCTGAGACAGCCATCATTTCATGACGGCTCTGGGACAGTTTAGAACATAAAAGATTATTGCAATGTTAAATTACWAATTTATGAGAAAGGTGCGAGGGTTTGAAAGAACTGCTCAGAGACTCCTGCTGAACCTGAGAAAGRTTTTGAAGAGGAGTAAAAATAAAAGCACAATTAGTGGGCAACTGAATCTAGCTACAGATTGCCTTTGGTTTATTATTCCACCCCCCAGTATATCAGGGAAAGATAATTTTAAGAAGACCTACACATGAACAGAAACCTTGGCTTAATTGCTATTAAAACCTCTCTTGGCTTAATTGCTATTAAAACCTGAAAAGCCATTTTATTTTATTGCCAGTTCAGCCACTAGTACCAATGGGTCAAGGGCTCAAATTCACTTCCCTTTGACACTGTGTCAGTCACAAACACAGTCATGAAAATACGTCTGTCAACAGCCCAATTTCAATTGGATTGCAAAAGGATCATAACAGGAATTTCAACAGGACATAGAACTACACCTCAAAACAGGGACCRTGTGTTTCTGTGACTGCATGCAGCCCTACACCCTACTGATGCTCCCCAACTCCAAGTGAGCAAGCTGTGCTCAATGCTGATGGAAAGGAGTCTCCTCTGCAGTAACAGTCGTAATCGTGCAGATGTACTTGCAGCACATGACAGATCCAGGTGCTTCTCCCAGTCCTCCTATTCCAGAAAAATGAACAGGATAATTAAGCATGTTTGGATTTACTGAGCTGGCAGATTTTGTACTGAAGGAGAACACCTTGTGCAGTAAGCAAAGTCCTGATGCATGCTACATTACCTGCAAGGCAAAAGGAGACAGCCTTATCCGCGTGTCAGCTTCCCCTCCATCTTGCATCCAGGGACTTCTCTACTTTCTCTTGCCATGCAGAAAACACCCTTATGATACACAAGTTTTCAGTCTAAACTAATATTGATAAGGCCATAATTTTGCTGGCCATGCCAGCTAGCTTCTGAAAATGACCTTCATGTATGTGTTTTTCCTTCCTTCTTACCACAGACAGCCAGCAGACATTGGTCTTCCTGAACTCAAGTTAATTCAATCTCAAAAATATTCACAACTACTTTTTCAAGGAATGACATACACACACAAATTAGTGCCAAACATAATGAAAAGGGAAAAGCCAGAAGATTTTGCATCTGATCTGTTGAATCGCCATGGTTTTTTGCCGTGATAGAAATAATGTATATTATATACAAACGTCATAGAGAAACTGTCTCCGTTGTACTCAGTGTGAAAAGCAAACATTTTAATAATTGATGAAGTCCTTCATTGGTATTAGCATATTATTTGACAATGTCATGAATTAATAGATGTAAAATTACACTGACATGTAAATTTTAGGTTTCTTAGAAGTCCTCAGTCTATCTGCACTTAGCACCTTAGACACATCTGCCTCATAACTGATATTTCTAGATTTCTCATGGGTATCTCCTTCCTTCCTCATGAAATGTGAAATTTGCCATAGCTTTGCTTTAAAACTCTAGTTTTAGAAAATTTCCCAAGCTTTCAGGCTAATACTTCAATGATAAAAGAAAAATKTTACTACAGAAACAAACAAACAAAAAAGCTATTTTAGCATTAAAACTTCCTTTCTTAGAAAAAGTTACAGTTTTATGGAGTAGTGGGAGACTTTTAACTGCAAAACATGCTTAAGTAGTTGCAAAAGCCACCACCAACAAAACCCTCTTAGATGATGGCTCATGCAAGTTTTCCATGTATTCTTTATAAAAGAAAAAATTGAAGAGCAACACGTGATGTTAAAGTGCAGAATCCAGGATTTCAAGATCCACCATCCACTTCTGCTCAATTTTCATCACTTTACACACATTTGAATCACAAATACTTGCGCACTTTGCTGCTACACAAGACAAAGTGTTAGATGGCATCAGCAGAGCCCCTTTAGACAGTCTGATGGCAGAAAGTTTCTAACTAAAGCTAACAAATATGAATCTTGATTTTTTAAGAAGGCGCCATACATACAATCACCTCTGCTTTAGGAAGCAAAACAGTGGTCTTGGAAAAAAAAAAAAATTTTGCTTTTCTTTAAAATGTGTTGTAACTCAAAACAGACACACACACCCCCACACCAGTCCACGCACTGCTAGAAGAGATCTTTCAATCACTTACTCCTTAGCATAGCTCGTCCACAGAAACCACAACAGTCAGCTTGGTCAAGTCTTGGCAGGAAGACTGGAGCCAGCAGAAGCCAACCTCTGGCTGTATGCTGGAGCAAGAGGGTTGTGATGGTTTCCAGTGGAGCCTCCTGTTTGACCGCCGCTCCCTCTCCATGGGGAAGAGGGAAAAATCTACAGAGTCAGGCTCTCAAGGTACCAGCTGGACCACAACCCCTGAGAGGAGATGGTGAGTCTTATCCAAAGGTTCTTCTCTTTTGGACTGGTCACCAGAAAGAGGTGAGAAATGTGGCACATGCACAGGGCAGCTGTCAGAGGGCCAGTCTGTGTATTGAATCCATTGTGTGCACTGCCATTGGTCCCAAAAAGCTCCCTGTGGCAAAGTTACTAATGGAGCATAGCAGGGCTCTGAGGGGAGCTTGAGATCAGGAAGAAGGAGGAACATTTAAACTGACAGAAAACTGCAAATGCTACACAGAAAAAAGTGACTTACCTGCTCTAGGAAAACTCCCCTCACAAGGATGCAAGGCTGTATGGTGTGTCCCTGAAGCCAAGGTGATTTGACTGAGGACTATGAAAACAAGCTTTAAATAGATTGCTTGAATCACATATGACAGGCCACAAAATAAATACTTTGGCTACCAATAAGGTCTGTAGTGAAGTCTCAGGGATGGGAACAACATAAAAACTGAAAAGCAAATCACAGGCTCAACTGCTTCATCGGGTTTTTAGCACAACTTGATTTGAGCTTGGGTAGAAGAGTCAGCCCTTCTGGCTATACCTAGAGTGAGAAAATGTGAAGGGAGAACTCGGCACAAAGTGAAATGGCTGAAAGTAACTTAGGCACTTCAAAGAAAATGAGGCTATGTGTCCTGAATGGCAAGGGCTGAAATTACTAAGCTGTGGTTTATTGTAGACATGGCAGTTTAATCAAGGTAAGCTTTATAAAGAGACAAGTTATCTTTTAATTGATCAGCAGATACAAGTGGGAAAAATAGGCAATGTTTGAAACATGTAGACCTGTCATTCAGGATCTTTCTCAAAGACCTGAAGAAGGAGTTGCAACGCATACAGCTCGTCTATTTTCTCCACCTAAATCAGATGGTCTAATAAAAGAAACTACCACCTCCTATAATTTATGCCTTGTAGAAAGTACTGATACAGGGATGTATAGCTCCACATGATGTATTTCACAGCAAATGGAACAGCTCTTCTCAGTAACAAGAGTACCCATGAGATCATCAGACTTGCTATGTCTTCCAAAGTCARCATAAGTCATTATGGGGAAACCGAATCTCTAGATATCTAACAATAAAGTCCAGCAGAATAAATCTAAGGATGAACATTTCATTTGACACACTATGCAGCCAGACACCTGCTAATATCAATATCTAAACTCTGAATCATATGCAATTTACTCTTCGTGACACCTGTAACAGTCGGTCAGGAGAAGACACAGGGCCATTAAGTAATCATTGAAAATTTCAATTACATTATCATAGGAAGTAAAAAACAGTCACCTTTTTTTCACAGAGAAATCAAACTGAAACAAAGCAACTAAGTGTTATTACTACTGAGAATCAAAAACCAAAATTATGTCTTATCTTCAGCATGATAATTGTCATCRTTTTTCCAATCACCCTTATTTTAGCCTTTGTTCCTTCAATTCTTATTCTTTTAATTTCTTATTCTAATATAAATCTATTTGCTATCTTAAGGATGCAGTTTCAGTTCTCTGTAATCCTTTCTAATATACAAACTCAGACAGCTAAACTTAACTGATTATTACTTGTTCAGAATACAGAAATCTAGTAAGAGATGTTATAACCTCAATAACTTCTTGTGGAGTCTGCTTCTGTTGTAAAACTTGACAGAAGAAAAAAACAAAACCTAACAGTATTACTTTCAACTGAGCTGCAGAACAAACTGAAAGTAACGGGGGAACGGAAGGCAAGGGTTATTGTCTCACTTCACACTAAACAATTTAGTCATTCTTAATCAACAACAATAACAGTGGCAGGTAAGAATATTGTCACTATGTTAGAACATCTAAAAAGTGGTGAGAAAATACATTTCCATAGGGCACCAGAGCAGTAACGTATCCTCCCCTATATATATCTGAATCTTTTTAATATTATGAGACTTGAAATACTCCTTTCTAAATGGACATATTATTCAATTTTGTCTCTTCTGGTGGACACATTCAGCAAAAACCAGTGTTCTTAACAACTGTTCAAGTGTTGTTAAAATGGGATCTCTTGTACCGTTTCTACAAAGACTACCTTGTTTTTTATTTCATTTCTACTTTCCAAAGAACAGTCTTGAAAGATTCAAGTAAAATAAAGGCATGAAGGTCCACAGATATTCTACACATTATCCTCACAGTTTTAAGTTTCACTTTTTAAATCTCGTAACAGTTATAAGACATTGACAATATTACATAATATTAATCAATAAAAGAATTCACTTTGGAATGCCTTTGTAAAATTATTTCTATTTTTATGTCCCAAGGATTACTGCTCCACTCAATTTAACGATTCATTACTACCACAAAAGTAAAAAGACCATGTGAGGTTAACAGCTATAGCTATTAGCTGTAACCTAACCAGTGTTATACTGCATAATTGATCTATTTTCATCAAGAATAATATGCAGGAAAAGGGAATTACTACTACCATCTCTATAAAAAGTACAGAAAGCCTGGGGCAAGTGCGCGGGATAATAGCAAAGACAAGAGAAAGGAAAATGGGAGTGCACCAAGAGTTTATTTATAAATATCTGGAAACTCATTGCTTGGCATCTTGTAATGTCTACACAGTCTCACATTGATCGAACTTTTAGACTGTGGCTCTATATTTAAGAACATAAAAACTAAGAATGAGCACACTAGACTTCTGACACTCTTCCCAAAAATGAATGTAGCTCTTTCCCAGCTGAAACTGTTTCAAGACTGTCAGCATAGGGATAAGATTTCCAGAGTTTGTTCCCTGTACAAGTATTTAAAGGTTTTTCKAATCCAGTGTTGGCAGAACTTCAGTGTAGTTGAAGTGACAGCAATCACTGTTAAAAGAATCACGTTAACCACTGTACACACATCTAATTTTATCTTCAGCTTTACCTTCTGCAACCATCACAAGTCGGTCTTTGATGTTGTTCTTCCGTCTCTCCAGGAGCACTCTTTCCAGGTGGCAGGTTCAAGCACGTATTTCTTTCAGGGTGAAATTCCACAAGTCCAGCTCGGTTTTAGATACTGTCCCTAGGTCTCACTTCTCTTTCCTTCTTTCTCACATTAACATATCCAGCATCCCTTTGCCTCTTCATTAGGTCACAGGTACTGAACAGCTGGAAAAAAGCAACTTCACTTTCTCTGGCTTCCTGTAAGCAGGCTACTGGCTACTCTGGYAGCAACAAAGCTGTCTTGTGAGCTGAACTACAGTGCCACGAATGCAGACAACTGGGGGATTTTGTTCACAACCACAATACTAACTGAAAGCAAAATGCTAATATGACAGCAGCCAATTTCACTTGCATGAGAATTTTCTCCTCGCTGGTTGTCCATGTCTGGTTTTAATGCTGTTTTGCTTATGTAGCAGAAGATGGCCCTTAGCAAACTCAAACTGAAGAATCTTGAATGCTTATTTAAAGATTTCCTGGAGGTGAAGGGCTCGTATGCCTGAATACTTGTGGGTTTTGGCATCTTGTTTGTTGGCCTTCCAAATAGACCACTAGTTGTAGTAGGAAATATGATCTTTGCATAAAACTTGCCTTTTTGTCCTTCAGATAAAGCAAGTCACATAAAAACCAGGACTTTCTGAGGCTCTTCAAAATATGTCTTAAGACATCACATCAAGTCTGATCCATATGTGTATAAAGCAACAAAMCAATGAGCCTACCTGCATTACATTAATAAAAGTATATTTTGCATTTAAAGGTCTTTGAAACAGAAGTGAAACTAATAGGGACAGCTGTATTTGTATTCATATCACTAAATTTTATTCCCATAAATTTCAATAATCCTACTCTGTAGTTGGCAATTCAAGGACAGATTTTTTTTTTTAGGCCTTTAAGTAATACCCCGTATCCTTCAAGCAGTCTGGTATCCCAGCACCCCCTTCTTCCCAATGCACAATTAATACTTGCAGATGAGAAGGGTTGTTTGTGTCACATATTTTATGGGCAGCTGTAATTCTTCTTCAGAGAAATTCTTTCCAGCATTGCTGTCATAAAGCAAGCCTGCAGTTTCCACAAGAAATCCTACTGACTTACGTTGTTCTCCTCATGGCAGCAAGTAAAAAGTACAAAGATACAACAGAGGAAATATGAAAAAAACAGTGCATTAGGTACATTAGTACTTTTGGTTATAATCTAACCCTTCATACTTGGTTTAAATTCAGAGGCTGTAGCTTTAGTCCTCAAGCCTGCCAAGCTCCCAACTCACTCCACATCAATACTACATCTGTGACTTAATTGCCTGTCTGTAAACACTGAGCAGCAATACTTTTTCTTTCTGCTTCTATCTTGCCTTTTTTAGATGCTTAAGTTTTAAAAGGAACTGCACTTCACTCTTTTGGCACAGCAGGGCCCTCATCTCAGTTGAAGGTTCTTTGGTGCAACACTGATTACTACGAGCAGGATTTATATGCCTGAGAGAACATGATCTTGTTTACATTAAAAAGTAGCATAACGTGGTTTTAAAACAGTGACATAGTTGAGAGATTGTACAAAAGCCACTAAGTCAGTGCTATGGCACTTTTTCCATGCATACATAGAGAAGGCACTGAATAAAAACATCTTCAAGAACCACACTTGTTGCCTTTCTTGTTTGGTCTTATCCCTATTTCTTTTATTAYACAGAAACTGTCCAACAATTTATATAAACAGCACTGGTTTGGGCACAAAAGTTATGATTGCTACAGAAAAAAAAAGTGTCTTCAGTTTACAGATGTCACCTACTTCTTCAGTTAAGAAGCGTGAAGCTTTTCTAAACTTACTCTTGCATTGTTGGGGCAGGTCATGTGTCTCTTCAAATCTTCTCTCTGAGCAACTAGAAGCAGATATTATCCTGAAAGTATTTCTTTTGAGATAAACAAATCAAGAATAATAAAGATCAGAAAGAGGAAAAATGGAGATGCATGCCCAAATTCCAATTTTTTCGTTTAAATCAAGGACTGAGTGAGTGCACAGCCAGGCTGTGAAACCATCTTCAGCCAGTATAAATTACTGGTTTGTATAGTCTGAGCCTCCAGGATAAACAGACAAGCCTGTCTTCCAGGCTTTTCTGAAGCCATTACCTTGTCCTGGGTCTACCTACCACCACCTCAGCATACGTACACCTACAACACAGACATCCAGCACTGTCAGCCATCAAATGGCTTTGAACAAAGTTGTTTTACCCACTAACAACAGAGATGAATTTATCCACAGAGGTATGGATTGAAGGTGCTGCTTAGATGCTGGCTGTAGAGTAGGATTCTTCTTGGGTGTTTCATGAAAAATCTTCATTGTTAGCTCCTCATGCCTCAAACAAAGCTTCCTCTATTCTTGCCCTTAAATCAGAAGGGAGTGACTTTCTAGTGAAGAAAGCAAGAAAGCTAAGAACACAACAGGACAGACACTTTTAAGAAATACAACTAAAACCCACAATGTATGAAAGACATACTGCTCAGTCTGTTCTCCATTGCTAACAGATTGTTAATCCTGGCATGAGGGAGTGTGGAGATGGACCTGAGGCTGTGAAGAGCAGGGAGAGTGTCCTCGCTTGCCATCCATGTACTGATACATCTGCTTAAACCCCTGGGAAACTCATCTTGATGGCTTTCAAAGGAGGTGTAAGGATTCATCAGGCCAAACTACTGGGTAAGTTTTATAGTCAAATGATAGTGGGGTGATAATAATACATTATAGTAGAAAGGATTCAAATATGATACAGAGTAATTTTGGTTTGATATCAAACTCTAAGTCTCTGGGCTCCAGATACTGTCAAAGCCCAACTGCTCAAAGCCCGCTTAGTTAAGAAATCAGCACAAGCACACCTTAGGAAAAGATGGGTCTCAGAAAGCAGCAGTGTTATTACAGCTGTATCAGTGTTCTGACATATTCTCACAGGGAAAAGAGTATCTTTGGGTGTTTGTAAGAGACTGGAAGGGCTTGAAGGCTACACCATATTAGCAAGGAAGGATCTTACTAGAAACTGAACATTTTGGTTATTCACTGTTGCCGAGGGCTGAGTAGAAATTAAAAAGGGTGTGAGTATCCCTCTGCAAAGGGTTTGGAGCAGAGGTTGGGCAGCCCCCAGGGAGAAAACCTGGGAGAGGCAGAGCGTGGGGTGCATGCCTGGGTGGATCCATGTTGCTCCCTAATGAAGTGCTTCTGTTAAGAAAGCCAAGCCCCAGGATGAGAGATGTAGCAGATACAGGCACTAGAACACACGCGTTCATAGAAAGGCTCAGAGGAAGGACTGTGTCCACCCATAAAACCCAAACCAAACAGCAACAAAAAAAGGCCTAGTAAGTTAATACCCATGCCTCCTGGCCTCTTTTTCTAAAAAGCAAAAGGTTGTAAATATCAGACAAGTAAATGTAGCATTTAATCTGCATACAGAGTACTACCTTCTCCTCAGTAACTTTTAGGCTTTTCCACCACATTTATCCTGCAATGTCAAATACTGTCACTTCTCTGTTTACCCAGACTGCAATCTCCAATTTGTAAAGGCATTACTACAGCACAGAACAAAGAAACATAATGTTAACCCATACTATTTATTTTATGGTAAAAGAAAATGGAGAGAATATCAAGTCAAATGGGCCTGCCTGACATTACAGAAAAACCAAACAGCAAAACATTAGACCAAAACTTCATCTCACCTCAAGACAAGTGCATAGGAATATCCCACATCATTTTTACAAGAATAAAATTAGGTTTTTTCGAACAACACTTATGTTTCCACTTGGCCACTGTAACTCTTCTACTTCCAAAAGGGCACAGTCAAGTGCTTCAGTAGCTTTGCATTGATTTAGGTTTTAGGCTTCCTCTTTCAGCACTTTTAAGTCTGTAACAAAATGCATTTCCAGCCTGCCTCACACTGGTGCCCCAAGACAAGGAGGCAGCCCCACTCCCACTGCTGGGAACTACCAGTAGCAAGAGGCAAAAGGCTTTTTCAGCAGTAAAAATACCCTCACAGCCAGCTATGGGCACAGCCTCTTTTCCCTTTTTTAAAAAAAAAAAAAATCCCACCTAATTAATTAGAATTAATTTACAGAAAGCATACACTGCCAATTTAACAATCAATTTTTACCACTTTTTATTTTCTGAGTTTTACTTGAGGGACTATGCATCCATTTTGTCCTTTCAAAAAGTCTGCCTTTTTATTATGATTAAACACTGAAACATAGCATATTTACAGCTAAATTTATTGTCATATTCAGTCTGGAATTGGCCATTTGGCTGATTAAGTTGTACCATGCGAAGGCACCGTGACATGTACTATTAAGAAATGAGAAATGGCAGATGGGCATTTCCAAAGAACCGTCAGCTTTGCAAATGGCAATGCTACAGCTGAATATCATCTGCTAAAAATGGTTATCAAAGGTGAGGATCCAGGCTTAACATCCTCCCTGAACATGCTGGAGCATTTTCTCCCACTTAGCGAAGTAGTTTGCCATTTCCAGCAATGCACTACTTCATAAAATAATTTTAATATTAGCATTGGCCATGATGTTTCTCTCAATTCTGTCAATTTGAACCTTCTTTTGCCCTGGTGTGCCCAATCCACTGCTTTTCATTTGTCTCTGGATTGTCAGAAGAACAAGTGGACCATGCACATATACCCAAAACTACACCTAGACTRAAAATTAAAGGACTTCTAAGTGGAATTTAAATTAATCAAATATTAATGAAAATTTAATTAAAATAATTTTAAAAAATATTCCCAGATCAGAGTAAGTAGGATGTTGCTTGATATGAAAAGTGTTACATGATGCAGTAGCCTGCAAGTCCAGAGGAGTGGATTGTGGAGGATCCTTTTCTAAGTCCAATATACTTCAGGTTGTTTCACAGGGCACCGCACCACCGCATTTCCTCTGGAGTCTTCTTGGCTTCTTTTCCGTCTTTCTTTGAATCCCCATTCACTGAGCTTCAGGTGGCTTCACATGGCAAGGCCACCTTCTGGTAGTGACTGCCCCCCAAATTGTTCCCCTTAGCAAGTGGAAAAGGATTGCAGTGCTTCACTGAAACAAGCAAACAGGGAAGGAGATCTAGTACCTCAAGTAAATATATATTTGAAAGGAGAAGCATTTAAAATGTGAAATCCTTGGCCTGTGTGACGTGCCCCTCTATTTGCGTAGGGACTGCCACAGTTCAAGCAGCGAAGTAGCTGGCCTGCTGCAGATTAAGCAGTCCTCCAAACAGACATTTGAGGAGAACTATCTGTTTTCTTGAGGTGAAAGGAAAGAAAGAAGAAAACACAACATTTAACCTACACAAAGTTTGGGATCAAAACTTAGAAGCCAACCTCCTAGGTTTGAAGAGCAACCTAAAGCAGAAAGCACTGTTGTTCCAATCACTGATCATAAGGACAACAGAAGAACTAGGTTGTGACCAAAAGCTATCACTCTCAGGTGGCAACAGTGCTCTCAAATTGATTTTCACAGTTTCACACTCTTCTGTAATTCTATTAAAGTGTTTAACCCTGAAGAAGAGACTTCCAGACTATGCATTACTATACTTAAAACAGTACTGCTGAATGCTACTGAATGTAACATTTAGATAGCAAACTCTTACAGACTAAGGTTATATCTTCTTCCATGTATTTTTGCTGAGAGCATTATCTGTACTCCAGAAATTGCTCACTCTAAATAAAATAGCTAAGGAGTACAATGGAATGTGATCTGTTGCTATCTGTGTGCTGAGTAAGGGGCATTGCAAAAAGCAATCTGTTTCTCCCAAGAACTAAGAGACAGTCAGATTTGTCTGTGAGTGACACAGTAACCTTGAAAAATCATAAAATAAGAATGCAATTGTTAAGAAAATTGCAGAGATTTTAGTAAGGCCAGACCAGCTTCATGAGGCAGATGAAAACAAAACTGGAACAGAGGGGAGTGAGAATTCTCCACTACATATTCAAGTTGCATTTTTAAATGAAATGTTTATCTGTACTTGAAAATCATGCAAATAATGACAGCAGCAATGTGGGAGATCTGTATTAATGTATAAATGAATTTTCAACTGTTTTCAATATTAATTACACTATATACTTAATAGAAGACATTTCAAACCTGTTTTGCTATTTTACATTGAGCCTCAATTATAACTAGAGGAAGAAGGCTATCTTCAGCAGCAGATATACCAGTTATATATTTGATGCTAAGTAAATTATACACAGTTTTACTCACAATAAAGAAAACCTCAAGGGATTGTTGATTTGGCTTTGGCCTATTTTTGGTTATTCTTAAAAATTACCTTTCAAATGTGCTTACTGTCTAAGAGTAGAAAAGCGTTTCTTAAAATACTTGCATACTGTGAAACGGAAGAATGGATGCAGTATTTCTGTAACATTAAAATATTTCTATACAAGTTGCACAGACATAGAAACATATGTCACACCCCCCAAAAATAAGGTGTCTAAAGAAGGCCAGGCTRTAAGGACAGCAATAGAGTAATAGTCCAGCAAAAGGGGAGTTAATACTTTAAACACCCACGACTCTTAATCTATCCTTTATCAATTATTCCAAGTGCTCAACAGAATCTACTTAAACACTGAGATGATAGAGTAGTACAGGTGGGTTACTAACTTTAAAAATGTACATTTATTATCCAGAGAACCAGCAATAATAGCATCACAGAAAAGTAAGGCTGGAAGTGCTCTCATGAAGTCCATTCCCCTGCCCCAGGGCAAAATCAACTATACATAAACCATTCCTGACAGATATTTGTCTAACTTGTTCTTAAAAACCTTCAGTGACAGAGACTTTGCAACCTCCCTAGGCAATCGGCTGCAGTCCTTAACTATCCTTACCATTAGAAAGATTTTCCTAATGCCTAACCTCAATCTCTCCACTACAGTAAACTTGACTGTTATTTCATGCTCTATCCCCAGCAGAACTGGAAAACAGTTTCTATTACTTTACCCTTTACATGAAATTTCCATATATTTTTAAATGGTTATCGCATCTTCCCTCACTCTTCCATTCTCTAAATGCATAATGGCCAACTAGGTCATATGCAACCTGCTGGAGCAATTTATCTGGTCTCCCATGTAATCCCCTCAAGGAGCCTCCTCATTCTGGCACTACCACCCCCATGCCAGAGACATCTCCACCCAAAACTCCAGCATGCAGGGAGAGAAGCCAAACTGAATGGCAGCCTCCCAGATTGCCTCCCTGCAAAGAAAGGTCCAACACAAACCAGCAGAAGTCACTGTGGAAGTGGGGAATGGTACTCACACCAGAGAAGGGCAGACAAGGAGAAGAAAAGAGGGGAAGAGGCACTTACACAGCCTGGAATTAGGTTGCAGTGAGTTGGTCTGGAAGTGGGAGAGGTCTGGAAACAAAGTAAGGTGAAGGAAAGCAGTCAAAAGCAGGAAGATTACCAGAAGGGTAGGGAATTTGGAAGGGAAGCAAAACCAGRTGTACAAACAGGGAGGCATGTAGGAGTCTCAGTACAGAGAGAGTGGATGTGGGCACTAATGGGGAAAGAGGCAAAGAGAGGCTGGGACAGCATGAAACACAGGACAAGAAATGCAGCAGAAGACCTGAGTGCCAGGGAATACAGCACAGAGGATGGGGCACTGGAGAAGCTCCACCAAGTTGTGTTTCTATGAGCATGAGTATCTCCTGACAGATGAGTTCTGTCTCTCTGCTAAAGCAGGTCCTGTGGGAGTACCATCCAAACTGAGTTGCTGCTTGGGAGTAACTTGGTCTCTCTGGATATGGCCCAAGGTCAGCTTCGGTGACAATGACTTTCAGACATAAGGCTGCAAGGGATTATGGGAAGATTTGAGGGTGCCATCACTTTCACAGGGAAAGGTGTGAGGGAGAAGATATGCAGCTATGACAGAATGGGATCAGAAGATGACAGGAAAAGTCAGTGCTAGACTGAAGGGCAGGGGCCCACTGCACAGAGCAACCTCTTACTATTTATTCTGGTTTCCATAGTGCCACAGCTAATAATCCCTCTAGCAGTGCTGAGGGTCACAGGGCAGGAACGCCTCCGAGTCAGGCCAGGTCTGACAGACCTTGTGCTGAGATGGAGTTAATAAAATCCTGATGAACCTAAGCTGACTTTGCAAGGTCAGGAGGCTTCATACACAGATTCCTAATCCGTCCCATAGTGTTCCCCTTATCCTTTGATCATCCTGGATGTTCCTGTGCCACATACTCCTCAGTGATGGAGAGCTGATTTCAGAATTACACAGTTCTCCTAAATCAGCAATCAAAACACACACTAGTGAAGAAAGCAGCTGATTTTAAAAACAGACCTTGGCTGTCCAGAATCCCCACCACTGTTATCCCAGCACTGGCACAGCACTGAGTGGCCCAGGCAGAAGGTGTAGAACTCACATGCAAGCGAAGGTGTCCTTCTGACCATCACACCAAAGCACTGCCGTGTCACGGCCACATCTCGTCATGTAGCTCAGTGCATCAGACACATGCCCTGACACAAATCTGCTCTGCTTCTGGCAATCTAGGAAAAAATATCTTCTGAAACTTTGAGTTACTGCTCTAGCCTGAAAAAGACCCTTTTTTCAGTTCTCAAGGATCATGTTGTCCAGATCTCTGGCCATCCATTCTGCTCTTCTCTGGATGCTTCCAAGGGGCCCAAAGAGTGCTGCTCAGAGCAGGAATAGTGCACCAGCCACACAAATGCCAAGCAGAGTGGAAAAATTATTTTGCAGGCAGACTTCTGTCCATATACTCTAGCATAATATTCATGGCATAGTATTGTTGATTCATAGCCATTTTCTGAACTCTTGCAACTGCCCATCTGTTTACTGCAGACCTGGTGTCTCACCAGTTTTTCTACGTTTTGATTTGCACAGCTGATTATTCCTGCCGAACCACAATTTAGAACTTGTCCTTGATGAACTGCATCGTATTTATTTTAGATCAGTTCTCCAATATACCACATTAATTTTGAATTCTAATCCTGTGCTCAGAGGGCTTACATCCTCTCCCGGGTTGGTGTCATCTGGAAATTTTGCATGCAGATTCTATCATCTAAATCATTAATTAAAATATTGAATATTTTCTGGCAATCCAGGGCAGAATCCCACTTGACAGATCCTTCTAGTTTGACTGTGAATCACTAGTAATTATTCTGAGAACAGCTTTCCAGCCAACTGTGTACCCACCTTGTAGCCCATTTTGCCACCTTGTTTATGAAAGGGTGAAAAGACTTTCAAAAATCAAGATATATTAATTCTCTACTTACAGGAAAATTAAGCTTCACTGACGAAGTACCTTCTGGGGAAAAAAAACCATGCAAATTCATTTATCATATTATTATCTACCAGCTAATTATTAAAAAAAAATCAGTTGACTATTTGATTCAAACTTTTTTCCCCAAGAATTTAAGATAAGCTAGCTACTCTAAAGAGGATGGCGAAGGACCCAGAAAAGTTTACATGTAGGTGCAGTGTTAGCCCTTTCACAGATTTTTTGAACCTAAACTGTCCTCCAAATGTTCTCCAATGTAGCCACTAATTACTCAGACTTTGCTTCAGCTATTTCACCCTATGTTGAAGGGATAATTTAAGAAGCTCCAGCTTGTTCTAAAACACCTATTATCCTTTCTCATTAGTTTGTAATCTGCTCTTTTCCTGCTCTAGCTGGAATTCTTACCTTTCTCAAGGTGGCCATTCTTTTCTTGCCACTTGATTACAGGTCACCCTTTTAGGCAAAGAATGATGCAAAAAATTACATGAACTACTCAGTCCTTTCTGCACGTCAGATTATGAGTTTTGTCATTCCCTCTCAACTAGAAGTCCAGAAACACAGTCTTCCTCTTAATACTACTGAGAAGATAGTATGTTTCTTTGTTATCATGCCCTTTTTCAGGTGTACCTTGTTCTGTGAACTGGCCTACCTGATTTGGACCTTGCATTTCTCCAATCTTCTTTTACACTTGTCTCTAATAACATATCTAGTTTCCACGTTCTATATGAGTCCTCAGTTTTCAGATGATACAATTTTGTCTCTTCTTACACTTTTTCCTGGAACACCTTTTACTTGTGCTTTTAATATTCTTTATTATGACTGAGAAAGAAAAAGCTAGTTCCTTTAAAAGCTGCCAGAATTTCTCAGGTTTGTATCCTAAGAAACATTACCTATCGGTTCTAGGAGCTCAATGCAAGCTCCTTTCTTGCATACTATTGCTTTTATTCTCAGGTTCTCTCCTCTCACCTTCTGAAGAATGATAGGCTCACTCTTTCGTGATTGCTACCACTCAAGTTGCCTTTTACCATCACAGGCTCAGCCATCTCTTTCCTAATCAAACCTAGGAGCACTTCCCTTCCATTGCCTTTTCTACATTCGCTTATCCTGAACCTATTATACTTGCATGATCTACTGAATTTAGTATTTAGCCCATAAAGTGAAAAGGTTCTTACATTTCCCTATTGTTTGGTAAAACATGATAAAATGATTGGATGAGCCCATCTCTTGGGACAAGAGCCATCTGCAAAAAAGGGCATCTTTGGCATCTGTGCCAGTAAAATGAGTGTACAGACAGGATCAAAATATCTCCTAGCCATAAGTGTGAGCCTTTCCAAGTCACAGCAATTAGTGGAAAGGAGGTTTATGAAATACTGCGAAGGTGGCTACGCAGAGGCACTGTCCTCCCAGGCTTCTTTTGCCAGCATTCTGGTCAGCTGTAAATTGAAATGATTACTCTGATGGCTGCGATAGCTGCAATCACTTAGCATGTCCAGATGCAGTGTTGACACCACACAGGCTCCAGATATCAAAGCTTTTCTGTACAAATTAGCTCCCTTCTCATGTGACCATGCCCTCTCTGCCACTAGCACTGTTCCCTCCTATAGATAAACTGGCACGCCAATAAAACAAAAGGAGCACTACAGCAAGGATCAGAGAAGCAACCACATGCACTTGCCATTACACTTTTATTTAAACTCTCAAATTGCTTAACACATAATTAAATTAGCATAACACAGTCCAATGGATTTCTTTGAGATACATACCTACCCCACTGGTTATTGCTGAGTACATCTTATAAACGTAACAAGGAACAAGAAAGATCTCCAAAAAGCAAATATGGATATCAATTTGATACAAGTTGGAAGTTTTCTTCTCATATAAAGAAATTATAATTCAACCTTTTCCCTTTACAAGTCTCCTGAATGTATGGTGACCTTACTGTTTAATTATTCTTTAGTATAGCTGCCAAGATTTGAATATGTTTATGAACATCTTTACCTGAGGGCAATTCCAAATGAATATAAAGAATTCCTTACAGGAGACCAAGCAAATTCATGCTATTTAGTCTCCAGAATAGGTCTGAATCTGCTGGGTTGTCACCACAGTCTGACTGCTCTCCTGGGCTTCCAGGGACCCCATTTTTATCTCTCTGAATTTTATGCAGCACTGCTTGCCAGGTCTCTTCCATCCAGCAGCAGTCATGAGGTTAYCAGCTTTCCGACACCCCAAGCACCCTTGTCACAGTGCCAACTTGTGGGAGCTAAGGGATGGCAGACACTGTGGCAGAAGAGTGTAAAACTGGAGAGAAAATAATATAATACTGCAAGGGTGCTAGAAGTAATAGGGTTTTCCGCAAAGGAGAGAGCCAGAGTAAGGAAAAGCGCAGATATCCACACAGTAGGAATTTTGGTGGAGAGCAAGAGAGTGACAAAAACTCCTAGGAAAGAGCTGAGGGCTGGCAGAGAGCAACAAAGACAAACAGGACAGGAACAGCAGTGGGGAGCTTTAGGAGTGTGCTGCTGGCTAGACAGAGGCAGGAGAGCCCTGTGCTTGTCCCAAACTTCACATCTCCCATCCACGCTGGAGCACATGTGGAGACGAGATTCTTGTTTCCTCTCCTTCAGGACACATCTCACTGACACACACAGAAACCATGCTGTAAATCAAAGCAATGCAAGGCAACAGAGACAGTTCAGAGCTGCACCACCCCTCCAAACCAATGTGCTGGTGCAGACAGATGGACACACAGTCACACCCCACTGCAGCCAAAACTTCTTCCAAAGGCAAACATTTTATATTAGAAAAATAAATGTCTTGCACATCACTAGTTTTCACTGTGGTACTAATTCATTATCTAGACCTATTAAACAAGAGGAAGATCCAGTTGATTTTCTATGCATTTCTCACTTCATCTTAGCTGGCCAGCAGACTTGGAAACAAGCAGCAGGACCTGCTCGTCCTCTTTTCCCTCTCCCGCCTCTCAAATCAGAAACCATCCCAGACAGGGAAAGCACTAAATGAACTCCAGCAGACTTTACACTAGAGGGAGCTTTCCTCAGAAAGACACACCACCTTAGCATCCTCTTTCTCATTACATTATTTTCAATCCATCTACAGAGATATACACCAGACTCAGGTGAAACACTTATCATTTAAACCCTCCAGTTTAGCCAGTTCAAGCATTGCAGCAGCTCAATGGTGTGGGGTGGGAGAGAGTACAAAGAGAGGGTACCAGGCAAGTTCTGCCCAGAGATGTGCTCTGGCAGACAAGATAAAGCTCAACCCTGGCATGTTGCTTAGAAGGCTCCTGATACAAACCATGTCCATTGTGCAGCCTCACCAAACTCCTGGGTTGAGCACAAGAGCAACTTTACAGACTACATTTACTCTGACCCAAGAAACCACTCATGGTTAAGCTGTTAATGAGTACTTTTACAAGGAAAGCTGAGATAAACCTTCCCTAAGGCTTGTGGCTATCCATTTCAGAAGGCTGAAACACGGATAACTCTGTTCCTCACTGCTAATAGAAGTGTTTAACTGGTCTTCATGTGAATTGTTTTAAAGTATTATTTAAACTGAAAGTACTACAAGATGCTAAGACAGTCAGGACCAATTCAAATTATTTTCTAAACTCCAGTAAACTGTCCCAAAACTATGAGAGGAATTAGAATAGAAATCCTTACCTGTGAAAGCATTTGTGGCCTGAAAACCAGCTTCCTGCATACTGCTCTTCCAGCGAAGCTTGAGATGCCCGTCTCAACCTGTCCTTACTGGAGACAACTGCTGAGCTTGTTGCTGTCAAGTCACTTCCATCTTAGCTCGTCAGAGTCCATTTCTCTTTCCATTCCTGTATTTGGCACCATCCAGTTCCCACCTGATCCCAGGTCTTTCAATCTGTCAGCAGAAGGGATCTGCACTGAGATTGAGTTGAAGCGTTGGACAGTCCCCTCAACCAGCCAGCCAGAGGATTTGTGCCATGATGAATGTAAAAATGAAGCAAATCGCCTSTCAAGATYTTCTTTCCCTTTTACAATTAAGTTSTAATCCTGTGTTCATCCAGCACCATTTTTTTCAGGTCTCAGCCAATGGTGATGTTCAATTGTCTCTCCTCTCTTGTGCTCCTCTCCCCTCAGGCACGCTCACTGAGAAGTTAAAAAAGAAGAGATTATGTTTCCTGATGACCTGTAGCAACACTAAAATTAACAGACTCCAGGGAACAAAAACCCAAAATACATTATCAGGGATTGATTGTACACATTAAAGGAGATCTTCAGAAGGCAAATCTTGCGATTTTGCTGAGATGCAAAGTGTGACCACACAGCTCTTTGAAGTGCAAAGAGGAACAGTGCTGAGGGTGTCATATGCATCTCTGAGAACATGATATGATTTACATTTCAAAAGCCATATTTAGCAGAGATGGGGGCAGCAATACAATAACAAAATTGCAGTTAAAAGAGAAAAGAAAAAATACTCAAGGCTCTCAAGTCTAGTCTATTCAAAACCACAGTGAAATTATTAGCATTTCATATAGCTGCTTGCCTCCTTTTCTGGAGCAGGAAAAGAGAGAGCTGTGTGCCAACACTATATATACCATTCTTACAGTCTTCTGCGGTTAAAAACCTTTGTATGTCTTGCTGTCGATTATCAAACTTTGCATGTCTTGCTGTCGATTATCTTTTTAAAATCTCAATTGTAACACAGATGACGCAACTCAGATGCCTTCAGACATTTGATAAAGTTAAAAACACCCACAGGCTACACAACAGAAAGGTGGTTACGTTTTTCCCGATGCTGCTACTTGTGCCTAGCATGGATACCTGCAGCCCGCTGAAAACAACAGTTGTTCCACATCCAGCTTTTAAAAACTAGAATACAATTACTTTGATGGGGTGAAGGTGAACAGTAGACAGGCACATGTTTAAGGAGAAGATTATTTTAGAAAACAAAGAAGAAAAAAACAGGACTTGGAGGAGAACCCACTCACTCCCCAGCCATCTCATGTAATGATGCTTGGCTTGCTATCTCCCAGCTCAGTGGCACAGRCAGGTTGAAACTACATCTGAGATGATCTTATGACCTACTAATGGATTTTAGATGATGAGTCTAGCCAGGGCTCGCGGTACTGGATATGCCCCAAGGTCCACCTGCAGGAGCAGCCCATATCAGAGTGTGCCAGTCCGGTGCACCACTCACTGCATTGGAAAACAGTGCAAGACCCAGCGGAAGGAGCAGGTGGGAATAACCCACCGCTTGTCACGCAGTCCCACTTCACTCATTACCCTGAACTGCAAGATCTAGAGACAAGCTTATACCTGAAGCATAAGTCTGAATAACCCAGATGGTCCAAAACTGCAGAGAAGATTCTTCGGGTACAGTCAGCCAGCCCTCGAGGGCTTCATTAGGGACCCACCTTGGGGGACAAAAAGGATCTCTTCTCAGGTGTGCCACTGAAACCAAGTGAGCCTGACACCTGATGAATGTCATTTTCCTCGGAACACAGTGAATGAAAGCTAGCAGCTAGCAAAAATGAATCTTAATGAGATTGCGTTTTTCCCCTGATTTTGTTATGCCACTATGACTGAAGAACACATGTTTTTGTCTCAACACACAGCACAGGAATGACAGATTAGTTACTTGTATTCAAATCTAGTAATTTGCATTCAAATCAAATAAGGTTACAGAACAGATTTAAGATGTTTTCCCCATTTCTCACCCAAATAGCTCGACCTAATAGAGAAGAAAGTGAAAATTAAAAAGGACAAAGAAAAAAACCCACATTTATGTATAGTATCTTATACCAGAAAACACTGCATAAAAATTTTTAGAATAGTGTTTAAAAAGCCATTATTCCTGAATGTTATATATGTCCTTGAGATGCTTTCTAAACTCTTTGAAGTGCTCTATGCAACTAATAACCATTTCATATGAGGTTATTTTATTCTAAAATATATACAACTGAGCATGTATAATATACATACACAGCAGCACATAGTTCTTTTGAGTCTTAACGCTGTGCTAACTATTCTGTAATGACTAGGCGGATGCTGTACTCATTTCCCAAGCTTTTTCTCTAGATCCCTGAGTTCCCTTTATCTTTATAAGAGCAGGTCCATATTTGCATTCACATTTTCAGTCTTATAACTTTTGATTTTGGTTTATAAATCCAATACTTTAGTGCTTCTATTTTCAATCTTTTCATTTCTCCATCTTAGAGATGCTCAAGAGATGTGCACTAACACCTTAGCATCCAGGCAAATTCTCCTATTGTTATACCTATGTATTAGATAAACTTCTGATTCTTAAAAGAATAAAATATATTTACTTTACTGAAAATTAACATTTTGTTAAAGAATAATTGTTCTCCACATCTTCAACAGTTCTGCTAAACTAGTTAAAACACAATAGTGCTCAAGGAACTCTACGACAGACACTTTCAGTAACCACTGCTTCTTCAGAGAGAAAGATGTAACTTTAACAACATTACAGCACAGTGAAACACTTAGAGAGTTCATTCAGACCTTCACACTTAAAGGATAGTGCATCTTTAAGGTTTAAGTCTTCCCTTAAGGAAAAGTAGATACTGATATCTCTTGATTGCCCTAAGTGAGCATTTTTTATCACTGCAAAAGTGGTCTTCTCCCAGGGCAGATAACGAACTCAGCGCGGCCGGCAGGATGTAAGGAACTGGAGCAGGCTGGTGGGACAAGCCTGTGCAGTGCTCAGTGCTTGCTGGGCCTCACCACAATTCAAAACCAAGTTCAGTACTTATAAAACACTTCACACTTACAGTTACGTAGGCTATTTAATGATCATTTTCATTAGGCAGATTTTCATCAGTCACATTTGCACAATTTCAGCTTTCTCAGATTACAAATGCGCCCAGGTGACAAAGCAGCCCAACCGATACCACAGCAAATTGGAAAATGGCAAATTCCACTTAAAACAGCATGTAGAGCTATGACCTTCCCATTGTACTTCACATTATCCCAAAATTTTCCATTAAAGCTGAGCTTATGTTTAAGGGGAGGAGATTTGTGTTTGTTTCCCAACAGACTGGCATGTTTGCATGCATGGAATGGGTCGGGACCTCTGCTGACATGTTGCAGTGTGGCTCAGCCAACTCCAGTGAAGCCATGTGTTTATCCTTTTGTACCAGCGTGGTGCAGAAATGCTAAGCCAACCTGCTTAAAGGACAGAAAAGTGAAAATACTTATATGAAAAAGAGAGTAGAAAATAAACAATACTGACAGAACTATAATAAGGTGTGATCTTTGATGTAACATTTATTTTTCTCAACCTGCAGAGACTCCAGTGGGAACACGTCCCATTACACTGATTAGATGGCAAGAGAAAATGTGGACTAGAAAAACTGGAGATTTTTTTCTTTGCTCCATCTGCTGCCTCCTTTCCAATTGCAACAGGAACTCTGCTTCCACTTCTGCTTTCATTCATGCACTGCAGTGTTATATGAGTSTCAGAAGCAAACCAAAGCAAACCATTGTGTTGTATAAATATGTAGCCGTGCTATAAAGATTTTCAGTTACTATGCACTTACACGATGGAATACCTGGAGAACAATCAAATCCACTTGTTTTCATCCTCTCCACATTTCTCAGATTTGGTCTTGGGAAAGACACCACCATCTGAACCTCACATAAATTGCAAACAGAAAATATTTTGACGATATAACACCTTATGTGACTTAAATGTTCTCACGGTATATTTAGCTAGTAAACCTGTTATTTCCCTTTTGTAAGCATTTGAAAATGCAAAASGGTCACTGTAAAAAAGAATCTGAGAGAGGAAAGTAAGTAAAAAGGCTAAATCTTGCATTAATGTCTACATTTTATGAGGTATTATGCAATCAGCCAGGACCAAGACTGGAGGAACTTGCACTGAAAGAAGAAGTGAAATACTGCTTTTTCCAAGACTGATATTTCTGTAACATCTTGAAAAACTCAAAAGCACTGGGTGACATGTAAATGCTTCAAATTGGGGGTGTTTTTTGGAGGGGGGATTTTTCCATTTCCTTTCACCATCTAAAGTCTGCTTCTCTGGCCCCATGCTTTTGGTTCCCACACAGGCATTACGAACTCACTCGATGTGTTGCCAGAAGGGCTACAGCCATGGGAAGCATTTCCTGTGATAGCCCTTGGCATCCTTTAGGATGCTAAAGGACAGCATTTCACTAAGCTGTACAACACATTTCCTAATAGGAATACCTGTAGAGTAAACCCACACATTTACATTTTTAAGAAAGCTACTGAACAGCTTGTGAGCTGCGGTTTAAACTAAATTAATCAAGGGAGGACTCACACTTGGATTTCTCGCTTTCAGGTGAAAGGAGTGTACAAGGGAAGAGAGCTCGAGCTACTCTGCCCTGCTCTCACTGTGGGCCCTGCAGAAGGCAGGTGCTGACAGGGGCAGACCCCAGCGGGAGCTCAGATGCTGCCGGCACCAACCCGCTCCGAAGATGAAAGGAGGACAGAAGCAAGGCGGGCTGAGCTGGCAGTATGACTCCAGCTCAACGGGAGATTGAAGCATGTCTCCAAATTCAAGGAAAAAAGTCTCCTGACTGAAACCCAGACAAGTACTGAACTATCCACATGCTTAAACACTTTGCTAAAGTAAGGCCTATACTTCCTATAGGTTAAGGCAGCATAGACTTGGATATATCTTTAAGAAGTTTCTGGCTGGAAAAACACTTCCAACATTTTGTTTTTATAAAACTGGGGTTTTCAAAACATCTTTTAAAGTTTGCTAAAGCAATTTAAAATGAAGCACTTGTGCACACATACAGCTCACCTCTCCAGCTCCTTTTGGATTTACCAACTTTTCCAGGCTTTGGTTTTGCTTCTCATAGAGATTCTAAACTAGATACATTAATATCTACCAATTATACCTAATCTTTTTCAGTGGTAAGGCCACTGCAATTTACTGTGGGATCCTCATTTATTTTATTTACTTCTAACTATAATTTGTCTTCCTTCCAAGACAGCATTGCACCAGTGCTAAGTGAATCCTGGGTCTTGGGAACTACTGTGCTCCGTAACTCAAAGACCACTTAAAAAACTCAAGGCGACTTTCACAGGAGACCATACACAAATTAAACAGAAAACCAGATGTTCGAAATATGTTTATCTAACCGAATCTCTCTCACACACACATACACACATATCATTTGTTTTTACTTTCAATCTTCAATATTTGCATAGGTCAGTTGTGACTTCTTAAACAGCTGCTGTATTTCACTTTTTTGGTGCATTTCAGAGAGCAAAATGAGTTTGTAGGTTATGTTATACATATTTATATTCCTAGATATTTTCAGATACTGTTAAGCTTGTTAAGGAATTCTGTCCAATCTTCTTCTTACTTCGTTTTTGTTACAGCACTCCCTGAATTGGGGCAAATGGAGGACAACCAAAGCAAAGTGTGGTCTTTCTTTATTAGCTGAAGCAGGAAACAGGTCTTGAGAAGAGGGCATATGGCCAAACCCCAGCAGTGTTTTTTCTAGCCTATTAAGAAAACCTTCTATAAAGCAAAATACATCCCTAATGCCAGCACACACTGCAAAAAACACTACGGAGAAGATCCGGTTTAAAAGAAAAAGGATGACTGTTTCAGTACAATTCTCCTCCTCTTCCTCCTCCTCCTGTTTATTTCTTTTTGGAGTGAAGCAACAAACTGAAGCAATGATAAAAAAATTGGTCCGTTTGGTAGCTTCATGCCAAAGTAAATAGCCTCTGGTAATCATATAGCAAGTAGGATTTCACAGAATCACAAAATATGCTGAGTTGGAAGAAGAATTATTGAGTCCAGCTCCTGGCCCTGCACAGCACCATCCTCAAGAGTCACACCATGTGCCTGAGAGTATTGTCCAAACACTTGAACTCAGGCAGGCTTGGTGCTGTGATCACTTCCCTGGGGAGCCCGTTCACCTGAAGAAATCCTATAAGTAACTGATAATACAAACAAATGTGCCACATTTCCTTCCATTAATCTTGTTAAGTGAAATAATAAATGTGGGTCCTCTATTTTCTATCTCTGCAAAGAAACTAAGGAGCCATACGCTTCACCATAGCTGTGCTGACAGAATGCAGTCAAACCCCAGTAGAAAACTTTACTAAGATCTCCATGACAAGCTACTGGATTTGGATGAGATAATTATTGGGAGAAATTGTACAAACTGTGTTATACAGTGCAAATAAGAAGACTGCATTGTTTATTTTTGGAACTTAATAAAACTATRATTACCAGAATCTGTCAAGAGAAATCATTAATTATGCTGCTCTATGAACCTGACCAGTCAAAGAAAAACCTGAGCTCTGAATTTTATTTGCCAAAATAACAAAAAGGTAGTAAGAACAGACTCCAGTCTCAATATTTTTCCAAAGGAACAAAGGGTCAATATTTGAATTTGCAGAAGGCTGGTAAAAGCAAAAATTGCACTGAGCAGATTGAAAAAAAGATGACAAGGTTTTGACTGGTGTTTCCGTGACTTGTATGAGAAATGAGCAGTCGAAAGAAATCATGGGATGTCTCAAGACTTTGAGCATCCAACATCCAGCTACAATCCAAAGGGCATTTAGCAACCCTGCACAGCACAGGAAAAATTGTGGTTGTGAGTCACAGCTGCAGAACCTGACCACCCTGACAAGCAGCAGTAGGATAGGGAAGTTACTCATTTCACTCTGCAGTGCCACGACGGATGTGTGAGCAAGGAGGGAACACCTTATGAGAACACAACATGGCCACTGCTGGTCTGCTGTTAGACCATCATCAATGTGGAGCCGAGCATAAGATGAAACACATTTCTCTCCTTCTCCACTCTCACAGAAACCCATTGCTGGTTCAACAAAATGTTGGTTCTGGCTTCTTTTCACCTCATCCTCAGAAGCCAGCACACAGACACACGCACTGTATGTTGTTTACAAGCTCTCCGTTTCCCAAGTTCCTGGCTTTTCGTCAGCCAACGCAAGCTGCCTGAGCTCTTTATTTAGGTTTTTAGGTGTAACAGGAGCACACAGTTATTTGCCATCTCCATGCATTTCTCTTGCATAAAAAAAGCAAATGGGCAGTGTTCCTCTTCTGCAACAAATTATACTTATGCCAAACATCCCTATCATCCCCAGGAGATCCAGTGGCAGCCTTCCACTCTCCACTGACAGCATCTTCTGGGCAAGGGCATTGCATCCACCAAAGAAAGGGTGCACAGATGATACCAGCCTCTCCCACTGCATTGTTTAGAGCAGCCAAAACTCCTGTGACACACAACAAAGATACAGACACACGTACCTACTTCACTCATAAAAAGCAGACTTGTGTGGATCTAGCCAAGCTGCACTTTGTTTCTGAAGACAGAAGTATCTGCACTCTGACTGTTCTGGAAAGAAAATGTAGAAGACAGTATCTCTCATGTGAAAATCTCAAGCATCTTATGGACACAGAATGGCACAGGCCTCCCACTGTACTGGGGCCATGGAAGTAAACGTATATGGCAATCTGAAAATTCAGGGATTAATAGAAGGAGTTATTCAACATCATTCCAATTTCTGTCAAAACACTTAGTATGAATGAAAAAGCACAACGCAGTGCTCATTTTGACAAATGCAAAATGCAGAAGAGAACAGTGCTAACCGCAATGAAAAATGAACTGATGCTGAAGAGACACTCAAGGGGCAAGGAGTTGCTGGAGAATAAAACTACTGTCTTGGAGAATAAAACCACTGTCTTGGAGAATAAAACCACCCGCACAGCACCTGGGTTTGCTATGCATGCCTCTGGGAAGCAAGCATGCCCAGCCACTCTCAAGAAGGACATAGCACTTGGGCCATGACCAAAGAAAATCCTCTCCTGCTAAAGAGTAAAACATGAATTATACAATTGAATTAGCATAAACTGATGTCATATTACTTGAAGAAGCACTGATAAGAATGTCCTAACTTTCTGGAAGGCTGTATCAGCCAGTGCAATTAAAGTCCATCTGCTGTGAGCAGCAGCTGTTCAGGAGGGCATGGAAAATAGGAGAAAAGTCCACCAGTATTTTATGCACATTACTACACAAAGCTAGTTCTAGCTTCCTGTGAATCAAGCCATGCCACAAAACTTCATCTGGTTTATTGACAATGTCTCAGGAGTCAACATCATCTGTGTGCTGCATGAAGAAACCCAAATGGAACATTATCCAGACAAGCAAAACCCAATTTGAAGAAAAAGGTTGACAGCACTGAGCACATCAGCTGCAAGGTGTCCCAAGCCCTACTTGGAGCAGCAGAGGAGACATGGGCATCCTGCAATGTAACTGCAGTCTATGCAATGCAGTCACGTGTGTATGCCTCTTCTAGCCTAAAGAAGGTGTGCAACTATTTCTGACTGCACAGATCCATTTTACTTCCAGTACCACAGAAAACTTAAAAAGATGTATGACTGTATCCAGAAGGGACCCCTTGTTGTAAAAAATTGCTTGTACAAAAACTGCTTGTATAGAACTGCACTGGATTTTAGACGACTGAAGAATCCTGAGGTTTGCTGATGCATATTTTACCAGTTTTGATTTTCACACTAAACTACAACAACCTACATGAAGCAATAAGAGTTTTAAACACCTGTTTGCCTCTGTCAAGACCAGGACTCCATTTTGACCACTATCTAACAAAACTGGTATGTTTAAATTGCATCTCCATCATCATATTATGGCTGAGCTCTGAACTTAATGAACAATCCAGAGATCCAAATCATTGCTTCAGCATGGTCTCCAGATGCTCTGCTTTCCAGAGCATCCACTTGAATGTTATCCTCTGAATGACACTAGATAACAACTAGATTAATAAGTGTCAGAAGCTATATCCAAGCAAAACTTTCTCCTATGTCCATAGTGATTTTGCCCATGCCAGACCAAGGAAAATGAACTCTGCTTTATTACTAAATAATCCAGATAACACTGAAGAAAGTGCTCCTTCTGCTTTTAAATGTGTGTACTTTCGAGCCCCACCGTCAATGGGGCATAAACAATTGCCCCAGCAAATCCTAGTTACAACTAATAACACAATTTTACTCCAACTTTCAAAATAGAAATGAGAAAAGGATCAAAATAACAGGTTAGTATTTCTTGTATTTTTCTTGGACTCGGTGCATTGGACTTGATATTTCTGGGCATGTTACCTCATCTCTCTGGGCTTCCCATCCTGTCAGTAAAGTGCATATAACTTCTACCTGTGGATTGAGGATCTATAAAATGCTTAGAGAACAGAAGTGTTGCTGGTAAAACAGACAGAAAACACTAAAACAGAGCTTTGATTAGTTTGACTTTGTTCTCAAGAGAATATATCATTCTGCAAATCCAAACCAACTCTATTAGCACTGTAAAATCATGCCAAAGAAACACTTTTAACTAAGTGAGAGGTCAATGATTCCTTATTTCCAGGCAATACTAACAATACATAGTCTATGTATTTTTGAAGAAGTCTGGTCTTCTTAAAAAAATCTATTGGAAAACAACTCACAAAACTCACAAAAATTCATGTGAAAAGTACATCTGGAAAGCAGTATCCTGAGGTGATCAGCTAAATCTCATGTCCCAGAAAACCCACAGTTCATTCTCTCCAATCCCTCAGTACTCAACATACAAAAAGCGAAGAGGCTATTTTTTCCTGTGCTTGAAGGACAGCTTTTTACATAAACAAACTGCATAAAAGCATGGGAAGCAATGCTGTTACCAGTTAAATCTGTGAAATTCCCCAAGTCGAGAAGTTCTTGCTTAGCACAAATATAAGAGAATTTCGACTCGCTCACTTCAGCTGTAATTCATGAAGAATTTCTAATCCCAACTGGATAAACCAAACAACTCATTAAGAACACCATCTTTGTGTTTCTGTAATCTAGTGCCCTATCTATTTTCTACCAATGTTTTTTAATAACAGATATATTTTAACATACCTTTGTTGTATTTTAAGACCATCCTTGCTATGCTCATGTACAGTGTCTGGATGCAACTGAGGCCTGTAACTGCATGGAACTGAAGAAGTGTGTTATCAACACAACACTGACAGCACCTTCTTTAGTAACAGGGAGGGGGGTTGACCAAACAACTCAAAAATTGGTATTTTTATCAAGGAAAATTGGGCTGGTTTGCTTTTCTCAAGCAAACATCCCACTCAACCATTCTCTTCTCATACTATCCAAGCATTTAGAGAAATCTGACTTTTCTACCTTTGTTTTGTGTTTTACAATATCCTTTTAAGCACAAACCCACAAGGTTTACTTTCAAATACCCACAAGATTAAATGTGTGGTGTCTCAAGCCTACCTGTCAGTCCTCTCCCCCCGTGCCAGAACCCTCTGCAATAAAGACAGATTCCTATACGAAGGGCCTACACAGTTGTAATTTATAAATAATTATGAACTGTAATTAAAGCTTCACAGCCACAAACGGAAACACTGCAATTTCATATTAGAAGAAAATAATGATCTCTGCAGATGAACAATCATTATCTTCCTTGTTCAGCCATGGAGTTGCAGCTTTGTATTTCCCAGCTGTTAACCTATCATCAGTCTTACCATAAAAACAAAGAATACTTTTTGCCTTTTTTCCTCCCCTTTAAAACAAGTGAAAAATATAATGAGAGTCTGACTTTGTGCCTTTGATAATTAAGCTTCCGATATCATGGAATGTGCTCTAACAGGAGCATCTGCTTGCTGCATTGCAGCCCTACAGCAAAGAAAGCGTTGGACTTATTAATAAAATACAATAAAAAACTGAACATCTGGGCGGGAAAGATCCACAGAAAGGGAGAAGCTTGTTTTCCTCTCAAAATATTCAGGAGACAGCAAAGCTCATCCCAATAAAATGTAGTTTTTCTGTTGAGGAAGCAGCTGGAACCAGTGATGCTGATTATTCTTATTGCACTATATCCTGCTGTAAGAAACAAACCTATTTAGAGGAAACAGAGGGGAAAGCAGGAAAATCCCCCTGTAATAATCTACCACATAGTTAAAAGCTCCTGATAGTGCAACCCATTCCCATGCCCAAGGAACAGGCAGATGGGGATACATAAGTTCTTTCTGCTAACGGCGCTGGCAGAAAAGGGCTTCGTATCAACACTTCAAATACTGAAAAGAGAAAACAGGACAAAAATAAAACAAGAAACACTAAGATCCCAGAAGAGTTAAATAGCTAGAATTTTGGATCAACAATTTGAGCATCTTATATAACACAGTTCATCATATGGTACCCAGTCACTCATGCATCAAGAGCAGAAACTGGGTTAACTACAAAATTTCTCAGAAACAAATTGAAACCTTGATTTTAAAACACTTCTAAATGTGCCAGATACTTCAGTACACTGTTCAAAGTTAATTACCATCAAGCTAAATATCTGTGCTTCACATTCTTTTTAAATGCAAAATCCATGGGGTTGTATGCTGATCCTGCAAATGGCACTCGCTTTCTGTAGGGCTGTGCAGTATTTCTTCACACCCCTGAGTTAAGGGAAGACCTAGGTGTCAGAAAACCTTTCTGAAGGAGGATGGTCATCCTAGAATCCACAGGTAAACTGGACTCTTCCATTTGGCAATGATTCACAGACTTGACTGCATCATCCCACCTCCGGCTCAAAGGGATATATACCCCATGCCCCGGGGACACTGCCTGCCCTCCTATCTTCTGGGACAGCAGACAAACATTAAGGGCTATTGTCACTGAGAGGACAACCCCAGAGGAACTGCATCAGGTCTATCTTCCTATGGCAAAGGGAAGAATTACTTTCCAGAGCCCCATTGTTTGGAAGGAGTAAGTTGCTATCCAGTACATGCATAAGCTACAAAGACTGATCTTGATTTACCTAGACATTTTTCTAACTCTTCTTACCTCTTCTAGCTTAAAACTCGTTGTCTTGGGTTTGTTGGTGTTCTTCATCCTTAAATAAGATGAAAGAAAAAAACAACCAAAACATTGTATAAGATCTGCTCCCTACCATGATGATACAACTAAAACCAACCCTGGCATGTTAACTCAGTGCACATTATGGATTTCTAATGGGCCACTTTCAATCATGTAGATCTTCACAATTTTAAAAGTCAAAGGTTTTGCTACTGTTACATCACATTATATACATCAATATATGTCAATATAAACACCATTTTCTATCTGTTGAGACTTCATGACATGACTGAAGCTCTACATTTATTTTACAGCACAAAAAAGGCTCTGGGCTTTTTTATGAGAATCATACAGAAATCACAAGGAAAAAAATTATCAAATATGCATTTGCAGAGAGAGCTATGTGGATTTTTAACAAATAACCAAACCAAATTTACATTGTAGCCAGAAGCAAACATCAAAAATGCAAGTTCAGAGGGGTATTTTTTCAGTAACACAATCACTTCGGGAAACTATTAAAATAGCGCAAACTTAAAAGCAGCATTGGCAAAAACTGAGTGTAGTTCAACTCCAGTCTCCAACTAAATGCCTTTTTTGCACACATATGCTTTGCCTTTGCTAGTCAGCTGCATAATATAAACCACCAAACTGCACTTATAACAAATCTGAACTGACAATGCCAAATTTTAATTGAAACACACAAGAGAAGTTGGGCAATGCACGAGCATTTTATAGGGAAGTTAACAGTGCTCACAGCTGGGATAAACCTCCACCCCTACAAGTGAGAAAGGGATCTAGTTTCCTCCTTTTATTTTAATCCTTCCTTCAAAAAACCAGACAAATCTGCTGAATTAAAAAAGCAAATAACACTGCAAATGAACAGTCTGACAAGTGGTGACTTCAGGAAAAAAAAAGTTATTTTCTCCCTCTTAATGAACAAAAATACATTCCTTCTCCCARTTYAGARGAGCTTTCTTGCAGCCTTTTTATATGTCAGCAACGTGCAACAACCTCTCATCATTGTAAGTGCTATGCAAAATGTCTCTGAAAATTGTTGATATATTTGTGTACACACTTGTGTGTAAATATCTTKGTACAAAACCCTGGACACAAACCATGCCTGCAGTAAATGCTCTTTTAGAGCACTTCATGGCATCAATGCAGACATTTTTCTGCTTAAAGAGAAAACTAATTTACACTAAAAGAAAAAATCACCTCACAACAATACGAGGCAGTCCTCCTTCAGGTGGTTTTGGTGCAATTCATAAATCAATTTTATCATGAAAGTRAATGGAATAGAGGCAACGGATATGTACAAAAATATCAGGAAATAAACACGCAGCATTCAAATTAAAATCTATTAGCAATACTTCAAATCTAACTTTTAAAATTCAGACTTTTCTCTGTTAGTCCAAATAGCTGCATGAAAAAYTCCCTCCTTCATTGTTCCACTGCTCTTTAGGAAAGCATGCATAGGGAAGTTAAGGCTGGGTGGCTGGGAGGGGACAGCACAAGGTGGCCTCCAGCCACAGCACTGTCAAAAACCATTTGCTTATACTTGTTTTTGGGAAAGCAAAAAGAYCATCTGAGATGGAGGAGGGTAAATCTGTCTCTGTTTGCAACTGGTTCTTGACTCCTTGGATGAGCTCATCAGTAAAACATCAYTGCTTATAATAGTCATGTGGTCCACAGAGAACTACATTAAGATTATGGATGTCACGAAAAAATCACAGCCCTAAACTATTTTCCAAAGGTATTATGCAAATGTAAGTAAATGTATTTATTTCTGCAACCAGCTGAATCATAGCAGAAGTAAACTTCCAGTTTTATTTCCTTACTGAAGTTTTTAACTTCAAAACCTACTTACAATCTATGAACCACTTACAATCCGTGAAATAAACTCTAATACAGCTGCAAAAAAAAGCACCTCTATAATGACAGTGAAATCGTAAAATGTAACTGCTGCACCTATTCCCCTTGGGAATGCTGAAGATGCTGGGCAAATGCCCTCTACTCACATCATTAAAACAAACAAAGCCATTGCCATGAAATCATTCACTGTGCAGAAACTTTATAAGCTCTTCTATTATCTTTTATAGCTTAATTTGAGCACTGAGAATCTCTACAGTGCTTTGCAGCACATTAATAAGAGACATTTGCTTTATAAAGTTTATCATTATTACTGTACTGCCTACATCAGCTTATTGCACTCATGTTTGGGGGGTTTATTTTAAAAAATTTTCCTTGGCCAAGACTTGACTTTTTCAGTGAATGATAAAGGTGGTGGTGGTTCTTGAGGTCTCTTCCACAAGATTGCTGATATTTCATTTTCCATAGTGCTTTAAGAGCCCATTATTAATAAAACTGCTCAAAGAATCTTCTCTGAAGTCGTGCAGCAACAGAGCTTGACTGCATTACTATTTCCCTCAATAAAATCAGGGGCTACTACAAGTGCTATTAGAAATTAAGAAAACAAACTGGAAGTGGCAGCCAGCAAACAAGGGAACTTTTCAGCTTTTAAACAAACTCCARTGTTTCATACTCTGGCTACTTAAATACTTTAGAGCTTACATCAATCTTTATCCCATAAGTAAAGCTAACCTGATCTGGATTGAGTCATTTGAGGGSTTTGAAGACAAACACGAGGAACACACACAGACAGGAGGCTAGACTGATACCAGCAGCTTTCACCAGCACCGTAACAATCCCTTAGGGCACGGTCCTCTCCTGCTTCTCCAACAAAATCTCTGTGCTAGCAAATGCACTAACACAGTATATAGGTCCATAACTGGGATGGCTTGGTTTAGCCCCTTCAGCCCTACCTCGCCTAGAGTCAACTTCCATGCCAGCTTTCCTGAGGCCGGCGGAGCTAGCTGTACTAGGAAGCACTTCCTGGGCCCCAGTGCCCAGGTGGAAAACACAGGTGAGACCCAGTGCTGGGTCACCCACCTCCACCCAGCTCCCACCAGGAAGGATTTATATGTGTATCACATGTGGAGCCCACCCCAAAGATGTGGAGCACAACCTGTAACACAGAACAAGATCAAACCCCCACGTGATGACTACAGCACTTCAGAAGCAACATTGCAATGCTTCTAATTCTAAATTCTAATTCTAATTCTAATTCTAAACATTCTCCTAATGTTTGATGCTGCACATGGCTGGTGTATTCCTGTAGGATGCCCAACTGTCAGATCTCGGCCTAAATTTGCAAACAATTTCAAGCAAATCAAGCACACGGAGTGTTTTTCAAATCATGCTTTACTTTGTTAACAAATACTGGCTGGGAACACTCTTCCATGTTGTTTTTTTTCCTTAGTGTAAATAGCATTTCCTTAATGCTGCATCCCAACACATTAACTATATTGGGTTTCTTCCAAAAGGGGTACAAGAAGGGACAGGAAGCATATGCAGATTTGCTGGACCATCTAAGGCACATAACATTTTTCGTTTTTCTTAAACAGTGAAAAGCATTATTTAAACTTCCATTTCTTCAGAGAACTTCTTTGAACATAATTTATTTACTCAGTTCTAAAGCCCAACTCCCTAAATAACTAAATGATTGCTTAAGTATGGTTATGTGTAATTAATATTCTCCATTCCGTTGCCAGAATATTAACTCATTTTTTACTTTAAAATCTCACTAAACCATTTTAGAGATAGGTAAATGCAAAGAAATTTTTCCTCTCTTTCTACCCAGATCCTTGCATACTCAAGAGAGGGCAGTTAACTGATTCAAAAAATTTAAGAAATCTAGATTTCTTTAACTTATCTAAAATGTGACTAAAAATAATACACATACAATCAAGAAATAAAAACAAAAGCTAAAAAGGAAGCCTTTTCTAGTTTGAGTCTGATAAGGCTCATAAATTTCTGATAAGCCAGATTTTTATCAGCYTGATAAATTTCTCCATGGGCTCTGATACCCTCAAACAGTGGAGTCACATCAGTCTCACGTAGATAAAAGCRTGATGGAACACTTCTTTTTCTGATCAAACTCTTGAAGACACAGTACAGAGAACATTATTAAGATGTTCAAGTCATGTTCCTAGAAATGATCATTTTGTCCCCAGTCTATTTGGGAATACCCACTACGCTAATCAAACTGACGGGTGTTGCAGCAGAATTCAAGACAACCAAAGTCCTGCTGTGCCCGGAGTCCAGCAGTCCAGAAGCTTAGACCTCTTCATATTGACTATGTCTTCTCAGTACTCCCCAGCACAGCATTTATTTTACACGATTTGTGCTTTTYTCACAGTCCAGGATAAAAATGCTTTCAGAAATGAAATATGAATGTCTGATACTGCTTTTTCTCCTTGTCCTCAGAATAAAGCCTCAATCTTAGTTAACAAGTCTGTTCATACCCTACTCTGACAGGAGAACCATGTATCCCCTCAGGGGCTTTTAACAGAGTTCTTTATTGCATCAGATAGATGTGGGTACACTTAGGTGAGACAAGGAACATTTTATTAGTATTTATTGGTAGCACTGRAAAGTTAAGAAGCAAAAACCAAATTTCTGCTAAATTTCTAAATAAGCAAGGACCATAAGCTCCTCAGGAAAAGTTCGCCAGAGTATTTCCTTTTCACAAATGCAAAACATGCTTTATATTAATCCCATTATTGTAAACCATGGAGCCATTTTGACTAAAACAAAACACACCGGAATGTAGGCAGCCAGCATGGAAAACTTCAGTCCAAAAGTTAAAGACATGTGAAATGATATGCAGCTGAAAACAATCATACAATAGCAAATATTTAATAAWGAGCAGTAGTTAGATTACACACAGTTGTTATACACTATGTGCATGTGTATACTTCACACACATTCCCATCTCACTTTTGGAAGCTTCCATGGAAAACTTCTGCAAGAAATATTTCCCCTAATAGCTAAAAGTTTCATTAATAATACAGGAAAAGGAATGCCAAGAATATGAGTGTAAATCCTCAGACAGTAAGCTAGGTAGTTACCAAGACATTATTCTTATATGAACACACACAACCCATCCAAACACACAGCGAGAGTCCATGAGCTGTTTACAATTAAATCTGATGCATTTCCTTGTATGTGTAAAATATGTATGTGAAAGATTTGAAATCTCTGAGTTTAAAAGCCTGTTCCTGTCTAGCTGGGACATTCAAGGAGATCTTCAAATCTCAGAGGAGGAGGCTTCCCCAAAGATSTTTCCCAGAAGAAAAAAACATACAAGGAACAACACTAACGTATTGTAACACTAATGTAATCTATTACAAGACTATGCAAAAGAATTTTAAAAACTAATTTAATGTGGCAAGAGGGTAGTTCTTTGCTCCCRACAGACAAAGACGTAAAACAATCTCCAGAGTACCTCCGAGCACTTTCAGGAGCCATCACCAAGACCACCATGGTTACCAACCACCTCGCAGGCACTGCATCTTCCAYTCTCCCAGAACAGGAGTAGGAGACAATGCAGGCTTGACAGTTTCTGCCTGCTTGTAGGGTGAAGGCAGACAAAGATGTTGTCACGATTCCATGGTGTCGGCATGACAACAAAATTACTGCAGAGTCCACTAACCAAAGACAACAAATTTTAAAATTTCAACACATGAATTTTTTCTAGTTAGAAAAATGAGGAAAACAGGATCCTCYGCAGCTTGTAAAAAGAAAGGGCAAATACTTTTCTGTCTTCTTAAGCTGCCTTCTCACAAGGTTTGTCATAACCTCTGCTATTGCAGACAGAGCGTCACCTGAGGAACAGGTGAAAAACCAACTAAAGCCAGTCACCCGCAGTGACTCTGCTTCGTACTGCACTGCCCATTCCAGCCAGGCCAGGAGAAGGGAGTGTGGGTAGGATATCGGCTGGAACAAAAGTATTTCTTAAACCTCCTATGATCTGCCAGAAATAGGAGATAGGAGGACTCTGAAACGCAGAAGTTGCCTTGCTAGCCTTCTCTGCTCCTAACACAAGGCCTAAAATAAATTTTAGCACGCAGAAAAAACAAAATCACCACCTTATTAGGCATATTTTTAACAAACTGATTGATCAGGCTTTTAGAGTTCATACCTAWGCAATTCTTAGCAAATGTGAGGGATAAAAACTAAAGAATCTCCAAGAAATCAATTTATCAATCAGGAAAGTCATAACCAAATGCTCAATAGCAGAATTACTAAACTAAAGAGTTGCTAACTACCTAATGCTACCACCTAAATTTGACTTGTTAATCATGCCCTTGTTGTTTTAAACCAGAGGTCTGATTAACAGCTTTCAGGTTAGTGTTTAAGCTCATGACATAAAGTCAAATGCAGTTAATGGAGCAAGTTCCTTCACGTTAAGGAGGAAGAAAATATTTTTCTTACAGAAGGTACAGCCTCTGGCTATCTCCAAATTATAGCAAAACTACAAATAACAACCTAAAATAAAACATACTAGTGAGTAGGTTACTAAAGATCCAGTAGAGACCATTTGAAATTGCCTAGAGGAAAAATGCTGAACTAAAAATACTTGCTGAGGTGAAACAAGCCATCTTTGCTCCAAATGTAAAACCACCTCCTGACAGCTCTCCAGGAGGAGTAGGAGAGTTAAGAAATACAATTCAGCTTTGAAGGGTATGATCTCTCAGGACTTGTGGAAAGCTGTTTTAGATAAATTATGAAAGAAATGAGTAGCAGAGATGAAGGTAAGGCAAGAACGGACAGAAAGAACCAAGCCAAAATGGTTTGTAACAGCCAAGGAAAATGCCTTTTATCAAAAACTACAGCACAATCCCCAGTAAGAGCCATTTCCCCAAGCAGCAATGAACAGCAGAAATGATCATAATGAGCATTGCTTTCTAACCTTGTTAGCTGATCAAGCTGCTGTATTTCCCTCTCTGCTGAGAGYGAGCCTCTTCTCTCCAAACAGTAGGGAGAAATGAAATTTGACTATTCAAAAAAAACCACCAAAACAAAAAACTCTTATTAAAATATGAAAGAAATAGCACAGAAAGTTTCCGCCTCTCTTGTTTCTCCTTAYGGTCTGAGAAACAGTTTTCAGCCTTTCATTGAGAAAACAGAGGAAAATAYGTGAGGACTTTCTCCGCATGCCCTCACAGCAGCTGTGCACTCAGCAGAGGCGACAGGGAGTCAGGCCCTCCTCCCACCCCCAGCTCCAGCACCYACAGAGTGGGTCTGCGCCCTTCACTCCTCTGCATGGGCTCACACAGGTCTCTCTGCAGGTTTGGTCCAGATACCAGTGGGACCGCTTTTGGGACAGCAGCTCTTTTCCCCTTTCCCAAGCATGTGTTACAACTCAGTCCCAGCCGGACACAGCACTCCCCACTGCTCTGTCCTCCTTAAGAGCGACAAGGATTAATGATTTTCAGGCTGGAAGCACGTCTCTCTYGGGTAGCAGTGACTGTGAAGGTGAAGGCCTGACATGCAGGCTATTCCTCCCTGCCTCGCCAGGGCAAACTGGTGGCAGGGCCTGCGGTTTGTCCCTGGGAATGTTTAAGTCCAGAGCTTAGGAACAAGCTGTAAGATATTTCTTTCAGTGCTGCAGTCTTAGTGATGGGTTGGGTTACACACATTGGTAACCCCTTTACACAAACTATGACAGCTGATAGCTCTGCTTTCATCAGAACAAGAAAACAACAAAGGCAGCACCTCCACTTTAGTTTTAGAAGTCTTTTTAGGAGTCACCATATCGTACAAACTAAAACCAAAAATCTRTATGACCAAGTCACTTTAAAACTAAATACAAGAAAGGCCTTTGTTTTGCAAAATGTGGTTACTTGAATGTGGGGGATAATATTAAGAGCTCATCTATTTAGGATTAACATTTTTAATACTTTGTGCCAAAGGACTGATTTTTTCCTATCAAAGGAAATGTAAATGGGCATAGAGAGGTTGTCAAAATGGAGGGGTGTTTATTAGTGCATTATCAATAAAAACAATTGATAATTGAAAACAGTGCGCATTAACTCCTATAAACAAACTCACCTTGATTTAAGTTAGTAATATTGTTCTGAAGAGAGATGTGACTTAGTTTGAAGAAGAGTAAATACATTTTATTTTAATAAGGATATAAAGTTTATGAGACAGACATACTACATACTTTTCAAGTTTGAATTAGGGGTTTGGTGTCTTTTTTAACCTTGCACTGGATTTCAAGTGTCCCACATGTCAGTGAAATTCTGCCCTCACCTTATTCAATGAGAATTTTACTAATAACTTTACTCTGAGCAGAATTTTACCTAGGGGAGCCACATTCATTTCACTATTTTATAGGTAAACCCAAGAGCATTATGCCTTATACAATGAGGACAGAGCTTGAAGAAACCAATAGATCTTCCATTTTAGGCATTTTCCAAGCATGCATGCTAAAATACATTAACACTTAGGGTAGCGCTGTGTATATTTACTTTCGTTTTCAGCTAAGAATCACAATGAACTCCTAAGCTTTGTTTTCTCATAATCAAATGCAAACCTTTCTAAAACATTTGGTGTGTTTCATCTGAGCATAAAAAGGTTTGCACAACTACATTACTTCAAGCTCCTATCACAAATTATTACTTCATATTCACTATGGAAACAGACTTTGAGTTCACTTGAGAAATAACTAAGTCATAAGGATTTAACTCCCCCTGCTATTCATTAAAAATAATTATTCACTGCATAAAGGCTCGGTGCTGAGCGAGTGAACAAACGGTCAGGCTGGAGAATTCCCTTTAGCCATGGAACAGACATCTCAGATGCACCAAAGATGCCTTTCCTCACACAGCCCCCTTTATTGCTCMGTTGGAAAGACTGTCTGTAGAATAAGATGAGACTGCAGACACCCATTTAGTTCCCCACTCCTATATTGGCTTTTCCGATAGGAGCACTGATTACTGGTAGACAATAACGATTTTTGTAATGTGAACATCTGTGCAACACAAAACAGACTGAGATCAAATTAATGGCATGTATCTCACTATTAAGCAGGTACCAAGCAGTAAAGATTTTTTTACCTGCCAATAAACCTGACTAAATTCTTACTGAAGATTTAGCCAATAGAAACACCAAAAGCTTTATAAATCCACAAGTGAGATGCTCTTCAATCCCCTTTTGAAATAAAAGAAAAACTTTTTTTTTTAAATTAAATAATCAAACTACTCTTAGGCAAAGCTCTAACTAAGGTCTGAACATATAGAACTCCAAATTATGTTAGTTATTGGTCTCACTGCAACAATAACTCAGCCATATTGCCCACTAGCAGCAATTAATTAAATTTAATAAGGAACGCTACGAGTTGTTCCTGTTTTTAAAATCCCAGCCAGGACCCTAAACAATGTTGCCTTTCTTATTCCAATTTTCAAATGTTTAAAAATCCAATTGAACAAAATCATCTTCAACGCTGGAGAAAATCCCAATGCATAAAAAAATCACTTAAGTGCTCTATTAAACAAACCAACCAAATCTACGTGGCAGAGGAAACATCAGTTTTTAACAGGCTACTGAATACCTCCTTTCCAGGAACAGAAATATAATTTATCTTTAATAACACAGATAGAAGTTTTTCCCCATCACTAAACTCTGAATCAGGAATTCACTGAGGATTAAAAAGCAAACATTAGAAAATATGAACTTGGTGTGCTGAAAATTCTCTATTCACTTCTATGCATGGAAAAGATTTTTCCCTTTCTCTTTCCAGTGAACAGGAAGGTGATCTTAAAAAGCCTGGAATTATTTTCCTCTCTTTAGTATTTGAATATGAGACTACATCATACAACAGAAAGCTGAGGAAAAAAATCAAGCCCATAGTACCCATCTAATTTTCTGGCAACTACAGCACAAGTGATAAATGGGAAACCAGCAAAATTGTTCCAACTGCCTTTTAGAAAAGCATATTACCTGAAAAGACAGTACAAAAAATGGTGCCAAATGCTCTCAGAAAAAGAGATCAGAGACAGCCTTTAAAGGAGTAACATTACAAATTACTGGCTTCTGAGTAAGAAAGTTAACAAGAAATCGATCATGTAAAACCAGGCAAGACTACTACCAAGACAGGGACCAGGCTATCCCACCTACATTCGGAAGACAGATTAATGCAATCAGCATGAAAAATCCATCAGACTGGAAAACCATTCAATTATTCCAGTTTACATTGTGATAACTCYAACCTGATGTTTTAAAAACTCTCATCTGCTTCCTCATTTGTACTCTTTATCAATACCATCAACATTATGCTAAGACAGAAAAGTTTAACTAGCTTTTCAGAATTAGTACAGAAAGCTCTATAGCTGCATAAATTCCATTGGTCTACTCCAGATTAGGAAAAAATTCAAAAAAAAATGGGAAAAAACGGCAAAGTGYAACCATCTCAAGAGGTGGATTTTTAAGTACCAACAACTATCTTTCCCGAGCAGTTTCTGGGTTTGCTACAAATTGGATCCAAATTCCGAGGTTTTTCAASCCATATTCCACCAGGAAATTCTACATCAGATTCAAAATTCTCTTTTTCAAATTCCAGGTACACCCTAAGCATTTTTTCCTTGTTCTTTGAAGGAAAAACATCTACAGTGCTGRTTAGGACCTATATTCACAAAATCTGCTTACAAAGGCAATCATTCCTGTTTGAGACTATGGAAGAGTTCCAAATGCTTAAGTATAAAATAGGAACTCCACCCAAATGAAAGGCCAACAAGCCTTGCATTCCCACCAGAAACCAAGGGCTGGGAGGGCTTTATAGCAGAAAGTACCTCAGGAAGGATGCCCTTGCTGTCAAATGCCCTCACAGACATATGGTGAACTCCTCCCAGCACTTTCAAGGGCAACGGGTTCCTTGAGGCTCTGAGTTCCCTTGCCATATCACCAAATGAGGATACTTATCTTAAAGGAATTACTTCTTAAAGAGAGCACTTTGTACATAATCTCCTTGAACCAGGAAGGCTRAGAAGAAAAGAAAAAGGAAGAAGGCGGCCAAGTTATTCTTYGGCCATTTTCCCTTTTGTTGGAAGCTTGTGTGCTCCCCTCTCTTGCCTATTCAGCTTGGGGATCAGCATGCCAGCAGCATTCAGTAAATAAAAAAACTGACTCCAAACTGCACATGTTATTCGCAGCTCAATAAAAAATAACGCTGGGTCTTTGACACGTGTTTATATAACACCTAATATAAAAGGCTTGTTGCTTTCTCATGAATAAATATGTGGCGCAGGCCRAAGTCTGGAAGCATTTTCTAACTAAGAAAATAAAATCTGTGAAGTCTAAACTCCAATTCAAATTTTTCTTAAGGTTTTTAGACCTAGGGTTCAAGTTTGAGACCATATGCAATTAAAACTAAGTAGAGTTGCCAAAATAAAGCATATTTTGTGATGCAGTGATCTTGACTGACTGACTGGGTTTGTTTATTTATGCTTACACAGAATTTGGTAAACTGCGACAAGTGTCTCAGCTAATGCAAGACACATTCATCCACCTGGAAACAACCAATATTTTAATATATATTAATGAAAATGCTCTAACGGTAAACAGTAGCCTTTCCTACTGGTTGTACTGGTTATTGTAGATATAAGGCTTAATCTCATCATGCAGCTTCTTCTTATCACACACTACAGTGCTTACACTTGGAAAATTAATATTATAGCATTTTAATCTTTATTATTCTCTACAGTTTGCAGTGACCTGTCTCCTTGACTTTACAAATAACCCRAATATTCTGTATGTTTAATTTGCTATCACCATAGTAATTTTTCAAAGGATGACTCAAATTCTTACTCCGAAATTAAATTTTTTTTTTTTAATCAAGTCTCTTCTTGTGGCACTAAAGCACCGGACAAAGTTTTTATTTAAAAATCCCTTTCTTCTTCATGCAAATGTCATTACAGCAATCACAGTAATCCTTTCCTTAACATGAAACACTAGGTCTTATATAAGATGTGTTTACAACATTTACTACCTTGTTAATTCTTTTGTTCATGGAGCAGGCATTTGCTATGACACATAGTCTGTCATTCTCATCAACTCGGTGATTCATCTGCCTTTCCTACACTTACCTTCCAACCTGTCTTTCCTAATTTTTTTGTTTAGCTTATCACTGTTCTGGTACTGCTCTCCCTCTCTAGGTTCTGAACCASGCTTTTTCCTTTTCACTATATAAGGTCTAATGTTTGAAAAGCTTTTGAGCACTGCCATTTGTGGTACTGTGACTCATTTCTGTAATGACTACTGTTTCCTACAAAGGAAAACTAGTGTTACTTGTCAAATAATTATAAGGAATTAACTTATCCAGGTGTTAGAATGTATGATGCAGGGAAACAGACACATAGGAGAAGTGGTTACACTTATGGGAAGGTAGAGTAGTTTCTGGCACCCATGTCATGCTCCACAGCTTTGCTTACAACCAGCAAAAAAACCAATCAAGATTTGCAACAAATAATTTTTYACATGGATAAAGGAACATCCTTGAGGATCCAGGACAGTTCGTGAACGACCCACACCTGTTGCGGTGCTCCAGCCTTAGTTATCAAAAAGGCAATTTGCCACAGAGCAATATTTCTTAGATGCTGTCACTTTAGGTTTCTCCTCCTCACAGAGTCTTAAGCTTTGTAATAGGTCAGCTTGGTTTGAAATTCTCTCTAACTCTATTGTCATTAGTCAGTTTGAATTTGTTCTTCCTCTGAAGATGCTTCATTGGTTTTCTCTCATGTTGGTCAACCAATACGCTCATTGGTTGCACACTGTTATCCCTACCCCTTAAAGCAGCAGAGACAGAGCGGGAAATGGTCTCTCTGCTAACCTCCCTTTCAAGATATGCACCCTGTCCTCCTGGGCAGAGACAAATAAACTCAGAATATGGTTACAGAGAATCCGGCTCTCTCATTCCTTTTACYTTCGCTGCTGCCTCTGTGAAACTGCCTGTGGTAAAAAGCTGTCAGCTTGTGTGGACTGCGAGAAASCCTGCAGATCGCTCYGGCCCCAGCTGAATACACCAAAGSGGGGACAAAGCGATACACACCCTCCAGCCCCTGTGAAGTCTGTGCTACCGTGGGTTTTGGCAGGAATAACAGGCATGTAAAATCCTGTTCAGCTGGCTCCTGTCTTTTCAATTGGACAACATCCTCTCTCAGAAAAAGTTGCTTGGGTCACTGTAGTCACCGGAAGTCATGGCTACCAGAGTAAAGATACATGCAACTAAAACCCAGGTCTGGAACAGGGTGAATTCCCTGAAACAAGGCAAGGAACTCTAGAAAGTTAAGTTAGGTCTGACCTCATCCTGAYCATTTTAGATAAACACAAATAAACTGGTTTAATTAACCATCCTTATACAGGCTACCAGGTGTTTGCTTTGTTCAGCTGCTAGAGGCTTTCTATAATAAACATTCCTTCTTTTCCAGAAATTTGAATTTTTCATGGCTGCTATTCTTACAGGAGACAAAAATGGAGAGCTGTCACACCCACTTAGTTTTCTTTCTTCTCCCCTCCACAGACGCTGTTTGATGAACTTCCAACATTCAGAAATTACTGGAATAATGAGATTTCCAGTCTCATGTTCATTTTCATATGCTAACATAAAAATAATATCACACCACTGCTCTCACTCTGCCATTGTGTATGGTCCCATTTTTTAGTTATTAAGCTAAAAGACCTCTAAAAGACAACACACATAATTCTAAGTTTTCAAACACCAGAACACCTGAGAAACATTTCCCACGTGGCTGGCTGGTACTCTTGATCCATGTGGCAAACTGATGATTGCACAAGAGCTCAGTCACAGAGCATTTTTTTTTTCTTTAAAGTAATCCTGGCATCACACAACCTCACAGCTTTCAGACATATTTGCCATCCAAAACCCAATGGACACACTACCATCAGCTTCATTACTTCCATTTGAAATGCAGACTTACAAACATACTTAACTAAAGACACTGGTGCCGATTATCTCATTAAAAGTAATACTATAGTGATTTTATCTTACTCTTTTTTATTGAGACAATTTATCTCCAAGAGCATCTTTGCTTTATCAAACAGTATTTTTTAGAAGTTCAGAATCAGTTCAGTGGGATTCTGTCTTGCACTGCATTCCCTTGGCTTATGTCTGCTTAAAAAAACTACTGTCAGAAAACAGAGCAGTTATTTGCAGAGCGTCTACTCTGTCAAACACGGAAAAATCCAGGCTCTATCCCAGAAACAGAAGCACCTTTACACAGTTAATTTTTACACATCCTTCAGATGCATTAAACCCCCATCTAACACCCATTAAATTGCCAAGGCTAAGGTCAATCAGAGAGAACTACAGAGGAACTGAAGTCTCCAGACTTTCAGAGAACATCACAGTGGTTTGCATCACTTTTTACTAGCCACCAGAAAGTCAGAAGACAATTTCTGCTTTCCACACAAATAAGTGCTACTAGATTTTCAACTGGATTATGGATTACAAAGCAATGAATCTTGACAAGATCACTTATGAAGTTAAATTTCAAAGATAGACTTACAATACCAAAGATTTTTGTTTCCATCTTTGATACTTTCAATAAACATTTTGCAAAGAAAGCTATAAGCACTGAACCCCCTGAAAATGTTACTACTTTTTTCTTTCTAATATTAAAGCTACTGAAAGAGTTGGGGATGAGGAAGAAAACAAAAAATGCATTTCTGTTTCATAAATTTCAGCTAAAACAGACSTTAGGAGGATATGGTCTTGCCCATCTGCCTCTCTGATGCTCCACCAGAATATAAAAATGGTTGGAGAGCTCAGGAGAAAAGTCAAGATTATCCAAATGCCTGAGGCTGTAAGATTCTTTGCAGTARAAGTAATACCATCAAAAGCCACAACTAACATTACCTTGCTAGTCACAGAAGATTTTTTGCTATTCTTTTGTCTCCTGAAATGACAACTGAGAACCACAAACTTTTTGGCAAGAAACACAAAAGATGGATAACGGTAACAACATGAGAAGAGCTTCAGAAGGCAGATGAAAAGAAGGAACAAATGTGGAGCAGGTGTCTGCTCTCTGCTTATAAAATGATGGTTTTTGGGGTCACTACTGAAATAACAGAAACCTGAAGCAGAACACAAATCCTGAGAAGGTCTCCGTCTCAGGCTTCCAGGCACCAAATAAACGACTTCAAGCATTTCCTCTTACTAGGTAAAGCCCAAAGGTCAGTGATTTCCTTACTAATTCAGGGAATGACCAAAACTAGAAGACAGCTTGTGGCATTCTTGTCAGAGCCAGCCTATGGAGATCACAAATCCCRAGAAGGCATCTTGCTTCTTCTCTCACTGAGGAGTGTCTGAGATCACAGCTCCCTACAACTACTGCCAGGCACCATAATCCCATATCCTCCCTTCCAGGTAGGCCCATGAGAGACCAGCACCAACCTCTGAACCACAGGCTATCCTGACTCAGATGTGCTCAGTAACAACTGCACTGATTAGAAACTAATAAATATTGAGCCAACTGACACATCTTTATTACAAAAATCTTGGTTCGACATCTTCACATGCCCAATAATGCTTTGTCTCATATTTGAGTTTGTCTAAACCACRTGAGGTGCTTTTCACTGCATGAGAGGACAAGTGAAGAAGCAGAATGGCCCTTGTTCCCATCAAGTCTGCAAAGACATTCCCTTCAGATGAAGTTTGTGTCACGAAAGCAACTTTTTTGAGGATCTAGGATCTAATTTAGGCATTATGTTAATAAYTATCTCTGGACTGCCCAAAGCAGCTGATAGAGTTCTATCTCCTCAAGAAACAGAGATCGTCTACTGGCACACTGCACCTATCACTATSAGGAAGTGTTGCAGTTGATGTATCTCTTGACTAGCTACACAAAACAGGACAAAAAAACATCACAGCTGKGGCTATAATGCTTGCCCCATCCCACAGGGTCATGAGATGTTGTAATGTGTTATTAGATGCTGCCTAGTGTTGAAATAAAAATCCTGGGGCTTACAGTCATTGTACACTGACCCACAGAAAGATCACATGGCCCTCCTAGAAATTTTTTTTTTAACCTTAGGTTTCTGATAGGTCATCTCTAAGTGTACATGCACAAATCCACTTATTCTTCAACTTTCCTCAGCCGAAGTGCAAGAAGGAAACCTCCAGTGCCCCTGGCAGAAGTTACCAAGCAGAGAATCCCCATAAGCTTTTAGTAGCCTCTTTCACCTGCTGAAGAGATCATCTCCTCCTTGAACTGACACCAGGCTACCAGAGGACAAAAGTCTTTGAAGCCTTCAACAGCTGCTTTTCACTGTAAGTCAACAGGGGAAATCTATAAGCAAGGGAGAGAATTTTCAAGAGAAATRGATACTGTTTTATGACACACTGCAGTCAGTGGTGGTAAGAATGACTAATGACTTCCCAATGCTTAAACAAAACCCAYGTTTCGTCTAGTTTTTCCCCCAGCACTGAGTTGTGTTCTTACACACATGGCAGAGGTGCATGGTGAGATCCTGGGCTCTAATGACTAAGAACAACAATAGCCCAACCAAGGAGCAGAGAAGTTTTTTTCGGAGCTGAAAGCTTATGCAGAGAAGTTTCAGCAGCTCAGCAACTTCCTAGTAGCTGGCTGGCTTCACTGAGCACAGCAAGATGAATTGCCATGTTCTGCAGAAGAGATCTCTATCCCCTTTCCAGACARGATTAAGACCTTTCTCTAAGTCTTTTTTAGAGGAATGTATTGTATGACAACATAGAACTAGCTGCCTGTGACTTTGCAAAACCACTATTAGCAAAAAGGGAAAGTCATTTGTATCAACGTAAAAGTGGCATAAAAACRTGAGCATGATTATATCCACTACAAATATGCCTACAGAATCATAGTATCATAGAATATCCTGAGTYGGAAGGGACTCAAAAGGATCATCCAGTCCAACTCATGGCCCTGCACAGGACASCCCAAGACTCACACCATGAGCCTGAGAGCATGATATTTCTTGGCTGTGAAGGGTCTTCTTAAAGGCAGTCTTGAAGCATTCATCTTTTTAAATATTTCTGCATAGAAAACTTGTGGATACCTATGGGTGATGTGATTACAGGGTTTCAGGAGAAGTTGTTTGTGAGCAGAAACCATCACAGCCAGCATCTCACCAGCCAACTGCTTGAATAATACTGACCTCAAACACTCCTGCTACCACATACATCAATACCTAAAATAATTTTCCACATTCCCTCCTGTTATTTTTCTCCCTGCTAAAACATCAGTTCTCTTTTCCTGCAGCAAACAGCAAGAGCAAACAACTGGCTTCATCAAAACACAACACTGGCAGGTAACTAAAAGCACCCACATTTCACATTTTTGGACTACAATAATAAAACTGTACTTGACTGTTACCTGCTGTCAGAATTCAAGCTTACAATACAACACACAGTCACATACCTATTAGTTAAAAAAGTATAAAACATACTTTTTTCTTTTAATCTTGCTATTTATTTGCTAGTAATGTCCCCACTTCCCAGGTCATGACTCCTTATCATTACTACAACAACAAAAAAARCTGCCAGCAAACAAGTACAAAGATTTTAAAGCTAAAACAGACTACAGGGAAGTGCAAGCTTCCTGCAGCTGCTTAAGCAAGGTTTTGTTTCATATTGTGGTCTTAACAGAATACTGTCATCTCAACTCTGCTAAATCCAGTAATTTGAAGTTAATTCTTTTTTCTTTTCTTTTTTTTCTGTCTGTTTGTTCTAATAGCCACCCCCACGCCAACTAATTTTCAGTTGTAACTTATCAGGAGCAAAGATTTTAGTCACATGTGAATGGAAAAGCAGGTGGCAATTGAAAACAAATTAACCTATTTCCAACCGTGCCTAAGTTGTACTACTTCATTTTCATAGAAAATCTTTACAACAAGCACAGAAATCCTGGTAACATTTAGAGCAGGGATRGGAGAACAAAACTGAGTAAAGGTTTTGCATCACTTGGCTGCTGTGCTTAGGTAGGTTAACATCAATAATTTCCAGGATGGGTGAGGAGGTAGTTAATTCCTAACAGCAAAAGGAAGCAGAAATGGTGTATGCAGGGGAAACTAGTTTCATACATTTGGAGGACTGACATTTGAAATATCAATAAGCTACCTTTCCCTTGAGAATAACATAGCTGGCTTTTGCTGGCATTGCAACTTCCTTGAGCAATTATCTGATCAGGGATTAACAAAGAAAAAATACAAAAATTAAGCATGCTGATCAGTCACTGCTCTCCATTACTTTGTAATGGAAACATTTGAATCCGGCTTCATKGAAGTATCATCCACTTCAGGGGTGTATCATGGAAGTACATTAGCTGCCCTGTGAACTCAGTAATCCTGATCAAGCTATTCCTGACTTATGATAGAAACACCTAATTGATTAGAAATACATTGGCATAAACATGTAATCRTGGCAACAAAATTATCCATGTTTTGTATGTACTCCATATTTTAATCCTTATTCTTCAAATACTAACTTGGATTGAATAAATGATTAAAAAAAAAAAAGAAAAGCAGTAAATCTAAGAAACCCATATACGAAAAACAGTATTTAAAGATTACTGTTAGTCTGGAAAGCATTAAAGAGGAGGACATAAACGTTTAGTTCAGGTCTGGTTAAAAGATTTCCTGGCTTGTCATTAAAGAAGAGATTTTCTGAGAGGCCCAAGAAGACAGTCTTGRAAGTTAAGCACAAAACTGGGCATTCAGACAAGTCTTTTTCTTGTCTGATTCTGGGTGGGTTCATCTGACCTCTGGCAGCCCATGCAAGTCAGTTTATCAAAAAGAGTAACTAAATTGGGGTACTCGGTCTGAAAGATTTAAAGCCTGACAGAGGTGCTGAATCCTGTAGTTCAAACCCAAGTGAGCACAAGGTAAGAGCACAGGATTTCTCTTTAAGTCAAAGTCTCCCTCTGAAGCTTGGCACCCAGACCTGATGTCCAAAATAGACTTTGTGAAAAATGTTAGCCTGAATTTCCCCTTCCTGCAGCCTGAGCTCTTCAAACTGTCATCTGATGTGAAGTAAAAAGGAAAATTATAAAGTGTATTATTAAACATTTTAGATGTTGCCTGGAAAGAAGTAAGTTTTATTTTATGAGAAGCTATAGCTCCTATACCAGTGTGGCTGCAGAGGCTGGATAGTTAAATGAAGCAAAAAGTCAACTGACAGCAGAAACAGAAGTAGGGGATCATCCTGACCATTTGCACTGGGCTCATCTATTCTGCAACAGACAGACAGACAGCTTTTTACCACTCTATGATATGTCTGGCAATTTGAATGTGCCAACCTGCTGTTTTTATTATTGGGGTGTCAGGCAAAGATTTAGAGAGAATTGTCTAAATCAAGCCATTTTGCTTTTGTTTACTTCCCTTTACATTCTTGCTCAAAACAAATTGAGAACAAATTAATGACTTTTACTTTTAATAAGGAATTTGCATTTTCCCTTATAGTATGGGTTCTCAATTCAGACAATAATTTGACTAAACCAGTGGTCGTTCAGAAATGGTACAAATAGCTCTGGGTACTAAAACACAGCTTAATAACTCCACACGAAGAAAAAAAATCCTGTATTGCCATATTCATCCATGCTCAAGATAATTCAACTTTACAGTTTTGACATCTGTAGCTTATTAGTCTCTTAAGTATGTAAAAACACCATTGGCATTTTTCATATTGCAAGTGTCTGGAGATAATGGCCGTGCAGATTTTATACAGAACGGTGCAAGTAAACTTGCCAAACTTTCATCATCACTCCTTCGGAAACTCTGAGGGGGCCGATTAAATTGGCATTTTGTTTGACATGTACACAGAATGTGCTTAGCATGCAGAACAAGTATGGCAATAAACCTTTTCTTAACAGCTGTGTTATTTTAGCTAATGATAAACATGTATCTAAAGCCACATATCACCACAACTTAAATTAGTGAGAAAAGCTTAGTCACCCCATGGAAAGAGAGGCCATCACAACAGAGGAAGTTGCTTATTTATTCCTTGATAGGCAATTAATTGCCTCACCAATAAACACAGACAAATACACCAACAGTTGCTCTAAAGTAAGTAAAATTCATTATCACTGTACCTTACATTCTGTCTCTGACCTTGCTGCATCTATCCTTTACCAACAGACTCCTGCCCGTGGGCACATGTGCGTAACTACCACTGATCACGGTGCAAGCTGTGATTGCATAACTGAACAAAGTTTATTTTCCAGAAAGTTTCCTTACAGTCTGAGGGCTTTGGAGGGCCAAAAGGCTCTTTTTGCAATCGTTGTGGCTCATTCCATTGTGACTGCGTTCAAAATGCAAAATATCTTGACATGTGAAATGCAGATGTTACCGAGCAAGACAGCATATTGATTTGGTTAAGCCATTTAATTTTGACAAACTGCCAAAACAACAATAAAAGAATCGCAAACCTGAAATATTGGAGATTTCATCAGCAGCCTATAATGAACAGGGAGACAATGAGTCCCCGGCAACCTCTAGGAAGGGATCAATGCTCTCCATGGAACTGCAGTGACTGGGAATTTCAGACAGTACCCTTCGATTTTCTCTGAAATCTTATCTTTACAAAGTAAACAAACACGAGATAATAACCTTTAAACTTTCCACAGCCATTCATAAGCGGATTCGTTACTACTGAACAGCAGCAGACATTCAATATCAGTCTCTGCTCATTACATGGTATTCTGTGTATCTCAAAACTCCATCTTTTGAAAGGCACAGGTTGCAATTCCTAAAATTGTGACACTTWAAAAAATAATAAAATTATTCAGGGTGCCCCAGAAGCATTTTCCAGCTCTTCTCTGGATCAGCAGAGCTGTACACATGCCACCTTTCCAGTGAAAACTAAATTTATCATATCACCCCACCAAGTCTGCAATTTGAAGTCTTAAAAAAACACTAAATACTACCAAAAACACTGCAAAAACAATATCTAAGTTTCAAAATGGGAAAAAATACCATTCTTTTCATCTTTTTTTTTAACAAAAAACTAAACTTGGATCAAATTTTAAAATACTTTCTTTTTTATTTAATTGCAGTCTAATTTTGGTTCCTATGTTCATAAATATCTGAAGCAAACTAACTATGGCAAAGCTTTTAAAGAGCGTGTGCCTGAAACATTACTGGTCTCTATAGATATGTTAACTAAATATTCTAAAATACTCTCAAAATTAATACTTACATAAAAGCAGAATTTTCCAAACCTAACTTTACACATCCATATTCACAGAATTTTTTAACAAAAAAAAAAAGATATTTTACCTTAAATGTTTGGCAAATGGCTTCTAAATCCTTGGAAACAACAGCATTTAGACTACATTATCTCAGTATCTTCTTCAATCATAACTGTATCATTTTATTACATTGGATATAGAAAAAGAATAAGAGTTAAGTGCTGCTACATTACTCCCTGTATTATTTTTTACAGCAATTTGCAGGACACCAAGAGTAAACACAGCACTTTACAAACCACATAAGAAAGGTCATTACTCCAGAGAGCTTACAACTACAGCAAACAAATCGAGTACAACAACCCTTCCATTCAAAGGAGATACGAGGACATTCCTCTTTAACATATTAGTGTATCACCATTAAAGAGGTCCCCAAGTCAAGCAGCACCAAAACAGCAGTGAAAGTTGACAAAAAGGGGCACATTTTTCTCCTTGCTCTTCCTTACTCACAATGTGTATCTTGAAACAGCAGGCAGAGGTACATCAACTCACTTCTCCATCATAGGCACAGAAGGGAAGGCATGGAAACACATTGTGTGGGAGACACAAGGGAACTGTACCTGTCAAAAAAGTCTACTTGGGTTTTTTTTATTTATTTCTTTGATTAAAAAAATCTAGTCCTTAATGCTCCCTGCTGAGGCGTGCACTCTTTTCAATTGAAAGAATCCATGCCTCCATAACCCAGGAAATTTCCTTTCTGGCCTTATGCAGCATCATCAAACTCCTCCTGCTACTTTTGAGTGAGACGCTTCATAAATCCATCACCTGCTACTGTCTACATGTTACCAGAATTTTCCCCAAACCCAAGAAAGCAAGGAAGCTTGAAAAAAACTGTGAGGGGATAAATACGACCTTCCATAGGCAGGACACATTTAAACCTCTAGGCATGACTGGTAGCTCAGAGATCAGTGGTGAAGGRTGGTCAGGGAGGTACTCTTGGCCTCGAGCAGAGCCCTTCAGGAGGCAAAAGGATAGGGAAAGTAGGTGCAGCAACTTAATGTAKAAGACAAAATAATGTTCAGTCTAGAAATAAAGTACTCCCTCAAAATTATGTTTTAATCCTATTTTTCTTTCCACCGCCAATCTAACCTCTACTTTCCACCCAAAAACCCACTGGAAGTCTACCATTTAGCTAAGAGAGAAAAAGGGGGAAAAAAAAAAGCAGCACAAATACCAGTAAAGAGAAGGTAAAAATGCTGAATATCTTTAGCATCAGTCAATTCCCAACAGTAATGTTTAGGAAAAAATTATTACTCAAAAGGATGTTCCTTTCMGAAATTGTTTGTAGTGATCACTGTCAGACTTAGCAAATATTAAGGTTTCATGTATAATTGATTAACATAGATTATCATTTTCTATACCCAGTGCAGACGATTAATTTTATATTATTAATCATTATAAACAAAAGGCGGCTATCAATTAGCATGGTGTTTTCTTTAAAAGATGTATAGCTGATAATTAACAACGTATCAATTGTACCTGGGAATTGCTTACCCATTCATTAAAAAATCATTCCTGTGTTACTTGGGCATGACTATAAACCTGAATATAAAGTGGAACATTATTATCTCACCTCCTGCCAATCCAACCACCCAGCCTGCRCTGTTAGAAGAAAATTATTGAAGATGTTTTCTGTGACTAACTYGGGAAAATGTCTGGAAAAGTTAACACTGAGGTTGGCTTTTGTTCAACAAAAGCAAAGAGAGATGTACTGCATTTCCCTAATAACTCCCAATCCTAATGCTTAGAGAAGAGGGAAGATAATTTACCAGGTGTACATATAATTTTTGCTGAATTACCAAAACACTGGAATGAAAAGAGGAAGCTGCCGAAATGCAGGGAAAAGAAAAAACAACCCACTTGTATGCAAAGAATCAAATAGCTTAGCTTGATAATATGGGACACCAATTTACAGCCTRGATCAGTCAATTACTGTAAGAGTGAAGTTTTTCTGGACTTTGTTCAAGCTGACCCAATGGCCTGTGTAAGGTAGAACTGTCTTACTTTCAATACACTCAAATATTCTTTTTTGGACTTGCTATCTTGCTAGTCAAGCATACACCCATCACGATAACTCCACCTCCCATAMACCCACACTACTTTAGATTTTATTTGCAATTTACGTCTGTAAATTCAAACCATGTTCAGCATCTTTGTCCTGGCTGTTATCAAGTCTGTACTACTTTTGTAAGTTTTTGGTTTTTAAACCAAATTTATTCCCATTAGACAGCATTCTTCAAATGCAAATGAAATGAAGTGGCATGGTTTATTGTGCTTTCCAATGAAGCATTTAAGAAGAATTTCAGAAAAAAAAATGGTTTTATACCTACCCACATTGGAAAGTGTTAGCAAGATACTTTATTTACTTTTACTACAAACCAATGTCAGGTTTTATTTTGCTGGTGTTCTAAATTTGTAAACATTTTCAAATGCCATGTTTTACAATTTGTCATGTGATTAAATGCTATGGCCAAACATAATCATGTGTGATACATCATTCTTGGTGTATCAAGCAATAAGTAATGTGAATTATCTGTCTTTATGCCTCAGTGCACTCAATGAGACATCAAGTTCTAGGAGAAAGAGGGTGTTTGGTTCTACTCGATTTTTAAGTTGTATCCTTACACCATTAAAAAAAAAAAAAAAAAAGGCAGCTGACAAAATCAAGCCTTTCCCTTGCCTTCAGAGCATTGACCCTTCAGAAGGGTTGAGGCAGGATGAGGCACAAGCCATGCATGATCCAGCATAGCTCCCCACAAATGCTGGAGAACAGGTGTTTTGGAGCAGTGGGAAACGAGCACTGGAGATGCTGGCTGCTCTTCCACTGGGTTTTCTAATAAGAGGGGACTTCAAAGACAGAGCACAAAACACTAAACAAGCACCCAAGTGCATTGGAAACAGCATTTGGCAGATGAAACTAGACAAATATAATAGGAATGACCTTGCATAGCACAGATCTAACAGAAATATGCTGTAAGGTTAAGCAACTGCAGCAGAGGAGGTTTAGATTGGACACTGGGAAAACTTCCTCACTGAACGGATGGTCAGGCACTGAAACAGGCTTCCCAGGGGAGTGGTTGAAGCTCCATCCCTGGAAGTATTCAAAAAGCATTTGGATGTGGTGCTTAGGGACATGGTTTAGTGGTGGACTTGTCAGTGCTGAGTTAACAGYTGAATTAGATGTTCTCAGAGGTCTTTCCCAAGCTTAACAATTCTCTTCTGTGAAGGGAGATCCCTATAYTTTATTTACCTACATGAAGGACTGTCCTATAGGAAGTCAGGCACCTTGCAGTTTGCACAGTAGCTAAATGAGCCAGTACCTTCTTTGTGAGTGTTTCAGAATAAACTTGCTTTCAACAGTGAAGCAGCAGCAGTGACCACAATCAGTACCTAAAGAGAAACAGGCAAGAAAATGTAAAGGTGAGATACTGAACTTGGAATTATCCAACCTACCAGTCTTCCACAGACATCAGGAATGGAAAAAATCAAAGCCAAACAAAACACTCTGACCCTGGAGAGTGGCTTGCCTAACTTAAATAAGCGACAACTGTGGTGCATAGAAACAACCAGTGAAGTATATGCTCGAAAGATGAACTCTCATCTATCCTTTAAATGCCTAGCAAAGAAAACACTGGTTGAACACAAGAATTACTTAAATACACTCATAAAAGCAGACTCAAAATGCTTTTCCTTCTTAAGCAAACATTTAAAGAACAGACCATTCTGGTGAATCAGAATGTCTAACCAAGCAGGATGAAGGAACAGTTATTTGTGAAGAAACAAAATAGGAAAACAAAAGGAGGAAGAGCATTTCCTCTCTGCAGAGCTCCACTTCAGACTGCGGTCCCATAACTATAGCCATGAGATAAACCTTTTCCTCACTACATAGGAAACGTCTCTTCCTCACAGTAGAAAAAATGCCAGATCATTTAAAACTCAGAGATTTAAGTCTGAAATTAAACAGTCTGCAAGACGGACACATACTTTTATAAACAATTAAGCCCAGGATGAGAGGTTATCTATGAATACAAATGTCTTGCAAGACATTAGAAATAGTTTACAGGTATACAGAAAAGTCTGGTCTATTGTGTTATGGTTAAGAGTTATTTGAAGATTTTTTTTTTAGCAGTTTAAACACGTGTAAGTTCTACATACACGTTTTATGCGAAGTGTTTAGGCATAACCAGGTCCCAAATAAAATTGCAAGATCATAATGATACGTAAGCTACCTGAAATTATACTTTAGTTGCACCTATTTTATTATTTAATGTTACATACACAAATTATACACCATACTCACAATATTTTATGAATTATATTAAATATTAAAAGCCTATGAGGAAAAAAGGCATAACGCTTTAAATCAGAGGAGAGAGTCAAACATTACTGTAAAATGTAAGATAGAAAAAAATATATAAGATGGTTGAGTTTTGTTGGTTTTTTTTTAAAACATGTCCATCCACTAGTGAGAATAACTACTAACCTTGCTTGGCAAATGGTCGTATTTAACTACCAGGAATTATTGCAAGAAGTGCAAGTGTTTTTCTCATTAGAAAGTAAAGAAACAAAGACCTGAAATGAGAATACGACAAATCCCAGAACAGGTAACACACTTTGGGCAACACTGCAGTAGGCAAGACTTGAAATCAGATAGCCATCCTAACTCAAAGAGCCAGTTTTAGGGCTTTAAAGCTTTCAACATTTGCTTTTCTTTCCCACTGTCTAAATTAAGACACTTTATCAGCCCTATTGATTCTACCCACTAAAGCGTGGATCTTGAGATTACGAAGCACAGCAGAACTYTCCCGAGTGGGCTGCAGCCCCACGCGAGAAGGACGCCGTAGCTAACTGCAGCAGACGTGACCTTTGCAAAGCAGTATTATTCACCCTCTGCTCGCGGGCGCTTTGACACATTAGCACTTTGCGAGATCTCCAGGCAGTATTTTATCAGCAGGGCCCATCCAGGCATGATGTGCACTTTCACAGTGCATTAGCATATCCAGAGGAGGAACACTGCGGACTGCAATGGCCTTTCCTTGTAGGACAGAGTTGAAGTGTGAAACAGCATTACTGACATTCTCACTGACATCCAGGAGCTCCTCTGCATATCCAAAATTCATAAGCATATAGAGCCTAGCACTGTATATGGAAAAAACTAATTTCCAGAGCAGTTTACCTGTTAGCACATTAATCTTTGACCTGCTCATGCTCTTATATTCTGATGAGTTCATCATCTTAACTTTTTCCTTCTTATCTTGCATGTTAAGAAAATACTGGTCTATATCCTACATACAAGATGAATGCTAAAGTTTAAACAGAAATCAAATGTATTTGACAATGTAAACAGAAACCTTGCTTCTCACCTTACCTCTGTACTGACCAAAAGTAACCTCGGTGAAATCAGTCCGCACAGGTATACAAAAAGAGGGAATCTGGTCCAAAGAGTAACATAACCCTTTGTACACAGATGCAACCAGCAAAAGAAAGAGCCAATGAACTGATCTGAGGTCACACAGAAACATGGCAGAGCAGTCTGTAAGCGATTTTTATTCCTTAATCAACAACCAGTTTTGCACTCAGTGTTTCTGGTGGTCACTGAATCCTGGTCACCTGAGCAGGGGATTCCCACATTGCAAAAATTCCCACATTGCTCAAATCACGAACACCAATCTCCAGTTACTCCAAACCATTTTGTAGCACAAGAGCCTGGGATGTAAAATTAGATGCAGACTTAGCCCATTATTATTAAAAACATTCCAGGCTGCTTCAAAATATAACACTCAAATTTTAGTAACGGAAAATTGTTTTTTCTCTTTCCTGTTTCATTAAACATAGCAGATGAGCAGAAACTTGGGCTACAAGCCCTTGGTTCTGAGCACCTTTGCCAATATCTGACTGGCTTCGCCAGTTTCTGAAACACACTGAAGGCACTCCTGAGGAAAGATTGGTTTTGACTTCACTGGCACATTTTTGTTAACTCTAAGACACAACATAGCTCACTGCTTGAAAAAGGAAGGACAAAAGGCATTCTTCAGACTATTAGGATAAGAAATCTGGTTTGATGATTACAATACTGAGACACACTCTTTCAGATCTGGATGTGACTTTTTCAGGGATATGCATTAGTAAGAACCCCAGAGCTTCTTCTTAAATAATAGATGCTAAACAAGCCAGAAGAATTTCATCTTATAAACAGGCAAACTGACTGTATCCCATATGTAACAGCACTTCCCAAAGGATTTGCACCAAGAATTTACTTATTTAGTTTAACATTTTTATTACCAAGCCTCCTATTATAAAACCTAACTTTTCTTAAAAGGCATTTCTCTCACCATATCACAGTATGACACATTTTACTCAATTCTGCAGTCATAAAGAATCATGTTTATATTATAAAATTTTGGCTAATGTTACATAGAGAAACCAACTTTAATCTGCATAAATCAATTACAAAATAAATATTGCAAGTTAATGTTCCATCTTCTTTGTTCTGCATCTTTGTCTTTAGGCTTGAGCACTAAGTGAGGAAGAAGTTTATCTCACRCATAAGACATGCCACTAACACTAATCTATTCCCTCCCCAAAACATCAACAAAAGGAGCTATGGGTCATTGAGCCAAAAAATTAAATGCTGAAATGTACATCCAACAACGTTACCCTCCACTAGAAGATATCCTGTGGAGAAAAAAAGTCAAACAAATACAACTAGAATGTCTAGCCAAAAAAAAAAAAACATTCATAAAAGAACAAGCTGAAATTCAGTCCCACTCTTCAGCACGAAAGATATCTTGTTACAGCTTCAAATCTTCTGTATCRTCTGCTTAAGCACAGCTAGAACATGTGGAGAAAATTCATGGTATTTTATCATGGTTGTCTTGGGGGAAGGAAGAGGTTTCTCTGTGAGGTCAGGCGCAGGAAATTATTAGCTCTTTTTCCCTCAGCTTTTCAACACACATTCTCTTCTACTGCTAACATGGCAGTCATTTCGCCCGTAGAAAACTGACTACCCAAAGCTGTACTAAATTAAGGTTAGCCCACACTATAAACAGGCTTCCACTTCAGTGGCAGGTAGGCTACTTTTCCACTCAAGTTCCAGTCCATATTTGAGCTGTAGGTTTGCACCTGATGAGCATCAAGCACCATATATATGGAAAAGTGCTGTTGTCTAAAGGAAAATACAAAATATTTCTAATTGTACTGCACTACTCCTACTACTATTCTACTTTACAGGCTCTTTCTTTAAGTAGAGATGGGGGGACAGGGACACAGAGAAAAAGTCTAATCAAATAATATAAAAATAAATTATTCTCCCAATGAAATTCATCATGATTTTATAATTTTAAAAATATTTATTTTCTAAAAGCTGTGTCTGCAGTGTTCTCAGTTCAGCAGTTCTTCATCCAGCAACTCAAGTCAAGGCTAAAGACAGAAAGCTAAGAACAGGACATCACCAACCTCACAGGAAAACAGGACTGGAAAAAATTTTGAGGAAATGTTGGGGAAAAAATAACACTTACTTACTAAAATGAAAACAGAAAGATCAAACATATGCCAGCACAGTTCATCCTTTTCTAAGCCCAGTAGGAATTTAAAAGAATTCCTTCATATTTAATTGGACAAAGCTATGAGCAACTTCATCCTGGTTTGAAGCGGATTTCGAATAATTGCTGTCAAGAAAGTTGATAGTTGGAATGACTCTAAGCACAAAACCACAAGTGTCCTGTAGTCACTGAAATAGGAAAAAGCTGAAAGACATCATATGACATTTCAGGTAGCTACAGAGAACTACAGGTATAAGCGCTTGTAACTAAAATACATTTACTAAAGAAAAAAAAAATTTAGGCCTGCAGTCATTAACAGGATGAATTAATGAGAATATTTATAATATATTAAAACAAGACTTTCTAGTAATGCACTGAAGATGACCAGAGAACAATAATCAAGGAATGATGAAAGAAAACACACATATATTCAACATCATCCAAACGGTGACGATAAATAATGAATTAAAATTTTGCTAGACAATACTGCAAGATACGCTATCAACATTACAGTTCTACTATCCATGCTGGAATATTTTTAATCACTAGAAGGATAAATCCTGGGCATAACATAGGAAAAGAGAAAGGAGATTCAACATTTGCAATGAAAAAAATTTGATCATCCAGTCTATTTTCCTAATTGGTACTTCAGTATCTACTGTACTTAAGTTCAGGCTGGAGACAAGCAATTCTCATTGCCTGCCCTCCAAAATCATCAGATCTGTAAATTTCTTTTTCTTAGAATTCCCTTTTAAATATAAATTCCTTGTGATTTATTTCCCCTAGTACGTAGTAATACAGTAATGTGCTTCTATACAGTCTGTCTTTGATTTACAAGTTTGACATGAATTCTTTAAATCAGTATTTTAGAAAAAAAAAAGCTTTGAAAGATGCATCATTTTTCCAGAGAATTCCAACAGATATAAACTTTGGATTTCATGATTAACAAGACCAAACTTCAGCTGTATTAAAATGAAATCCAAACCTAGTATTTCACATTCCATCAAGAAGATGGAAAGGAAGAAGGACCACTAGAAACAACCCCCTGTTTGTATCAAAGCCACCCCATCACCGCTACCAAAATCTCCTTTGGCCACATTACTGCCAAACAGCTACACCACCACTACAAAATCCCAGCCAGGCTGATCTCAGTTTACCAGAATTTTTCAAAGGACAAGATCTTTGGCAGCATTCCGTCATAGCCTATACAAACATTTTCATTTTCCAAAAGATAAGGAAAATGAAAACATCTCTCTGGCAATTAGTAAACAGTTCAATATAAAATATTAATGTACCATCAAAGGCCTGATTACTCAGAATTCTTCTTTGTAAATGCTTTGAAATTGGAAGTTCATTTTGCACTAAATATGCTTATTTCAGTTTAAGCGAGCAGACYGGTTACAAGACAGCAACTGAAAAGTTAAATGAAACTAAACCAAAAAAATTCTATTAAAATTTTTAAGTCCTGTCTTTTAAGTGTGTCTCTCTCTCTTTAATTTAATCCTCAATATTATAATTAGAAATATTAGAACAAAGACCTTATGCTGAAACAAAGTTCTTAATCTTCCAAAGTTATTCCTTGGTGTTGATTTTTTAATAAACACTGTTAATGTAAAACACTGTCAGTGCTTGGCAACGGCTGCCATTACAACCTGGAACACTTCACCAGCGAATGCAAGCTCAATGAGCCCCCCAAGAACTGCCCAGCAGCTACAGTTTAATAAAACAAGAGTCATGCCCTGATGACCAAGGCTTCACTTAAGAAATGGTAAAACACATGAGCAAGAGTTTCTCTGAGTTTTGGGTTAAGGGAAAAAGAAAACCTCTTTTTGAAAAGCAAATAAGTCTAAAGCAAAAATAAAAAACTAGAAAGCTGGCAATAGAGTAAGTTTTTATAACAGAAGTGTAGTATTAAAGCAAGAGTGTTCAAATTTACCTACATCTAAAAGAGCCTCCTCAGAACCATGAAAACTCTATCAAGTGATAATTTGTTGAGTGTGCTTTAGCACTGCAATTTGTATTTAATTACAGTTCCACAGTTATTCCTTATTTAAGCTATAATGCTCTCCAGGCAGAACGCATCTCACAAGGTTTATTGCATACCAAGGGATGCAAACCATGCTTCTTCAATCACCAGAAGGGCAGCAAAATACCCTGTGTAGTCACTACTACATTACAGAAATGGCATTTTTAAATATTACATTCATATACTTTGACTGAAATTCATACATCACATGAAATCAATGAAGAATTAATCAAAAGTTTAATTTGCATCTAAGAGTCTAAGCCTGCAATAATAATTTAATATCACTGAAAATGTAATCAATTTCATAGGTGATAAACAAGGGGGCAAAGGGTAATATTATCATAAAGACAGAGCAACTGCCATATTCAATCCTTTGGGATTCTTTAGATCCTGCTACACTAGACACTTTTGGTTTATTTAATCAAATAATTTCAAACAACAGCCATAACTACAGGCTTCAGAAACAAATTAAGACCCATCAGTGTACACACTTATAAAAACTTTCCTCACTTCACTGATCTGTGTCTTAGGCATTTGTTAAGCCTCGAAGCACAAGGTTTTATGTCTCTTCCTATGAAACCCTTGTCATTTTTGTGGAAATTGACATTATTGTTAATATTTTCTATTCCAATTAAGTCTACTGTTTATTAGTGAGGACAAAATGATCCACACAGCAGCACATATAAGGTATGGAAGACACACATTATTCACACAAACGCATTCAACTGACGAGCTGCCCAAAAACTAAAACAACCATTAAAAATGATGAAAAGTTCCCAGTTCAGAAAAATCTCAAATGACATTTTTCAGTTCCATAAGACTCTAATTTCTTCCAAATAACACAAAATGCTAATGAATATGCACTGAATTTAACACAAAAACACCACTGTGAAGCCCAGCTTAGGAACTGAAACACATCTTCAGTAATACCGACAAAAATAAAGAGATAAAACCAAGAAAAATTATGGAAAGCATAAGTAAAAACACAGGAGAAATATTCCTTGTTCCTTCATCACCTTTCCCTCACAAGACCACATCAGTCCTTCCTGCTCTAAACCAAATCCCATTTCAAAGTAAACTGTTCTATCATTAGGCTGTCATCAGTCAAGCTGTGCTCTGTGTGCACAAAGAGCACTGTGTTTGAAAAAAAACCAAAGTCAAAATACCAGGTCTTGTGAATTTTGCTTAGAAAGGAGATCAAACTCATGAGGTCTTAACAAAGCCACATCACCAAATAAAATGAAACCTAAAACACATAAAAGAAACAACTAGTTCATGAGACAATAATAAATTACTGAAAGCTCACCAAGTGCAGATCTATGTCCGGAAATAGCTGGCAGCTACAGGATTTCCATTTTGTACTGAAGTTCAAAGCAGGACTTCCCTGATCTGTATGCCAAGTTACACGGGAAAACCAGAAAGTTTCGGTTGTCTGTTACACATCTGCCATAATTAAAAATGTATGCTGCCAAAATACCACAGATAACACAAAGCTGTTCATGTGTAGGCAGTGAGGGTCTAGTCATGTTGATATCTCTACCCACCTGCATCTGGGAGACCTCTTAGCATTCCTAGAGAAGATGCCATCATGCCTAACTTTCAGGCTACATGGATGGCCTTGGACAGGTACAATCCCCATTATCAACGGTATGGTTGAGGAGCTGTAGGATGAGGTTTAAATGAAAGGTAAACAGGAAAGATTTACTATTCTTCCATATTTAAAGTTATTTTTTTAAACTGATGTCTTTGTAAGATTTGCCTGCTGAACCTCAAAAATCTCACCGCTCTATGACACTGCTGACCCTCTGTGGAACAAGTCCAAATATGTCCAACCACTTATGCAAGACATCCTCTCCTTTGTCACATTTCGGATATTGGCTTTCCTCACATGAGTGTCAACACACGTTCTTCTGAATCAGCTTAGACAAAAAGGTAGATCAGCTTGCAAGAGTGAAGGAGCCTAAGTGGTGCTGACTTTTCCACATTTCAAATGCAAATTATTTAGTCAACTACACAATGCCACATCATTAAAAAAAAAAAAACCTACAAAACACATTCCCACAGCTAACACCCTTTTGTAAGTACAGAATGGAGCAACTAAATTAAAATGCTACCTAAAAATGTTATTTTCTTAGTACTACAGGCAAGTAAAATAAGGTGTATATACAAGGTCATTTGCATAATAAATATAAAACCAGTATTAAATAGCAATATTTTCTTCCAGAATGGCTTATGACTCCTCTTCTTCTCATTCAATGATCATACAAATACATACACATAATTCTAAATCAGTTATAAAGTCCTAAAAACTTTTTCCATCAGAATAGTCTCCATAATTTTGATAAACTATTAAGACAACATCTAAGAAGCAATAATAATGCACACAGAAACTGTGCATTTTCTAAGCTTTTGTATTAAGATTTGACCTAAAACCTATGTCAATTAAAACAGTATGTATTTAAATGCTTACTATAAGCAACAAAACCAGAATCGTGTCCAGAATTTTGGAAAGAAAACAGAAATTATTATTATGTAGGAGAGAGAACCTGGCTGCAGAACTCTAACACACAACTTCACTAAAGACTAGAGAGGAGGAAACAGGAACATCCCAGACTATCACAGTCTATCTGCAGATACTATGGAGCCATTGCTTTATAAGCAAATAAACTGCATTTCCAAAGACAGAGCAAAAACTACACAAACTTTATCAGAAGTCACTAAATGATGACACAACACAGTGAGCTAGTTAAGCTTCATGACATCATGAACCTTCAGTATTTCGTCCCTGCTGCTTTTCCTCTCCCCAAAAGCAAACTGAGAAATGTGTGGATATGAATGACTAATTCAATTTTCATATGCATTACCTGAAGACCAAATATTCAAAAGAGCCTGCAATTTGCTGGGACAACTGTAGGAAATGTTTTTTCAGCCATGCATATTCAAATCACTGCTTTCTTTATAAACATTAATGGAAGTGTTGATGCTTCCAAGACTTTTACCCAAAAAGTACAAGCTGACAGCAGCAGCAAAAATACCAGAAGTATGGCTGGTACTACAAATTTGATTTTTCAAGATGATCCTTCGTTAAGAGCCAATTTCAGTTTTGCAATCCAGCAGGGAACATCAGGCCTCATACCAAATTCAGGATATAAGCTCTGCAATACAGTTAAACAACATTTGTCTTCTGTAATCACAATGCCCCATGCTTTTAAGATTTACACTAATTAAACTAGAAAAGGTCACACAACTGAAAACGTTCACGATTTGGGCAAGACTCAATAACAAAATCTTTCCTGTCTATCACTAATCTTTTATACACAATAACTCTCACTTTGACAAAGTGTCTCTGTCAGCCCGCTCGAGATTATACTCAAGAAGCTTCAGCCTTTATCCTCTGGAAGAGTTCATGAGCTTTGTCTTGCAAACCTCAGTGAGACAGAGCCACAAAAGAGAGGAAGAGGAAGCAAAACCCAGCACTCCTCAGGACTAATCTGTCATCTGTTCAGGAAACAATTTCTCTGCAGTTTAAGAACATCAGATTTAACTTAAGGATTTCAGTATTGAAATTCCAGAATAATAATATGTCTACTTACACAGATAGGAAAAAGAGGAGACAAAAAAACACCTTGGTTCTAATCCCAATCTTTGAAGAATAGCTGCAGTGCGATCTCCAGTTCTTACATCTATTTCCTCATGGGTTATCTGATAACATTGTTATTCTTCCAATTTTTGAAACCTTAAGACCCTCTACTCCTTCTGCATCCCATATAGAGCCCTGAAAAAAATGGGACCGGAAAGTATTTATTATGTCTTCAGACTCTGAAAACAGCCAGTGAAAATGCCCTTAAAATGCCTCTGCATTTATAGATAATTGATGAGAAATTGATCTGTGTTTAGTTTAGTTAGGAATTTCAAAAGGTGTTGAGGTTGAGCCCTGTGTTCTGAAGTCTTTCCTGAATCTGAATAATCCTCCAGGCATAACCTAGAAAACTGCTCCCTCTCTGAACCTCTTCTTCTCCAACTTTTCTTATTATGTGGAAAACTTTTTTTCCCCAACAGCCTGCTTTCTCTCAGGTATTTAATGGGTGATTTAAAAGAAATAAAAGGATGAGGAGAAAAAGGTTTCTACCCTTCACATCACAGTGACTGCACAGGATCAGGAGGAAAACCTGCATTGCAGCACAATTCTATCAAACCTTTGGGCCTTTCAAAGGCTGCAGTAATGCCTTCCTATTGCTGGAGGAGACGAAAAAAAATAAAAATCACACAATCTAACTAGTCTGAGAACAGTGGGCTTAAGAGTAAGTGTTCATTCAGCAAAGATGCTGACAGAGCAGGTGAAAATAAAATGCTTTCAGAACCTTTCACAGTCTATTTCTGGATAAAGTTCTCAGCTTCATATGGTTTTCTGCCACTTTGAACTACACCTTAATGTAGCTACCTCTTCAAACAGTATTCAATATAGCAGACACAAAGAAAAACTAGAGAAAGTATCAAAAAAATCCCATAACTACATATGAACCAAAGTACATGTGTTGTTGCCATTCAGCCCAGACTCAGGAAGTTTTTCCCATGGAAACAAACTTTTACTTAAACAACTCTTACCTGCTCCACAACATAAAAGGGAAACCACCACAATCTGGTAAGGAAACCATATCCACAAGTGGAGGAACTGACATACATCAATATATACCAGAGATCTCCAATAAACTCACTTCCAAGACAGCCATGGGATAGTTCTCTTTCAACAAAACCCAACAATCAGACTACAGCTGCATTTATTTCCCTTCTAATATGCAGACTTTCAGTTCATATTCCTCTTTTGTCCCAATCCTCATCTTTTCCTTTTTCCATTAGGACACTACAGATTGCAAAGGCTAAAAGGAAGCATGTCTGAGCCAAAAGATTTTTCAGTCTAAAGAAAACTGGTACAAAATGAACTTCAGAACTGCAAGTTAAGAGGAAGTTGGGCAAATTCAGTCTTCAGAAAATAGAGCATAAGCTTTTCTGTGGGAAAGCTTCTCCATAGTAACTAAAACTGCAATCTGAGCACTGACTCCCTGTCAAAAATACCCTCAACATGAAAACAAAGTACAAAAGCCTCTCAAAAGCAGAGATTTCAACGACCTAAAAAAGAGGACAAGACGAGGATCCTCTAAGCATATACAACTTCACTGCCACTGATCTATTTTACTAGTAAGGGAAAGAAAGACAGAACTATAACAAAGATTAAACAGCTTTTTAACGTGTACGAAGTAACATTATTATGGCAATTAGTAAATTGGTGGTAGTGCTACTTCAGCAAGAGGTCAGATCAATGCAGCTGACTCTCGGAATTACAAATAGGGATCAGAGAACTGTCCATCCCTTAAAACTGCGAAGCTTTAAAAATTGATCTGAATTTTTTTCACGCTGAGTCTCTGCCTTAAGTCTTAATTTTTACAGTATTTTAATTTCAGTCAGAACAACTCAGCTGTTTCGTGAAGGAAGAGAGAGAAAAATATCTTGTTTAGCCTGTGTTAAAAAGACAAACTTGATATGAAAAGTGTCAAAGACTGATGATTCCAAGAAAGGGTCTGGGGTAGTTTTTTACAAAGAAAATAGCTTCTGTGACCCTTAGGATAATTTCTAAATACATCTCACACATCTTTCAAAAAATACAGGTTGCTCATATTCTTTAAAATGCTGCTAGAGTCTTGCAGCTGAGGTCCCAAAAGGGTCTGATCTGTCCGAACATTGCTTTCTTCCCACTCCAAGAGGAAGAACCACTGAAGAAACACCACAGTGTTTCAGCACCACAGTGCCCACCACCACAGTGGGCAAAGTAGTCCAAGGAAGCAGTCGTCATCACAACTGTGGCTGCCTCCTGTAAKCATCAGGACAAGGTATCATTAGAACTTAAAAGTTTTGCAAATATACATGGCAAGAAATCTGCTTTTAAAGAAGAGGGGAGCGTTTCTAACACTGGAGAMCAAAATTCTAGTTGAACAATATTTCAAAGATTTATATGTGCAAGGAGTGTCACACACTTTATCAGGGTGAGACGCTTTAGCGCATCTCTGTCAGGAATAATCACATTGTGCTTTGCAGTCCTTCTTAGGAGGATTCACAGCATGTAAGAAACACCATACACACGCCAGTCACCAGACCACCACCGGAATAAGAGACATAGCCACTACCATTACCACTGGCACATCCTACAGAACTCTACACAGAAACGAGGACAGGAGGGAGAGGAAGCTTACTGCACCTCCAGCGTTCCTTKGCCTCCCTTCTATAGGGAGTTGAGGAGCGTAAAAAAACATGTTACTGTCATTCCCCCTACCATAAAACCCACAAACTACTAGCATAGTAAACGACAGGGACAAATGGACTATGGACAAGGACACTCCATAAAGTTGGCACTCTGAAAATCTCATGGTTTCTTTTTGCTTAACGTTTTGTACATTATACCAAGTTTCMCAACATACAGCTGAGATTCCTACATTCCCAATATGACGGCTTATTAAATTAGCACAGGTAAATATGAAGATCTTCATTTGGAATCAAAGACAAATACTCAGAACTGCAAGTGAAAAAAATTAACATCTGACACCAAAAAAGGATCCATTTAAGCCAATGTTGCTTATGTAAGCTATACTTAAACTACAAGGAATAATAATCTTGATTCATTAGTATCACCAAAAGATAAATTAGATGCTTATAAATTAGATATCTTCTAAACAATCAGGAATTGTCATCCAAAACATTGGGGGTTAATATGAAGAGAAATTCTTTCCATTTAGTATGAAATTGAAAACAAGAAACCACAACAAAAACCACTGTATTTTTCCAAAGATCATTAAATACAATCTTGAAACAACTGTCCAACCTTCAGAGAATATCCCTACCCTAGCTGAAACCAGGACAGAAACTTTCCTAAAAGTTTTTTTCTTGAAGTAATTTTTCAACTGATTTCATTTGAAAATTTGCTAATTGAAAACACTAGAGGAGCCAAGAAAGAAATGTGATGCAGCATAAAATCATGCAAAATCAGTTAAATTGCATATAATTGTCAACACATCTATTTTTTGAATAATAATCTTCCCCATATCAAGAAACTACAAAATAAAATCTTGATGAATTTTCCTTAAAATTTAACGATCTTTTCCAGCTCTATACAATTTGTAATAAATTATCCTCAGCTTCAAAATAGTTCATTCTTGTGAGACTGGTTTCAGTTTCAGGATTACAACTGTGTGGTAACCGCTTCTCTTTCTGTTGTTTTCCATTTCTAAACGTAGGCTTTGATCCCCTCGGTCTTGCTGGTAGAGCAGTCGCCTCACACACACAGTCTCTCTTTGAAGCCTTCCAACAGTGCCAAGAAAGAAGCAGGCTATGGCAGCAGGCTCAGTATTCTCTGGTTATGCAACAGATTAGATCATTATCAACAAAACTGGATGCCTCCAGCAGAGAACAGAAATGGGGAATTTGAGAAGAAGTTTTTCTTTAGTTTTTGAATTAAGGATGGCTGCTTGGTCAGYATGAAAGGAGGAAAAAGTTATCTGCAATTAAGAGCTGGTCATATCAGAGAAGATTACACTTCAGTGAAAAGCTCTATAATAAATATTCCTGTCACATTTATCATTCAGTTCTGCTCCTTCCTTGGCAGGRAAGTTTTCCCATTCGTTGTGTAATGTGAAAGAAATATTTGGCTCAAACTAATGCCAGTAATTTAAGAAGTCTGATTTAGCCACATGGATTTCATTCCCCATAGATGAATGACCACATGCCAACAGGATGCAGGAGAAAAGTCTGGATTCTCACATACCTGCAGAGAGAATCTCTGCTTCTAACCTACAATTTATTCATTTGCCTACAGTCTGTGCATGTGGATATCCTACACATCTGTCACATTTCTGTCTTGTCTAGTTGCTCCAACAACTTTTAAATCATCAATTAAAGATACTTCAGTTCAGAATTTCACTTCAGTTAAAGGTTAAAGTACCTACTGATTGGTCATGAAGACAGGGATTTTGAGTCTTCATATACAGCAGAAAAATACATRCTTTAATTTCTCAAGAGAATGCCTTGTACAGCTTCATCTTATAGATAATTTGGGGAAGAAGTGCTATGCTGCATGAAATAAATCCCTCGAGTCAAGTTCTGACAATGAATGTATAGTGAGGAGAAGAGATTAGAGAATATTGAACAGATTAAACTATCTACTGTTTGTATGTAAGAATTCARTCACTGAGGCTAGCAAATGTATGCAAATAAAACCAAAAGGCTTTGAGAATTCTAACTAAAAGCATTTATAGCTTCTACAAAACACAATAAGAGTATTTACAGATTGGACATAGTAAAAAGGTAAGTACAAACCAGTTTAATACAGAAAAAACTATATGATTGCTCTTAATAAGACAGAACATTCTTATAGTGCTTCAATGTGTTAATTCTGGATTATTATAAATTTGTAAACTTAGAAAGCACTAGAGAAGTTGAGTTTTGCTTTTCAAGTTTCCACAAAATTAGCACTAAAAGTATTGTACGTCTGGTTATATTACAAGATGAATGTAACACTAAAAATAACATTACCCGATAAAAGGAAGATTATTAAGAATGGCAGAAGTTACATGACCAGTGTAATTTGTGTCCAAATGCATACTATCATTAGCTCATCAGTAGATTRAGAAAATCTAGAAATCAAAAGCTCTGTATATGGGGCTTTATTTGCAGGAGATATTTTCCAGACATGAGGTTACCTTTTTTTTTAATATCTCTTATACATCTGGAAAATATTAAATCTAAGAAAATATAAGCATAATAATGAGCTCTTCATACTTGCTCATTACCGTTCTTGTTTAATATTAACACAGAAGAATCAGAAAGCCACGTCCTCCTGTCTCTCTTAAGCAATCATACCATGCTTTATTATATGACATGACTCTTTAGAAGCCCAGACCTAAATAAAATCAGGTGTTCAGCTGGACTGCCTTCATCTCTATCTTTATCCCACAGTCAATAATAATTAAAAATTACATATGAAGAAAATAACTGGCATTTCCCCCAAATCATGCCAGAAGAAAAATCACTGATGAGTCAAGCTAGTCTGTAAGTGGGACACAAAGTATGATTCATAAGTCATTGCTTCGGGTTTAATTCTTGAGAGAGGAAAAAGCTCCATCAATAACACAAGACAGAAACTCAAACTCTCATTACGAAAACTTCACATTATATTCACTGTGTCTTTTCATTGTGAATATTTCTGCTATGTATGTTCACCACAAGGATTTGAAGCCACAACCAGTAACCTTCAGCAGCTCCTGCAGGCAGTGAAATCTTGCAGAGGACAGCGAGTGTGTCCGACCCCATTCCTGAGTTGTCTTCTACACAGCTGTGGGGCACAAGCTCTAGTGTCCACCACTGGGGCAAAGGGAATGGGACCGTTCTGACTGAAACCACAACAAAAGACTAATTATGGCACAACTCGGTCATTGCCAGCATCAAATTTATAAACGCAGATGAGATTCAGTAAAGCTGCTTAATTTTCCCTTTTTTCTCGATTGTAATATTTAGGTAAAYTGCACTACAACACTAAAAAAAGGAGATGAGACCAGTGAGATGATGGCAGAGGAACTAAGAGGTGCAAGAAGGATCACCACTACCATTTTCAGAAAACAGATTAGATACTAAGAACTGTGACAAAAATGACCTCCGGGCCACAGTTTTTAGAGCAAATTGGGTTTTCAAGGACATTCCCCCTCTTCCTGCACTGCATTTTTATCTCATGTCTTCCATTCCAACCCAYACCCAAAACCAGAGGCTCTGTGAAGTAATTCCATTTTAGGCCCATAGGACATTTATCACAAGAGTATTTTTAATATTTAAAGTATAGTAGAAAAAATACGTAAGTCTAAACCAATAAAGAAATGAAAAATAAAGACCAGGGAGCCTTTTTCATTAAGGAGATAATAAAATAGTAAAAGGATCTAAAAAAACCCTCTTTCAAAATGCTGTATGACCTTGCTGTTCACTCACATCCTTCAAGCTGACCACTGCAAGAAATATAAAGTAATGCTCATTTTCCCACGTGTTCGTCACAGTCCAAACAACAGCTCTGACACTGGAAACAGACTGGCAAMATATTTTATTCATCTTTAACCTCAGATATGACAAATACGAGAAATAAAAAAAAATTAAGAAGCCACACTGCTGTTGGACACTTCACAATTTAATCATACATCATACCTGTACTGCAGAAAACATGCAACAAGATTAAACTTTTAAAATGTAGCTGAATTTAAATGTATGCTGTTTCCCCTATATTCTCAGCTAGCAGGCCTTTAAAGAAAGATTTTCAAAGACACTTCGGTCACTGTGATGTGAAGACAGAATAAGTGAGCACGACCTTGAGTTCTCCCTTCATATTTCATAGCATTTTTTCTTTAATATTTTTATATCATCAAAACGKTAAGTACTAACATGGACACTACTGAATACACATGCTTTTGAATATGGTGATGAGAATTACTTGAATGAATGTCTTTTGCCTTATGTGTTCATTTACATTCCCTTCAGGAATAATATATTAGCAATGTCACTGCTATGAACAAGTAGGTGACATATCAATAACTACCATTTATTAATAAATACTTCACTCATTCCAGGAGGTTAATCTTCATATGCACCCATGAGGCAGGAAATTATAGTCAGTATTTCCCATGGGGAAGCTTAAGTCATATTATAGACTGTCCTAGTCCATGCAGTGATTCAGGTGTCAAAGCCATAAGTAACAAACTGTAAGAAACCCTGCCTCCTAATCCTACTTTCTAATCACTGAATTTTGCCCATCTGATGAAGGAAACTATAAGAATCATGCTGTCTTATCATATCTGAAATGTAAAATTGACATTTATTGAAATCTGTTAGAAGCTTAATGATAAARTTGCCATTAAAAGGGGAAACACAAAAAACCCATAATTTATCAACTGGTCTCTCCTTCGTCTTCCAAGGACGTATGTGTGATAATTGCTACAGAGTTACTGTTCCTTCAGATTAACACAGCCTCTTACTTGGAATAAACATCTTTTATAAGGAACTTGAGAATGTTTTCTCTGTCTAAATTTATTGACTTCTCTTTACCTGGCTCCTATTCCCCAGATACTCCCTGGAACGTGAACAGAATGCATATGATATGAGATACTACTACTGTTGCCAAGAAAAGCAGGAGAAATATTGAGTTTAAAAGAAAAAAAAAAAAAAGAAAGAGGAATGGTTTGCTGCACAACACAAAGTTACTGATCATTTTCCTTGTTTCTTTCTAATAAAATTATTAAAACAGTGAGTCGGTAGGCACTCCTCTACTTCTATGAGAGTGTAGTGGTTGCCTTCAGAAACAGAAACCTCTTGTGGTACTCRCAAGTTGCAAGAGCATTACAAAAGTAAGATTCTACCCATATGTTAAATGGTTATTTCCAGCACATCTGTATTAGCTCAGTAAATGTTTCAAAGCTTACCAGGACACTGACTTGGAGAACTCCCTTTAAAACCAGGAGGAATTGTATGAACAAATACCTTAACAAGCTTTCAGATCCCCAGCCATGAGTTAAAAGAAAAATTAGGCTGCAAATCTTCCAAGATTTCAAGGGCTCTGGAATCTCACTTTTCCAAAACCCCCCACAACATCTACCTTTAATGTGTGCAGCAATGCATTTCTGTTATCACCCAGAATCCAGGAGGTGAGAACTTGAGAAATAGTGAAGTTCTAATGAATTTTTAAAAATCGGTTAGGAGCTCTGCATGGAGATTTGAATGAGTTCAGGGTTTTGTGCAGATTTCTTCCATCTCAATTGTCAACTGCTTGCTCGTGCTGAACAAGGAGGAAATCCTCAGAGCATGCAGCAGCAGCAGCCCACTGCAGGGACGTCGTTAGGAACGTTCCAAAAAAAACCTTGGTGCTTGAATAGTTCTTTCCTCAAGTTTCTTAAGATCAAAGGACGTTAATGTGACAGGTTCTGGTAAGCACAGACAATGCCACTTTTCTATATTGCCTCACCCAAAAACACCCATTTGCTCATTTCTCAGCTGACTGAAGACCAGCTTCTTCTAGCACAGCTGTTTCCTCCTACAGGGAACACTCATTTCCACTGTTGCTCTAACAATTAGAAGACAACACTCAACACTGCAAGTACTACAGGCCTTTAATACCACAGCACAGACACACAAAACACTGCCCATGTCCACCATGAATTTCCAGCTTAAARGGGAATAGACAGATCAATCTTCACAAAGGCTGAACACAGCTCTTGTAGCATGTTCTTCCCTAAGAGCTGGGCCAACACAAATGTTATTAAAAGTGGAGGGAAAGGGCTGGATTAGCTATAGAATCATATAAGTTATGAAAACCATACAAGCAAATGTTAGTGTTGAAACAAAACACTAATTTAACAGTCTTCCATGGAGGCAAAAAAGCAACAAGTAACGTATTCCTTGATGAAAAATACTTCTTGTATTTTTCTAGCCTGAAAGCAAAAACTAATCTGAAAACACAGGATTAACCCCTCATGATGTGCTTCAAATGACTTGTCTTCTGAAATCTCACCTTGTTTGTGGGGAGTTTCACCGAGCACAACAGGAATATTCTTGTGTGCTTTGTGCAAATGTGTTTACAGGACAAGACTGAATTGCTGAGCCATTATTTTACTTGTGGCTCAGGAATCATTCCAAAGCAAACATGAGAGAGAATACAGCAACACATATTTTCAAAATTAATCAAATCCATAATAAATTTTAAGCAATGAAATTTTGCACCTAACTGAATTTCAGAGGTCAAAGTTCAGCTCTAGCCCTTCTGTCAATCATCTAAATTTCTTATTGCCTCTCTACTAGTCAGTAGTGACAGACAGGAAACTTCAAAGTCACTGTCACACAGCTCAAGAGCTAAATGCTTCATCCAAAAGCAAATATTTCCAGAATGAAAATAAAATCCTGTATATTGCTGATAGTACAAATAAGCAAACAATACAGGATGTCCACGCTTTTCTGTTCTAAATACAACATTTTTCCATAAAGGGATATGTTTGCTTATACGGGAGAAAGGAGAATCAAAGCGAAGGTCCCTACCACTTCCACTGGGTACCACTTGGTGGTACCCAATCCAGTGCACACAACAGAATGGGATCCAGGAAATCTTAACTCCTAAAATTAATGTTCTGGAATCTCACATTCATTCCCCTATSAAAGGAGTCAAAATTATTTCTAGTTTCTAAATAAAAAAAAATTTTTGATGTTTCTCAGTGTGTACAAGATTTTTTAAGACTGCATGTCATAATCTTTTAAAKTCTTCCTTAAAAATTATTTCTTAAAATTTTCCATAGTTCTTCTTACTGTGTAGATAAACAATTTCTCGTGTCAATGTCAATAGGGTAGTATTTGATATGACTTTCTCCAAAAGCAAGCCAATCACAAAAACATATATAATATTTAGAAGATGCATGTGTTCATGATGCTTTATCTTCTCTTCATTTATGAGTAATTCTGAAATTTGAGCCACACACTATAAGAAAAGAAACAACCTCTAACAACAAGAATTTAATCTACCCAAAATCCTCCTCAAGGGTCTCTGGAGAACCAGGACAACCTAGTGGTTCATGGCACAGACTCCAAACCACTGAAGCAAGTGCAAGCTAGATCGGAAGAGTTAAATAAAGCATCTAAAATTCAGCAGCTATTCCAGACTACAGTTACTATAACCTACACTGGGTGTCCTCTGCATAAGCACCAGTGTGACTTTGTGGACTGCTGAGACTCAGTCTGTTGCAACTGGCATAAGTTGCCACAGGCGAGTAATCACAAGAAACTGACCTTGGCAAAAGCACATTTTACACTTCACTGCTGTTCAACTGTGTTATACTAAAGAGAGAGCAAGTGAGCACAAGCAGAAGGGGGAGGGAGAGAGAACAAAGGGGGATAGAGACAGCATAAAAGTGAACGTAGCCATTTTCAGCTTTACCTGCATTTAAGATTTTAAGAGAGGTACATCACACCTCCAGCGCACATCACAACCTACATGTAGTTACATCAGCTCTGCATGGTATCATTTTTAAACCATCRGGGTGGAGGAGGAGAAAGAAAGGGGACTAAGTACTAAATTAGAAATTAATATCTAAAAAAAAATTCTCCCCACAAGGAGGGGGGGGAAGTATAGAAGACAATTACAACTTCACATTTTCCTACCACTGGATTACTGCATAAATGAGGATTTTTAAATTGTTCTTTCCTCCTGTTTGGCTACACCTGTTGAGAATACATTTTTGAATCAGCTGCAGCTGATAAAGCCTAAATGTATTCCATGAGGTGTGCAGCAAGATGTCTTAGTCCTAATTTTTAATGTTTCAGCTCAACCTTAACTTCAGCTCTCAACAGCCCAGCAGCAATTTGCATGAACTAGTATGGTAAAATCCCCTCTGCTGCACATACAGTTGGGTCTGGCTTTTCTCAACCATCTTTGGTCTCCAATGGTTTGAATTAGTTATTTCCTGTCAAATAATTTTCTTAGTTTCTGCACTACTTTTCTTTGGTATTGATTACTGCATCTCCAAAGAAACAGGACCTGGTAAAGGAAGATGGCATGGGATCCCATCATTAGTGCTAACCCACGTTCTGCCCAAATTTTACAGCAAGTTTCACACAAGGATCTAACCTTGAGGGTATGCTGGGTTTCCAGGACATTCGTTGGTTGAAGCAAAACATGCACAAGCTTTGTACAAGTTCCAAAATACCAARTCACTCTCCACTTGGGAAGTGTACAAGGTATGCAAGTCTAGACAAAATAAAATGAGACTASGTGCATTTTTTATCTGCTCCCTTACCAGTCTTAGTCAGTGACCTAAGGACTTTATGCAGCTTCTCTTCCAAATCTTTAAGTCTGCTTTTCTCCCGTGTAGACAGTTTCTCTGTTCCTCATGTGGTTCCATAAATAACTCAAAACCCTGCTACAAAAGCCAGTCTTTGTGCCTCTCAAACATGCAAACCTTTCACACCTCTGTCTTCACAAAGTCTCCAATCCTCTATTAAAACCCCTCTTTCTACATCTCAGTCCCCTAAATGTCATTACTACCAGTAAGCAGAAGAGGCTTTTTTTTGGGCACAGCCACATCGTTACCTTGAACCATTCCCATCTGACAGAGTCTCGTCATGGTTTAATGACCTCCCCTGTCACTGGCCAGGGAGAAACAAGACTCAGCCCCGACAGCAGATGGCTGATTCACACACACTGACACTCAGCGACTCAACAATGATATGAGCACGCTTAGCCTATAAATTATGAAAACAGCAATTCTATGAAGCATGACCTAAAATTTCAAGGGACYGAAGTATTTCCGAGTCTGAACTTCAGAGCTGGGTCAAAAAGGTGTCAGCTGTGGATCTGCAGAATTYTAATCATCTCATCAGACTGTAGCTCTCTCTCTCACAAATACATGATGTCTGGAAGGCCCACAGGCAGGCTTCCTGACACCGAGGCAGGACTCTGCCACAGAGGGCCGGATGGGCCACAAAAACACTCACTGCTTCTGTGCAGTGACTCTTGTAGAGTCTAGACAGAGAGTAAATTGATGTCTGTCACATTTTCTGACTCTGCACCTGGGCACAAAACAGACTTACTAAAATTTTTATCTACTAAGTCCCATAGTAATTAGTTATAGTAGATCGAAAAAGATAAAATGGAAAGAGCATACTAGTTCTGCAGCAATTACTGAGGGCCTTCAGGCTTGGCTACCTGTGGCCAGCATTACTCACAATGACACACAGCAAAAGAAAGAAAAGGGTGACAAAAAACTAAATATCTGAAGGGTACTCACATCCACAGGAAGAGTGAATTTTTGTTTATACTAGCCCAAAAGTAAGAAGCTCTTCATATTACACAAGAGCACCCTCAGCTTAATGCAAGAATTTGACATCTCTTACTTCTTCAATGCATATCCTAAACAACAGGTTATTGCATTTGTCTCTCTCTTCACAGCTCACTCCGGGTCTCTCAAACCACACCATATTTTAAATGTATGTGTCAATCACTGCTACTTGAGTCATTTGACTTTATAGTTCACTGGCTAAGATCTCATTTTCAAGCAATTTTACTCATTAGGCAGAACAGAAATATTAACTGGGTCTTCCACATCCATGCAAGTAATTACCAATATGCTGGCTACTGCGGGCATCTCACTTCTCTTTCCTCTTCCTTCCCCACCTCTTTCATCTAGGAGAATTGCTTAAAACCAAGATATTTCCACAAAATATACAAGAGATGACAAATCAATATCTTCCAACCTCCAAAAATTACTAAACCTTACTAGTAAGGTTTAGCTATAGCTACATATATATGAATATGTATCTGTACAAACACATCGACGCTTAAAATATATATCCAAAAGACCATGATGATGTGTAGTATGGCTGAAATGTTACTAGAATGTGATTAATTTGACTAAACTATTCCTCTACTGGCAAAAGAGTAGTTTGTTTGAATTACATTTACCTTTCTCCAAGTGTTTCAGAAAGAAGCCTTCTCTAGTTTAAACTCATCCAATACAACATAATGATATCCTTGAAGTCCAGAGGGTCAGGAGAGTCTTCCTTTTCCTGCTAGTTGTAAATATTGAGTGAGATCTACAAGAAAAAGAAAATGGGGGGAAAAAACGTTTGGCAGGCAATCCTTTGTCTTCTCAGCGGCTCAGTATTTTCAAAATCCTTACAAAACATGGCCCTGACTCCAGAAGTTCATTCAATCAATGAATCAATCAATCGCTACTTGGTTTCCAGAAAGAATTCAAAGCAGATTTATTTTTCCATGTCAGATATTGTCTCTCTCTTCACCGTGTTAAACACAAAGGTATTGAAGTGAAAGATATTATTTCCTCTGCTTATTAAAAAAACCCCTACAATGTACAGTTTGCATTTTCTGCTAGAAATTTAAATTTCTCATCAGGGAATTTGTAACTTTTTGTTTGACCCTACTTAAGAGAAAGGTTACAGTTTCTGTGAAGTGCTAATACACTTCACAAAGCCAGTAGCAACTCCTGAAATAGAAGTAAAACCATGAAAAACATAAAATACCCTTTTCTGCTATTAGACACTTCAATTAATCAGTTACTGGTGAATAAGTTGAGGTACGTGCTCAACAGCTTTGTTAAATAAGCATGTTTTAGCCTAGAAACAGCTGTGAAAAGTTCAGCAAATTTTATTCTCTGCAGTGTCCTGCTACATCTGGAGTTTCCACTTTTCTAGGCAACATCACTTTTTCTGGACAGCATGTTGAGCCCATAATTTTCCAGATACTCACTCAGTATAGTATCAGCTCAATCTTTCTAGTTCTTTCAGTAACGGCAAGCAAACTCACAAAAGCTTTGCCTCAGATTTCACAGGCATGTGTGTGCCTCTCTCTCAGTACCCAGGCCGACGTGCCAATATGTAGGATTAAACTTTTTCCAAGGTTGAATAAGCCACCATCTGTCTATCTTGTGTGGTGCTGTGCGCCATCCGGGAGACTTGTCCCTTAGAGCATGTTTCTACCATATGTCACTCCTGAGTGATCAGTTATGCCAAGACATTTGGGAAAAAATGACTAAGTCGAGCTGGAAAACCCTTTCCGAATTCCAGAGGAGGTTTGCCAAGCCTGTATTTGCAAATAACTTTGCATCTACTGGTTTTTGCATACATTGTACATAACAATAAATAACCTTTACCCAAACAGGCATAATGTACCTGCCCTCCATCATCCAGAAATCACGGACTATTTAATAAGCCAAGAGATTCAAGTGTGATGCATCTCCAGGAAAAATACAAGGAACTTTTACAGCAACTTTTATGATTGCTAACTTAATAAAGGGAAAAAAACCCAGATGTACAGAATATAATTCAAGAAAGACTCCACTTGTTATTTTAAAGCCACAACAAATTAGTAATTTCTTTCAGAATACTCAACTAAAAATACCTAAGGCAACCGAATGCAAGGCTTTTTCCTAATCATAACCATCTAATAATGACCCTCTATAGTGCTCACCTGCATGCAAAGTGATAACCTAAACTAAATGTTAAACTGCTGATACAGTTCATGCAATTAGAATTTGTCTGATAAAGAATATGACTCTATCCTATTTCAGATTTAAAGAACCATTTTATGTTCCAATTCCTCAATTATTAAATGAAATCTCAAGCCAGTATCATTCTTATGGCCAGCTCAAGGCTGCTCATTTACATAAATGACTTTCAAGGGCACTTCGTTACACAGCAATTAATACCAGCAAAAAATCTACCAGATCTGCTACCTAATGTTAAGGAAGACATTCTTGAGAACATTAAAAGAAGAGAGAAATGAGTAAGTCGTGATTACAGCCTCCCTGAGTAAGATTAACATTGAAAGGAAATCTATTCCTAAGGGCAACAGGAAAAATATCACATATCAGGAAGACAAATTATAGGAATTATTACATTTAGTGACAAAAGTGACATGAGGAGCAGTACTAAAGTTCGAGAGAGAACACAGTCCTCTGTGTTTTGCCTTCAGAATTTGGACAATCACCGAAAAAAATGGAAGATGTGAAACAAGAATTCACTACAGCCCACTGAGATTTATAGAACAAAACACAACAAAAAGCAGAATAAGTTCATGTTAGACAAGGAAAACCAGTATCAAAAAAAGGTTACGATTAAAGGAAAATGAGGTAAATTATCACCTCAGAATGGATTATGGTCTTTTTTTAAATGTATTTAATTTAAACCATCTCCCTATGCACAGAGAGTGAAACTTGCAAAGGTGAGGATGTTTCAGTCAAGTGCCTGGTAATAAATTAAACTATGAAGGAGAGAAAGCCTCCCACTGCAACATGGACTTGCTGAATGGAAAGAGGAGAGGAAAATAAATACAGAACAGCTAGGCATATCTGGACTACTTGCCTACGTAACACACCTAATGATTTTGAAGCCAGCATATTTTTTGAAAGGCTCATCTCCTTCCTGGCCCACTCCAACAGCCTGAGGCATTCACACTGTTCAGCCAGGAGAGACTGGAGATGCTGGTTCTACAGCACCAACTTTGTGCTAACCCTTCTTATTCCAACGAGAAACCTTTAGAGTGACATGCACCTGCTCTGATGTCCTCCTTGCTTCTTGCATCCATTCACAGGCCCAAATAAACTTCCCTTCAGGATGAAACACGATTTGGGTATAAGATTGACCAACTCAGAGGGTTGCAAATGGGGACAAGAGGGGAGGAGGGAAACTCGTCACAGCTGCCAATTAAGAAAATTCTTATTCTGGATAAGAATTTGGCCTATGAAGCTGGCCAACACTTTCCCCAAAGAAGGAGCAGCCATGTAGCTTCTGCACTGTCATCTCTTGCCAGAACTACAGCAGGAACAATAGTTCCTCCTCCTACAACAGGCATCATGGAGATCCATGCATACCTGTAAGGAAAAACTATAGGGCAACATAAAGAGAGAAAACATTGAAACACGGAGAAGGTTAAAGTTTTTCTTTCCCTTTATGTTTAGCTTGAGGAGGCTCAGGATCCATCACCCGTTCGTCCCACTCTAGTGCAGACATACAAACAGGAATCCTATCAATCTTTGGAAATATAATGCTTTTTAATTTGGTTTAATCACTAGGAGTTCCTTGGAAATTCTTGGATTTCCAGGCTGTGTTCTTTTGTGTTCCACTTCAAACATGTACTAAGCCTCAACACTCTCTGTTGTTCTTCACAAACTTTTTAGGGGAGCTCTCCATTCTCCTGGAATTCATAGGCTCAAGATTCCAACAATTCCATGCAAACCCATTCCTTTAGGAATAAATTCACTCTGTGGCACAACTAAATATTTCTATTATATAAATGCAAAACTTAACTGAAACATCTGCAGATAAATATAAGACTAGGACACATCAAAGGCAGCAACAATGAAATTTATTTCCACAGGAAAACTCATTTAGAGGGTATGACTACAGAGACAGTGTTTACAAACAAGACAGGCTCTTTGAGCACAAGGCCAAACCCAAAGAGTTATGTTCTCTGAGCCACTCGACTGCAGGGTAGTTCATATTTTACCAAAATCACTCATCACAGTTCACTTCCCAGTGGAGACTCTGGGCTCTACTTGGCAAGAGTATTTCTTTTCAGTGACCAAGATGTAAGGGAGAAAATACAGGTTGGTGGGAAGCTACTAAATGTCACTAAAAACTGCGAAGAAGCCAGTCCTCTAATATAAGGGCCATTCTGCAAGGGCTATGGTATTGCAACATAAATAGAGTTGGTTTTTCAAAAATGTTAATGCAATATTAAAACAACGCAGTCTCTTTTCTTATGAATAATCAATACTCATAAACTAACTCAAACAAAGAAAATCTCTACATGCCACGTAAAAGTAGCTTGGAGTTACCTTTGGTAGGGGTGCAAAAAGAGGGATTGTTGAGAGGGGCATAAGGCTTGCTTTCTCCAAGCAGTTTTCCTCACGTAGCTTTCCTCTTGTTCACTTCCCCCCTCCTCCACACAAAACCCAAGAAAAGCTGCCATTGCTTTAGGTCAAAGGAAAAACAGTCCCAGCTGCCGTAAGCCAAACAACGTACAGGTTTGCTATCTCCCCTGCTGTTTTGGCTCGAGCTCTTCAGACTGGAAAATTCAGAAGCACGATCTCCCAAGCTCTATAAATGCCAGAACCATCTAAGAGGAAAATAGGACAAGGCCACCCCCAGGCAAGTTTGTACTAAAATCTGCTGGCTGCAAGGCAAAAATACAGTAAACATCGCATAGGGACAGACTGCTCCTCAGAAAATATTCCACAAGAACAATATAGCTTCCAAAGAAAGGCTGCGCTAAGGGGACTTCTGGAGGGGAAAAAAATGCAATGTTTTAAAATCCTTGTGAGGAGTTAGCAAGCTAATGGCACACTCAACGACAAATTGTTTGACAGGCAATATGCTTTTGACATTAATCCAAAGAAGAAATGTAAAAGCGACATTGAATGTTCTCTACAAAGTGGTAACAAATTCGGTATCCTAGAATAGTTCTGCAGTTCACTAACGAAATCTTGCTTTTGTCTTAAAAATTGATTACGTGGAATAAAATATGTAATAACAAGCAATTAAGTATCAATATCACCATCCTGTCTTTTCAGGAAGGACAATTTACATTAAATTTTTGCAGTCCTTGAGAGCCGAACTTTGCAACTGATTACTGTATGTTTTAACGTGCTCTATACTGACTCAACCTTGAAAAACAAGCCAAAAACAGAAGTTGAAACATCCTTTTTCCTGTGTAGCTCCAATTTGCAGTAGCAAGAAGCTAAACAACATGCTCTCCACCAGATGGCTGAAATAAAAAGAACACTCCTTCTGATTAATTAGGAAACAAATGAATCTGCTGTTAGCACAACAAGTTACCATCAGGAAACCTGGGTTCCCATTAAACTTTGATATTTGTGCTTTCTCTGCAACTGTGTTCAAGACCATCCTCAGATTTGTCTCTCATTTCAGAAGCAAAACATTACACACCAGTCCATCACACACAAGTATCACACCAGATCCCCCATAACCAAAAAGGGTACTGGCCCTTTTCACAGACAAATAACACTATAGGTTTCCTAAAAGAAAAAGTGTCCATCAGAATAGAAACAAATTAAGGTCTCCTCGTGCTGTGAGGAGAATCAATGTGTAAAACCTGACGTCCCTCGTCGGGGTGCAGTGAGCAGTGGAGGCTCATGCACGCACACCCGAGCTCTCCAGCTGGCCCAGGAAACGGAAATCCCCAGACCAGATATAGTACAAGGAGCAAGGATGTGACAGCCCAAGCAGCAGAGGCCAGCCCATGGTTCCCTGATGAGGCTGCCAAGGATGACCGCCAACATCTCACATGAAGGTTCAGGATACAGTGCAGGCACTGGGGATGGAGGGGGGTGAAGGCATAAAACACAGGGAACTTGCACAAAAGACATGCCAGTGCATGCACTTAGAACATGAATACAATGTATGCTGCTACTGAGATGAGTGACTTTGAGAAGAAGGGAACTGAGCTTACCTGACCCAGGAAGGTGCAGATAAAAGCTCTTGGTGTGGTCATTATTCTTCTGCTTTCAATGGAAGTTCTGCTGTTTCAGCAATGTACTGTGTGAGCTCCCAAACTAGGAAAGGTATATGCCAGGAAACCATGTCCTGTTGCTAAGATGCGGATACTGAGGCAGAGAGCCCCAGCTTTCTTTACATGAACAACTGTGTTTGTGCACCAACCCTGGGACCCCATATTCCAGTAACAGCGATTAAAGAAGGACGACTTCAGAAGCTGGCTACGAGAAAGAATCTGCCATGTTTGAGGGATAATGCACAATTTCAATTTATTTAATGACATGTGCGTGCCTAAAGAGGCACAATGGCTTAGTGAGAACCCAGGGCTGCCAAGAAACCCACACCTGTGTAATTTAGAGTATTTCTCCTATGTGCACAACTGAAATTCTCGAACATGTTGAGAGTATTATTTTCTAAGGCCAAAGGGAGTGGTGGAGACATTACAAATCTAAATCTAAGACTGCTTTTTAAAATCCAAGTAAAGGTACTATAGCCTATTAAGTAATTGAGAAAGCTCTGAGACTTGAATAAGAAAACCCTCAAGAACTTCCTCACAGATTAAAAAAAGATTTCAATTTTTTTTATGTATAGGAGGGCCATTTAATTCAGATAAGTGAGTTTATCTCACTTTTCCTTATAGGTTTGTGATAGTTAGGTACTGTGGGAAATACAAGGCTACACAAAACTGCAAAAGACCATAGAAAACATTAATGTTTCAGAGTGCACCTATCCACTACATCATACATACAATTACAGGGGAAAAAAAACCCTGTTTTTGTAAGCCTTTACTGTCAGAAAGTGGATCCATGTAAAATTCCTGCAAATACAATATTCTTTGGCACAGTGTTTTAAGAAGACACACCTCTCTTCTGTTTGTTKATACTCAATGCCTTCTCTAAGACTCTTGTTGGAAGAAACAGTGAATAATTGAACCTGTGTACCCTCTCCCCACCACTCACAACATTGCAGACCTCAAGAATATCCTCCAATATCTCTTCTCCCCAGGATAAAGAATTCCTGTTTCCTGTGGACATAAGCCTTTCTGTATCTCTTAAAAATGCTGCTTTTTCCGAATTTTTCTCACCCTGCTATATTGTTTCTGCACTGAGGGACCTGAACTGCACATTGATACAAGATACTGGTGACCCATGAACTTACCCAGTGGCAACAATGATGCTGTCTCTTTAATGCTCTATGCCTTTATTAATATTTCCTAGTATTTGGTTTGCTTTTCTGATCAGAGTAGAGAGCTCCTGTTTTACACTACTGTATATCATAATCTAGTAATTGACTCACACATGGTAACAGCTCAAAACTCTGTTTTTTAGTGGAATCACAGGGGGGTTTTTTCCCTATTTAGACCCCTTTCCATTTATCTGCACTGAATTTTACCTGCCCTTCCAGTACTCAGTTACACAGCCATGTCAGGCACTCCTCCAATTCTTCATGGTTCACCGCAACCTTACTACTTGGAGCAACTTACTATCATCAGCACGCTTTCTCACTTCATCAAGAAGCTCCCTCCCAGTGTGCAATTTATATGTTGAATGCATCAACCAGTCCAACTACTCTGGTGATTGAGGACCACATATTCCTACCTTATTCTTCCCATCTTCTACCCACATATTAGTCCCTGACATGACCCTCCTTTATGCACAGCTGCTGGCTTCCTTCTGGTTCAGAACCTTGTCAAGTACCTCTGAATGCCATCCAGATCTTTCTTGTTCACCTGCACATTCACCCCCTCAAAGGGCTTCTGCTACTTCAAAAGGTGATATTTCCCTTCATAAAAGAAAAGTTGACTCTACCCACAGAGCTGGTATTCATTCCCATAACACATTTGTAAATACTGCATTCTGAAGTAGGTATTATCCTTGTTATAGATAAATTTTATATCTTTTGCAGACAAGATGTAAGGGAGCAAAGGAATGTCATTTTCTGCCTTTTGATTAAAAAAAAAATCCATAAGCATTTGCTATTTTGAACTCAAACATCCAGGGAATTTTAAGTATCACCAATCTCTCCCCTCTATATATGCCTGCATATATAACTAAGAAGAGACACAAGCACAGCAACAATTTCTCCTCTTGTAATGCTTCAGTGAAGACAAGGCTTTATACAATTTTCTAACAATTTTTAATCTGAGGATCAAAAGGTAAGCAAATATTAAACAAAAATTAAAATATTTTCCTGCTGTCTTCCAGATGTGTAGGACTCGCAGCAACTGCATAGCACCAGAAAATTTTCTGAGTCAGCAAGTTACAGCTTCCCTCAAGTTTTCTCCTTGATCTTACGCAAATTGCTACTATTCTTTCTTTACTAGATGAATTGACTAATATCCATCCCCCTGTTGGCCCATTTTTGCTGATCATTAAGTTAATGGTGCAGGGAACTGTGTCTTTCCATCCTCCCATCCTAGCTGTTTCATGCTAGCCCACCACAGAGGGTGTGGGTACACCCACCCGAGTTCTGAAAAGATATGACAATGATTTGTAGCAGTTAGCGATGGGAAGCTGATTCCACTTACTCTCATGTGTTCCTGCATTAAGAGTAGTCACAGTCCAACCCTTAAATTATTGTCTGAAACCTTCAGTTACTCCTCTCGTAAGAGTTCTCTCCTAATATTTATCCTAGCACTATTTGTGACACTCTCAGCTTCTTTGGTATCACTACTTCCAGACTCTTTGTGCCTGGCTCATTAATGTGAAGAGTGGCCAGAAGCTCCAAAGAGCACAGGACACAAGGTAAGCACTGGTACCCTCAATTTATGTTACACTTCACACCAAATAACTAGGCTATCATCAAGATAAAAAGACCAAGAAAACAGCACAATGAAAAATTTCAACAAAGTGTAGCTTCATCATTAAAATCTCTATTTGAGCTTTCCTGTTGGTTTCATTATACAGAGAGGCAGAGAGCTCTGTAAACAGATTTGCTTAGTTTCCACGTCTGTTGCCAAATTTCCATCCTGCGGAACCAATTTTAAATAGAAAAAAGTGTCTCTTCCCATCCTCTGCTCCTTGGTGTCATTCTTATTAAGGATACAGAGTAAAAAATGAATGGAAATGAACTAGTCACAGTGGGGTTCAAATCCAAATGTTAACTTTTTTAATTGCCAAAAAAAATTCAGATCACTTTGATCCATAAGTTTTTCTTTCTTGCAGCTATGGAAAGTTTTTAAACGGAAGGCTGCCAACAATGACTTTGTTATAAACTAGAGTTCACAGTTATTTTTATGGAATTTTGTCTCAGTAACTTTTAGCTCAGCAGTTCTCATGAAAATATTTCCAAACCACCAACTTGGCTAAATAGTTCCAGTAAAGCAAAATAATCCCCAGCTCCTAAATACAACTCTACTTCTTTTTTTAACTTCACTTTATCCTTCAGAAAACTAGTACAGCTTTAAAAATGGGAAAGGCAGAGAGGGGGGAAAGGAGACAAAAAAACTTAAGAACTTCAAGCAGCCTCTCATATCTCTGGGTCATAGCAGATGCAGGACTGGAAATGGAGATATGGGAAATAGTCTCCCACATATACCCAGGTATTAATAGCAATGGTGAACAAAACCAGAGTGAACACTTCAATGTAATTCAAAATAGTACAGTACTTGCCTAGCAGAGAGCTCTCAAATAGATTCAGCCATTGTTAGCCCATGCTCACAGCCAGAATTTCCACACATAACATAACATAAAGAACATTATAAACGGGAAAGAAAATCTGATAGGCTTTGTATTACCATTTTGTTTAGCTTTTTCAGAGGGAGTGTAAAGAAATCATTTATTACAACCCTTTTTGTATCCGTCAGATGTTGCATGTTTTATGTAACTATAACACATTTGGCAAACTCTTCCTACCTACCCATATGCTAGGGAAAAGCTCAAACTGTGCAAGAGAAACCTTCCTCGACAAAGTAAATTTCCTCTTAGAGAGGAACTCTGAGTTGCACCTAGGGCTCCAAGATCTCCAGGCCCTCCTCTCACCACAAGGACTGAAACTTCCACATAACCTAGAACTCAAATATCTCCTCCCTGGGAAGCAGAACTATCCATCCTGTGCTCTACACATGCCAAAACAGCAGTTGCATTGGATCATTCCACATACCAGACTACAACACAGATGCAGTACAACCAAAGCAAGCCTTCATCCATGCCCCTTCAATGGGTTTTTCAGAATGCAAGTGCCAGATGTGTTTGCACAACTGGCCAGTACGTCCCAGCACCAGCGACCAGGCCCATTACCCAAAGCTAGAAATTTTACTTACCAGAACGAAAGGACACTGACATCCACGACACCACCACAGCCTCCAGCCAGTCAGCTGGCATTAGAGCTGACCCCAGGGGCCAGTCCACACGGGATGCACTGTTCTGCTTGTGAGAACTCTTGATCTTTCACCTCAAGCATAAGAGGCCCCCACCCCTGACTCTGAACTCAAACATCATTCATCACATGTAAGAGACCAAAATTTGCAAGCTCCACAGGTAGCTTGAAACTGGTATCTTCCAGCTTTTTACTGCAGTACATAGGGAAAATGGTAGCAGCTGTGACGAGTGGGAGCTGCCACCAGAATACCCCAGCAGAGGAAGGAGAGGAGTGTGTGGAGAACACGTAGGAAGCTATGGAGAAACAGAAGAGGGTACGCCACAAAGCACTTACGACACAACTTGAGAGGAAAGAAAAAAAAATCCTCAAACAATGGGGCTAAAAAAGAAATGGCAGTGAGGAAGAAGATGATAAGCAGAGTTTCAGGTGCAGAAGAATACGGGAGGCTGTCCCAGGCAATCAAAAAGGCTCTTACTTCTTTGTTCATTCTTAAAACATATTTTAGAAACAGATCTGCAGAGCCAACTGGCAAAACGTTTCATTCGCCAGAGTTTTCACCTGCAATCTATACGATTTAAAAATGTTTTCAACTAAAAACATTTACTAATTAAATACTTCACATAAATGTCAAACATTTGTGTTATCTTAACAAACAGGTGCCACAAAGAGCAACCCCACTATCAGATTCGTGTTCTTTAGTAGGTTCAACTGTGAGACCGAGCAGGAAATGCCCTTTGCCATCAACATCAGGAGCCAGGGCATGGTGGTAGAACTTGTGTGGGACTTTTCAACCTGCAGACAGAACAATTATTTTATCTACTAGGATCATCCAGTCAAGTTTTGTTGCTGGCTTTGTTTGGAAAGCTGCTTCACTACCCTTTGGAGACTCTTGAGTTGCAGAAAAAACGCCTGCAACTCGAGTACATAGGCACAGTTTAAAACTGTGMTACACTCGTGTTAACAAGAACTCAGAGAGTCTTTGATTACAGCAATCATGGCAGAGTTTCTGCAAGAGAAGATCAGGACTCACTGTTTTGAATGCAAGAAGTGAGCTGTCAAGTGGCCAACAGGAGGTTGCAACAGGGTGTTTCACTGCATCTGTAGAAAACAGTGCTAAGCCCATCCATGAAACAAGAACAGAAAAGRGATTTAAAGGATTAAAATACATAGCACTTGTTTTATAATCTAGAAAAAAAAAACAGCAAGGAAGTATGATGGGAAAAGGGTGGGACAGACAGAAGGGTAAGAGTAGGCTGCACGAGTGACCTGCAGGATACAAGTAACTTGTTCTGACCAAACAGGTTCTGACCAGTCTTACCAGTGCCTTACATTGTCACTGCAAAGAAAATGGGGAGCAGATCCTTGTACTATCCTTGCTGGCACACCTGAATGCAGCTGCAGCACTAGATCTGAACCTGACGAGCAAAAGAAATCTTCTGTGGACAGGGCAGGGAGAAATGTATTCATTTGTCAAGTAAAAGGGATTGTAACTGCCTATTACCTTGAAGTTTGCCTGTTATTTCCAACAAGGTACCAAGGCACTGGATATTAATGTCTAGAAATCAAACCACAATGACAAGCTCACAGGAAGAAAGATTATGTTTTTTCAATGCTAGCTGATGCCATACTAAGTGAGAAGCACAGGTTTTATTTTACAAAATGTAAATTTACTTACCAATTTGTTTCAAACAGCTAATAAATGCCTCCAGAAGTGCAGAGTGGTTTATACACCCGAAAATTGTGGAAATTAATAGCCACTTCTGGATATCAATTTTCTGAGATTCCTTTTTTTTGACCCCGTGCTATATAAACAGAATGCACATTGATGGAAATGCACAGATGGCCAAAAATACTCCTGCTTCAGAAATATACCAGTACCCTGGATGGATTACATAAAATTCTCAAACTTTCCAAATCTCTCAAGTATACTGCGTGTGTTACGGTCACTTAGAATAGTGATAATGCAACAATTCCAGTGTTGTCTTATGACTGATACATGAACAGATAACAAAGGTATCAACTCACCACTAATTTTCAAACAGCCAATTATTTAATTGTTGCTAAAGTAAGCATGAAGAATATAAATTAAGGTATCTCTACGCGTACACTGAATCTCTTCTCCATCCAGTTTATGATCCTGTTCCCAATTAGGCTTTAAGCTARAGAATGTTTTTTAAGACTGTATTGGGTTTCTCTGAAAAGATTTTGGGCTACAGGCGTGGCTTCTCTGAGAAGCTCCCAGAAGCTGCCCCTGTGTCTGACAGAGCCAATGCCAGCCTGCTCCAAGAGAGGCCCACCACTGGCCAAGGCCGAGCCCATCAGTGATGGTGGTAGCACCTCCAGGATAACGTATGAAAGAAGCGGGGAAAACTCTGCAATTTCAGCCAGAGGGAGGAGTAAGAATATGCGAGAGAAGCATCCCTGCAGACACCAAGGCCAGTGAAGAGGAGGAGGAGGAGGTGCTCTAGGTGCAGGAGCTGAGATTCCTCTGCAGTCCGTGGTGCAGACCACAGTGAAGCAGCTGTGCCCCTGCAGCCCAGGGAGGACCATAGTGTAGCAAATAGCTACCTGCAGACCATGAGGGATCTCAGCCCAGAGTAGGTGAATGCCCAAAAGAAGACAGTGACCCATGGGAAGCTGACTCTGGAGCAGGCTCCTGACAGGCCCTGTGAATGCATGGAGAGAGGACCCCACAGTGGAGCAGGGGAAGAGTGTGAGRAGTCCTTCCCCTGAGGAGGAAGAAGCAGCAGAAACAACATGTGATGAACRGACCACAATCCCCATTCCTCATCCTCCTGCGCCACRGAGGAGGAGGAGGAGGTAGAGAATCTGGGAGTGAAGTTGAGCCTAGAAGAAGAGAGGGACTGGGGAGAAGGTGTTTAAGATTCATTTTTTATTTCTCCTTATCCTTCTCTGATTTGATTTGTAATAAATTAATGTCCCTAAGTCAGGTCTGTTTTGCCTGTGAGGGTAGTTGCTGAGTGATCTCTCCCTGTCCTTATCTCAACCCATAAGCTTTTCATTATATTTTCTCTCCCCTGTCCAGCTGAGGAGGGGAGTGATAGAGTGGCTTTGGTGGGCACCTGGCATCCAGGCAGGGTCAATCCACCCCAAAAAGTCCTAAATTATTTCAGAAACAAAGGTCTCAGCCCTATAGATTGAGCCCATCCCTAATGWGAATTACATTTTCCTGTGACTTGACAAGGTTGGATGGGGTTTTGAGCAACCTGGTATAGCAAAAGATGTCCCTGCCCACAGCAGTGGGGGGCAGAACCAGATGACCTTCAAAGTGCCTTCCAACACAAACCATTCTATGATTCTATGACTTAACAAGTTTCTCTTCCAAGTCCTCCTTATGCTTTGAACAGCTTCTAAAAGCAACGAAGTTTACTGAAATCAGACTACGTTCAAGAGCTACACAATGCGCTCTGTGATAGAAACGCTGACAACAAACCATTTCACATATGTATTGTACACTTCTAACTAATTATTGCAAATAAAAAGGCAAAAGTAAAGAAAACAAAATACTCAACCAAAAATGTTTTAAAAGAAAACTGTGGAAAATAAATATATATGTGCTTGTCAAACCGTCTGCAGTAACTCTAGATTTTTCCCATGTGCACCTATTATGCAAATTTTTTAACACAACTGTATCTCAGCACATAAAAAATATTCCCATTACATCTATTATACTCGACATACTATATTAATTATTTGGTATGCATATATTACAAATATTCTGCATACCACATCACATATATTGTACACTTCTTCCTACTCTGCTCCCAAAGACCTTTTCCAATAAGGCTGTCACACCACCATCTTGTGACTTGTACCTTTTATTCATCTGTAGTCTAACAAGCTGAATGCAAATATAGTCATTTTAACTGTCCACATTTCTACAGTTTTGACAGTATGTGTCCTAATTTGACTCCATGCATCCCTTTAAAACATTAGAAGTGTATTCATGCTTCCTTAAAACCTATGTGTCAAATCACTTTGGTTATGGTAATCAATGTATCAATAATGCCACACAGGCACATAGAACGTAATGTAAGACTTAGTGGAGACTGCCATGTGTCACACGTCGCAATTTCCACCCTCCGAGGAAGAAAGGAACGTGTATTTACAGTTGAGTCCAGAGCTAGGCTCTTCTTTGAGACAGAGAACAAAAGTTACACACTCTACTAAAAAAGTAAAACAAAAGGAATTTACCAATTATGTGCCTAATCTTCCCCTTTGTAGCTGCATTAAAGCAGCTTCAGGCACACAGAGCCCAGTGTGTTATAACAACTCCATCAACTATGTCACGATACTTCACCACGCTTCTAAGTTCTGCAGCTTATGCAAGCTCCCAAATCTTCCGCATAATACTTACTCATCCAGCTACAGAAAACACAAATAATCTAAAGAACCAATAATATACATGATTTACATAATACGCCCTGCAAAGTAGAACTGTGGAACCAGCCTAATGAATTAAAGCAAGGCTGAAGCTGCGAGGGGTGCGAGGYCTCAGTCGGCTGCGCAGCGCGCTTTGGGTCGCTTGTGCTCGCAGATCCATCACTCCTCTGAGACTAGGACAGAGCACCTGCACAAGCAGCACCTGCTCAGCTTCTTAGGACTCAAAACTAGTCAATGTCACATAATTTACACTGTTTTCAAGCATTTGCCTCACAGCAGATGCTAATCACAGGAAAAACCTACCACCATTGCCACTGACTGCTGGGAGAATGGTAACTCCGTTTGGCTGAGAGACAGTGAGTGAACCAACTCARCAGAGGCACCTGTGACAATGAGGGTGTGACAGTCACTAGGGATAGAGGGAATGAAATCACATGGGTGAAGAAAAATAGTTTTATGTGCACGGGGTATCTTCTCTTAAGTGGCTTCATCTTAAAGAGCTTCACTTTTTAAATCACCTAAACATGAAAAGCGACTCACTGGTAACCAGATCTGAATTTTTCCAGTATTTTATAAAAGTCTAAACTGTAGATCTTAAAATGACGCCAGTTTCTAGAAGATCAGAGTTCCATCTGAATTGATTTAATGTACTAGTAAGACTTTATTTTCTTTTATCACATCATTTTCATGTTTGCCATTTCTGATATTCATTTAACAACTTGTATTTTTTTGATGTTCTTTTAGCAAACAGGTCCAGACAGCTATTTTCCTTTTCCTGTCACTAGGCTTCTGCTAGCAGCAGGGGTAAAATCATTACAATATGATAAGGAAACATAAATTACTAGACAGATTTCAGCAGCTTTAGTATATGGACCTACTTGCAATTTAGTCAGTAGTTAGGACTGATTGTGATACTTTAATTGTTGCTGTTATACCAACAGAACTCCCAGTGACAGAAACATCTATAACATGGAGAGTCAAGTGAGGGAGAAGGGACAAGAACAGAAGAAATGTGAAAATCCCAAGGAAAAGGGAAAATAGCAGATTCAAAAAGCTTCAGAAACTGCAAACGCAGGCAGTGAACTGAAAACGTATTTTATAAGAACACAGACTGTTTTCCCAGATAGCTAAATATTTTTGTTAATGGATAAYACTTCCTTAATATGTAATTTCTACATGGTAACACTGAAAGAAAGACATAGGGGTGGGAAAAAAAGCAAGTGTCATGTACAAAAATTGCCGATTTCTGTCCACAGCCTTCTTTTCCTTCTCTGGTCTGCTTTGGAGCATCTAYAGCATTAAACAGAAAGAAGGCTGTAACTAGAAGCTTAAATATGACAGGATACAGACACTTGCCTTCCATGCACACTGTCATTGTGAATTAGGCATGAGTTGACAAGCTAAAGACCTGGCTTGCAGTCTCATCATTCAATCATCCATCCAATCTCATCAATTGAGCAAGGCAGTAACACATGTCCCCTCCAGCTTAAATGACAGCAAAACTGTGGGTTGTAATCACAGGTCATCTTCAAACGACACTTATGATTAAGGATGGTTTTCTTCCGAATCAATTTTTATTGGGAATTACTCTAATACAATACCTCTCTTTGCTTCTTTTAACTCTTGCATTTAATACTGTTTAGAAGAACATTTCAAAATGATAATTTCATCATTTTCTAGGAATAAGATAACAGCATATGATGTTGTGCAGAGCTCAAAATTAGCCACTTGCAGTCCAAAATCTCTGACAAAAATAAGGTCACCTAGATGAACTTTCACAACTGAATCTTTAGCTAGAACTAATCTATGGTGCCCTATTTACAATCTCAACTATTTTAACCATGCAGAAGCTGTCTCAAATTACCCTGGACATAAAAAATTTGAAAAATAAATCAAAATACAAGTGACACTATTAAGTGTCCTTAAAAAACAGTTTGACATTTACAKGTAGCATGTAATGTTTTTCCAACATGTAAAATGCATCCTTTTTCTAAATTTGTTGAATCATGATTTTTTTTCTTCCTTTCTATTCTACAAGAGTTGTCCTCTCTTTTACAGAACTTGAGTGGCAGTTCTGGAGTAAGTCAGCTCCGTGTGACCTGAAAGGATGCTGATGGAGCCAATGGAAAAACAACACAAAGTAACGTTATATTTCTGTAGAAAGGGTAGAAGCAAAGCGAGAATCACTACCTCAGGGAGAGGATAGGCTCATCTGGAGCTCATTTACCAGTTTTTAAACACCAAGAATCCCTTAATAAAAAAGGGTCATATCCAACAGACACCACAGAAGCATCCCTGGGAATAGACAGACAGAAGGAGAGATTTTCAACTAGTCAGAGAAATATAAGCAAACCTCTATTAACACAATTTGCTTTGTGATAGTTCACAACAGCTGAGGATCTGCCTTTGCAGATAACTGGAAATTTGCTTGTTCTCTCACATCACTAGACACGATGCACACACTTCCCAAATTCTACCAAGCTTAAATGAAATTCTAACCACCCGGCACAGATATTTCATCACAAGTTTGTTYTTCTCTTCTGCACCCTCACCACCTTCCCAAGCATATCAATCCCCAACATTTGACAACAGATACAGAAAATATGGGAATAGACTTCTGTGACAGCATATAAACAATACCAAAAATATATTTTATTATCAGAAAATTTATTTTAAAATTTGCACCTAGCGAACCTTTAAACATACCATTTTTCCATCACTCTGACAGGAATATGCTTATCTAAGCCAAAAGTCAGGAACAGCTTTTAGATAAGGACATATCATAGATTCATAGAATAGTTTGCATTGGAAGGGACCTTTAAAGCTCATCTAGTCCAATTCCCCTGCCATTGGCAGGGACATCTTCACCTAGATCTGGCTGGTCAGAGCCCCATTCAAACTGACCTTAGATGTTTTCAGGGCTGGAGCATCCATCACCCCTCTTAGCAACCTCTGCCAGTGTTTCACCACCCTCATTGCAAATAACTTCTTTCTTATATCTCATCTAAACTGTCTCTCCTTCTGTTTAAAGCCATTCCCCCTTGTCCTGTCACTACAGGCCCTTGTAAAAAGTCCCTCTCCAGCTCTCTTGCAGGTCCCCTTCAAGTGCTGGAAGGCTGCTCTAAAGTCTTCCTGGAGTCTTCTCTTCTGCAAGCTGAACAGCCTCAGCTCCCTCAGCCTGTTTTCATAGCAGAGATGCTCCAGCCCTCTGAGCATCTTTGTGGCTTCCTCTGGACTTGYTCCAACAGGTCCATGTTCTTATGTTGGGGACCTCAAAGCTGAGTACAGCACTCCAGGTGGGGTCTCAAAAGAGCAGAGTAAAGTACATCTATCTGTGTGTATAGACACACACATAGAATTTTCCAAATTACTGCACTMTTAGTAAGATTGTTACCGTATTTTAACCAATTCATATTTTCATCTCAGTGATGCTATAAATGATCCTATGTTTCCCAGCAATTGGAGTACTTGAAATGATTGAGATCCTGAAGTGATCATGCCATCTGTCGCCTCTGCTACTTCTCCCATCCCACCTGGATCCAGCTGAACTTTGAGCAAAAAGCCTAAATTTCAATGAATTTTCAACAAAATATTTCTGTTGTTCTCTAAACTGAGTGTTGGGAGATGTAACATACAGATAATTATTTACTCTCTCTAGGTTTATACCAAGTACAATTATTATCAGCTTGTGCAAAAAGATCAGTGTGGCAAACAGTTCAGTCGAGGATACGTTCTTATACGAAAAATCACGATAAAAATTATTATAAATAATAAAATGTAGAAGCCAAGGATCAGTGTAAAGATCGACTTCATTTCCATTAAAAGAGTTTTAATCTCAAGGAGAAATGTTAGTAAGGCTGCAACTTGATTATTCCAAAAATTAAAAAAAAAAAWGAGGTAAAGAAGTGCATACAGAATAAATCAAGTATTTTAGGATAGGCACAATGGACTTGGTCATTTGTACTTATCTTTCTTCAAGCTGTAACTCATACTACATATCCTCAAAGTTACCTTTTTATTTAATCTTTGGCCAAATACACTTTCTTTCCTCACAGAGATAACAAAATATTTTCACTACAGTTCTCAAGTTGAGGGAAAAGAGTACTAAAACTTRGCTTGATATTCTCAAAAAAGGAGACTCCTAAACCAAGATTTACAAAAGAACTTGGAAAATTAATCCAGATGTCCAAGAAGAACAGTAAAACTAACACAGGGAGTGTCTATGAAAAATGAGCAATCAGAGAAATACTACCTTTGGCATATTCTTGATGACAACAAGCTCCATGAAAGCCCTCAAGAACAGCAGATATTCTGTAATTTCTTCCCAGTCACTTGTTTATAATTAACTTCAAATGTGAATGRGAGGCTTCCACTGTCAGAGCTGCACTGCTCCTGCGTAAAGGCCCCACACCCAACCAGGGACACCAGAAATGGTTGTGTTCCCCACTGCTAATATAATCACCACCTCACTACACTGGTACGGAAGCCCTCACACTGGTGGTTCTTGCGGTATAGCACTTCATGTAAGTAGCAAAAGATCTGCTGAATATCTGGCAAAAAGAAGAATCTTACCCATAACAGCTCCAGCCAAATATGAAACACCGTTTCCCCATATGACAAAGCAAATCCAGAAGGCAGACAAGGTATGTCAGGAGGCAGGTCTTTGGTACGACCTTCCCACCAGTGAGGATCCCACAGTGATTAACTTCATGTTTATGTGGTGGTACTGCAGGATATTAGCACAGTATGTCTTAAAAAAAAGGGAACTCAACTTTGCAACTGGCTAAAGAAATAGTAACCTTGAACCTACATACCTCACCCAGTAACTTTTTTTTCTGAAACAGTGCTTAGTTAGAAGGATTTCATGTTCAAGGTGACAGACTGGCAGTAAYGTAATGTGAACTTTTCCATTTCTCTTCAAAATTGCAAGCAACAACACAGGGAACTTCTCACACTGTCCAGTTCAATTTCCTTCTCACTTAATTACAGATCAGGAGTAATTCCACTACAATTAATTAAGTCACATCAGAGGCTGACAAGAGAAGTACCAGTCTGTCTACAGCATGACACGGGGGAAAGATGGCTGTTCTCCCACCACAGCCATTCATTTTTAGCCTCAAAGAACATTAGCCCATTACAGTTGCACTAATGACCAGAGCCATTCAATCAAACAGCAATTAAAGTTCTGCAAAATTAAAGTCCTGAAGCCCAATCCTACTTTTTAGGAAAGTACCTTAATGAACAATGTGAAGACATGCCTCAGAGAAGAGCTCTCCAGCCTTCCTGTTTAAATTGACACAAGCAGAGGAAAGGAGGGACAGCCTGCAAGGACACCACTGCTGGAGAAGACCCCCCCAGTGTGGTCCTTCTCACCAGGACTCCTGCTTTCAGCACTGCATTTGGCAAACACCCAATATTTCTTGGACTGAATGAAAACACCCCTTGTTTTTTATCTGCTCCTCCACAGCCATAGCACTGACTTCATATTTAATTCTCCATTTTCATCGCAGAAGGAATAAAATGCTCTGATGAACTAAGAGCAGTGTACAACATCCACTACAGAACCAAGCAAGATATTAGACACAAAGTGAGAGTTTTCAGGCCTGGACTGAATGTGAACAACTACAGGTGAAAGTCACCTATAACCAAGGTTCTTTCATCTTTTGATATTTTTAATAGTATCTACACTTTTTCAGTCATAATTCACCACTCCTGTCCTCAGATTTAGCTTTATCCATATCTACCTCAGACCTTCAGCATTCTCCCAGTTGATATCTTCCCTGCTCTGCTCTGTTCATTTTCCTTCCCCTTACTGCTTCTCTCTAGTTCTTCACTATACACAGCAGCTCCACTGTCTCTCTCTCTAGAGAGTCACCACCTCACTTATATTTTACTAACAGCGGAATGAACCTGACTAATTCTTACCCAGTCATGGACCAGTCACAGTGGAGGATCTCAGAGACTGATCCCAGTTTTACAAGCAGACTGCAGACTGGCACTAGGATGACAGACCTTAAGCACAGGAGGGGGAGAGAAGCAAGCAGAGACAAGCAGGGAGGCAGACACAACCCGTATTCTTTTGGGGGCTTCCTCTGTACTGCGCAGATGTTGCCTTATGCAGCTCATCATAGGAAGCAGAGCGTGAACAAGAATCCTGGTGCTTCACAAACTTTCAGGGAAAGACTACCCAACTACTGGAATGCAGCTGAATAAAAAARTAGAATGCACAGGAGACACAATTTCTAATGGAAATACAGATTAGATATCAGAGGGCTAAGAAAATGCCATAGGCTGCATTACAGCAGACCTAGTTTTAATACTTAAAAATTAGTGTACGTTTACTACCGCTGGGAAAAATAAATTTGAAGTGACCAGCACGTGCCTGAGTATGACTAAAGACAAAAAGTCGGGCTGCACAAATCTGAAAGAGTCACCTTTACAGAGTGGAGGCTGCTGCAAACATGAGCTGCAGGGTGGGTTGGCASTTTCCAAGGAAATTCAGAAACGGGCAGTTTCCTCCTGCACTGCATTCACATCAAAAAGTCACAAACTTAACATGAAACTGTGCTATAAGTCAGTACCCAAAAGGCACTTTGGAACTTTCTGTTTGTACTTTGGTATTCCATCTCCCTTTGTTACAATCATAGAAGATGGAGACACACCCCTGGATCTGATCCATCCGAAACCACATGGGTCCTCCAGATTCCTAACAATGTTTATTGATATTTTGATGGGGCCACCCTTAATAAACACAAGAACAAAGACAAATTACTTATTAGCCCATTTGACAGATGCACAGAAGTCTGCTTTAACCAGCCATTCCAGATCCATTTCCACTTTTTATACGACAGCATATGTTGTTGTTATTTACTGGGAGTAATCGCACAGGTTACTGGATAACTTTACAGCAACATGTTTGTGTTTTTTCTTTCTTGGTCTAACTTTCAGGCAATGTTTATTTCTGCACTTATCTTGATGACATAAAGTGAAATAATTCTACTAGCCTAGCCATTTCCTCTGTTAAACAGCAGAAATCCAGGGGTTTCTGGATTGAGCAGGTCTTCAAGCCCCTCTGGCAATCCACAGTTCCCTGCAGCATAAAGCTGACAAATAGCACAGGAGGAAGAGAGTTAGAAACTATATATCTTATCAGTTGCATCCCAAGGGGCTTACATGGAAGCCTGGCCTCACGGAACTCACTGACCAGCACTTTATAGATCAACTCAAACAAAAGGGGACGTTTTTACATCTATTTTAAGTCACTTATATAAAAAACGCCATCCATTGCTGTCATGCAGTATGGTAGGGAAAGTTATTTTTCCATAGTTACTCTTCACATCACTCCTTACTCAACTCACTCCCAAATCCAGGTATTTCCAGTTGTTGACACAATCAAACAACCATTTTTATAATACTGGTCCCATAGTGGGTAATTTATAAAGGCTCCTTGTTTCTAAATAGTTTTTTTTATTGTTATTTTTCTTATAAATTCCTCCTGCTACCTCCTGCAGGTTTTTTACATGCAGACAGCACCTAGGACCCTTGGAGAGACATTTTCCCCAAACAACCGAGGGCTCTGTGTTCACATACATCTGGGGCAGATCGAGATCACAGAACACACACATATGTGCTCCCAAAGTGCTGACGGTGAGATTCAACTATCCTGAAACCATCATTTAAGCGCAGTTTATTCTCTTAAACAAGACGCTTCCAAGTGAAACATACCATGGTAGCCCTGCTAGAGGTAAGACTTGCTTCAGCCAGCAGAGCTTGTTTGAGAGATTCCCACCCCAGATGGCCACTCCATTCCCAGCCCACAGACTGCTGACCCTTCCTCTTCTTCCCCCACTCCAGTGGTGCCTCCACAACCTCCTGCAGGGCTGCAGTCAAACTGCGTGGCTGGAACAATCTGCATTAACAGTAACTCCCTTCCTATTCCCACTTGGAGGTTTAGTCTAAATCCAGACCCTTTCAGCAACCCTCTCTGAAGCACAGCACTGCAACATCTGTCCTGGCACAGCTCCAGCAATGGTCAGACACCACACGTCAACTCTTCCCTCGAAGACAGTCACGAAGGGGTGGGACCTCCCTACTGAGACAACAGTGATCATCTTCTTTCCTAAACTCATGCTCAGAAATACTTCCAACTGGTTTGCTGCATCTGAAAAGCTTTCCAGCACAAATAACTGGTCCAAAGCGGATAACCAGCATGGAAAATCTCTGCTCCAATGGCTCATATTTGAGAAAGCAACAAACAACTCGAATAGTCTTAACTAACTGTAAACAACAGGAAACCTCAACTACAAATGCTCAGTCTGCTGTAATTTGAGCATATTATACTAATTTTTATTTACTAGTGTTCTAYTTTTTGCATTTTTTTTCTCCTGAAGATCAGTAGAAAGTGTTTTGTGCAGGTTAATATTATAGACACCTTTCATCTGCAAAGTATTCTCTCAAACTAATTGATACTAGTCCTATGGGCATATAAACTAAAGTATTAAGCATAATGCAGAAGACTCAAGTTCTTTTGTTGCGTTTTTCCACCTAAAATTAGAAGCTGGATAATATTAAGAGGATAAAGMAAGCAGTTACCTTTATTGGAGGTCCTCCAAGTGTACAAAAGGCACCCCAAAATGCCAACCCAAAGCCCCAGCAGCACCCAGCAGATGACCCCCCCCCCCCCCCAGTGGCCTCCAACACTTTTGTAAGTTTAGCAAATTAACATAATTGACCAAAATCCCTCAATTAGAAATACAGTTAATGAAGTAATTCCCCCTTGGTTCAGCCTCCTCCTGAAGCCCCCCTTAACTTYTAGCTCTGCTGTTGTTTATGCTTTTAGGTACATGGGACAGAGAAATGTCCCTGGTTCCCAGAACACTAGTGTTGATAAGGTGTCTTGTTTTGTCTAYGGGGTAGGGAAACCGCTAGCTAAGAATCTACATAGTTATACAGTAAAAGGCTACAGGGCTACTAATACATRAAAAGTATAAAAGCAAAAATCTCTTGGCATCACTTTGTCCATACAACCCAGTTATTTTTATTAAGACACTAAGGTCTCATGTATCRTGACAGTCCAAGGAATCCCCTACAAAAACAAAAGATGAGAAGTTCTGTTCAAGTGACTAACTTTTTTGTCTTATGTTGAATGCATACTTTTACAGCTGTTCAAACAAAAGGGAAAGCAACCATACAAATCTTCTTTCCCGGTTAATTCCAATTCTTTTGTGGGGGAAAATAAATAACATTATGTGTATCCTCCAGAAATAAAAGAAAGGAAACTCAAAACCTCCAAGTCTTACCATCACCTTAATAGCCTTGACTACTGTCTTTCTCTTCATAACATCACCAGATTTAAGATAGATATTTCAAGAATATAGGAGAAAATCTGTTACCTTTCTACCATGAATTTAAATGAGAGGACATCACAGTCTGAGCAGCACATCCCCGAAACACCTTCTGTATCTGCAAATTTATGCAAAATAATTTGCAGTGATTATTCAYATTGCTATAGATTAGAACACTGACACTAATATGCTTTTGGACTGCTTCTCTGGACAACAGTAGTTTTGCAGAAGAGCCTTCCCTTCCAGGTCCAACAGAGCACACCACAAAAAATTATCAGATTGCATCCAAGGCTTAAATCATCTCTTCAACAACAGAAAGCAAACAGGGATACACAGCAAGGGGGGTTTCCAGTCTGAGACAAACATCAGTAGTGTCAGATCACACCCCAATCACCTCCAGTGTTACGTGGTAGATGAATTATGTATTTCTGAACAAAGGCATTTTGTAACAAAAGGGACTCTCTCAGAGCTCATCTTTCACAGTTCCAGCAGAGTAGTGATGCTACCAGCATATGYGATTTTAAATACAATGTCCGTTCTTTCACGAGTAGTTAAAAAATAGATCCCACTGTTCAATCTTTCTTTTAAAACCACAGATGGAACCACAACAAGTGAGCTTGTCCAAACTCATTTACACTAACTCCCACTCCAAAATGCAGTCCCACAGAGGATGTCTTTACTTTTGTTTAACAGTTCTTCCTCTTCACTCCAGAAAATTTCTGCAGGTAACTTAAGAGCCTTCCTGGGGTTTTGTGCCTTAAGTGAACATGATGTTTACATGTGACTTCTGCTATAAAATCTTCATGCTACCTCCTCTAAAGCACCCTATATGCAGAGAAACAACTTAATGCCGAGCCAGAGGGGCTGCTCCTCCTCAGAATGAGGATCAGAACTTAAATGCCACGTTTTGAAGTCTATTCACAATCTGCTGTGGTGCAAAGCATTAGCACAGCAGAAATGCTGGGGAGTTATCTGGCTCTTCTGGAAAAAAAACAAATGAACAAAAAAGAACAAAAAAAAGAAACAGACAAAAAACAGAAAGGAAAAAATACAGATAAATATCTAATATTCTAGTTTATAGAAGTTTAGATATTGTTTTTCATATGACAGTYGCATATAAGCACTTGTCACTACGCCTTTTTTTTTTTAACTCACTGAAATGTAAGAACTGTTACAGTGCAAATAAAGAATCATCTTTGCAGCAAACTAGCACAGAAAACACATTTTATTACAAAAAAAAGCAGCCCCTACAACAGATACAGATGAAGCCTACTATAAAACACTTGTACCACWGTGAAGTCTGAGCTCTTCATGCTACAGAACTAAAATATAAACACATTTGTTTTTGAGGTCAGATCTCAAACTCAAAAATAAGTTCAAATTTTGTAAGAATTATGACATATTTGGACTTTTGGTTTCTTTAGTTATCTATTATTAGCTGGAGTTTAGTTGTCAAGACAACAGTTTCCACTTCTATGAAATGCTTGAAGTGTCAGCAAAATGTTACAGTCAATATCAAAAGTTCACCAGATTGGTCATGTCTACAGCCAGGAGATAAGAATCTCCTGACAGTAAGGCCAGGCTGCCACCAGAACAATGGCAATCAAACGCAAGGACACTGGATGCTTCTGAATGATCCACCCAGTAGAAACAGAAGGATTCAAGAAGAAATCCACTTTACACAAGAACTGCTGCACTGATGGGCTTCTGTGCAGTGCATTACTACAATGGCCACTCCAAAGCAGAGCATGGTATGCGTAACGTAACAGATGAAAGTACCTGTTTCAATAGAGAAAAACTGGATTTTACACATCTGAGATATCTTAGGATATGGCAAAAACACCCCAAAACCATCATAATGCAATGAATTCATGTTACCAAAGAAATGAAAGTCAAAGGAACACAGCAGTTAGGTACTGAACATATCCCATGAGAAATGTGGGGAAAAAAAGAACATGTTCCCAACATCAGGCCAAGTCTGATATCAAGAGAATATGAATAGACACTTCTCTTCTTTTGTTTGGACTATGTGATGTAAGTGTGATCGTGATAAACATATTGCAACACGAGTCACACCCAACATCTGTAACTCAGTTTGTGTATGCCCACAAGTCACCACTGGGAAAGCCTGACAATATGCAGTTTAGTTTTTGTAAATCCAAGTACCTTACGATCACACCTATTTTCCTTACACTCTTATTTTTTCCCTCAAAATAAGTACTTCTTATGAAGAAAACCAAATAAGCAGTCAGAGTACACCAACATAATGAAATATTGTGATATCCTCTTAATAGTCCCAGACTTGGACTCTTCACTGTGTAACTATTTGCATGCACTCAGACAAAATGGCACACAACTCCTTGGAAGGCAGGTGCAATGTGCTCCCTCTTTCTAATCACCTCCAGGTTTACATGAGCCATAGCTTGAAACAACAGCGTAACATTCTTCCCAAAGCATTTTTCCCACCCAATTGGTATTCATTCAACACAGGAGAACAGAAGAGGGCACACGGAAGGATATGCAAGGGTAACCGTGCACAGAATACTCTAAAGGATTGAGAGTCAGCTAGCATTAGTCTCTTCACTTGAAAGATCCACGTGACTGATTTTTTTCTTTATATATAATGTATGTATCCATGCATACACAGCTCCCCTACGCAGTCATCTTCTGCCTTTTATCTCCTTGTCTCTCTAAATATACACTTGCTTTAAGTTAGGAGAAAGCTACCGTACCCTAACCCCAACCTCAGAAGCACTCCTTCCCCTCTGATGGAATGCTTCATAAATACTTCCAGTATTTAGTCAGAACATTTATTTTGTTGCAAGAACAGATGGGAATAAAGTACCTGAAAGTATCAATATTAGCTCTTGTTAACTCAGTTTGCAAGGAACCAGAATAGCTCACTGGCAGCAAAACTCAGTGGGGAAGGAAAGGCAAGTAGAGAAGAGAAGGGAAGAACAGAACATCAGTGTTCAGATAWCCTCCTCAAAATGCCATCCTGAGGGATACGTGAGGAAGTTGTCTGGTAAATTGGAAACAGTCCTCTTGGACAACAGGCATTTTTGTCAAATTTGCATTTCCAGGGATATGAGAGTATTGCTGCCTGCATACCTATATTGGAACAGCTCCTGAGCTCAGTGAAGGCACCAGACACTCATTTATCAGTTTTAAATCTTCTGGATTTAATCTTGTGACCTCTCTTTTTTAAGCACTATGCTTTTATTTTTATCTTACAGGTTATTTTCAACATATGGAAAAGTAACCTCTCTAATTTCTAACAATCATTTCTTTGCATTAAACTGGGCCAGTGCTAATCTACTCAGAAATGTTTCTTTTCCTTTAGGTTTCTGTATTTACTTCCAGCCACAGGTTGAAACCTACACATCATGAAGGAAGGTTACAGTAGCCTGGATTGTTGTTCTTAATTATCATTTCATAATAAGTCTTAAAGAATATATTTTTCCTTTTTTAATTGTTAAAAGTCATTGCTTCTTTCAATATCTTTGATAACACATTGTAAACATCATACAAAAATTCAAAATTTCAACATTTGACATTGCACTGTTTTTGATCCCTAACAGTAAAACAAGGTCCTTAGATTGCTCAAAATACACCAGTTCCTGAGTTTGAGCAGTAAAYAATATTTTCACATTGTATTAATGTCCCTGTGGTCCTGGTTTTAGAATTGCAGACTCTTTCCTCCTGAAAGCAAGTTAAGCATCTTGTTCTGTGTCTGGCATAACATATAAGAAAATCACCAAGGTCTGTGAACACTGCTAAAATTATACTACGAACATTTCCTTTTCAAATAGCCACAATCAAAAGACTATCTAGCTGCTGGAATCCTTCTACACAACCTACTAACCTTAAGTTAAAGCAGATTTTTTTTTCTTACACACATCCCAAATCATAAAGTACCAAGATGAGCACTCCTAAAGCTTCGTACAGCGCAAACCTTGATGCGTTCAATAGCTCTCCTCACATCAAGAGGACCTACATTTGCACAGACACAATATGCAGTCACTTAAAACATAAGGACATTTTCCCCCTCACAGACATGAACAGAAGTTCAAATTTGAATATATCCCACACTTTCAGCTACAAACACAGACTTGGGTATAAAAGGAGAATCCGTGTTGAGAGTAGTCAACACGTTTTCTTGGTTATAATCTCACTTGAGAACCGTTCTCTTGCCAATGAACACAGCCAGCCATCAATATCAGCACAGGGCTCCTGCAGAGTTAGTACCAGTAAATTTGCTTTCCCGAAAATCATATCTAGGAAATACTTAATTTAAGCTCAATCATCTGGTAAACTGAAAAGAACTGGGGAGGGAGGGAAATCAGGTTTTATAAAAAATTTAAATAAAATACCTAAAAAATACTGATCAGGGGAAACACTTCACTGTGCATTAGTTGATAATCACATTTCCATCTCTTCTACTTTCCCCGTTTTCATGACAACTGTTGACCTGGAGTTAGGGACAGAAAAGGTCACTGGGGAGTTTTATGTTGGTTTTTTTTTTCATAATGCAGATTTCAAACCACAGGACCAAACTATTCTCCTGCAGTGAAATAAGCAGTATTGCCTGTCAGATTCATGTCTGACCCCCTCTGCAGTTTTTAACGAAAGTGAGAGTAAAGTTGGTGGCAAACAAGTGGCAAAGTTTGCCTCTTTTCTGCCATGATGGCAAAGTTTCTTGCACTAGGATGACATAAAATCTGCATCCCATACAGAGCCCGTAAGTGACCTACTCACAAAGGCTATTTAAATATTCACAAGTCAAATTCACACCTGGCACCCAGGAAACTCTTACTAAGCTATGATTCCCAAAGTCTGTGAAAATGGATTCAGAAAGAGTCTGAATGGTGACAAGAAGATCTAGAAGTCATCTTGGGGGTTCTGGATGACAGATGACACTCTACATCAGTGTGCTGGGGTAGAGTTAATTTTCTTCACAGTGGCTGATATGGCCATTGCTGTGTTTTGGATTTGTGCTGAACACAAGGTTGATAATACAGAGATGTTTTTGTTACTGCTGAGCAGGGCTTACACAGAGCCAAGGCCTTTTCTGCTTTACATATGGCCACACTGGCAAGGAAGGTTGGGAGGAGACACAGCCAGGACAGGTGACCCAAACTGGCCAAAGGGATATTCCAGACATCATGCTCTGTATATAAAGCTGGAGGAAGAAGGAGAAATGGGGGGATGTTTCCAGTGATGGCATCTGTCTTCCCAAGTAATCATTATGTGTGATGGGGTCCTGCTGTCCTAGAGATGGCTGACCACCTGCCTGCCCATGGGAAGCAGTGAATTAATTCCCTGTTTTGCTTTGCCTGTGTGCACAGCTTTTGCTTTCCCTATTAAACTGTCTTTATCTCAACCCACGAGTTTTCCAGCTTTTATCCTTCTGATTCTCTCTCCAATCCCACCGGTAGAGGAGTGAGCAAGCGGCTGTGTGGGGCTTGGTTAATGGCTGGGGTTTAACCATGACAACCAGCCAGTTTAATTAAATAATGTATGGACAGGAAATTGAGTCTTATTCCTTCCTTAAACATTTGAGATAGCATGAATCTAACAGCTGCTCATGCAACAAAATTTTTACAATTTTTAAATTTTAAAATTTAAAAAAAAATTTTAAAATTTTACAATTTTTTTTGTAGAATTATTAGAAGCCTCTGCAATATATGCTTCATGTTGTGTTGTTTGTTGGGGCTCTTTTAAGTCCTTGCTGGAGTTCATAGTGGATTTCAAATGTTCATGAACTTTAATTTCAAGTTTTCTACTTGCTATTTAACATTTTTATGCATTATAAGCATGTTTGAGTTTTGCATTTTCCATATTTCTTTATCCCATTTTATCAGTAACTTTCCATTATATGGGATATTGTATTTGTACCATTTACCTTTACAGCCTATCTAAAAAGATGAAAAACATGAATAAAATCCATAACTCTATTTAACATKAAGAGATAAAACTATGTTTTCAGACAGGTATCATCATGAATAATTGCTCAACAATTATTCTTAATTACAAAAAATACAAAAAAAATATTTCATGGCCAGCTCTTTGCAGGACCATTTGACACTACAAAGGGTTGACACTACATTCAGTGTTCACAGCATAGGCACAAAACCAGTACAAGGAGACTGCACAATGGTACTCCTGCCACTTTAATCAGACTCTAATTAATCTGATGATTTTACATTCTGACACAGTTTTGGTGAACMCAGACATACCTAATTACAACATGACTTGTTTATCCAGCAGCATATAAGGTTTTGACTGTAAAAGTGATGTTCACAAAACAAATGCACCCTGTAGTATGTAATTTGCTTTGATATGAAAAACCTTGAACAAAAAAAATTATACTGTGCCAGCAATCAGACAGCTAAAAAGAAATTTAAAAGGTGGCTAATTGCTTCAGCAATAAATAGCAAGTACTTGAAAATAAAGTGTTTTGGTATCATCTACCGTGTCTTGTAGGTGAGACTTTGATGTGATAACTCACTATAGGTTGTTCCACTAGGGAAGTTAGACATTGCGTCCATCCTTAATTGTGTATGCAAGGTCCAGCCCCTGCCGATCCAAGTTGAAATCAGCCTGTTGGCTTTTACAGCATTCAGGCCCTTCACATGTTCAAGCTCACCAAAGAAACTTTCAAGGCAAAAGTCAAAGACACTCTTCTTCACTTACTGACTAAGCCTTTTTCTTTTAATTTAAGTAGCATAAACGCAATACCACAGAACAGTGCCAAACACTCAGCATGAGGACTTTCCCAAGTCCGGTATTTATGTACATCCCTTTTATTTCTCTATTCTGAGTATCCAAACACAAAGAAAAGGACTTAAAACTCTACCACTGTAAGATCCAAGCAACAAGCTTTCCAGAAATTATTCCAGGAAGATGTACCACCATCCTACATTTCCTTTTTTATCATTATGTGTTAAAACGCTACCTTAGTATACATAAACCAAATTGGATAAGACAGTCCAATTTTATGTTAATTACTTCAGTAGCTGTCAAGCACAATGTTCTTTTGAAACACAGCACTTCTGCGTCACTGAACAGGAACATTTAATGACAAGGAAAACATACTCATCCACAGATATGAAGTCCTGGAAGAAGGAAAACACTTGGCTAACAGGACAAAGACCTGACATAGCCAGTGTTATGCCCTTCAGAAGCAAAAACACATTTGGTTTTATATTAGTCTCAATTCAAAGTGAAGGCAAACATAAAGTGGGTTCAAAATGATTCTGTATAAACCTCCTTCCATTTGTAGGAAGCATTAAACTACATAGGATTAGCAGCAGGTAAACAGAATCAGGAAAACAACAGCAGGAGACACCAAAAAAAGTTGTTAAGGTCTTGCACAGTATCTGTACATGTAAGAAATGAAGAAAAGATTAATATTGCTAGCTATCAAGTCAGACAAAACATATCCAACAGCTGAGATCAATCAGAAAGATGCCACATCTTCTTCTATACATTAATATATTCTCTTACAAAGATGAGAGAAGCAACGGAACAGAACGAAGCTTCAAAATAACAGAGTTTTGGTAATATCCCTAATCAAATTCCAAATTTGCACTGGAAATGCAGAGAAAGTAAAGGCACTTGAAAAAATCCAACTCCAAAACAAATAAATGTAACTAAATAAGACAAAGCAAAGAAGTTCTTCCCAAACAAGAAGTTAYCAGTTTTTCTCAGAAATACTCCTGCAGATCTGTTTTCCATCAGAAAATCCAATCCATGAAAACAGAAATACTTGCGGTAAAGCACCCTTTTGATGACACCAACAATAAAATAAAAACTGAAGTAGGCACTTGAAAAGGTAGAAAATTTACAATATTTCATAGCGTTATGACTTTCAATTCTCTTAAATTTTGTTATGCATGGTATCATACAAGACTAAAGAACACATCAATCCAATGCAAATGTAATTTTTGTGGAAAAGTACAAAAATGCTTTTTTCATCCTGTTTTAAAACAATCAAGTTTTGATCCTGTAAGCTTTCCAGCAAGATGTAAAATCCCTTTCTCTCCAAAAGCTTAGTCAAAGTTACTGTGACCACTCTGTTACCTCCGAAAGGACTTCTATGTTTTTATATAAGGTAATGTGGAAAAGATGCTTTGACTTTATTTTATTTGATCTAACAATGGATAGCAGCCCTGTGACAAAAGGAATACAATAAGTTCATATCAGTGAAGAATTGTCAGCAGTTTCCTTTCTCAGAAGGGAAACTGCAACATTCTTTACTAATTATTTAGAACATCTCAAGGAAATAAAAGTGTTGCTTAAACACATGCAACAGTTTTCAGATACTCCTAAGATGGTCACTCCCTCCCCCTTGCAACTAGAGTTCGTATCAGTTTTGCTCTTTTTTGGCACTTACCTAACATCTTTAGAATTAGGATTCTCTTTTTTTTCATACTTTATTTTCGTCCACTTGACCTTTACTGCACTTCTGCCCACACACAAGCAATTCCATACATATGAAAAAAAAGAGTTTTGAAAATTAAGATCTAAATAATAATTTCTAGATTCAAAAGTATTTCTTCAGAAAAGTCTTAGTCCTATTACTGCAGATTGGACCAGAACTCCAGAAGGTTCCTTCTGACCTGAATTATTCTACAATTCTCTTTGCAGCATTAGAAGAGGAAGCAAGAGTGAGTACAGTTCACCTCTTCAATCTCTGCACTCCTCCATGGAATTGTCCTGATTTTCCTTTCACCTACTTTTTCAGCTTAGAACTGCTAATGTGCTCACAAAAAAAAAAAAAAAAAAAATTTACACCTGTAAGAAGAGAGGCCTCTAGTGTACAGCCAAGAAAGCAAATTTTTTCTGTGCCTTATTTATGATCTGTTTCTCACCCGTATTTAGGACTGGCATTGACTACTGATTTTTTTTTCCTTGAAGTTCACTAAGTATTTGTGTCCCTGTCTGCTGTTTTAAACAACATCTGTCAGGTAAAATTTACCAAACTCAGTAGATAGCACCACGTTGGCTTCAGTCATACAAACAGCCACATTCAGAAAAAGCTGCAACAGTCTCTCAATTCCCATTGAAATCAGTGTGAAGCTGCCTGTAAACTACCTCGCAAGATATGGAGGAAGATTTACTGATGGATCCAATTGGATAGCGGTCTGAATACACATTTGCATTTTTTCATATTAACCAGATTGCCTCAACACAGATTAATATAATTGCCATTAACACAAAACATTCTTTTCATCTAAATTTGCATTTCTCCTGTTGTTTTGTCCCCTTCTCAACTCAACTCTGACTCACAGACAGATTAGAAATCAGAACAACATAGAATGTGCCACAGTGACTTGGCTTCTTTGGACTACAAAAAAGACCAAAACAGTAGGATAGAGTGTCTGAAAAATTAAGAAATCGATGACAGTCAGTCCCAATGTGCTCTATTTTTACAGTAAGAACATGGAGTATCTGAAATTTACAGAGCTGGTCTTCCCACAGTATATTTCCAGCACAATTCCTGGAGCTCTGACTTTGTGGGGCCATCTGAGATTACAAATATCTAGAACATGCATGTTGCAGACAGTGAACCCCTTAATCTTGAATAAACATTTCCATTAAAGTCACCGAGTGAAATGATCACCTGGTTTATTCCGTGTAGCCAGGTAAAATGTTTACTGTGACAATTCCAGCTCTGACCACTGCAAGAGGAAATCCTCACACAGCTCCGTGTGCTAAAATAATACCCTAAAGCGGTGGCAGCATGATTGGATTTCTCCATGCAGCTAAGGTCACCAGGCCCTGTGTCTCGTCTGTCGATCCCTCCGCCACCAGACACCTGCTCTGCATGGGYTCCCCACACAGGAAGGCTGGAGCCACCTCCTAACAGTGTGCTCACTCGGAATTTGGGAATGCAGCATCCTGAGGCAGATAAATAGATCAAATCCATCAAGCCACAATCTTCCTGACATTCTCCAGAACGGGCAGGGTTTTTTTCTCTCCAGAGCACGGAGGTTTTGGTATTAATTTGAAGAGGGAGGAAAGCTGGAGTCTGCTTCGCAGAAACATCTAGTCAAATAAATACGTCATTAAGCTAACTAGCTACAGGATTGTCTAGCAGATGGATGACATCTTGGTTGCTAGTGGAACACTTTTCTATAGCCTTGTTTGAGGCAGACACATATGGCTCTCCCAAGCATTGATGCAAGCTCCCAGATGGACTAGATCATTGCTGACACCTTATTATAAATCCTAGAGATGAAAGAAGGGAGCACAATTTTTGAATCACAACACAGGCCTCTAAAATATTCAGACTTCCTAAAAATCAAATTTACAACAGAATATCTTAACTCCTTTATGTTGAGAGAAGCTATTTCTAACCAGGAACAGAAAATAGGGCAAAATGCTGCATCAAGAATGATTAGAAGAGCCTTGAGAAAACTTAAAAGACCAGAAGATCCTTAATATAAATGTATATCATAACTGCATATATGGAGTTACAAATATTACAGCTCTAAGGATGCAAAAAATTATCTGCTGTGCAGCTGTTACTGACACCAAAGAGTTTCCATCTGGAATTTCTTGATTGGGGTGGAAGGGGAAAGGAAAGAAGAGGAAGCCACTTAGACATTACAGATGCATCTCTGAAATGTCTGTACCCTAAAGGACTACCAAAAAAAAAAAGAGAGAGAGAGAGAGAGAGAAGTCTAGCCACAGGAGCAACAGGAAAACTAGCAGAACTATGTGGGAGATTGGGAGATAACAGAACCAGTTGCATACAGCATTTGGGTTTTTGTAGGTGTCAGGGACACCTGTGAACATCTCAAGTACACAAGGGTACTTATAGTGCATTTTACACATCAAGGTCAGAGGCAGGAAAAAGATATTCTTTTGACACTTTTACACTGTGAAAAGAGGCTACACTTAGCATCCATAAGAATTTGACTCTTCAACTCACCCAAATGGAAGACTCAAAGTGTGGGAAAGACGGCTTGCTACATATTTTCTCTCTAATACCTGCTACACCATGTAAACTAAGAAAGTTACATCTTGAGACTTCTATAACTCTGTGACAGAACTTTTCAATTGCAAAACCAAACCAACTCACTGACTCAGAATATGTCAAGAACGCTGTACATTCATGAGTGAGGGAGATGCTCAAGCTGCTAAAATTTATCTGCCTCTACTGCACTGGCCATAATGTTAATTAACAAGCATGCAAACATCTTGGAAAAATCAGCTAAATGTACAACAAATAATATAGCATAACTCTGCCTCTTATTTTTTTAGACAGACAACTGTGCTTTCAGTATCTTCAACCATAAAATAATTTCAATGTATCGAAATCAGAGTTGCTCCCAAGTTTTCCTTCACAGATTTTAGTGTGGCTATTATCTTCCTGACCAATTCAAAGTTCAGGTTTTTCTTACAGGGGTAATACAGCAGTCCTTGAATTATCTTATAAAATATAATGCTTAATAAAAAAAAGAGACAAGGGTAGCCTTTTCCTAATCTCTGTCTCCATCACATCATGCAGCTCAAGAGGAATGTCCAGAAAAAGTCTCGATTTCGTAAGGGTCATCTACAAAGCAGTGTAGGTAGAACAGAATTTCCAGCTATGTACATTGCATCTGCAACTACTTCAACTGGACAGTTCCTCTTCTCTGCAACACAACTCCCTCTGGGAGGCAAGTTCAGCTGGACAAAAACAGAAAAAGAAATGACAACTACCCCCCTTCTTTCTCAGAACTCTGAAGAATATATGCTTCACCGTTCATTTTAATGTTTTGGAATATAAAAGCTCCARAATATTCTTTCCTTTATGTAAGTCTTCCCATGCAAGACACAGGGAACTGCAACTTGCAAACCTCTGTGGTCAGGGCTGACATGACAAAGGGTAAATTAAAGACTTCAGGCAACAGAGGTTTGGGTTCTCCTGATGTACTCCATCAGATGAATTCCAGAATGAAAAGAAAGGGGAAGAGAGATATTAACTGGCATGCACAAAAGCGTAATAAAACACAGCTCCAACTAGAACCAGACGGTTTCTGGGCTCTGAAAGCAGACAAACCCTGTAAAACTCCAAATTTCCTACCAACTGAAGGTTTCAGTTTCACAACTATCAAATAGAACATTTTGAGGGTTTTTTCCCTAGTTTTAATCTTTAAAAGACTGACAGTTTCAAAAGGTGGATACAGAGGATTACTGCAGGTCCCCAAATATTAGACAAGTCCACAGGGATTTCTTCAGCCCTTGACTTTGCAGCAGTCTTCTCTTGCAGGCTATCCCATGAAACCACATGTTCCTAGAAACACAGCATCCCTGGTCACAAAGTGGGGTCCTTGGCACTTTAGCTCTGTGATGAGGACCCTGCAATGAGGGGTGATGAGGCCTCTGGCCAAAACAAGTTCACCAGGAATCAGAGAGGTTGCATCTTATTTTGATTTTGGTCAAAGGTCTGTCAAATCCAAAATATTTGCATAATAAAACATCCCAATTTGAATCAACTGCCATTTCCTGACTAAATTTCGTCCACTTGAAAGTTTGCAATTAGCTCCATCTAAGATGCCTCTTAATTGCAACATCATGAAAACTGATCAATAAGAAGCGACACAGAGGAAATCAAGTACAGTATAAAACACTGAAGGTACAGCATGGTAAACATCTATGACAAGAGCCTTTCATTCATACACAGATGGGTTTAGATCACTGTAATTTAACYTGCGTTCTGAATTATGTTCTCCATCCGATGTAAAATGACCTTTGATTGATTCAAGTTAAATATATAAGGTTGTTCTATATTCAACAGAGCATTCACACACAAGTTTAACATACTTTAACATACACATCCTGACTCGACACTTCAAGTGATTTGCTCTGGTGTCTCCATGCAGACATGATTAAAGGCTTTTGTCTCCAACCACTAACAATAACCAGGGGAGAACAGGGAATGGGAAAAGGCAGAGTCTGTTGCTGGTTGCATATTCAACTCAAGAGAGAACTCAACATTTCAAAAGACACTTTCAGAACACCTTACAAACCTAACTCCCACTCTGCACACTACAGAGGTCCTCTTATTCCTCTCTATACATCTTTTAATTCCTTTTGGTTTGCTATGCTTTTAGGTAATTTCAAACAAAATTACGAATCATTAATCAGATGCTTTTTAACTCATTACTGTGCATTATCAGCACAAACACACATCAGCACTGTGATATTTCTTTCTTGAAATTTACATATTTGCCCAGCCATCACCTATGAGAAAAAGGAGACCAGTCTACATAGACGGCTGGAGCCTTCTGCTGTAGCAACTTTACATTATTCCAGCTGTTTTCATCAAGAGGCTGTAAAGACCATCAGAAAAGAACACCGATTTTCACCTACAGCTGCAAGTTAGAATCCTCATCTCTGTACCCACCACAGGTGACTTCCTCTTGCAACTGAAGAGAGGTTTATCTCCCTGACTCTTGGTACATTAATCTCTACACTAAAAAGTGACACCACTGTTGTTATCAATCCAATAAGGCACTGTAAGAAGAAAAATATTTGTAAAATGCTTTGATGAGAAAGCTTTGCCATAAGGTGCTAAGTAGAACAGGTCAGATAAAGCACACATTTGACAAACACTGGCAGTATTTCTGTTCATCAACAGACGGTTGCTTTTTTAAAAAAAAAAATTATTATTATAAGTAATGTGAAAGCAGCCACCAAACTGTACCTGTATTCAACATTATGCAAGCTTCTTTAATTGGATAAATGGATCACATGTTAGAGGCTTCCCAATCAAATAAGGATAACTCATACTTTAAGACATTTTAAGTGAAAATAGGGTACTTGCAACAAGTTAATCTCAAATGTGCTGCTTCTAAAAGCCTGCTAGGAAGGTCATTAAACAGTGAGAGGGATGTGAGAGGGTCACAAAAACAGAAAACATCCATGTTGGAAATATCCATAGAACTCCCTTCCACCTCACTTCCAGTACCTTTATAAGCTTCATGAGGAATTATAGTCAAGGGAAACCTTTTGTAAAACAAAACATCTACACCTGAACTGCATTGGCCAACAGATGCTGTTAGTAAGCCCAAGTCTAGCTTTTATATGACCGGTGCAATCTTTAATTTAGGAGTACTCAATCTTATCTGCATGCACTCTTACAAATGTTCAGTTTAATTTTGCTTAGCACTAGTTAAACAAAACCTACAAAACCAGTCATCCATTGAGGTGAAATTGTAAGGGAAGAACACACACCAATGTGGTATTTCACAGAAGGCGCCAGTCCAACAGCTATGGAGATTAAGTTGGGTTATTTTTAAGTCTTCCTCACATTTTCTCTCCCACACCTTCTGCTGTGCTCCTCAACTCTGACCCACAGGGCAGAAGCCAGGGAACTCACTTTTGTCTTATGAAAATCCCAAGGAACCGTGGCAAACATCCAGTTGACATTCTGTATAATACAAGCCCTATGGATTAGCATCACTTCACTCAATAACTAATGGTTAAACAAAAGCAGAAAATGAAGCAACACCACTTACACCGAACAGTTTGAGAAATACTGTTACACTTAGGCAATTACATATACTAAGTACATCCCTACTAGACACAGGACTAACAAATTCATATTAATTCTTGCTTCATGTGTCATTAACACCTAATGGAATGTTTAAAGGTGTTTACAAGTCCAAAGTAATAATGGATCACTCTTAATTAATGCACAGTAAAAATTTCATGAAAGTCTCAGTGGAAGAAGGCGGCTGTTAAAGAGATTGCTTCAAATCTCAGTCACAGACTGCCCCCTCCTTTCCCTCTATGAAATGGAGAACAAGTAGGTTACAGGTGTGAGAAACCAAACTAACAGGCTCAGCTACACAACACAAAGAGATAATTAAAAAAGAATCACACATTTTTCTTCCAATAATCTTTGAAATCAAGAGGAGTGGAACTTGTGTTTAAAAACAGAGTACTGTTTGAAGATGCTTGCAAGTACTGGTGCTGAAAATTAAAGACAAAACACAGTAGCCTTATACTGGCATATGCTAGATAATATGAGTCAACACTTATTTTAGAATTCTGAGTATATTTCAGGGTTTATCCAGAAGAAAACACTATTTTCCAGTTTCATCTCAATGTGGAGAGATTCTAGATCTTACTTTATTAAGCATTAACATTTGTTCTAACAGAAACTCTAAGAGAATTCTGTACTGTCCTCTAAAATCACATCTTAAATACACTCAGTGGTCCAAGGTTACGACAGAATCATTCAAATCTCAAGATATTTATCCCACAAACATGCAAAAATCCACATCTTCCCCAAAGGTCAGTACATCTTTTACAATTTCAGAACATAGAAACTAAATGAAATACTGAATTCAAAAAGAATTGAAATCTCCAAACTCATCTTTTACAGACAATACAAGTTCACTATCATGACTACATTTTTTCAGAAGCAGATTTATTATCAGTTTTTAACAAAAAGGGTACCAGGGTGTTTAGCGTGGAAGAAATCAAGGACACCAGGAGATGGAAACACAAGGACATTCCAACAGACACTTCATCAACCCACTCCATTCTCATCTGCAGCATTTGAGCAGTGCATCTTTTCTGGGCAAGACTGTCCTGCCTTTTAGAACTAATCCTAAACACAAGCTAGATTAAAAATGTGGGTACAATGTCCACCACTCTCTTCACTTGTTTTCCCTGTCCTATAGACAGCCAACAGTCAGCGTCAACACAGATAAAACTTCGCAAAGATCCCCATACAACTGGCAAAATACACTTGTCCTTTTACCCACTGCAATCTGCACTGAAATCCAACGACTTGATTATTTTCATTTTTCAACTCACCTTAGTGAAACCAAACAAAATCAAACAGAAGCATCTGGGTTTCAATTTAGTCCTACCCAACAGTACTCATCAAGTTGATGCCAYTATTATAGTGAGTAAAATTTCTCTAAAGAGGAACAGTTCTCCGAAACAGTGAAATACACTACTGCACTGAAATGCAGGTAATAAGCATACCTGTTTCCAAATTCAGCCATGTGCAAAAAAACTCTTATTAGAATTATTTTGGAATAAAAAAATGTTTTCAGTCATGCCTACGAACCAAATGTCTATTTATAAATTTGTCTATAGAGGACTATCGCTTTTTTGGCTGGGTAGGGGAAAGACTAAAGCCTGGGAAAAATGCTGAAAATGTTAATGCTTTAAATGTCTGAAATAATGTTCAGTTCAGAATATAACTAAGTTTGTTCAGTCAACCTTTAAGACTAAACATCTGATTCAACACAAACCAATATATTCTGGTTTTAATGGCACTCTTATGGAAAAATACCTCATCTGGGTCAATGACTGATTCTTTTAACAGCTATCTAGCCACCAGAAAGTCTACTACACCTGCAATTCTACTTAACATGTAGCAAAATGTAAGCTCAGCAGCACCAGGCAGAGCCCACATCACAGGTTAAAACTGAGCAGAAGTGTTCTAGCAGCAGTAGCTTATCTATCCCTGCCATATAACTTTAACAGTCTTTCTGTGTGGATGCTGGCAACCACTGACTTCCATTGTCCCCCAAATTGTCTAACAGCATTTTCAAGTGCTTTTCAGTTTTAGCAGATAATAAAACACAAAATCACTATCATTTCCATACTCTTTTGGTGCTCTCCTCAAAAACTAACCCCCCAAACTCATAAACTGCTTTCCTAATAAAACTGTATTTCTGTGAAAACACAGCTCCCTCAATTTGAAGTATCCAGACTCCTGCTCCCAGTGAGTTTTCAAAATCCTGTGGTAAGGATTTCTGATCAGTTTCTCTGCAAAATGCAGACATTAAAAATAAATTATGGGTGTGGATGTGTCGCCTTCCCAGCCCTCTCCCCACCGCATGCACTTCCACCCCCAGCTCCTTTGCTGGTTTTCATGCAGATTTGTGCCAGACATTCGGCATCCTCATTAAGTGGTGTCTGGCAATCTGCCTAAGCTTTAGTGGGTTCTGGGAATGCCAATATATTAACCAGAGGACTTTTTGCATACCCTGGAGAGATTTTTATTCTAGAAAAGTCAACCATTTGGCACTAAGAAAACTTACTTCAAATCTAGGAAAACTCTCCACTGGCAATTAGAAGAAAAAATGCATTTACATTCTTCTTAATTTCTGTCTCCTACCTGAAAGAAAAGTTTGATGTAGAGCAAGATCATTCAAACATGGTTTAAAAGGTCAGTGTTGTCTGTAGTAGGATTTTAGAGAAAAGAACAACAGATATGAACAACACAGACACAGCACAACATCAAGAAAATTATTCATTTTCAGTCCCTTGTCTCTTGTGACCCAAATAATCTTAATCACGAAGATTAAATTTACCCATTATTATGCTGAGTGATAATGAATGGTGATATGGGTGCTTGAAAATTTCCATTGCTTAACTAAACAACAAGAAAAAGCATTTAGTAAAATGCATCTACATTTAGCATATTCCAAATATGCTAAATCAAAGCATACACTACTGAAATGCATATATTAAATAAATATAGATGATGAATACTGAGACATTTTGCCATCATGAAATACAGAACACTGTAATGTCAAGCTCTTAATTCACCTGCAAGCATTCTTTCTACTGCTGTCCCCTTATAGTTGCTATTATTCAACTGACAGTCTCAAAAGAGGGCAAATAAAACTCCTCTCTAAAAGAAAAAAATCAAATTGCTTTTTCAAATATAAGGTTCAGAAGAATACAATGAAAAAAAATAAAGGTCCACAGCTTTCCTTCACTGGAATAATCTGCCCATGCAGCACACAGAGAAAGTTAAAGTGCACTGGACAAATGCGTCATTTTGAGGCCATTTCTGCAGGCTTGTATAGGTAGAAAATCCARTTCATTTTGAGAAGTTATTCAGGTAATCTGCTATCATATAGCTATCACTACACATTATTATTATAAATTTCTTCAAACTGACATCTACTTCAAACTCATCATTTTTCTTTGTGCAAAAAAATTGCTGACTTCTTGACACCAGCTCCAAAACACCACAATCCCTTTATAATGACCAATTAGCAGCAGAGATTCAGCAAGAATCAATTAAAATCAATTCCATTTAAATGTTTTAGTGTACTAAGATTATGTTTGGTGTGAAAGAAATTTTTAGCTATCTAGGCTGCCTTTGCTTAGATATCAACCTTCTAGGCAAGACAGCTATTCTTAAAAATAGCTGTCAACTGAGAAAAGAAAATGTATATGTATGAATCATTTCACTACAGGGTTGGATTCCCAGCAACTGATGCACCACTGTTCTGGCATCAGTGCCTTTAACGAGCAGCTGATACTAGATTGGTGCCATTGAAGAATTTCACGGTTACCACAGAACCAATCTGCAGAAAAATTCATCTCTAAACTCCTAGAAGTATTTGCATTCCGTAACTGGCAAATCACTTGCGCGGAGCTGTTTTGAACCATTAAAAACCAGACAGAAAAAAACTTTTCCAAGACCACTCACAAGTTAAATCCAACAACCATGACTCCTGGTGCAAAAGTTTTTGGACAGGCATGCACTTTTTAACACTTCATTTCTCTTAGAGATTATATTAATTTAAATTACTTTTAAGGTACCTCTCCGTTATTTCAATAATTATTTACTTCTTTCTGGCACATCATATCCAAATTTGGAAAGTATTCCAAATTATTTCAGACAGTGTCACTGACATGCAGCCAGTTCTTGGTGGAAGGGCAGCAGCCACCAGACAGAGTACTGCAGGGCAGCTGAAAAAGAGAACTAAATTTTGGTCAAGAAAATCAGAGAGAAAACTTCCCTTCTTCCCCACCCCACCTCTGCAAAAATGCACCTCCACTGCAGGGGAAACTAACAGCTCATCATTTCAAGCCTCACCTTAATGTCCTATGCAAAGAAAATAGCATTTTATTTACTTAAAAATAACAAAAGGCCAAGTTAGTTCTAAATTCCCAGGTTAAGCTACCGCTCAATAGCTTTAATCTTGCCAAATTTAATACAACTGTGTCTCAATCTTAGATCTCAATTTCCTTCTACTTCCACAAGTTCTCTTGTAAAAAGTGTAAGGCACTGAAGACGGAATAGGAAACTTCATCAGTCAAACGCTACCTAGTGCCTGTAATGTTTCAGTTAACAAAAACCAGTAGTCTGAAATACATTGTCTCACATTGTTAACTCATTCTGCGTTACACACTGATCACCATTTAGGCCTGCACTGGCATCTGAATTTACTGGAGAATATTGATATGCCTCATGTGTATGCAACAATGATTTTCACACACCTGGAGCTGGAACTAACAATGCTGGTATAAACACAGATTATAAAAAAAGATGTGTTTCTACTTCTATACACAACTGTATATAGTYGATGCATTATTCCAATTTGAGCTCTCCTCACGCTGGCCACTTTATGTATCACAGTAACTTAATACCTGGTGCTAAAACACCAGTACAGATATAGATGTTCAGAGTACCATCACTATCTCAGCTAATATGGACAAGGGGATGTTGATTAGGCTGCTTTCCACCAGTGGTCTGGTTTTCCAGCAAAACTTTCATTTACAGCCACGAAGCCATACTATTTATATGTTCATCAGTGGAACCAAACACGTGTGCACCACACACAGTAATTCAATTCTACTCAAGACCACATCGTATATTATTTGAACAACTCTGGATCGTTACAAAGAACAGGTTTCCCAAAACATTTTCCTAGAAATGCAACTGGAAGGCAGAATAGAAGTTTTGTCTATCCAATGTACCCAGGTGTTGAATGACCAGCAAGAACACTGCCCATACTCAAGGAGGATCCAGGTTCTTACCTCATCTGTGACTACCAGTAATTGCCCCTCGGGCTTTCTCACTGGCAAAAACTCTCCCTTTTTGGCCAGCCTTAGATGTATAATGCTGCAGACACTTCGTTCTTCGTGCTACGTGATGCACCTTTCCAGTTCATAAATACTTCAATGCAGGAATTTTTTTGTTTGGAAGCACAGACAAACCTCTTAAGGGAGCCTTCCATCGTGCCAAGAAGATGCCCGTGTTTTTAAATCAACAAACTTTTATAACACCAAACAGTATTTCTAAAACCATATAAAATTATTCACCAGATTTTTGTTCTCCTGCACAACCATTTGCTATTCAGAAAAGGTTCTGAATCCTGCTAAAATCTGTGTCATTCTAGGTGTTAAGATCTCCTAAGAAAACAGAAGTTACTTTTGCATTTTGCCTGCTTCCTGTTTGTTCTTTACTGAACTTAAACCTACACACAACGGTGTGTTTGCCTCTTCAGCAAGCATCAAACCGTAGCCTACGCATAACTACCTACCCACCCACATGGTAGAAAACCTGGCACACCATTCAGAAATTTGGGATGCACATATTCAACGCAAACAATGCGGGCAGGCGTCTGATACAGGCAGGCAAAGCTAGACTTCTGCTAATAAACTTTTTTTTAAGAAAAAAAAAAAAGCGCTTCATTAAATATAGGTCACTGGTGCGTGAGCCCGGCAGCCGCACTGCTGCTTTGCCTCCCTGCGAAAGTTGCCCGCCCGGCGCTGGGCGCGCACCGCGGCCGGGCATCCCCCGCGGGGCCGGGCATGTCCCCGGTAGCCAGGCTGCTCCCGAGCTGTGACACCAGCCCCGAGCCGAGCGGCCGCACGGAGCTTCGGTATTTACTTCGGAGCAGCCGGAGAGGACGTGCCGCGCACTCCGTGCTCCCCGGCGCCCTGCCCGCCGCCGCGGCTCCGCAGCCCCGCTCGTCTCCGCCTCTCCTGCGGAGCCCCGGGGGTCTCCCGTCCGGGCTGCCGCTCCGGCTGCTTCCCGGGCTAGCTGGAGCAGGACGGCGGCGGGGAGCAGCGGGGCTGCCCGGAGCCCCAGCCGCCCCCCGCTGCCAGCGGTACCTGTCACGCTGCCCTCGCCCCGGCCAGCACCCCCACCTGGCCCCCAGGTGCCGCGGCGGGACGCGCTCAGCCCGGCCCCGGCGGCGGCTCCAGGGGCCGGGCACTGCCCCCGCCGCGGCAGGGAGGGTGGGCGAGCGCCGCCGGAGCCCCCCGGCAGCCGCCGCCTCGTCCGCCGCACGCTCCCAGACCTTCAACTCCGGCCTCCCCGCACTTTCTCCGGCACTTTCCGCCGCGGCGCCCCCCGGCCGCCCCCGTCCCCGCCGCGGCGGGCAGCACTCACCTCCCGCCGGCCCCCGCCGCTCGCCCCCGCGCCGCGCTGGCCTCCTCCGGAGCGCCTCGCCGCCTCCCCCTGCCTGTCTCCGGCAGCCTCTCTCCCTGCGCTGAGGCTGTGCCTGCCTCCAACTCATCCCCAGCCTCTCCTCCTCCCCCCGCCCTGCCCGCCCCGCTGGCTGCCGCCTGTCTGCAGCGAGTCTGGCTCCGGCGGGCGGGCGGGCGCGGGGGCCGCCGGCGGGGGGGCGGGCGGAGCGGGGGAGGGGAGGCGGCGCTCCCGCCCGGCCCCGCAGCCCACACTGACACCTGCCGGGTGGATGTGCGCGGCTCCGGCTCCGCGGGACCGGCCCCCGACAGCGGCGGGGGGCGCCCGACATTCCGGCGGGGACTCGCCTTCGAGAAGAGAAACCTAATGAGGTTCAACAAGGGCAAGTGCAGGCTCCTGCACCTGGGGAGGAATAACGCCAAGTACCAGCACAGGCTGGGGGCTGACCTACTGGGGAGCAGCTCTGTGGAGAAGGACCTGGGAGTGCTGGTGGATGACAAGTTGACCGTGAGCCAGCAGTGTGCCCTTGCAGCCAGGAGAGGCAATGGTATCCTGGGGTGCATCGTGAAGAGTGTGGACAGCAGGTCGAGGGAGGTGATCCTGCCCCTCTACTCTGCTCCAGTAAGGCCACATCTGGAGGGCTGTGTCCAGTTCTGGGCTCCTCCGTACAAGACAGACAAGGAGCTACTGCAGAGGGTCCAGCAGAGACCACAAAGATGGAGCATCTCTCTTACGAGGAGAGACTCTGGGAGCTGGGCCTGTTCGGTCTAGAGAAGGCTGAGACGGGATCTCATTAATGCATGTAAATTTCTCAAAGGCGGGTGCCAGGCTCTTTTCAGTGGTGCCCAGTGGCAGGAGGAGCAATGGCCATAAACTAAAACGAGAACTTTCACCTCAACGTGAGAAACTTCTTTACTCTGAGGGTGGCAGAGCACTGGAACAGGCTGCCCAAGGAGGTCGTAGAGTCTCCCTCTCTGGAGACATTCAAAACCCACCTGGACAAGTTCCTGTGTCACCTGCTCTAGGTGACCCTGCCTTGGCAGGGGGGTTGGACCAAATGGTCACCAGAGGTCCCTTCCAACCCTAACAATTCCATGAGCTGCTGCCACTGGTGCAGGAATGGCTCCGCTCAGGGACTTGTGGCAATGGGGCAGCCCCAGTGACCACAGGGCAGCCCCGCCACACACCCACCAGCCTGCAGGCAGCCCCTGCACCTCTGTAAAGGTCTGGACTGGCATGGAGTAGGGGGAGCAAAAAAAGTACACTTTGTCCCATGCAGAATGAGAAATTTTTTAACTTTTCAAAAAATGTTGCAGGACAGGAAAACCCAGTTCCCGCCACGGCCCAGCAGGCACGAACCCAAGGCAGCTTCTGCCTTGCCTGTGTTTACTTGCAGGCACTGTCCGTTCCAGGCTCAGTAACGCAGTCCCACATGGAGCTGTCAAGCATCCCCCAGCCCTTGGCTTCCCCCTCTCCCTGTTAATATCCTTTGGGATGCAGGGCTGTGGTATGGATTATCTAGTAAAATGGCCACCTTAATCTCAGCTATACCCAAGCCACTTGGGAACAAGTATAGCAACCAAAGTTGCTATTACATGTTTAAATGCAGGAATATTTACACACACCATTCTCACAGAAAAAAAAGGAAATCCCTGTTTCTGGGAGCACTGGAACAAATTGCCCAGAGAGATCGTGGAGTCTCCCTCACCGGAGGTTTTCAAGAACCATCTGGACACAATCCTGTGGAATGTGCTCTAGGATGGCCCTGCTTGAGCAGGGCGGTTGGACCAGATGACCCACTGCGGTCCCTTGGAACCTGACCCATTCTGTGACTTCTGTAAATTTAGAGCATCAGCCTCAGTCCACATTCCCATCCACAACACACTCTGAAGACTTTTCCCTTCCCAGTTATACCTGTGAGCCTAAGAATGAAGATGAGAAATAGCAGGGACTAGGTAACATGAAGAACTGTAAACATTGCTAATTTTAAGCATGTGCATGTTTGATTCAAATGTGTTTGTTTCCCTTCTTGCCTCACCTCTCCCTAGCTGCAAGTTAGAAGGAACATGTAAGTCTGCTTGAAGGAGCCAGGAATCTGCCAACCCAGAATCCAGAGCACCAAGCTATGAAGCTCATGGAGGTGAGACCTGCAGCTGGTGCTGTGGGTCACCATGTGACTGGAAACAGGGAACTACCAGAGTAGTTCCAAAACAGAGGAACAGTCAGATCAGCAGTGAAAGATCATTTTAGCAAACATAGTTTGGATTAAGCTGCAAGGAGCCAAAGGAACATCAAACACTACAGAAAGGAGGAGCTTCCGGTAATGTGGATAATACACTGGGGCTATGTGTCCTGAAAGTTGCAAAAATCATCAAGAGGTCACAGGGTTAATCCATAACTTGGTATTTATAATTTATTTGTTTATAATTCTAACAAATTGGGAGACCTTTGATTTTAGGTTTGCTCTGTAGTTAGCCATCAAGAGTCAAGTGCTCCATTTCCAAAGGTGCCCTGGTAATCTGTATATACTTCATAACGAATTAGTCTGACACAATTCAGCTGTATTCCCTTCAAAGACTTCTAAAGGAAGACCAGTCATTCACTGCCCTCAAGAGAGTCTTGTCATGTGCAGAGAAATATCCTAACCCACAGAAAACTTTGTAAAGTATAACAAAATCACCTATCAAGTAATAAATTATTTCTATACAATACCTCTCAAGTGAAAAGATTCGCCTGGCAGCAATTTGAGATATTTTGGGCATGTAGGAGGAGGACAGCAAAAACCGGTGAAGATGCACAGACTCAGGCACATGCTCAGAAAGCACTGTGCATGGATCCATGTCTGGAAAGTGAAACGCTGAGAACACTCCATGCTGCTGGCACTCTTGTTCCTAGCCAAGATGCCTCTGGAAGAGACAATCTGCAACCTTATATACTGGCACCTGCCAGGGGACAACAATTCCTCAGGTATACAAATTCCTTTACCTTTTAATCACCAAAATTTCCATTAAAAGTTCTGTTCAGCTAAACTTACATGTGCTTGAAGAATGTCAGTATTTCTGAAGCTTAGAGAGACAGTTAAAGAGGAGTGTTAACATTTTTTCCCTGACAAAGTTATAAATCGTAGGAGATCTTGGAGTTGTGTAGAGGTTTCACTGTAAAGATAATCCCAGGGAGAGTTTGGTTATATGAAGAAACTTATCTTGAAGAAACAAAAAAAAACCCCAACCCAACATCTCTTCAGTGAAAGCCATACTCACATTATCRTGATATTTGGTTCTCATATCCATAAGTCTGCACAGGCATCCAGACAGTTTGTTTCCTGGATAAACAAGTGAAAATTCTTATAATTGATTTAAGGTGTAGGCAGATCTGTGTATGATTTTCATTCTTTTCTCTACCTTTCTCTCTAAACATAGCAATGATATAGTTCATATTTGCACTGTTGGGGGTTTTGTTGAGGTTTTTTTACTACTTTATCATTTATCTGATAGTAAAAGTGACTCCAGTGTTACTGGCAGACAGGAAGGTGCTGTGTTCCTAAGAGTGTAGCTTAACAACAGGAGCACCACTTACCCCTGCCATATCCAGAACACCAATGCAAGAACCAAGGAAACCTGGCAGACAGGATCTCTGAATTCTATTGATGCCAAAAAGATTTTTGCTTTTTGTATGTATTTTTCATATCTTTGTAGCTCTGTAGACTATTATTATATAATTATATAATTTCTTAGCTAACTCCAGTACTTCTCCTACCCTTTTAGACAAACACATTCCTGGAATCCTATTCTAATCTTGCTTCCTCAGTGAACCAAGGACATTTTACTTTCCCATGTATCATAGACATAACACCGTGGGGCTAGAAGCTGGGGGGGCTTCAGGATGGGGAATTACATAATTAACTGTAACTCTACTTGAAGGATTCTTGTTAATTATACTAATTTGCTAAACATAAAAATGTCCAAATCCTGTATCACCTGTGCATTTCACCATACTTGCACCTGGAGGACCTTCATTAAACAGTAACTGCTTTTTATCATCTTTATATTGTTTGGCTTGTGATTTTAGGTATCACTATAATAAATACTTGGCCAGATCATGCTATTAGATATGGTAGGAGATACACAGCCTGGTGAAGCACTGAGTGTCCATATCCATCCCTGGTGGGCCCCTTTCCTGGGCTTGTTACATGTGCTGTAACAGCTATCACTTCTTCCTTCTTAGTCTGGCTGTCTGCAAGACGTGCTGCACTGCTAGGGAGGAAGTCAGTAGGGAAAGCAAGTATTTGAACAATTATATTGAGAAGAACAAATTTGAATCCAGGGACATAAAGGCTGTTGGTTTTAGTTACTGGTGACTCATCTTGTTTCCCACCAGGAAGCCACAGATCAGTATATTTCAAGTATTGCTGATTCCTATTATCTGTTACGCTGAGAGAACAAGGAGGAAGAAATTAAAAACATTCAAACGACAGTAAGAACATAGCCAAATAACGTAGGGGCACATGTTATAAGCCAGTCTTGCTATACTGCACATAAAAGTATGCTACAAATAAAACACCTAAAACTAATCAGAAGAGAATTTGGTAGGGTTTTTTACACGTCATCCAGATTCATCTCCCATGAGCAGATAAGCGCTGCTCATAACAGCTCTGGTGCAGTGTTTCACAAAAAACACTGCAACCTTACTGGAACCCTGCAGTACACAGGGACAGAAACATCTTCAATATACTAGCTTCCAAAAGACCCCACACAATCAAGCCTCTGGAGTGGGGCCAGGGCTTGGTTTTGGTGGTTTGGTGGGGTTTTTTTGTGGTGGTGGTTTATTATCACAGTGGAGTCTAGTGAGGGATGTATCACAACAGAGAAAAACATGACAATTCTCTCCCACTAAAGCCAGGAAGTTATATTCTTTCTCTTGGACAATTCCCAAGAAGGTCATTCATTCCAAGGGCTTCCACTCTCCTTCCTGATTAGACTAACCAGAGAACACCAGGGAAGAAAATTTCTATATTAGGCAATTTATGGAACTAATGACAAACAATCTAATCTCCTCAAAATTTTAAAAATCAGTAACATACAAAAAAACATGCCACAAGCTAGCCATTATGTTTTTGGCCATTTTGAAAGAAAAAGTTTTGTCAAATACTTGAGCAAAAGACTTAGAAATTTTCCAAAGTGATTCAGGATCTTAATGCAAATTCTAATGTTTCAGTCATAGAAGGATGGAGGCCTCAGTCTACACCGGGCTTCAGAAAGGTGCAAGGCCTTGACACACACCCCAGTGCCCCAGCAGTTGTGTGCAGATGGACTTAGTTATTTGTAGGGGCCCTCGAGCAGACACAGGGTTCCAGGATCCAGACTGCATTTCCAACATGTCACAGTGGTGTGAAATTGTGACACTCCAGTGACCACACTGTATGTCTTGTTAACTAGGTGGTGGGTATTAAAGCAACAACAGAGGGAAAAAGCATGTAAGGATGTAACAAAGGCAGYGCAAGAAAGATTACTTTTAATATTTTCCTGTTGTAGAAAACTCTCTGTTCTAGTCATTCAGTGAAATTAGACTCCAGCCCGTTTGTTGTTCATGGGTGCACACACACACACACACGCTCATCCTGCAACATGTTGTTCATCTGCCAATTCCACCCACACACCTGCAGACCCCATCACTAGAAGTCAATCGCAGTTTTAGATAATCCCACATATCTTAAGAGATGTTTTCGTTTTCTAGTCGTGATGGACATAACTAAAAAAGGTTTTCATGCTAAATAAAATGTAATGTCAGACTGTAAACATAGTGAGCGCTATGAATATCTGGATTGAATCCTCAGTTTTCAACAACAACGTAATGGCACAGAGCATACATTTCTCTGTTCTTGACAATAAAAAGCCTTGGAAAGGACATCATTAGACAGTACTATAGAGACAGCAAGCAGCTGAGTCCAGAGTGGAACTCCAGTAAGTACTTACTGTACTGCACATGGTAAGTAATCTAAGAGCTTGGAARGGGCCTGGCAGAAATCTCAGACACACATTCTGTATCTCTTGTTGAAATTTTGAAGACTGCACTGTCAGTCACAATGACATTTCTTGATATTCATTCCCCAAATGCACAGGTGAATTTGGAGCTTGTAAAAAACAGTGGACAGTTAGCTGATGCAYAGCCAACAGAACTAGCACACCCAAGACTCTCCAAACAATAACAGCAGCAATGCTGCCCTCTTTTTCCTAAAAGGAGGCCTAAAGCAAAAAAAATTCATGAGTGAGCACAGATCAGGTTGCCAGGTCTACCTTCAGCTTCTGATAAACCAGCCAAGCTATGATGTGAAAATTCTCTGCAAGGAACCAAGCGAAAGGGACTGGAATCAGATTGTATCTCAGAAACTAATAAATACTGCATACATTAGCATAATAAACAGAGAAATTACACTCCCTGTTAAAAGGGGATGGACTACATCTTATTACACAGAGTCAATAATGTATGCAGCAATTAGACAACATTTGATCATCAAATAAGAAACAAATTTTTTGTCTTAACCTGGCTGTTTTACAGGATGTACTCTGTCATCATCAGTTTACAAACAATTTACAAATAGGTATATTTTCAGCTTTGCAAAATAAAGTCTTTGCCATGTGAAAGATACAAGATCTTTGTTTATAGTACAATTTCCCAAATATATTTTTAATATCTTTCCCAAGTCTCAGACTGATTTGTGGTGGAGGACAAGCCTTAGTATTTCCATGATATAGTTACAGAATCTAAGTCATAAAAGAAATATGATTTGCCTTAAGAATGTACTATGAGAACAGGCCTAATCGGGAACTGATCCAAATTCTCCTGGTTTACTCTATGGTGTTCTGTCTGACCACAAAGCAGCTATTCACTGCTTGTTATTCTACACTTTTTGATTTAATGTATTACCAAAACCCCCCTTTTCTCCAAAAAGATTTCCAGAATTACTTTCTTAGCTACCAGTCCTACTGTACTGGCTTATGTCAGTTGTGTGGGAAGTAATAGTTTGCAAACCACCTTTAAGTGAAAGAATTGACAAATATTGTTGGAAAAGATCCTCTTTTCAGGTCCACATCAGAATTCCCACTGACTTCAGTAGAACCACAATTAGACTCATTTTACAGAGACACAAAAACACACAGAAAACCTATAGAAATGTGTTGCCTRCCTACTACATCAAATGAAGCCATGACACCCAAAAACTCAAAAACTTTGGAAAGTCTTGCATGAAGAAAGGGAAATCATATGAAAGGAATGCATAATAGAACTGATAATCTAGAACAGCATTATCATCTTGTTTTTAACTGTAATGGTAAAATCAGTACTACAATCTATAAACTTCTGGGTTTTTTATGTTCACTAATATCATATTCAGCTGCACATATTCCTACCTTTCAAATCCTTCCCAATAACTCGACACATCCACATGTGTTTAAAAGCCACTATATTATTCTTCTTCAGGTTTTCTTAGAATATTTCTATCTTTCTATTTAAGCATTCCAAAAAAATCCCCATTTTTTGCAATAAGGACCACTTTCACTGTTTCCTTGGTACAGTAAAGAGGCATCTGGTCAATGCTTAAAGTTTAACTGCCTTCATTTTAAGAACTCTACCCTTCCAATAAATTTCTTCTGGTTCTGCCCTTGAACTTTCCCCAGAGATAAAGCTGCAGAGCTCTGAGAAGTTCCCAGTGTCCACTTACTACATCTCCTCCGTTTTTCTTTCTTGGTTATTTTTCCCCTCTGCTTTTGGACTTCTTTTAAACTAAAGCCTTTCCATAAATGCAGCATTGAAAAATCTGAAGGCTTTACCATCACAGAAGGCAATTAAAATTAAGGCAAAAAAGTTGGACAGAAGAGACTAGTCAAAATGCATATATTGTCATATAGTATAGTAGATGAGTGTTTTTCGTGCCTAACAGGAACTCTACATCACCTTCAGGGACCCCAGGCTAACAGTGACCACTGGATCAGCTATCCATGTTGTCCAGAATGAGCACAAATGGAACCTGCTGCTGACCACATGCCTGCTTTGCTGCATCTGCTGCTTTGAGCAAATGGATTTTTTCATGTTGGAAAGATGTTTTTACAATTGCTTACCGAAATACTGCAAATAAGACTGTTATATTATTCCCTTCTAGGTAACTCCTCCCAAAGGGATCTTAGGAACTCTCTATGCTCTTTCTTGTTAAATGAATCCCAGTGACTTTTTTTTATTCTCCCCACTGTTTTTGCATGTCACCTGTAATATATTTTTAATATTGAAAATCTGCATAGCATGCAGTTGTTTAATGCCTCCCATTAAAGGCTCTCAAAGAATTTTGTTGTCACTAATCAGTTCAATCTCACCAACCCAGGCGTACACAAGCATTATTCCTATTCTATAGACAAGAAAACAACTACAGAGAGGGCTGAGTGGCAGAATTCATTCCCGCATTCAAACTTCAACCACTAGATCTCGAACTGCTTGCAAAAAGACAAACTGTTCTCTAATGCTCAGATCTTCATTAACAGGAGTTCCTCCAACAACTTGCTGTCTCTTCTCTCAGATACTTCCTTAGCCACTCATTTATTGGCAGGCTACCTACAAATGRTAACGTACCATACAGACACCAACAACAGAGGCCAGTACAAAATAAGCCATTAAAAAGGCTCTTTCCCGGTTATTTTAGCATCAGTATAACAAATTGCAAAAGTGAAAAATACATAAAAACTATAGATTTCTGCATGTTTTTCCTTTAACACACGGGCTACTCCTTTGGCTGCCATCTTCAGCACTCTTCACTGTCAGCTAAATCACTTTAAACAACACACTACTAGAAAAATATATTCGAAACTTGTGAAAGAAAAGAAAATGTTTCTACATCTCGAAATTTTAACTTCAAAGCTCTATTTTATCTTTACAGTACCATCCTAACAGGTCATACACATATCTCTGTAGTCAGTGTTAGAAGTACTGGGATGTGCCCTGTCATGTTGTGAAAATAATACCTCAATTCAAATGTTTAACATACGACATGTACTATACCCCCCTGTACTTCTCCCTCAAATCTGAGGAGTAGGAAACTACCATGTTCAAGGATAGTCTTCTGCAATTGATTAGAAATGCTACAGATTATACACTATGTAATACAGCCTTTCACAAGTGAACCAGTTTTCCTAGGTTAGGACTCTATTTACACAATAGGTAGTAATGCCATATACTAGAAGTTTGGAGGGGTTTTTAAACGTTATGTGAAATGATGGATTCTAATCCTAACTTTGAAAAATAATCCTGTTGCAGAGTAATGCAACTTTGGAAATCCTTCTGGTATCATATTAACATTTGTAGAAATGTGAGTCAATTTACACTGTGAAATTAGCCTCTACTTTTGTTTATTTTCTATTATTACATTACCATTTCTAGAGTAGTTTTTCCTTCATTGCAGAGTGGAGACTGCTCAAAGGATGAATCAGCAATATGTACGGAAAGAAGTTCCCCCTGGTAGAAACTCTGCCTCACTTGTGCAGATTAACATTTTGCTCTTGTTTAGTATCATATTCACTACACTACACTCTAACAGTAGGAATTCATGAATGAATTGTCACAAGTTAAGCTAGGATGTCAAATTTACTATAAATCAGTTAATCTTCAGTTATTTTCTATAAAATGTATGCTCTGCCCCAGCAGCACATGCAAAAGAAGTTGGTCCTTAACCAAGAAAATAAACGGCTTGGAACTGGCTCATATTGACCTGACAATAACAATTTGCATGCAGGCAGTTAATGCAAAACAGTTGACTTGGAGTAATTTACTTAGAATAAGGAGTTAGAGACCCAGCAGGTTATTCGTGTATGTATAGTCTCAATATACAAACACATTATGTCAGACAGTCTGGCAACATTTTGATAAAATACAGCTACACCTGTAGCTTATGTCAATCTAAGTCACATTTTTTCCAGAAAATTTCACTTCTTCAAGCTATGTCTTTCTGGCAAGGTGAAAATGCGTGAAGTAATGTCTTTGTTCCTCGAACTTGAGACTTTTCACCACTGTGCATACAAGGGCACAAAAATACCTGCTTATGGTTTATTTGTAGCTATGCCATTCACAGTCTTTTAGCACACAGCTATCACAAACTTCAAAACTCAACAACTCTAAGACAATAAAGCCTGTTCCTGCTCTCAGGTTTTAGAACTTCTTAATGTCTATTTTCGTTTAATCTTTGCTTTTACAGTGCTATTTATTTATTTCTCTGCTGTCCTCAGTTTGTTACTCTGAAAGCATGAGAGATGAGCAACATCAAAACTTGAATTACACCCCATGCAGTGAGGCCACGCAGAGACCTCAGAGCCTCCCCAGGCAAACAGGCACAATGTTATCTCCGAGCCCTTTCTCCCTCCAAATATCTGCCCTTTTGCTGGGGGCAAGGCAGCAGAGCAAAGAAGATATTGTTCTGTTCAACCCCACTCCTGGCACCGCAGCCCAACAGCAGCAAGGAAATCTTGGCAGGGAACGCCGGTGCTTGGACCGCTTGAACAGTTACATGGGGCAGGGAGCCAGAGGCTGCCCAGCTGCTGCTGGAAGAGGCTCCAAGTGACCCTCTCACCTACCGGGCCTCTCTGGTCCCACAGACCACTCACCAATACAGGGAAAGTTGTAGCAATATCAAGGAGACTTCTCCCCATCCACAAATCCTCCTATTAACTGGTATGGGCTCTAATTGTTAGTTAACTGCAATGATCCAGGCACAAGCTAGATGCTGAATTCATTTAAAGAAGCCTCAGAATCACATCTGCTACCAGAAATAAAACCAAAACCACTTTGGAGTCAGTATAGCTGTGATTTGTCTGTTCTTAATGAGAATTACATGAGCATAGGAATTTATTTGTCAGTGGGCAGTCTCAGCTTTGTACTAGACATATGATTTTATATGAAATCCAGATGTCATTTAGAACAGTGTCAAAAGTCAGACTAAACTTAGTATTCACCAAATGAGTTTTTTAGAGAAAAAATATGCTCTGCAGCTTAAAGAAAGAACTGTAAAAATATCTCAGACTCATGTATTTCCCTTAGCAATGTCACTGGGGTTTCTCTCGTACAAACATATAAGTCTAAAGAATAAGGAGTGAAAATGGTTCCCATGTTTCTGTTTGAATATGGCTCATAACTTGGGATCAGATTATGAGTCTCTGTAGATTCCCCAGAGTACAGAACTGTCCACCACTACACTTTTATTTACATGCACAAAATCTACCTACATGAAAAGTCTTGAAAAGACAAAGATGGGCTTTCTCAGAACTCCCTGCACACTAGTCGGTGCAAGCAGGGAAAAAAAGCCCAAAATACTGCTTATTTTGTTCTGAGATAGCCACCCCAAAGCTCTACCTACCACTCTACAGAGTGAGTTCACCTTCATGCCATGCTGTGCCTACCCAAATTGTAGCAGTCACCCACTTTCACTGAATAAAATGGTGCTTTATTTGTAAAGATGTAAATAAAGCTCTCTTTGTTCATGAAAGATCTCTATTCTTTTCAGCAAAAGGCATGATCTCATCATTCTGATATAATTGTCCCATTAATTGCATGAAAAGAAACTTTGCATTGCCACAGCTGAGCCAGATCACTCTAGCAGGTGAATTTGAGAGTCTAGAGGGATGTTTACAATTTACCTCATCAGCAGGAAGAAGAATGTGTGTCATTTAGCTATTCCCTAAGAATCAAAAAGAAAGCAAAATCAGCATGGGGCTAGGCTGACATCGAGATGCCATTCAAAGAGTATCCAGACCCAACAATGTCTCAGCCTCATAATAAGCCTTTTACGATCAGTTGGCCCTCAGCTGCATTACAAAATTCCATTTCARAAAGGGATTAAAGATATCTTTTAGTCAGGAACATTCCACTGCACCTTCAGGAACACCATTTATTTAGATGGTTGCCGTTGGTATTTTGTGCTGCATGGTCATCTTTAAGTTCTGCAAAGACATTCTTTATGCAGCTTTTTGTTCAATTGCAGGTTTTTGGTTAAAAAATGTTTAGATTTGTAAAACACAGCAAGGACAATTTCAGAAAGAAAATGGTATTATTATAGTTTAGGGGTTTTTTTTACTAAGAAAACATTGTGGTCATACAATGAATACATTTCTCTGTTGTAATAGACAGTACCTTTCAATACAGATTTTGAGCTACTGACTTTCTTTCAAATCACTCTTCCTTCCAGAGTTCTAAACAAAGTGAATAAGAGATGATCAGACACAATAGCTGTATGAAAGAAAAATCCTTTCTTTCAGATTCATCTCAGTAAGTAGATAGTTTCAGCAACTTAACATTCACTCTTGAACTGACACGAGTACTTGAGTCGTTTCTAAAACAAACATCACCAGAGTCAGCGACAATAGAAACAGTGTTACCCTTCAGTGCTTTGAGAGTTTCAATTTATTGAGACTGACAATTACAGAAGCTTGATGCTGAAATAGCAGTACTGATCTGGATGGAAGAATGCTGCATTAAGCAGCCAGCAGGTTCTCTAAGTCCCACTAAGAAGACTGAAGTCCTGCTAAGAATACACTGTTCTTGGCGATTACAGCCAGAAATTCAGGAATGTGGAGTTACAAGATTAGATCTGTACCCTAAGCACTACAGAAGGCAAGATGAAGTAAAACACTATCCCCACCACAGGTCCTTCTGCTTCTCCCAGTTGGATGTAGTGGTGCACATCAACAGTATGCCAAAACACGTGAACACACTTTTCACCTTTCCTCCAGCTCATCCTCTCATGGCCCCAGGATTGCAGTCCCACCCTTGCACTCACATCACTTCTACTTGTATTTCGTCTAAAATACTTGGTTTGCCTTTCTTGTTTCATAGTTTGTGTCTGACATACCTAACTCTACAGGCATGGCTGTTTTAAATGCTTTTTCTGACATGACCTCTTGGACTTTGGGACAAAGTACAAATATATCTTCAAACAGGAAGATCCATTTGAGAGACCACATATCTGTCTGATCGCTAGATCTTAGGCCTATCATACTAACATAGAAAATGGACCTCATCCTAGCCTTGGTAAACAAGTAGGGCAAATTCTTGGCAAAGGGAACCATAAATTGCCTCCTTTAGATATCAATATTTATAAACTTTCATATCCTGAGATACATTAACTAGGCTCAGCACCATGGAGTTCTTCCTCTGCAGAGAGGAAGTATGGCTTCCCACACTAATAAGTCCTCGACTCATGCACCTTGAAGAAAAAATGCTTTAGCAACTCCCACATTACCAAATTAACTTGAAAGCATCTTAGGACAACTCTCATGTTAGCACTTCTGCATATGTAAATTGGATTCCTAAAAAAGCAGGTTTTAAAGAACTGCAGTGTACTCCAGGGCATTTACAGACCTCCAGAGTCTCTGCTGTTGCTCCTGCAGCAGCTGTTCCCCCTTTTGTTGCAGTTATGGGATGAGAGCATCTGGATTTCAACCCAATTTCATCAAAAAATGGCACCTGTAGGTGGGCTTGTCCTCAGTCAAGCTGACAAAGGCATCCTCATACTCAGCATCACTGTTCCAAGCTGGCCTGCTTTCCACTCCAGCATGTCTTTCTGACTCGAACAGGCTCCACATACCAACACCCTGCTCTAAGTCACATGCCTATAGAAGGGAGCAGATCAGCAGCATGGGTGGCTCCTGGCTGTGGAAGTGTCAGAAGCAGCTTTGCAGGGTGAGGGGTGTCTACAAGACCCCCCGCCCCTGCAGCAGATATGCTTGCTTCCACACAAGTTTTGGAATATCTAATTTGTCTCAAGAAACTCCTCCAGCTCAGAAGAGGTTACAACCTCCAGCCGCCTGTCATCACCCTTCTGCTTGAGATTATCTGCTGGAGGGGCTCTTATTACAAATGTTCCACAATCTGTTGCCTTCGAAGAGAACCAAGTTAACTTAAAAAAAAAAAAAAAAGTCTTTTTAACCTAACTCATTTTGACAGACAAGTTAGAAAATGACAACATGCACAATGCACAGATCTGAGATGATGATAATCACCAGCTGAAAAGATGGTGACAAGTAGCTGAGGGGCAGTACCTTTTCTGCAAACATAGCAAGATCCAGGCAGTAACTTACTTCTGCCGACTTCATTAAACTACAGTTTTGACTTCTAAAAGATGGCTTATTTTCTATACACTGCTAGAATCAAGAAAACTTATTATTTCTTATCTGTGTAGCTAAAGCTAGTATCTTCTACTTAATCCAACAATAACACTCCTCCTGCACAGCCAAGTGTTAGAGTATACAAAGTCTCTTCCCAAAACCTTTTTTTTAAAGACCTCTCAACTTTTTTACCTTCAATGAGTCAACATTTTTTCTTGTTTGTCTCATTCTATACTGCACCAAAATAAAAAGCTGTTTCAAATAATTTTTCATGTCACAAATACAAGCTCCATGTCAGTATATGAATTTCTATTTCATTCTGCACTCACATGTGCTTTTGCAATTACACAAAATAAATTTCATCTTTCTACAAAAGAGTAGATAAGAAACTCCACGCCATAAAATAAACCCCACAATGAACTCCTTACTGAAGCAGTGCAGAAGTATCTTACCTAGATCCTTCCAAAGAGGGTAACACTATATTGTAGCACTGCTGGTTTCATGTGGGGTGATGCTAGTGATTATTCCTCTCTTGAGTAATCCTGTATTGTTATAGCAGTTCTGGGAAGCTTCAGTTCTTCTGGGGGAGGGTCCTGTTTGTTTGGTTTGAAGTTTGGTGAGGACTTTTTTTAAACTCAAACATCTCTTCTTGTTTGCAGCAGTACTGAAAATCCTAACAGACTAGTTCCATACAGGCCACACAGAGACGCCTGGAGCTATGGTAGTAATTCCTCTGAGGACTCCAGGGGTGATCACAAGGGAGAGGGGTACAGACAAACCATAGAGACTATGCAAGAAGTAGGTAGCATATGCAAGAGGCATTAAAACAACTTTCTAACATATACCAGCTGCCTAACACAGATTGATTGACCCTAAAAAAGCTACACAGTTGTGATGGGGCAGCAAACGAGTTTTGGGAATCAAAAAATTTGCCTGTATTTAATGATTTATACAACTAAATGGTGAGATTAAGCACCAACTGTTGCTCTAGGTACGCAAGTGCTTTTAAAATTTCATTCCATTATTTAGTTTGCTTGATTTCTAAAAATACCAAATCTCTTCAACTAGTATTCAACTAAACAAGGGGTTGCTGGTCTGTAAGTCAGCATTATTTCCAGATATAAATTTTAGGCTCCTGGTCATGTTTTCACTGTTAAAATCAGCTAAAAATCTTTATCTCATGGTCTCAGGTTATGTTCACGTCCTGTTCACACACATCTTGCTTTCTGTTTTGTCACAAGGACAATACAGCTCAGACACTTTTTACTACCACTTCTGTACTTTCATTTAATTCTTTTAGTTCTTTAATTCTTGTAATATCTATTCAATTTTCAGCTACTGTCAACAACCAAGTGCACCAAATATTTCCTTTCTTCTTTTTGACTCTCTAGAGAAAAAGCTAAGGGGCTGGTGGATGCTTAGTCTTAAAATTTAAAACTAAAACCATTAAAAGTTAATGTTGTTAGTCCGTTTCCCATGGTTATTCATATCAAATACACCACATGTACAAGGCTATGAAGTACACAAGGTAAGCCTTCAAAAGGCATGATTTTGTGAGAGATTCTTAGAGGTAACATCTGTTTAAACCATTAGAAAATAAACAGTTGACTAAAATTTGTTTTGTCAAGTCATCTCTAGATTTCATTAAATGAATCTTTCCTAACACTTTCTTTCCCTAACACTCAGCAATACAATTTAGAAAGGAAAGCATGTTTGTTCAAGAGAGGCTTAGAACAGAACACAAGGGCCAAATATTCTTGAATTTTGGAAAGTCTACTCCACACTGCTGGTCTTTTTTAAACTGGAAGAGAAAGAGAGAGAAAACTGTGAGAAGCTGTAGCAATATCAAAAAGAGGAGGGCATTTTACTACTTTGCCTTTGCACCCAGTGTTTCCCATAGAGAAAATAATCTAGAAAACACTCCAATACCAAATACTGCAATGAAAATGTAAAAAACCCACAATGCAATACTAAAATCTCCCAAATCCTACACTACTGACTGTCAGACAATTAACAGGGTGACACACCCTGATTTACCTGAAAGGTRGGTTATATTACAAGCCTTCTTGACTTTGGTATTCCCTTCCCTCTCTGTGCAGGTCCTGGTCTCTGAACATTGATAGACAGCATCCACAGGAACAAACTGAAGTTCTGAGCTGATTTTCACACAATTGCTGAAAACCTGTAAGATAAAGGTGAAGAACATCTGAAGAACAGATTATTGAGAAAGAAAAAAAATCTGCAACATTAGGACATAAGATATTTCCTTCTGAATACAGAAATTCCACTTGCCTAGCTATCATCCTTTACTATGAACCAACTTTCAAAGACTATTTCTCTCTAGTACTCGTGAGTCATTTTCTAACATCGCRTCTTTGGCAGCTTGAAGCATTTTGAAAGTGGAAAGCAAACAAAATTGCTTTTAATGCACTCATAAGAGGGTACTTCAGTTTTTTTAAAAGCCATTTTTTCTCTATCTTTTAGCTGCTAGGAGGCTTTAAATGGGACCCCTGTAGGCTTTTGTCTGTAAACCATACGAGAGCATAAAAGCTTGGAAAACTTGCAGAGATTCTGAAGCAGGTTCACACAGCTTCATTGAAACTGTGTGTGGTTTTGAAGCTCACCAGGGCTCTACTCACCAGGAACCATTTAAAATTGMCAACTTAAAAAGTAGATTTAAAACTCATAAAGGATTATGATGAAAACCTAAGACTTATTTTGTAGGCTTCCAGCTTGAAAGAAAAAATACCATTCTGTAAATAGGGAGGAATGGGTTTTCATGCTCTAAAGGTTTTGGGGTATTGTTTCTTTGAAAACACATACAGGAGCCTGAAAAAGCGATCAGAATAACCTCTGTAAACACAGCCTGAATTAACCTCCATCAAAGTGATTTACCTGTATCAAAAGAATCAAACTGATCAATCCATTATACCAACACATGGTGGCTCAACTATCCTAAAAGCACTTGCAGGACTGTTACAATGGAAATGCGTCAAATCTTTCCCTTTCTTTGGAGGTGACTCTTCTCAACCCACTTCAGTATCAATCAGAACAGCCAGCAAGAAAAGAAGGCTTGGAAAACCACCATAAATACCATGAGAAATGTGAAACTACTTTCATTTATACGAAGAATCAGTCAAATAAGATTTTCTGACTCATAGCGTTCTCTATTCTGTATTGTAAGGTTTATTAGAACTTGGTGCTGCAAAAGAAAATGGAAAAGTGTTGGCTTGAACGGAGAGGGAGACATGAAAATTTATCACAATAGTGTCTAATATAGTGTTTTCTTCATTCTGTACATACACAATCATCTTTGAAGGGTGTGAGAGTTCCGTGAGGAAAGATTGCCAGACTGGATTTTTACTTCATCAACATGGAAACTCTAGCTAGATCCCAAGAAGTTAATGGGCAGAAATTCAACTGTTTTTAATGTTTTCTGATGGCAAGCAGCACAATGGATGGATGATGTTTGATATTACTTAAATTTGTTGTGACACTGATTTTGCCACTAGTGGTTGTTTTTAGCTTTTATACTCACTTCTTATCAATTTTATACTCATTGATAATAGAGACTACTCAACAGTCCTGTTACTTCAGATTAGCCATTCAATACATCAGCAGCTGTGCAATGCCAGGGAGTCAACACAGCTGTTCACTGGGATCATGAAGAACATGGGGTTGGTCATAAAAGCTTATTTTTCCACAATCACAACCAGCCATGGAATTAGTTCCTAAGTCAGAAAGCTTTGTGTAACATCTCTTCTGTTACTATACAGTACTCCAAAAGCTGTTGACATTTTTTTCCTATTTGGCTAGGAAGCTATTGGCCCACACCAAATGACCAAAATCTGTAAGATGTGAGCCCTTGCATAAGCACAGTACGCAGTACAGACCAAGAGTTTCCTAAGTCCTTACAATAACTGAGTTTTAAGAGCTTCCAGAGGTACAAAGCAGAATGTTCAAACCTTGAAAAATACACCAAAACATTTATCCCTGCCTATTTCGAGGGGACAGAGGACTTGACCTCAAATGTATAAACAGGAAGCCAGACACACTGACTAGGTGCTTAAAAGACTGTTGCCAAAGAAAGTTCCAGTACACGCCTTGTGTGTACACTTGTAGCAATCTTCAGTGCTTCAGAAAAAGGTAGAGAGGAAAACAAGGAGAAAAAAAAACGGAAGGGAAGGGAAGGGAAGGGAAGGGAAGGGAAGGGAAGGGAAGGGAAGGGAAGGGAAGGGAAGGGAAGGGAAGGGAAGGG